>CM038670.1:220946882-221546882 GCA_021605145.1 Aegilops bicornis | reverse complement strand
AAACGTCTCGGCCCATACCTCATCTAGCTTCATAATCAAGCGGGGGTTGAGGTTGAGAGGAACAATCAAACAGGCAAAGGCGTTCATGATCTCGGCTATCCACTAAAGGCTAGGCAAGCCGAACAAGTCACGACTGAACCGGTTAACTCTGAAAAAGATACTTCTCCCATTGTTTACTTGAATGCTTGATAAAGTAGACGAGCTAGTAGGGTTATCCCTCGTAATTTCTTTTTTAAATTAAACGGTCTTGTCGGCGTTCTGGGAACGGGGGTCCCCAGACTTGCCTGCCTGCGGCCCACGGCGTGGCTGTGCTAGCAGGCCCGTACGACCCATCTTCATAACAAGGCATTCAAGACCCTTGCAAGGGGCCAAGCCTCGCGAGACGGACGACGCAAGACCTACTAAGGAGTGGCCTTACCAGGTTTCCTCGCGAGGAACGGAGAGATCAAGGCAGGGCAAACCTCGCGAGGTTCTCATGACGTAAGCCATGACGATCAAGACCAGGCGGGCGCCAGCGCGTGCAGCGTCCTTGTTTCCTCTTTGGTGCCAAGGAGGCAAGCGCAGGCGCAGAGTACCGAGGCATCAAGCAAAGATTTCTACATCGGTGCAACGAGACCAAGACCAGCCGGACGGCAGGACGGAGGTCACCATGGAGCCCAAGGCGGCGTCACCACCAGAGCCTTTTGCAGGCGAAGACTACTTTTCTCAGGATAAGTTGTACTAGTTGTCCCCTTTCAAATTGGCCGTTGTTGGCTCCCTTCATGCTCAATATTTGGGGAGAGGACCAGGGCCTCTATAAATAGGACTAGCCACCACAGTAGGAGCCAAGCTGAACTCATTTAGAGGCATCTCACTGAATCCTTAGTCATACACCGAGCACAAGAACACCTCAACCTCAGGAGGCTGTTCTTCCCCTTGTACTGTTCATCATCAGCCCAAGAGGCAATCCACCACCGCCACACTGGAGTAGGGTATTACACCACAACGATGGCCCGGACCAGTATAAATCTTGTGTCCCTTGTGTTGCGAGTTCGTGGAGTTCATTCTTAAGATCTTAGCCAGTTAGGATGTGGATCGGTAGAGAGGAAATCTTCGCGCGCACCCTAGAGTTCAAACCTAGAGGGTTCTGCCGGAACCCGTGATCCGACATTTCGCGTGCCAGATAGGGGTGCGCCGTGGTTTCCTTTATGTCGATCTATGCTCCATCATCACCGCGCTTCGCCCACATGGCAGGCGCCCTACTATGGACTCCGAGGGCCAGCGCTGACGGCGGTGCCAGGGGGCTCCGAGCCCTGGCCCCCGCCTTACGTCAAGTCCAGTGGCCGCCCAAGTTCAAGCCGGAGATGCCGCCAAGACTACGACGGGCGCTGGGCGGACCTCCGCCTTTCCTCATTGGCATACGAGGAGGTCGTCCTCGAGGCCAGTAACGACAAGGTCATGGCCAACTGGTTTCCATGGCCCTCACCGGCGCCTTCGCTACCGGGCTGCTCAATCTCCCGGATCCACGGTGGCATCTTAGGAGGAGCTGCACAACCTCTTCCTTCATCAAGGCCACGCTGGCGCCAAATAAGACCACACGGTCACGGCCCTGCTAGGCGGCTCTCAAGCACCACCTTTAGATCGCCACATCAAGCCATTCCTTCGCCAGATCGGCGCCGCTTCCAAGCACTCGGGGGCTCCGCCGGGCTGGGCTGCACCTGAGGCCGACCTCACCTTTAACTCAGAAGACCATCCCGTGACCACCGCCGGCTCGGGCGGGCTTCCGATGCTCTACACACCCACCATCTGCAACGTGGCCGTCACCAAGACTCTCATCGACAGCGGCGCCGACCTCAACTTGCTCTCCGTGGAGGCCTTCAGCCTTCTTCATGTACTGCTCGAGCGGCTCAGCCTTAGCAAGTCTTTCTCAGGAGTTGGCGGCGGCGCCACCCGTTCCCTGGGGCAGATCCGCCTCCCCGTCACCTTCGGCACGCGCGACAACTACCACACCGAGCTGGTCGACTTTGACATCGCCCGCATCGGCCTCCCATACAACGCCATCCTCGGGTACCCGGCGTTGGCCCAGTTCATGGCAGCGACCCATCCGGCCTACAACCTCATGAAGATGCCTGGAAGCAAGGGCGTCCTCACCATGAAGGGGGACGCCAAGGAGGCCCTGGTGGCGCTCAAGCTCGCCCTCAAGACCGCCGCGGCGGCGCAGCCCGCCGACGCAGGCACCTCCGAGCCCAAGGGAGCCGCACCAACCAAGAAGAAGCAGTTGTTCACCCAAGACAAGGCGGAAACCAAGCAGGTGCCGGTCGATGAGGACGCGACCTCAGGAGCCACCTTTACCATAGGTGCCGGCCTCGACCCAAGCCAAGAGGAAGCGTTGGTGAAGTTCTTGCGCGCAAACAAGCAGATATTCGCATGGGAGCCAGTCAGCTGGTAGGGGTCCCGAGAGGGGTGATTCAGCATCACTTAAGGGTATGCCCCAACGTGCGCCCTGTGAAGCAGCGGGCGAGACGCCAGTCCACGGAGAAGAAGGCCTTCATCGTCCAAGAAACCCGCAAGTTAGAGGAGGCGGGTGCCATTCGCGAGGTTCGGTACCCCGAATGGCTGGCAAATCCCGTCGTTGTTGCCGAAGAAAGGTGGGAAGGAGCGAATGTGCGTCGACTTCACCAACCTCAACAAGGCCTGCCCCCAGGATCCGTTCCCGCTCCCACGCATTGACCAGATCATCGACTCCACCGCCGAGTGCGACCAACTGTGCTTCCTGGACGCGTTTTCCGGGTATCACCAGATCAAGATGGCGATAGAAGATGTAGAGAAGACAGCCTTCCTGACCCCGTGTGGGGTGTACTGTTACACCTGCATGTCTTTCGGACTGCGCAACGCGGGTGCAACCTTTCAGCGGTTGATGCACATCGCTCTAGGGCGGCAGCTCGGGAGAAACAGGGAGGCCTACGTCGACGACATTGTGGTGAAGTCTCGGGAGGCAATGACCTTGATCTAAGATCTGGAGGTGTCCTTCGCGAGCCTGCGCCGGGTGATTTTGCGGCTTAACCCGGAGAAGTGCGTGTTCGGTGTCCCTTCCGGCAAGCTGCTGGGATTCCTCGTGTCCCACAGAGGGATCGAGGCGAACCCAGAGAAGATCAAGGCCATTGAAGACATGAGCCCACCTCAGACCCTCAAGGAAATGCAGAAGCTGGCTGGACGGGTGACTGCGTCGGGGCACTTCATCTCCAAGCTAGGGGAGCGCGCCCTACCCTTCTTCAAGCTGATGAAGAAGAAGGGCCCGTTTGAGTGGACCCCGGAGGCCAACCGAGCTTTTCAAGACCTCAAGAGCTACCTGACCAGCCCTTCAGTGATGGTGGCGCCGCGGCCTCTTGAGCCCCTAGTGCTCTACCTTGCTGCCACTCCGTACTCCGCCAGCGTGACCCTGGTGGCGGTTCGGGAAGAGCACCAAGCCAAGGGCGCGCCACGCCAAGCTGCGCCACCAGCCGGGATGACGCAAGATCAGGAAGGCGCAGCAAGAGCCGTAGCGGCATCAACAGAAGACCAAGCTCGGTAGGACGACACACAGAGATCCCCGCAAGCGATCGGGCATCAGGAGTTCCACCACCTCAAGAGACGTCCCAGCTTCCGCAAGACACGAGCCTCACCAACGCGCCAGCCCTCGTCGAGCACCCGGTATATTTCGTCAGCACGGTGTTGCGGGACGCAAGGGCACGATACCCCATGCCCCAAAAGCTTCTTCTTGCACTCTTAGTGGCCTCGCGCAAGTTGTGGAACTACTTCCAGGGCCACCCCATCAAGGTCCTCTCAGCCTATCCATTGGAGAGAGTGCTCAGGAGCCCCAACTCTGCTGGAAGGGTCGCTGAGTGGAACATCGAGCTCAGCAGCATTCCAGCTTGGAGTTCAAAGACTACTGTGGTCATCAAGGGAGCCGCACTCGCTGATTTCATGGCAGAATGGACGGATGCCCCGACGCTGGAAGTAGGCGAGGACCGGTCCACATCGTCGGGGAGTGAGGCGCCCGGCGGCTGGGTCATGTATTTCGATGGGGCCTTCGCACACCAGGGTGCGGGGGCTGGAGCAGTACTCGTCTCACCCACCCAAGACAAGCTCTATTATGTTGTACAGCTCTGCTTCCAGCATGGAGAGAAGGTCTCCAACAACATCGCAGAATACGAAGGCCTCATAGCTGGCCTGAAGGCCGCGACAGCTCTGGGGGTGAAGAGCCACCGTTAGGGGCGACTCGCAGCTCCTCGTCAACTTCTCCAACAAGGTATACGAGCCGAAGGACGAGCACATGGAGGCATACCTCGCGGAGGTGCGCAAGATGGAGAAGCAGTTCCTGGGCCTGGAGTTGCAGCACGTGCCCCGGGGCACCAACAAGGAAGCTGACGACATCGCCAAGAGGGCATCCAAGCGGCAGCCCCAGGAGCCCGGTGTCTTCGAGGAGCGGCTCTTCAAGCCGTCAGCAACACCACCGCTTTCGAGAACAGCTCAGCCTCAGGAGGAGCTCCCGCAGCCGCCTGCCACAGGAGCCCCAGCCTATGGCCCGACTTCGGGAGCACGCCTACTCTTGGCGCTCGAGCCCCAGGAGGGATGCTGGACCAAGGAATTCAGGGACTATCTGATGCAAGGGGCACTGCCGGAGAAGGAGGAGGATGCAGAGCGTGTGGCCCGGCAGGCCACAGCATACTGCATCCAGGACGGTGTGTTGTACAGGAGGCGGCCCAATGATGTTTCACTGTGTTGCATTTATAGAGACCAGGGGAAGGAGTTGCTATCTGGCATACACGGTGGGGACTGTGGGCACCACTCGTCATCACGGACCCTCGCCGGCAAGGTATTCCGCAGCGGATTCTACTGGCCCATGGCGCTCAATGACGCGGCCGAGCTGGTGAAGTCTGTGAAGCCTGCCAGTTCCACGCCAAGCAGATCCATCACCGGCTCGGGGCCTCCAGACCACCCGCTCACATGGTCGTCATGATGCAGGGCTGGACATCTTGGGCCCGTTCCTCGAAAGTGCACAGGGGCTACCGCTACCTCTACATCGCCGTCGACAAGTTCACCAAGTGGGCGGAAGTGGAAGCCGTCCGCACTATCCCAGCTGGCTCTGCTGTCAAGTTCATCAAGGGTCTCGTGAGCCGCTTCGGGGTTCCCAACCGCATCATCACAGATAATGGCTCGCAATTCACTAGTAACCTCTTCAAAACATACTGTGCTAACCTTGGAACGCAGATCACTACGCTTGTGGCGCACCCAGAGCAATGGTGGGGCCGAACGCGCCAACGCAGAGGTCCTGAGGGGCCTCAAGACCAGGACCTTCAAGAAGAAGCTCGAGGCCTGCGGCAGGGGCTGGCACGACGAGCTCCAGTCCGTGTTGTGGTCCATCCTCACCACCGCCACCAAGCCAACGGGTGAGACCCCATTCTTCCTCGTCTACGGAGCCGGAGCGGTCCTCCCTCACGAAGTCAAGCATTGCTCCGCACGGGTCCTGGTGTTTGATGAAACGCAACAGGATGCCACGCGGGGGATGGACCTCGTGCTAGGGGAGGAACGTCGCCACGAAGCTGCACTAAGGGCGGCAAGGTACCAGCAAGCGCTGCGGCGATACCACTGCCGCAACATCCGCTCCAGGGCGCTCGAGGTGGGTGACCTCGTCCTGAGGCGGGTCCTCTCCAGGGAAGGGCTGCACAAGCTCTCACTCATGTGGGAGGGCTCGTTCAAGGTCGTCCATGTCTCCAGGCCTGGCGACGCGCGCCTGGAGACGCAGGACGGGGTCGTCGCCAGGCCTGGAGACGCAGGACGGGGTACCCATCCAGAACGCCTGGAACATCCAGCACCTCCGAAAGTTCTACCCATGAAGCAAGGCCCAGTGCTTGTGAAGAAAGGCCCAGTGCCTGTGAAGAAGGCTCGGTGCCTGTGAAGAATCGCCGCCTGTGACACTCTCACATAATAATGAGTGGGGCTGTACACGCCCCGGAGTCTCAGGAGTGCCGCCCTCGGCCTCAGGCTCCCTCCCACGCCTAGTGGCAGCACTTAGCTCCGTTGGTGAGAAGACTTGAAGACTAGACTAGGTGCCGGACGCGGCTTTTCATTTGCTTTCCGTAGTTGGCTCGCCTTCTTTTAATCGAATTTTGCTTCTGGTGTTCCTTGCTGATTTGGTTCCGTCGCCTTTTGCCGCTATTCCCGACTCTAGTCACCTGTGTTCCCTCTCTCGCATACCTCGCGAGGGGGCTAGGCAGGTGCCCTCGCGAGCGTTTTTCCTTCTCTCTGCATTCTGTTTGCTTTCTCGCGAGGCACCCTCGTTCGAGCCCACAAGCTGGCGCATCTCCCCTAATCTGTGCCCCTCGGGTACCGCGATATAAAGCGCTGGGTCAAGGCTCGGGTGAACAATAAGTCTCCTAGCGAGCTTCCTAACGATTTTTTTGCAGCTCGTGAGCGACCACTAAGTCAAGACGGGCGCGAGGAAACAAGTGCCTCGTGAAGAGGAGGCTGCCCTGAACGCGCCAAGCTAAGTTATCTCTGCACAAAATAATGACACAACACGGAAACAACAAGCATAGCGTAATGATTAAGGAATCATAGTTCGATACACGCCCCTCAGGGCCCATACTGGCTTCATTTTGATGCAGGAAAGAGAAGAAGAACAGAACAAAAGCGGCGCTCGCCCCTGCAGCGGTCCACGGGGGCAGGCCCTTGGCGACGTCCCGAGATTAGCCGGATCCCTCCTCGTGCTTCACGCGACGAGACGACCCGCTACCACCTTCGAAGCGAGTGCGACGGCTGGTCGTAGCTGCCGCTGCTGGAGCTGTCGCCGAGAGAAGAGCCACTGTAACTGGACGAGGCGCGGCCGACGGGCTCGCCCTCGCCCTCGTCACGGCCGTCGCCAAGGCCGAGCACCTCCTCGCCGTCGTTCACCTCGGGGAAGCACCCGGCGCGGCGACCATCTTCCCCAAACACCCTCAGGTAGAGGGTCGCATCACCATCATACTTGAAATGGAGGGTGCACCGCCTGCCCAGGCCGCGCGCGCGGGCGGACATCTGCCAACCGCGGGCCAGAGCTATGCTGCCCGCGACGGAGACCTCGACCACAACCAAAGAAGCCCTGCTGCAGCAACCGTCCACCTGCAGCCAGAGCCCACCTGGACCGGAGGCCAGCAGCTCGTCAGCAAAGAAGCGCGAAAGCTCAAGCCAGTTGCTAGCCGGATCCTCCGACCAGACAACGAACTCTGATACGTCTCCAATGTATCTATAATTTATGAAGTATTCATGCTGTTATATTATCTATCTTGGATGTTTAATGGGCTTTTACATGTTGTTTTATATGATTTTTGGGACCAACCTATTAACCCAGAGCCCAGTGCCAGTTCCTGTTTTTTCCTTGTTTTTGAGTATCACAGAAAAGGAAAACCAAACGGAGTCCAATTGACCTGAAATTTCACGGAGCCTATTTTTTGGACCAGAAGAAGCCCACGGAGCACCAGAGATGGACCAGGGGAGTCCCGAGGCACCCACGAGGGTGGGGGCGCACCCAGGGGGGTAGAGCGTGCCCCCTACCTCGTGGACGCCTCGGTGACCCCCCTGACGTGAAATCAACGCCAAACTCTTCTATATATACCTAAACTTCCAGAAAGAAACCTGGATCGGGAGTTACACCACCGCACGTCTCTGTAGCCATGATAAATCAATCTAGGCCCTCTCTGGCATCTTGCCGGAGGAGGCCATCATCACCGGAGGCCAAGGAGGAGGATCCCAGAGGGGTCATCATCGCCATGAAGGCCAAGGACCAGAGGGAGAACCTCTCCCCATCTAGGGGGAGGCCATGGAGGAGGAAGCACAAGGGGGAGAACCTCTCCTCCTCTCTCTTGGTGGCACCGGAGTGCCATCAAGAGGGGAATCATCGCCGCAGTGATCGTCTTCATCAACATCACCACCATCATTGCTACCTCTTGAGCACTGTGTTGGTTTTCCCTTGAAGAGTAAAGGGTGATGCAGCAAAGTAGCGTAAGTATTTCCCTCAGTTTTTGAGAACCAAGGTATCAATCCAGTAGGAGGCTACAGCATGAGTCCCTCGCACCTACACAAAACAAATAAATCCTCGCAACCAACGCGATAAGGGGTTGTCAATCCCTTCACGGTCACTTACGAGAGTGAGATCTGATAGATATGATAGGATAATATTTTTGGTATTTTTATGATAAAGATGCAAAGTAAAATAAAACCAAAGTAAAAATCAAAGGAAATAACTAAGTGTTGGAAGATTAATATGATGAAGATAGACCCGGGGGGCATAGGTTTCACTAGTGGCTTATCTCAATAGCATAATTATTTTACGATTGGGTGAGCAATTCTTTGTTGAGCAATTGATGAGAATTGAGCATAGTTATGAGAATATCTAGGTATGATCATGTATATAGGCATCACGTCCGAGACAAGTAGACCGACTTACTTTTGCATCTACTACTATTACTCCACTCATCGACCGCTATCTAGCATGCATCTAGAGTATTAAGTTCATAAAAGCAGAGTAACGCCTTAAGCAAGATGACATGATGTAGAGGGATAAATTCATGCAATATGATAAAAACCCCATCTTGTTATCCTCGATGGCAACAATACAATATGTGCCTTGCTGCCCCTCATCCTTTGGGAAAGGACACCGCAAGATTGAACCCAAAGCTAAGCACTTCTCCCATTGCAAGAAAGATCAATCTAGTAGGCCAAACCAAACTGATAATTCGAAGAGACTTGCAAAGATAACCAATCATACATAAAAGAATTCAGAGAAGATTGAAATATTGTTCATAGATAAACTTGATCATAAACCCACAATTCATCGGTCTCAACAAACACACCGGAAAAAGAAGATTACATCGAATAGATCTTCATGAGAGAGGGGGAGAACATTGTATTGAGATCCAAAAAGAGAGAAGAAGCCATCTAGCTAATAACTATGGACCCGAAGGTCTGAGGTAAACTACTCACACTTCATCGGAGAGGCTATGGTGACGATGTAGAAGCCCTCCGTGATGGATGCCCCTCGTGACGCTCGAGCAGGCCCCAAGATGGGATCTCGTGGAGTACGAAGGTTGCGGTGGTGGAATTAGGTTTTGGCTCGGATCTGATCGTTTGAAGTGCGTAGGTATATATAGGAGGAAGAAATCGTCGGTGGAGCAACAGGGGCCCACGAGGGTGGAGGGCGCGCATGGGGGTAAGCGCGCCCCTACCTCGTGGCCTCCTGGAAGCTTCACATTACGTGGGTCCAAGTCTCTGGATCATGTTCGTTCCAAAATCACGCTCCCGAAGGTTTCATTCCGTTTGGACTCCGTTTGATATTCTTTTTATGCGGAACTACGAAATAGGCAAAAAACAGCAATTACAGGTTGGGCCTCCGGTTAATAGGTTAGTCCCAAAAATAATATAAAAGTGGATAATAAAGCCCAATAATGTCCAAAACAGTAGATAATATAGCATGGAGCAATCAAAAATTATAGATACGTTGGAAACGCATCAAGCATCCCCAAGCTTAATTCACCTTTCGTCCTCAAGTAGGTAAATGATAAAAACAGAATTTTTGATGCGGAGTGCTACTTGGCATAATTTCAATGTAATTCTTCTTAATTGTAGTATGAATATTCAGATCCGAAAGATTCAAGATAAAAGTTCATATTGACATAAAAATAATAATACTTCAAGCATACTAACTAAGCAATTATGTCCTCTCAAAATAACATGGCCAAAGAAAGTTCATCCCTACAAAATCATATAGTTTAGTCATGCTCCATTTTCGTCACACAAGAATGCTCTCATCATGCACAACCCCGATGACAAGCCAAGCAATTGTTTCATACTTTAGTAATCTCAAACTTTATAAACCTTCACGCAATACGTGAGCGTGAGCCATGGATATAGCACTATGGGTGGAATAAAATATAGTATAACAGAGCGACCTACTATCCCTCTCAGCGTTTTTGCTCCGTCCACCATCCGATCCACCATAGGAACGGTCCTTACTGCTCTTCTTCCGACCTGGCGCTGTAGCGCGTTTTCACCACGTCGCGACCCAGTCAGCCACGTAATCGGGCCGCTGCTCCGCAGACCGAGCGAGGGATCATCTCGTTCCTCGGGTTGATGAGAGGCCGAAATCCCATGTAGGTCCAGTGACGTTATTCTCGCTCCCGTTCCTTGCTTTTCTCCATCTCTCCCGATCTCTCGATCACTTGAAAGAAAAAAACTTCTCCCCACGATCCGCAACCATGCGGCAGCTTGCATCTCGACTCGGCGATTGACTACCGGAGGATCCGCCTCGATGTCTGTGAGGGGCCTAGGCCTGTCGACTAGCGGCTAGCCGGTGACCTAGGACTCGGCCCACCGGGTGGGGCATGTGGAAGTTCAGGCCCTAGACATGTCACAGTGCCATCCTCCCCTTTGTTCTTCTTCCTCAACGGACACTGCTGATCCAAGCTGAGTAGAACGAAAATTCAATTTTGTAGTATGTACTTCAGTTTCTTATGACAACGATGATCAATGGATGATTCCCAAAATGGTAAGCATGGTGTTGTTTTTGAATTTATCAGGGATTTAAAATCTGAGTTCTTCTCTATGTCAATTCTAAGATGATTACCCTTAGATTAAATCATGCAAATTCTCAGTTTGCGAAATCCTTAAGCGGCACATGCTTTATATTGATCTACTAGCTAAAGAGTTCTCCAATATTCTGGGTGTAAAATTTCTCTTCTTGTGGGAGGTCTTTTACTTGATTAGTCTTCTTACATTCATCAATTACGTATATTATTTCCTCCTGATGTATATAGATGTTTTTTGCTCCCGCCACATATACTTTTATGTCTTGTGCTTGATGTTCAACGTTGACATGCGTAGCGAGTTTATGCAACAAGGTTTGGACGGACCTGATGATCGAGAGGTTGATGGATCAAGCATGCCTGATAAGGCTGAGTGCACCATTAGAAAAGGTACAGAAAGTACGAAACTACTCTTGTGTTTCTCTACATGGCAGTGTGAGTGGGTCACATTTTGGCTTGCTTTCGCATCCTTGGTGTGCTCTGTGCAAGCTATTATTTATAATATGCAAATCCTGATTGTCTTGTTGTCATTGTTAACTATTCCCTCTAACTCAAAATAAATATCGTGGTTTTAGTTCAATTTGCAAAATAAATGCTTCTCTCATGGACGGGCGCGGCAACGCGCGCACTTATGATCTAGTGGAGTATAATGACAGGGGTTATGTGGAGAAGACAAAAAAGGAGAAAGTCTCACATCAACGAGGCTAATCAATGAGCTATGGAGATGCCCATCGATTGATGTTAATGCAAGGAGTAGGGATTGCCATGCAACGGATGGACTAGAGCTATAAATGTATGAAAGCTCAACAAAAGAAACTAAGTGGGTGTGCATCCAACTTGCTTGCTCACGAAGACCTAGGGCACTTGAGGAGGCCCATTGTTGGAATATACAAGCCAAGTTCTATAATGAAAAATTCCCACTAGTATATGAAAGTCACAAAACAAGAGACTCTCTATAATGAAGATTATGGTGCTACTTTGAAGCACAAGTGCGGAAAAAAAAGGATAGTAGCATTGCCCCTTTTTATTTCTTTTTTGGGGCCTTCCTTTTTTTATTTGGCCTTTCTCTTTTTTTGGGACAATGCTCTATTAAATGATGATCATCACACTTCTATTTAGTTACAACTCAATGATTACAACTCGATACTAGAACAAGGTATGACTCTATATGAATGCATCCGGCGGTGTACCGGGATATGCAATGAATCAAGAGTGGCATGTATGAAAGAATTATGAACGGTGGCTTTGCCACGAATACTATGTCAACTACATGATCATGCTAAGCAATATGACAATGATGAATGTGTCATGATAAACCGAATGGTGAAAAGTTGCATGGCAATATATCTCGAAATGGCTATGGAAATGCCATAATAGGTAGGTATGGTGACTGTTTTGAGGAAGATATAAGGAGGTTTATGTGTGAAAGAGCGTATCATATCACGGGGTTTGCATGCACCGGCGAAGTTTGCACCAACTCTCAATGTGAGAAAGAGCAATGCACGATACCGAAGAGGCTAGCAATGATGGAAATGTGAGAGTGCGTATAATCCATGGACTCAACATTAGTCATAAAGAACTCACATACTTACTGCAAAAATCTACAAGTCATCAAAAACCAAGCACTACGCGCATGCTCCTAGGAGGATAGATTGGTAGGAAAAGACCATCGCTCGTCCCCGACCGCCACTCATAAGGAGGACAATCAAAGAACACCTCATGTTTCAAATTTGTTACATAATGTTTACCATACGTGCATTCTACGGGACTTGCAAACTTCAACACAAGCATTTCTCAAATTCACAACTACTCAACTAGCACAACTTTGATATTATTACCTCCATATCTCAAAACAATCATCGAGTATCAAACTTCTCTTAGTATTCAACACACTCATAAGAAAGTTTTTACTAATCTTGAATACCTAGCATATTAGGATTATTTAAGCAAATTACCATGCTATTTAAGACTCTCAAAATAATCAAGTGAAGCATGAGAGATCAATAGTTTCTATAAAACAAATCCACCACCGTGCTCTAAAAGATATAAGTGAAGTACTAGAGCAAAACTATATAACTCAAAAGATATAAGTGAAGCACATAGAGTATTCTAATAATTTCCAAATCATGTATGGCTCTCTAAAAAGGTGTGTACAGCAAGGATTATTGTGGTAAACTAAAAATCAAATACTCATACAAGACGCTCCAAGCAAAACACATATCATGTGGTGAATAAAAATATAGCTCCAAGTAAAGTTACTGATGGAAGTAGACGAAAGAGGGGATGCCTTCCGGGGCATCCCCAAGCTTTGGCTTTATTGTGTCCTTAGATTATCTTGGGGTTGCCATGGGCATCCCCAAGATTAGGCTCTTGCCACTCCTTGTTCCATAATCCATCAAAATCTTTCACCCAAAACTTGAAAACTTCACAACACAAAACTTAACAGAAATCTCATGAGCCCCGTTAACAAAAGAAAACAAAAGACCACTTTAAGGTACTGTAATGAACTAATTATTTATTTATATTGGTGTTAAACCTACTGTATTCCAACTTCTCTATGGTTTATAAACTATTTTACTAGCCATAGATTCATCAAAATAAGCAAACAACACACGGAAAACAGAATCTGTCAAAAACAGAACAGTATGTAGTAATCTCTAACTAACACAAACTTCTGGAACTCCAAAAAGTCATCCAAAATATGAATACCTAGGAAATTTGTTTGTTGATCAGCAGAAATTGGAATCAGTATTTTATCACGCTCTGGTGATTTTTAACAATTGTTTTCGTGAACAGAAAGTTTCTGGAAATTTCTGCAAGATCAAATAACTATCATCCAAGAAGATCCTATAGGTTTAACTTGGCACAAACACTAATTAAAACATAAAAACAAATCTAACCAGAGGATAGAACTAAGATTTATTCCTAAACATAAGCAAAAGCAAAAAACTAAAAATAAAATTGGGTTGCCTCCCAACAAACGCTATCATTTAACGCCCCTAGCTAGGCATAAAAGCAAGGATAGATCTAGGTATTGCCATCTTTGGTAGGCAATTCTTCAATGAGACATCTACCATCCTTAAAAATTTCTTTCTTTTTAGTAATTATCAAACTTTTAGGCACAAGATCGAAAAATTCATTTGTAGCAAATGGTTCCTTAATAATAGCAACAAGATTGGGATGAATACTTATAGATTTGAGATTCGCAGTTTCCTTACTAGAGGATTCACCCTTATTTTTAGGAACATACATAAGCTTGGCAATTTTAGTAGGAGGACTTGAAGTATTCTTTACAGAATAAAAAGCGGTTCCCAAGTTGGTAATGATATCTTCAAGTTTATCGATCCTAGTAGAATCCTGATTTATTTTCTCATTAACTATGGGTTCCTTCTCTTTAATATTTTTCAAAGTGACTCCTACTTTAGATCCATTTTGAGTGATTCGGTTGTGGATCTTTTTATCCAAAATTTCAATTAATTCTATGGTAGCAACCTTATTTTCAATAATTTCAAGCCTTTGCATTACATGCTCCAAAGTTAACATAGTTCCATTAACCAAAAGAGGTGATGAGCCAAACAAATCTATCATAGCATTATAAGAATCAAAAGTATGGCTACCCAAGAAATTCCCTCCGATAATGGTATCAAGGATATATCTATACCAAGGATTAGCACCTACATAAAAATTGCGGAGAAGAACAGAAGTAGATTGCTTCCTAGTAGATCTATTTTGAGCATTGCAAATTCTATACCAAGCGTCTTTTAGATTTTCTCCCTCCCTTTGTTTAAAATTTAGAACTTCATTCTCGGGAGACAACGGGGAAGATAGAGGACTAGCCATAATGCCAAGCAAACGAAAAAGAGGCGAACGGATAAGAGAGGGCGAATAAAACGGCAAGGGTGAAGTTGGGGAGAGGAAAACGAGAGGCAAATGGAAAATAGTGTAATGCGGGAGATAAAGGGTTTGTGATGGGTACTTGGTATGTTGACTTTTGCGTAGACCTCCCCGGCAACGGCGCCAGAAATCCTTCTTGCTACCTCTTGAGCACTGCGTTGGTTTCCCTTGAAGAGGAAATGGTGATGCAGCAAAGTAGCGTAAGTATTTCCCTCAGTTTTTGAGAACCAAGGTATCAATCCAGTAGGAGGCTACGTGCGAGTCCCTCGCACCTACACAAAACAAATAAATCCTCGCAACCAACGCGATAAGGGGTTGTCAATCCCTTCACGGCCACTTATTTAGAGTGAGATCTAATAGATATGATAGGATAATATTTTTGGTATTTTTATGATAAAGATGCAAAGTAAAATAAAAGCAAGGTAAAAAGCAAAGGAAATAACTAAGTGTTGGAAGATTAATATGATGAAGATAGACCCGGGGGCCATAGGTTTCACTAGTGGCTTCTCTCAAGAGCATACGTATTTTACAGTGGGTGAAGGAATTACTATTGAGCAATTGACATAATTGAGCATAGTTATGAGAATATCTAGGTATGATCATGTATATAGGCATCACGTCTGAGACAAGTAGACCGACTCCTGCCTGCATCTACTACTATTACTCCACTCATCGACTGCTATCCAAAGATGCATCTAGAGTATTAAGTTCATGAAAACAGAGTAACGCCTTTAAGCAAGATGACATGATGTAGAGGGATAAATTCATGCAATATGATAAAAACCCCATCTTGTTATCCTCGATGGCAACAATACAATATGTGCCTTGCTGCCCCATCACACTGGGAAAGGACACCACAAGATTGAACCCAAAGCTAAGCACTTCTCCCATTGCAAGAAAGATCAGTCTAGTAGGCCAAACCAAACTGATAATTTGAAGAGAATTGCAAAGATAACCAATCATACATAAAAGAATTCAGAGAAGATTCAAATATTGTTCATAGATAAACTTGATCATAAACCCACAATTCATCGTTCTCAACAAACACACCACAAAAAGAAGATTACATCGAGTAGATCTCCACGAGAGAGGGGGGGAACATTGTATTGAGATCCAAAAAGAGAGAAGAAGCCATCTAGCTAATAACTATGGACCCGAAGGTCTGAGGTAAACTACTCACACTTCATCGGAGAGGCTATGGTGATGATGTAGAAGCCCTCCGTGATGGATGCCCCCTCCGGCGGCGCTCCGGAACATGCCTCAAGATGGTATCTCGTGGGTACAGAAGGTTGCGGCGGTGGAATTAGGTTTTTGGCTCCGTATCTGATTGTTTGAAGTGCGAGGTATATATAGGAGGAAGAAGTACGTCGGTGGAGCAACAGGGGGCCCACGAGGGTGGAGGGCGCGCCCTGGGGGTTAGGCGCGCCCCCTACCTCATGGCCTCCTGGAAGCTTCTCTTACATAGGGTCCAAGTCTCCTGGATCATGTTCGTTCCAAAAATCACGCTCCCGAAGGTTTCATTCCGTTTGGACTCCGTTTGATATTCTTTTTCTGCGAAACTCTGAAATAGGCAAAAAACAACAATTATGGGTTGGGCCTCCGGTTAATAGGTTAGTCCCAAAAATAATATAAAAGTGGATAATAAAGACCAACAATGTCCAAAATAGTAGATAATATAGCATGGGGCAATAAAAAATTATAGATACGTTGGAGACGTATCAATCATCACCATCCTCATCTCTTTTACGCGGTCCACTCTCCCGCACCCCGTTGTAATCCCTACTTGAACATGGTGCTTTATGCCACATATTATGATCCAATGATGTATTGCCATCCTATGATGTTTTGAGTAGATATCTTTTGTCTTTGGGTTGATTGATGATCTAGATTGGTATGAGTTGTATGTTTTACTTTGATGCTGTCCTATGGTGCCCTCCATGTCGTGCAAGCGTGAGGGATTCCCGCTGTAGGGTGTTGCAATACGTTTATGATTCGCTTATAGTGGGTTGCGTGAGTGACTGAAACACAAACCCGAGTAAGGGGATTGTTGCATATGGGATAAAGAGGACTTGATGCTTTAATGCTATGGTTGGCCTTTACCTTAATGATCTTTAGTAGTTGCAGATGCTTGCTAGAGTTCCAATCATAAGTGCATATGATCCAAGTAGAGAAAGTATGTTAGCTTATGCCTCTCCCTCATATGAAACTGCAATAGTGATTACCGGTCTTGTTAACGATTCCTAAGACAATTCCGCACACCGATCCACCATTATTCCACACTCGCTATTTATAATATTTAGTAATATATTCTAACTTCATGATAACAACACCTACTTTTATATTTTAGCTCTCCGATATCATAGAAAGTTATCCTCTTCATACCCACAACATAATTTTATTTCTCGTTGATAGTTGGAAGCAAGCGTTGATTGTCGTAGAGTCGTATCAGTGGCAGATAGGGCTTGAGAGAATATTGATCTTACCTTTAGCTCCTTGTGAGTTCGACACTCCATACTTATCACTTCCACCTTTGGAAATTGCTACAATGATTCCTTGCACTTGGGGATTATCAAACTACGGCTGCACTTCAGCCGGGTGGAAGCGCGGCCGGGGAGGCCGCGCAACCACGACGCGTCTCCCTTCATCGACGGGGCTAACACGACCGGAGCGACACCTGCCACGCGCAGCGGCGCCACCCTGGGAGCGGGGGTCGCGGTATGCTTATGGGGGCGGCCGCGTCCACACTTGGGAGCAGGGGAGCCGGGCCCCTCGCGGGGGGCCTTCCCCTTCTCCGCGGCAAAGAACCTCTTCGACGACGCCATTGCTACTAGCAGAGGATCAAGGAGGAAGAAGCAAACAGGATGGGGAGAAGTGGCGACGAGGGGCTCTGCTCCCCTCTTCATTTATAGCAGGAGAAGGCCAACTAGCGCCCCCACGATGACAGGTAATGATGGTTTTCCTTGCAGATACGTCCATTTTGCATCATGCTTTTATATCGCTACTTATTGCATTATGGGCTGTTATTTCACATTATGTCACAATACTTATGGCTATTCTCTCTTATTTTACAAGATTTACATGAAGAGGGAGAATGCCGGCAGCTGGAATTCTGGGCTGGAAAAGGAGAAAATATTAGAGACCTATTCTGCGCAACTCCAAACGTCATGAAACTCCACGGAACATCTTAAAGTAAATAAAGAAAAATCCTCGCCAAAGATGAAGGCCATGGGGCCCACGCCCTGCTCACGAGGGTGGGGGGGGGGCGCCCCCCTCCTAGGGCGCGCCCCCTACCTCGTGGGCCCCCTGGTGGGTCTCCGACGTCCATCTTCTGCTATGTGAAGTCCTTCGATGAGAAAAAAATAGGAGGGAACCTTTCGGGACGAGACTCCGCCGCCACGAGGCGGAACCTTGGCGGAAAGAATTTAGAGCTTCGGCAGAGCTGTTCTGCCGGGGAAACTTCCCTCCGGGAGGGGGAAATCATCACCATCGTCATCACCAATGCTCCTCTCATCGGGAGAGGGCAATCTCCATCAACATCTTCACCACCACCATCTCATCTCTAAACCCTAGTTCATCTCTTGTATCCAATTCTTGTCTCCAAGTCCGAGATTGGTGCTAGTAGGTTGCTAGTAGTGTTGATTACTCCTTGTAGTTGATGCTAGTTGGTTTATTTGGTGGAATATCATATGTTCAGATCCTATATGCATATTATTACCCCTCTGATTATGAACATGAATATGCTTTGTGAGTAGTTACGTTTGTTCCTGAGGACAAGGGAGAAGTCTTGCTATTAGTAGTCATGTGAATTTGGTATTAGATTCGATATTTTGATAAGATGTATGTTGTCTAGCCTCTAGTGGTGTTATGTGAACGTCTACTACATAACACTTCACCATTATTTGGGCCTAGAGGAAGGCATTGGGAAGTAATAAGTAGATGATGGGTTGCTAGAGTGATGTAAGCTTAAACCCTAGTTTATGCGTTGCCGTAAGGGCTGATTTGGATCCATATGTTTCATGCTATGGTTAGGTTTACCTTAATACCTTTGTTGTAGTTGCGGATGCTTGGAATAGAGGTTAATCATAAGTGGGATGCTTGTTCAAGTAAGAACAGCACCCAGGCACCGGTCCACCCACCTATCAAATTATCAAAGTACCAAACGCGAATCATATGAACGTGATGAAAACTAGCTTGACGATATTCCCATGTGTCCTCGGGAGCGCTTTTCCTATTATAAGAGTTTGTTCCGGCTTGTCCTTTGCTACAAAAAGGATTGGGCCACCTTGCTGCACCTTATTTACTTTTGTTACTTCTTGCTCGTTACAATTTACCTTATCGCAAAACTATCTGTTACCACTTATTTCAGTACTTGCAGAGAATACCTTGCTGAAAACCGCTTATCATTTCCTTCTGCTCCTCGTTGGGTTCGACACTCTTCCTTATCGAAAGGACTAGATAGATACCCTATACTTGTGGGTCATCACTTGCATGTCGCAGGGACTTGTCAAGTCGGGCAGTTGCCGAGGCAACATGGGAAGCGGAGACGCCCATGTACAATCAACCGCCACGCGTCGACCAAGGCCACATGATTTTGGGGCCCGTGGCGCTCCACGCCTGACCTTAGGCTTCGCCTCGAAGCCAAGCCCGAGCACGCCTTGGGCCAAGGGCCTATTGTCGGCGTTCTGGGAATGGGGGTCCCCAGACTTGCCTGCCTGCGGCCCACGGCGTGGTGATACGTCTCCGCCGTATCTACTTCTCCAAACACTTTTGCCCTTGTTTTGGACTCTAACTTGCATGATTTGAATGGAACTAACCCGGACTGACGCTGTTTTCAGCAGACTTTCCATGGTGTTATTTATGTGCAGAAACAAAAGTTCTCGGAATGACCCGAAACTCCACGGAACGTCTTTTCAGAAATAATAAAAAATCCTTGCCAAAAATGAAGACCAGGGGGCCCACACCCTGTCCACGAGGGTGGGGGGCGCGCCCCCTACCTCGTGGGCCCCCTGGAGCTCCTCCGACGCCAACTCCAACTCTATATATTTGCTTTCGGGGAGAAAAAAAATCAAGGAGAAGAAATCATCGCGTTTTACGATACGGAGCCGCCGCCAAGCCCTAAAACCTCTCGGGAGGGCTGCTCCGGAGTCCGTTTGGGGCTCCGAAGAGGGGGATTCGTCGCCGTCGTCATCATCAACCAGCCTCCATCACCAATTTCATGATGCTCACCGCCGTGCGTGAGTAATTCCATCGTAGGCTTGCTGGACGGTGATGGGGTTGGATGAGATCTATCATGTAATCGAGTTAGTTTTGTTACGGTTTGATCCTAGTATCCACTATGTTACGGGATTGATGTTGCTATGACTTTGCTATGCTTAATGCTTGTCACTAGGGCCCGAGTGCCATGATTTCAGATCTGAACCTATTATGCTTTCATGAATATATGTGTGTTCTTGATCCTATCTTGCAAGTCTATAGTCACCTACTATGTGTTATGATCCTGCAACCCCGAAGTGACAATAATCGGGACCACTCCCGGTGATGATCATAGTTTGAGGAGTTCATGTATTCTATGTGTTAATGCTTTGCTCCGGTTCTCTATTGAAAGGAGGCCTTAATATCCCTTAGTTTCCATTAGGACCCCGCTGCCACGGGAGGGTAGTACAAAAGATGTCATGCAAGTTCTTTTCCATAAGCATGTATGACTATATTCGGAATACATTCCTACATTACATTGATGAATTGGAGCTAGTTCTGTGTCACCCTATGTTATGACTTTTACATGATGAACCGCATCCGGCATAATTATCCATCACCGATCCAATGCCTACGAGCTTTTCCTATATTGATTCTCGCTTATTTACTTTTCCGTTGCTACTGTTACAATCACTACAAAACACCAAAAATATTACTTTTGCTTCTGTTACTTTTGTTACCGTTACCACTACTATCATATTACTTTGCTACTAAACACTTTGCTACAGATATTAAGTTATCCAAGTGTGGTTGAATTGACAACTCAACTGCTAATACTTGAGAATATTCTTTGGCTCCCCTTGTGTCGAATCAATAAATTTGGGTTGAATACTCTACCCTCGAAAACTGTTGCGATCCCCTATACTTGTGGGTTATCAATACTAGTTTAAAGTATTTGTTGCGGGAACATAGCTCTATTCTTTGAGTCACTTGGGATTTATATCTGCTGGTCACTATGAAGAACTTGAAAGACGCTAAGACAACAATTTATCCCTCAACTACGAGGGGAGGTAAGGAACTGCCATCTAGCTCTGCACTTGATTCACCTTCTGTTTTGAGTAAGCTTGCGACACCTAAACCTGCTTCTGCTATTCGCTTTGATATATCGCATGTTATTGATGATGCCACTTCTTCTATGCATGATACTTATGATGAAACTACTTCTATGCTTGATACTACTGTGCCCCTTAGTGAATTTCTCGATGAACAAATTGCTAGGGCTAGAGAGAAAGAAATTATTGAAACTGATTATATTGATGAAAGTGATGATGAAGATAGGCCTGTTATTCCTGAGAGTTATGTTTTTTGATATGGAAGCTTCTGCAGCTATTTTAGCTTGCAAAGATAGATATGAGCTCAAGAGGTTATTAGCTGAATGCAGTAAGCAATCTCTTAAAGATAGAATGAGGCCTGACCCTGCTTTTTCTACTTCACCTATCTGTGTTGCCGATAAGGATTATGAATTCTCTGTTGATCCTGATATAATTACTTTGGTTGAATCTGATCCTTCTCATGGCTATGAATCTGAAACTGTTGTTGCACATCTTATTAAATTAAATGATATAGCCACCCTGTTCACTAATGATGAGAGATCTCGCTACTTTTATATCCTTAAAATATTTCCGTTCTCATTAAAGGGTGATGCTAAGATATGGTTTAATTCTCTTGATCCTAGTTGTGTGCGTAGTCCCCAGGATATGATTTATTACTTCTCTGCTAAATATTTCCCTGCTCATAAGAAACAAACTGCTTTGAGGGAAATGTACAACTTTGTGCAAATTGAAGAAGAGAGTCTCCCACAAGCTTGGGGGAGGCTTCTCAAGTTACTTAATGCTATGCCTGATCATCCTCTTAAGAAAAATGAAATACTTGATATCTTTTATAATGGACTAACCTATGCTTCCAGAGATTACCTGGATAGTTGTGTTGGTTCTGTTTTCAGGGGAAGAACACCGGATGAAGCTGAAATTCTATTGAATAATATGTTGACAAATTAAAATAATTGGACACTTCCTGAGCCAGCTCCTAAGCCAATTGCTGAGCCTATTCCTAAACCAACTCCAAATAAGAGAGGTGTTCTATTTCTCAGTCCTGAAGATATGCAAGAGGCAAAGAAATCTATGAAAGAAAAATGTATTAAAGCTGAAGATGTTAAGAATTTACCTCCTATTGAAGAAATGCATGGTCTTAATTTACCGCCTATTGAAGAAACATATGATCTTAATCCTCCACCTATTGAAGAAACTCATGGTCTTGATAACCCGACACAGGTAGTAAAGGTAAATTCTCTCTATAGATTTGATGAAGGTGATATTCCTCACTATAAGTCTGCTGCACAATGCTTAGATGAGTTTGATAATTTTATTGTCAAACAAGAAAATTTTAATGCTTATTTTGGTAGACAATTGAAATACAATTCTGATATGATTAAACACTTGGGTGATTATATGGCTAATGTTAGAGGTGAACTTAAACTCGTTAGCAAACATGCTTCTATGGTTACCACTCAAGTAGAACAAGTACTGTCGGAGTAATGGGCCACGGGTAGGCTAACCCAAGCCCCCGGACCTTTCAAGACATCGGGGCAGGCTGCGCCCCTCAAGACCCCAAGACGAAGAGCCGCTTTCTGAGAGTCGGCGGCAAGGCCGCCGGCGCCTTCTCACGGCCGAGTCCTGTGGACGACTTCAAGATAAGCCGACTCCTAACCGGGCGGCTTCGAGAAGCCGACTATGGGGAGTCGGCCCGCGACTCAACCACCTCCTGCCTTCGCAATAATGGGCCGGGATGGGGTACGGCCACCGTCGGCCCATCCTGCCCGTTCGTTGAAAGGGCGAGCATAACCTGAAGGCGCCGCACCAACGGAGATCTCCGTCCGTGGCGGCACTTTTGCCATGCCAGCCACGACATCGACCCACAATGGCGGCGCCCGTGCCACGACGGCATGTCTGCACGACCCGAGCGGCGGGTCCCGCTTTGTCGTGAGGAAGACGGCGAGAGCGCCACAAGACGGACCACGTTGGGGAGTCGGCCCCGTGAGTCGGCTAGCCCTCCCACGGGCCCGCACGCCATTGCGAGACAAGACGGGAATGGCAACAATGATCGCTCGCCGGTAGCGGCACTATTGCCATGACCCCATGACCAAGCTCGCGCCATTAGAAGCAACTCTGATAATCCGCAATGGCAAGACCGCCTGGTGGCGGACAAGGCCTGTCGGCCCCATACTGAACTGTCGTGGGGCCCGCCAAATGGCGGCCCCAGCAATCAGCGAAGAAGGCAGCGGCCTCAGAGGCGACGGCTGGGACCAGCGCCACGGATTACCATTGTACCCCTGTGGGTAGGCCTATATAAACCCCCGGGGCACCCATGCAAAGGGTTGGACCCTGATAGTTTTAGACACACATAGAGGAAAAAGGAGAGCTAGCCGTGCCCTTCTCCTTCCTCACCCCGAATAGCTCAAGGAGCAACCTTGTACCCACTTTGCCATAGTGATCATGCGGAGACCCCGCAGAGCAGCAGTAGGGGTGTTATCTCCACGGAGAGCCCTGAAGCTGGGTAAGATCCGCCGGCGTGCATGTCTTCGCCTCATCCCGTTTCTGTGCACGGCTGACGTTCTACTCGCCCCCACCATGATAATCCATCCCTTGGCATATGTCGCACTCCAACCCCGACATTTGGCGCCCACCGTGGGGCGAGGTGCACCGTCGTCCAGGAGACCTGCTGCGACGGGAACCTTTTCTCCTGGCGGCGCAGCCAGCCCGCCAGACGGAGTCTGCGCGACGCACAGACGGCGCTGAGATCGCCTGCGCAGCCAGCTGCCTCGCCGAACTTGTCGGCGAGGTTCGCCTCTCCGACGAGCCTGCATCCGATGCAGGCACGGGCGGCCCCGAGAGTATCCTCGCGGGCCTCCTCGACCAACTCCACGTCGCCGGCGAGCCTGCCGTGGACTTGGAGTCCGTAGGCTCCACCGACCCAATGCTGGTTGACTCCCGGCACCGCGTCGCTCGACGCGTTCCCCACCAACGTGGTAGTCTACGACGAGCCGCTCCCTTGCGCGGCGAGCGGCGGAAGCACCGTCACGGAGATGCTCGTCATCGGTCATGGCGAGCATTCCGGTGAAGGAGCTCATGACCCACTCGACGCGACTCTGCAAGACCTGACCGCGCCTCTCCCGAAGACCGGCCCGTATTTGAGGCGCTGGGCGGGCCGCCTTGACTCGTCGAAAGCGCGAAGAAGCAGCAAGCATGAGGCGCTGTCGGAAGCCTAACAGCGAGATGGATCGCGCGCCGTGGCGGCTTTCGCCCGGCCCCAAGCGGGCCCTAACCGCCTAGGAGCGGTCAGCCGGTAGCGACGTGCCATCGCCAACCTGTTCGGGGCCAACGCCTGTATGCGCCACGCTGCGGAGAACATCCGCGCCGCCCGAGCGGCGGCCAAAGCTAGACAACCGAGGGTGAAAAGCGCCGCTGATGCGGCAAGTGCAGCAGCTCCTCGGCGCGGCTGCCGCGAAACGAAGCCGCTTGCCGCCGCAGGCGCCGCAACAACAAAACGACGACCTGCCTCCCCGCCAAGATCAAGGCGCGACGTCTCGAACCCCGACTGGCGGTGTCCGCGGGAGAAAAGACAAGGATCCGGCTATCAGCCATAGTCGGACTCGCATCACCATCGAGCGCGACCAAGACGGTCGCCCAAGAGCTGTGGAACGGTGGGACGACTATCTGCCTCCTCCTCCTCGCAAAGAAAGGCGAGTCTCCCCGCCACCCGTCGAGCATCCGACTCTCGGCGACCGCCTTGGCCACCGAGAGGGAGTCGGAGAGAATGACGCCCGCCACCGGATCGACCGAATCCACCGATCCTGGCGCTGGAAGAAGAAGACGAGTTAGGTCCGCCTGTTTCGGACCTCGCATCCGAGACGAGCCCTTTCCCAAAGGGTTCACGCTCCCCGAGATCGCCCAAGTACACCGGCTCCGTAAAGCCGGAAGGGGCTGGTTGACTACTCCACGGCCCGTCAACATAGCGAGCGGCAACAAGCGTGTTGCCATAAAGTATGTTCCACTCATGCTCCAGGCACGGCGGACATGGTTGAACATCTGGCACCGCAAAGCATCAACAGTTGGGTCGACTTCACCGAAGCCTTCGTCCGCAACTTCACAAGCACGTACAAGCAACCTCCCAAGCCTCGCCAGCTTTCCTTGTGCGTGCAAGGCCCCGACGAGTCAACTCGCGACTACCTCACGCGCTGGGCCGAGCTTCGGAACTCCTGCGAGGGCGTGCATGAGGTGCAGGCTATCGAGTACTTCACCGCCGGGTGCAGAGAAGGCACACTTCTCAAGCACAAGCTCCTCTGCGACGAGCTGGAGACCCTCGACGAGCTGCTGATCATAGCAGACGAGTACGCCACAGCCGACTCCTCCATGAAGGTGGAGATTCAAGTTAGTGCGACCGGCAAATTGGCCCCTCAGGCTCCCAGAACTCCGGCTGGAGACGCCAGTCGGCGACAACAACAGAACGATCACAAGCGCAAGGCCCCACAGCCGGTTTCCAGCAGCCGGCAGGTTGCGACAATCGAAGATCAGCAGCCGGAGGGGCAGCCTCCGACCAAGCGATAGAAAGGCGGCAAGTCCAACTGGTTGCCGGCCTTCTCTTACGAGCAGACTCTAGATGGTCCCTGCAAGTTCCACAGCGGCGCGAAGCTGTCAAACCACACCACCCAAAAGTGCCACTGGCTCACCAGGATCGCCAAGGGAGACGGCCTCCTGCCTCCCCCGCCTGCTGGGCCGCCACCTCCACCGCCGCCCAAAGAGTCAATCGTCAGGCTGCCGGGCGCAGTACAAGATGAGTACCCGGAAGAGCACGGAGCCTATGTGGTGTTCACCAGTGTGGCTGATGATCGATGCAGAAGGCGGCTGCAGCAGCAAGAGGTGAATGCAGTAGCGTCAGATACTCCAGAGTTCATGCATTGGTCCGAGAAGCCTATCAATTGGAGCAGAGCTGATCACCCAGAAGTGATGCCGAGTCCGGGCTCCTACGCCCTGGTCTTGGGTGCCACCTTGGCCACAGATAGGCGGGTCGCTCGCTTCTCGCGAGTGCTGATAGACGGAGGCAGTAGCATCAACATCCTGTACAAGGATACCATGGAGAAGTTAGGAATCAAGCAAAGACAGCTTCAGAGCAGCCGGACTGTGTTCCACGGCATTGTTCCTGGCCTTTCCTGCTCACCAATCGGCAAGATCCTGATAGACGTCCTCTTTGGGGACAAAGATCATTTCCGCCGAGAGCCAGTTTGGTTTGAAGTGGTGGACCTCGAAAGTCCGTACCATGCGTTGCTTGGCCGACCTGCTTTGGCCAAGTTCATGGCGGTCCCCCACTACGCCTACCTCAAGATGAAGATGCCGAGTTCCAAGGGGATTCTGACCATAGCCGGCGACTACAGAAAGTCGTCCGCTTGCGTGGCTGAAAGCAGTCGGCTAGCCGAGTCCCTGGTGATCGCGGTGAGAAGCGGCTTCTTGATCAGGTTGTGGCGATGGCGGCAAGCAGCCCGAGTTATCGCCCAACCCCAAGGAGTCGGAAGGCGAGGGTCGTTCAAGCCGGCCAAAGAAACGAAGAAGATACCCTTGGACCCGGAGCACCCAGAGAGGTACGTTGTCATAGGTGCGAACCTTGACAGCAAATAGGAAGGCGAGCTCGTCGATTTCCTCCGTGAGAATCGGGACATCTTCGCATGGTCTCCTAAAGACATGCCAGGTGTACCGACGGAATTCGCCGAGCACAAGTTACATGTCCGATCTGATGTGAAGCCCGTCAGGCAGCCCTTGCGCCGCTGTCGAAGAGAAGAAGAAGAGTTGTTGGAGAAGAGATAGCCCGGCTCCTAGCAGCCGGCTTCATTATGGAAGTGTTTTTCCCGGAATGGTTAGCAAACCGGTCCTGGTCTTTGAAGAAGAACAAAGCGTTAAAGGGCGGATGTGTATTGACTACACAAGCCTCAACAAAGCCTGTCCCAAGGACCCATTCGCTCTGCCGAGGATTGATCAGGTGATAGACTCCACAGCCGGATGCGAGCTGTTGAGCTTCTTAGATGCATATTCAGGATATCACCAGATCAAGCTGAACCCGGCCGATAGACTGAAGACCGCCTTCATCACGCCGCTTTGGAGCCTTACGCTGCACGACCATGACGTTCGGCTTGAGGAATGCCGGCGCCACCTTTCGGCGTT
This sequence comes from Aegilops bicornis, assembly GCA_021605145.1. NCBI lineage: Eukaryota > Viridiplantae > Streptophyta > Magnoliopsida > Poales > Poaceae > Aegilops > Aegilops bicornis. Next base: position 221,519,950 of record CM038670.1, on the reverse strand, counting down.
GCATGCGAAGTGCCTCCTCAAGCAACTTCGGCGTAAACGCCCACGTTCACGTGGACGATGTGGTGGTGAAGACGGAAAAGCGTGGAACACCGATGGAAGACCTCAAGGAAACCTTTGAGAACTGCGCGGTTCGAGATCAAGCTCAACCACGAGAAGTGCGTCTTGGAGTACCACCGCCAACTCCTTGGCTTCCCGGTCTCTGGCGGCGGCATAGAGTGCAACCATGTAAAGATCAAAGGCCATCGAGAGGATGGAGGTACCCGCCATCGCTAGATGTGCAAAAGTTCACCGCTTCTTGGCGTCCATCACCGATTCATCACCGGTGGGCGAAAGCTCTCCCCTTATACCAGCTCATGAAGAAGACCACCTTTTTCGAATGGAACCACAAGGCGGACGAAGCTTTTCTCCAGTTGAAGAAAATGTTGACTACTCCCCCTGTGCTGGCGGCCCCGACTCCTAAAGAGCCCATGCTCCTATACATTACCGCCACCAGCTGGGTAGTCAGCACAGTCATTGTAGTTGAACGCAAGGAGGAAGGCAAGGCGCTACCTATCCAGAGATCGGTATATTACCTGAGCGAAGTACTGTCGACCTCCAAGCAGAACTACCCCCACTACCAGAAGATGTGCTACGGCATGCACTTTGCCGCCAAGAAGTTGAAGCCTTACTTTCAAGACATCCAATCACTGTGGTTTGCACAGCCCCACTAGCCGAGATCATCGGAAGCCGAGATGCTTCTGGCCGAGTGGCCAAATGGGCCATAGAGCTGGCTCCCTACACCATCTACTACCAGCCCCGACCGCCATCAAGTCGCAAGCACCGGCCGACTTCCTCGTCGACCGGGCCGAGACCCAAAGACGCCAAATACCGACTCCACCCATTGGCGGATGCATTTCGATGGCTCCAAGATGCGCCTTTGGCACAGGAGCCGGCGTTGTCCTCACTTCATCCAAAGGCGACAAGCTCAAATATGCATTGCAGATCCATTTCGCTGCCTCCAACAACGTCGCCGAATACGAGGCGCTCATTCACGGGCTCCGGCTTGCCAAAGAACTTGGCATTCACCGGATCCTGTGTTATGGCGACAATGATTTAGTGGTCCAGCAGTCATCTGGCGATTGGGACGCCAAAGATGCAAACATGGCGAGCTACCATTTCCTTGTACAACAAGTCATCGGATATTTCGAGGGGGGCGAGTTCCTTCACGTGCCAAGAAATGATAACGACCAAGCAGACACCCTGGCACGAATCGGCTCCACCCGCCAAGCAATACCATCCGGCGTCGCCCTTCAGTGCCTCCTCAAGCCGTCTGTCAAGCCTTCACCAGAATCAGACTCCATCTTTGTGCCGGCTCCTCCCGAAGAAGTCAGATCCGACTCAAGCGCCCCAAAGACAGCACGAGAATTCTACAGATGGCTCCAAGAACGCCCTTGATCGAAGCCGGCCCGGGGACTTCAGAACCCGGCCCGGGGACTGCGGCGACCAGTCCGAAGACTCCAGAGCTCGGTCCGGGGACTGCACCAGTCGGCCCAGGGACTTCATCACTCCAGCAAGCGGCCGTGGACTCCAGCCCGGCTGCCCTCGTCCAAGTTGCAGTGCTGGCAGTTGAAGAAATAGCAGAACCCTCATGGGCCCAGCCCATCCTCAAGTTCCTAGTGAGCAGAGAGCTGCCAACCGATGAAATCTTGGCTCGGCAAGTACAACGCCGAGCGGCAGCCTACACCATAGTCAACAGAGAGCTGGTCAGCAGCGTCACCGGTGTCTACCAGCGTGCGTCGAGCGAGAACAAGGCCAAGCGATTCTCGAAGACATCCATCAAGGCGAAAAGGCCACCATGCGGCCTCAAGAGCACTGCCGCCAAAGCCTTTCGACACGGTTTCTTCCGCCAACTGCCCTAGAAGAGGCCAAGGAATTAGTCCAAAAATGCAAGGGGTGCGGATGTTCCGCTCCAAGCCGTATCGGCCGGCTTCCGCACTCAAGACTATCCCCATCGCTTTGGCCCTTTGCGGTTTGGGGCACGGACATGGTGGGACCATTCAAAGCAGCACGAGGTGGCCTAACTCACTTACTTGTCGCGGTGGACAAGTTCACCAAGTGGATAGAAGTAAAGCCCATCAAGAAGTTGAATGGTCCGACTGCAGTGACTTTCATCGCCGACATCACGACTCGGTATGGCATACCACACAGCATCATCACCGACAATGGCACAAATTTTCCCAAAGGCGCCTTGGCTCGTTTCTGCGCCACACAGGGCATCTGACGGGACTTAGCGTCCGTTGCCCATCCGCAGTCAAACGGCCAGGTGGAGCGAGCAAACGGCCTCATCCTGTCTAGCATCAAGCCTCGACTGGTCGAACCACTGGAGCGTTCGGCCGGCTGTTGGCTTGATGAATTACCAGCCGTCCTCTGGAGTCTGCGCACGACTCCAAACAAGTCAACTGGCTTCACACCATTCTTCCTCGTCTACGGTGCTGAAGCCGTCATCCCAACAGACATAGAGTTCGAATCCCCGCGAGTCACCATGTACACCGAGGAGGAAGCAGAAGAAGCACGTCAAGACGGCGTCGATCTGCTGGAAGAGGACCGGCTGTTGGCACTCAGCCGGTCCAGCATCTACCAGCAGAGCATGCGCCGATACTACAACAGGAAGGTCAGGCCGAGGTCTTTCCAAGAGGGCGACCTTGTGCTCCGGCTGATCCAAATGAACAGCCGCCGGCACAAGCTGTCGGCGCCTTTGGGAAGGCCCCTTCATTATCGACAAAGTCTTTGGGCAACGACTCCTACTACCTGATCGACGCTCAGAAGCCCCGAGCACGCAAGAAGGATGACTCCAGCAAAGAGACGGAACGGCCTTGGAATGCAAATCTTCTCCGAAGATTTTACAGTTGATGCAATATGTACCACGCTACACTTTGTATTAAAGTACCAAGACTTCGGGCCCCCCGAGACGAGCTCGGGGACTGCCCTTTTTGTTATCTGTATGATAAGAATTATACCTTCGAGTATGCTACTTTTTGTTATGCCGCTTGGCACCGGGTTCGACTAGTCGACCCGGGACTCGCCATACCGCGCTATGGAATGCTTCCTGCAATCGGACAAGTAGTGTGTGGTGCCTAAGCCGTCTCTGTCGAGAAGCCGCATGACTCATGAGCGACTATGTGGTGGGCAGGAGTAGAAGAATGGGCGCCCACATGAAAAATGGCTAAGGACCCAAAGCATAAACATAGCTTAAGCCGGCTTCCAGCCTCTTTTCGCAAAGCCGACTCTTGAGTAGTCGGCTTGCCGCTTTCTATCCAACTTGTTAAAAAGACTCTAAAAAATGGCCAAGTACTTGCCTTCCCAAAAGTAGCCAAGCATTTGATCCAGCGGCATCCGCAGAACGGTTGTCCGACTGGCAAGGCGGCGACTAAGGGAAGGCGGCAAAGGAAAAAGCCAAAGGAGCAGTGAGAAAGAAAAGATAGAATTCGGATAAATATTTACATAACATAGGCCCTTGGCGAATCTTCAGCGAAGTTCAAAATACACCTTGGGTGGAATTGTGCGAATCAACAAGTTCTTCAAAGACTACTAAAGCAGATAAAATAAAGGCAAGACGGCAGCCTAGGAAGCGGCGGACGGTTCGGAGGGTCGGAAGAGACGGCGGTGTCGAGGCGCCGGGCGGCGGCTAAGCGATCTCGGCTTGATCATCTCCGGCGGCAGCCGGATTGGTCGGGCGCGGCTCGTTGCTGGAGGCACGGTCGAGCTGAGGCTGGTCGCCTGCTCCGTCTTCTGGCGCCTCCGTCTCACCTCCGTCCTCCGGCTCGCCTTCCTCCTCGGCGCTGGAGCCGATCACCTCCGCCGAGTCCTTGTCATAATCCGGGTTCATCCCGAACCACTCCGTGGCGCCTCCCGCCGTCTTGACTGCTTTCGAGGACGAAGACGCTGGTGTATGTGTAATCGGCGATCGCTGCCGACGCTCGGCGAGGGCATCTTCCACCGTCGGCTCCGCTTTGGGCCTTCGACCGAACGCGGCCAGCCGGTCAGGTCTGCACTGGATACCATGCCTTGACGAATTCCAAGTCCCGGCGCGCTCCAACCCGGGCCGAGGTACCCTTCCAGGCCTCAAGACGGCCAGCCGCGACCTCCAGCCAGTCGGCAGTCCGACTGGGAGTGCGCAGAACCGGCATTTCTTGCCACAGGGCAGCAATCGCCTGGGCGCCGACACGATGAAGCCGGCGCAACATCCGATGGGTCGGCCGCAGACGAGCCTCGATGCTCAGAAGCTGCTCATCAAGGGTCCGGGGGGCGTTGGCGGCGATCTCCGCACCATTTGCCCTCCGCGCCTCGTGATCAGCCTCGATGGCTTGAGTGGCCGCCTGCGTGTGTCCAGGGAAGAAGTTTGCCAAGACGAAAAAGAAGCAAGTCAAAAAATCAGGAGTCAGCCCGTCCTATAGTCAGCGGCTCAAAGAAAGAAAGTAAAGAAACTCACCGTCGATGATATCCTCGATCTCATGGAAGCCGGAGGTCAGCAGTGCCTCCTTATTGGTCTAGGAGGAGCACTCGCTTTCGAACTCGGCCAGGAGAGCAGTCTCTTTCTTCTCCACCTCGTCCTGCGCCTTCTTAAGCAGCTCCCTTTGCTCCGCCTTGCAGAGCTGCAGAGTCGCACTCGGCGGCGAAGCTTGCTGCACTCCTCCCCGCCATACGCATAAGGCGGTGTTGGCTTCGCCCAGCTGCTGCTTTGAAGAGTGGCGTTAGCCTCTGAAGAATAAAAAGAAAAAGGGCGTTAAGTCGTCAACAAAGAAGGTCGCGGGAAGATCCGGCCCGACGCTTTCGTGATCGGCCCAAATCTCGAGGACTACAGCGTGGAGTGCATGTGCGCTTGTGAAGAAGGAGGACTCAGTCCGGCTCTCCGTCAAGTCGGCAGTCCGCTTGCCCAGCTCCTCAACATTGCGGTTGAAGGCAGTGACGCGGAGGTTGTGATACTCCTATGATAAGTATTTTAGACAAAGGTAAATATTTGGAACTCACCAGATGAAGTTCCGAGCCGCCTGCTCGGCAGCCGGCCCGAAACTCGGGGACTACACCCAGTGGGTCTTGTTGGCGCTTACGAAGAAAGAACAAGAAAAACAAAGTCAAAAGAAGAAAGCATACCGGACGGCTGCTCACGGCGCCAGATGCGCCTTGGTGCGATTCTGGATGGCGTCGCCCTCGCTTCGCAACCGCTGAACATCGAAGCGCTGGCTTAGCGGGGATCATGCCGCCTCCACGCACCACCTAACGGGCGCGCCGCTCGTCGCCTCGGCGTCTGGGATGGCCGAGTTGGCGGCGCCGGTCTCCAACGGGCGTGGCGCCGAAATCGCCTTCTCAAGGCGGCGGCGCACTGGCGAGGCGACTTGAAGGAGCAGCTTTGCCACGGCCTCGTCTTCAGTCGGCAGCACCGGCGGGTCCGCCGGCTGTTTACCTTGCGCTCTCCCGGACGGCGGCGAAGGCGGCGGTGGCGGCACGACCGTGCCCGACATGGAGGTCTCGCTGCCCTCCCACTCTATCTGCCCCGTGAACTCCGGGGGCGACGGCGCGGAGCTCAGCAGGATGACAAGCAACGCCGATTGGCGGTGCGCGGCCTTCTCAGCTCGCCGCTTTGCCGCGACGGCGGCTTCGGCCTCATCCAGCTTCTTCTGGGCGGAGGCCGCCGCCAACCTCCGCCTTCTCCAGGCGGGCGGCTTCTTCCTCGTCGCGCTTCTCCTGCGCGTTTCGCTCCGTCGCCTCCCGGAGGTCGGCGGCAGGGTCAATCCGCCGAGTAGTGGCGGACGTCTCAGCCGACCCCATGATGGAGGGGGCGGCGACCCTCTCCAAAGTAAGAGGAGCCCTGAAGCGAGGAAGGCATGTAAAAGATTTGGACAAGATTCACCAGAAGAAAACAAGACAAAAAGCGGAAGCACTTACGCAGAGACCAGTGGCGGCTTTTTCACTTCCTTGCGGAAGCGGTTGGCCTTTGCGACCGCCTCTTCCCGCTTGGTCGCGGCGGCCGCCTTGAACTTCTTGACCGGCCGCCAAGCAAGCTCGGCCCGACTGGCGCTTCTTCGCGCCGCCTTGACCACCCAAGCCGGCGAGAGGAACTCGCGCCGGGCTGGCCGACCTTGACTGGTGGCGCGGGCAACTTCCCCTTGGCATCGTCATCGGGCGGTCGGCAAAAAGGTGGCGAGGGCACGAAGTCGCTTCTTCTCCTCCTCCTCCTTGGCGTCGGCCTCCATCGCCACGCCCCCAAGTCAGGGTCGGCGACGCCGCTCTCTGCTGGTCGGGGACAAAGCGGCGGGCGGTCCCGTGGTGCCGGCTGAAGGCTGGATGAGGGGGTTCTGACTCGAAAAAACCAAAAAAAGATCAGAAGTCGGATTCGGCTAAAAAAGAAAACAGAAGAAGAAGAGAGACGACTTACAAAAGGCGGGAGGTTGGCGCGTGAATACGGCTCCTTGCCGAACTGCCAATCCGCCGTGAGATTGCAGTTCGCGATGTAGTTCACCGTGTCCGCCACCTCCGCGTGGGGCATGTCCTTGGAGCACAACCGACTTGGGTCCCGGTGGCCGCTCATCATCGGCAGAGATCAAATGAGTTACGCCTTGGAGCGGAAGAACTTCGGCGCCTGGCAAGCGGCCAAGTCGGCCGGTCAAAACCCTCCATTGCGTCGGACTTTTCGGTCGTGACGGCGGTGGCACTAGCGGAGTCGGCGTCCTGGCCGGTGGGACCAGCCGGGAAACCTCCCGCCGGCGCCCGGCTCGTAGAAGGCGGCAGATTGACCCGATCATATACAGGGCGACGTTCTTCACGTAAAAACAAGACCGCCGCCACATCTTCACCGACTTGATCAGCGGGATGGTGGGAAACGGGTTGTCGGCCACCAATCTCCGCATCGCGATCAAGGCACCACACAGGGCTGGCACGCCGGCGACGTGCGTGCCGAGCTTGGACTGGAAGAACTCCCCCCATAACTCGATGGTGGAGGGAATGCCGAGGAAGCCTTCGCACAAGGTGGCGAAGGCAGCCAGCAGCACCACCGTGTTCGGAGTAAGGTGGTGCGGCTGGAGCCCGTGGAACTCCAAGAAGGAGCGGAAGAAACCGCTCGCCGGCAGCCCTAGGCCGTGCATGAGATCAGCGACATACGACCTGGCCGCCGGCTGGTGATATTTCCCCGCCTTGGCGCGGCCCGCACTAGGTTCTTGCCGGGGAGACGACGCGTCTGGAGAAGGAACTCGATGTGGTTGTCGTCCACCTCGGAGCCGTCCCACACGCCGGAGCGCACGGCAGGAGGTGCGGCGGCGGAGGAAGAGCTCATCGCTGCGGGCGTGGCGTGGTTCGGCGCGGCGGCGGCGAGAGGAAGAAGAAGCAAGAGGAAGCGAAGGGAGTAGGGAAGATGGGCGCGCGTGCTTCGCCGCCCCCCTCTTCCCGCCTACTTATACGCTTGTGGGCTGAGAAGCCGATGGGGCGGGCGTGGGATTAACTGCGCCCAGCACCCCACGCCCCCCATGATTTACCACATGAAGTTACTGCGCGCAGTTACGACGTGGGCACCCCAACCGTCCGCACGGCTGCAACGGATCCGTTCGCGTGCCGAGGCGCGGTAGTGGCGGGTCCGTCGGCGGCGTGGGTGCAGAGTGATGACCGCGGCGTGGCGCCACGCTGACGGGTCACAATGGGCAGCTGCACGGAAGCTTATCGTGCACGCTGCTTGGATCCTGCTATTTACTTTCAAACTCTTTAATGGGCAAGACGGCCTTCTGCGAGTCCGGCTCCAGCTAGTCGGCCTAGAGGAAGACGGCGAGCAAGGCCCAGATGAAACTGTTGAGGCTCCTCGACATGTTGCCCTCGGCGCCTCACCAGCTTCGGGGACTACTGTCAGAGTAATGGGCCACGGGTAGGCTAACCCGAGCCCCCGGACCTTTCAAGACATCAGGGCAGGATGCGCCCCTCAAGACCCCAAGGCGAAGAGCCGCTTCGAGAGTCGGCGGCAAGGCCGCCAGCCCCCTCATGGCCGAGTCCCGGAGCGACATTGAGATGAGCCGACTCCTAGCTGGCGGCTCCGAGAGAAGCCGGTTACGGGGAGTCGGCCATGACTCCAACCACCTCCCCGCCGCAATAATGGACGGGGCGGGTACGGCCACCATGGCGGCCCATCCACATCCCATTCGCGAAGGCGAGCATGGCCTGATCGCCCGTACCAACGGAGATCTCTGTCGGCCGGCGGCAACGCATTGCCATGCCTGACATCGGCCCGTGGGCGGTGCCCCATGCCTGACGGCACATGCATGCGACCCGAAGGCGGCGGGTCCCTTTGTCGGCGAAATGCGAACGGCGAGAGCGCCACAAGACGGACCCGTTGGGAGTCGGCCCCCAGGAGTCGGCTAGCCCCTCCCACGGGCCCCGCACGCCATTAAGCAGACAAGATGGGGAATGGCAACAGTGATCGCTCGCCAGACGGCGGCACTATTGCCATGACCCCATGACCAAGCCCGCGTCATTAGAAGCACGGCTACAGTAATCCGCAGCCGGCAAGACCCGCCCGCGGCGGACAAGGCCTGTTGGCCCCATACCGGGCCCGTCGGCGGGCCCCAGCAGTCGGCGGAGAAGACGGCGGCCTGAGAGACAGACGGCTGGGACCCGCGCCCAGCCGGATTACCATTGTACCCCCGGGGGGTAGGCCTATATAAATCCCCCGGGGCACCCATGCAAAGGGTTGGACCCTGATAGTTTTAGACACACATAGAGGAAAAAGGAGAGCTTGTCGTGCCCTTCTCCTTCCTCACCCCGAACAGCTCAAGGAGCAACCTTGTACCCACTTTGCCATAGTGATCATGCGGAGACCCCGCAGAGCAGCAGTAGGGGTGTTATCTCCACGGAGAGCCCTAAAGCTGGGTAAGATCCGCCGGCGTGCATGTCTTCGCCTCATCCCGTTTCCAGGTACCGGCGACGTTCTACTTGCCCCCACCATGATAAGCCATCCCTTGGCATATGTCGCACCCAACCCCCGACAAGTACTTAAGGCTCAAAATGATTTGCTCAATGAAATGAATAGTAAGAAAAATGATTATGCTGTTAGAGTGGCTACTAGAACTGGTAGAATGACTCAGGAAGCTTTGTATCCTGAAGGCCACCCTAAGAGAATTGAAAAAGATTCTCAGAGAAATAATATTGATGCAACTAGTTCTTCTAAAAGGAAGAAAAAGAAAAATGATAGGACTTTGCAAAATTCTAGTGAACCTCTTCTTTGAACCACACGAGAATCCAAATGATATCTCTATTTACGATCTTTGAAACACAATCTGGTAATGAACATGAACCTAGTGAAAATGTTAATGGTGATGCTCAACCTAGTAATGATAACGATGTAGAAATTGAACCTGCTGTTGATCTTGATAACCCACAATCAAAGAATCAACTTTATGATAAGAGACTTTGTTGCTAGGAAACATGGTAAAGAAAGAGAACCTTCGGTTCAGAAAACCATGCCCTTTCCTCCCAAACCATCCAAGAAAAAGGATGATCAGGATTTTGAGCGCTTTGCTGAAATGATTAGACCTATCTTTTTGCGTATGCGATTGACTGATATGCTCAAAATGAATCCTTATGCTAAGTATATGAAAGATATTGTTACTAATAAGAGAAAGATGCCGGAAGCTGAAATTTCCACCATGCTTGCTAATTATACTTTTAAGGGTGGAATATCAAAGAAACTTGGAGATCCAGGGGTACCCACTATACCATGCTCCATTAAAAGGAACTATGTTAAAACTGCTTTATGTGATCTTGGAGCCGGTGTTAGTGTTATGCCTCTCTCTTTATATCGTATACTTGATTCGAATAAGTTGACACCTACTGAAATATCTTTGCAAATGGCTGATAAATCAACTGCTATACATGTCGGTATATGTGAGGATGTGCCTGTTGTGGTTGCAAACGTTACTATTTTAACGGACTTTGTTATTCTTGATTTTCCTGAGGACGATAGTATGTCTATTATTCTTGGAAGACCTTTTTTGAATACTGCAAGTGCTGTTATTGATTGCAACAAAGGCAATGTCACTTTTCATGTTATTGGTAATGAGGATACGGTACACGTTCCGAGGAAACAACCTCAAGTTCATAGTATCAACTCTATTGGAAAAATTCCATCGATTATATTTGGAGGTTTTGAATTTCCTCTTCCTATTGTCAAGAAGAAATATGATATTCTTATTATTAGGGATGTGCATATCCCCGTTGAGGTAACATAGTGTTATTCGAAATTTCTCCGGTTTCATGTTATTCGGAATGAGTTTGTTAACAAGACTTGATCAACCTTGTTCGTGGATTCCTTTTGATGAGCATGAGATGGATAAAACTAGAAGGCACAACCTTCCGTACCCTCTTTCTATTTTCTGTTATTTAGTTGAAATAAAGTAAAAATAGTATTTTTTCTGTCTGTTTTCTGATTTATCCGTGCAATATAAAAATACCCCGAAAATAAAAGTTCTCCAAATGCCCTGAAAATGAAATATGATTTTTTTTTCTAGAATATTTGGGGATTTATGGAACTGAGAACACAGCAGGGGGATCAACCACCTGGGCACGAGGGTGGAGGGCGCGCCCCCCTGCCTCGTGGGCCCACGGTGGCCCTCCTCTACTTATTCTTGCACCCATACACTCCTTCTTCCTCCCACAAACACGCATATCCAGCTCAAGAACGAGTTATAGCTCACTTTGCTGTGATTTTCGATCTCCTTGCTCAAAGCACTTCTCACAAAACTGTTTGGGGAGATTGTTCCTTGGTATGTGAATCCTCCATTAGGCCAATTAGTTTTTGCTCTACTGCTTTATTCATTGCAAATTTGTGCTGCATAGGTGACCATGTTCTTGAGCTTGCATGTCAAATTTATATGGTTCCAAGTAGTTCTAATGCATGATATATCCTCTAGGCACTTGTAGGAGTAGTTGCTATCAATTTTGTTGAGCTTGCTTCACTTTTAATTGAAGTTACTAAAAATTTCAGAATATTTCAGAAAATAATTAAGATATTTTTGAGGGGTTCATCGAGCCGAAGCTCGAAGGAAAAGCAAAATAAAGAAGCACATAGGCCCAAATTTAATTTGCCTCGTACCGCGGAGGTCCGGCCGTGTGAATGGCCTTTCGATGATTTCTGGAGAGCAGCCAGGATTTATGATGATTTCTATTCATTGGCTGAGAATGCTGGCCTCACCGACTTCCTCTGCGACCAACGTCATCAGTATCTCTTACTCACCAATACTTTTGTGCAAAACTTCTACTATTTTCCTAAGGAATCACCTCCTTCAGTAGAGTTTCATTTATATGATGTTGTTAAGAAGATGCCATTAGCTGAATTTTGCAAGGTTTGCAAAATACCCTTTGAGGGTACCTTATATGAACCACACCGTAAAGATGTGGAAGAATTTATTGACACCATCACTGTGGGAGAAACCAGGAAGGTTTCCGATGCAAGAATCACTAGCATACATTTTTCTGTTTTACGCTACTTTGCCATATTTGCTAGTCGTTGCTTGATTGGTCGCGGAAACTATGGAAACCTTAGTGTTCCTGATATTATCATTTTGTTCCATGGTTTATTCCGCGATAACACTGTTAGTATGGGCGGAATTATTGCTAAACGGTTAAGTTTGAACCGTACTAAGGGCCCCATCTTTGGAGGTATTTATGCTTCACGCCTAGCTTCACATTTTAACATACCTATTAGGCTCTATGAGAAAGAAGAAAAATTGCTGCCTAGTGCTTATTTAGATTATAAGAGTATGTTGCGCATGACTTTATTGTTAAGAATAGGGAATGGGGCTTAAATATAAATTGTACTTTAATAAACATCACCCTGAGACTATTACCTTGCCTGCTCCTTCCTTGTTTAATTTATCTGAAGGTTAGTATCTCGTTCCGTGGGCGGCCATTCAAGCCTACCGGAATCCTACACCAGCCCCGGAGCCGGAACCACAAGTTGAACCTCCACGACACTCTGATTACTTTTGGGATCCGGAGGTGGCTGCCAGCCAGTGGCAGTCAGAGTCCTCTTCTTCACAATACGACCCCAGCTACACCTACGGGTATCCGCCAGGCCATCCCTGGCAACGAACTAACTTAGGCCAAAAGCCTAAGCTTGGGGGAGTACGTATTTTCCACCGACATTACATTTATGTTTACACACACTCATTGCTAGATGTCGGTGCTCATACTCTTTTACTGTAATATCCATGCTAGTTTATTTTCTTTTTCTTGCTTTCTTCTTGTGTGTTTGTTAAATCTTAAGAAAAACCAAAAAAAATTAGTAGTAACTTTTAGTTAGTTTACTTTTTTTATTGTAGTAGTAATAATTAAAAACAAAACCCAAAAATATTTCCCGTTCTTCTTTTGCTTGTTGGGAGCTTTCCAGTGTAAATAGTTTTTATTTCTTTTCTTTTCTTTGGGGGTCGATAGGAGAAGACCATTATTAAATTGTTGAAGTGGCACTTATATGCATTATTGTTGATTTAACCAACAACCCATATTGCCTTATCTTCTCCTGTTTATTGAATGCTCGCAGATTCCAGCTTAGTCCGATGCACGTGCACTCTTATTATTATTCACTCCGTTCGGTCATGCAAGTGAAAAGCAATTATGATGATATATGATGGACTGACTGAGATGAGAAAAGCTGGTATGAACTCGACCTCTCTTGTTTTTTGTAAATATGATGAGTTCATCGTTCTTGATTCAGCTTATTATGAATAAACATGTTTGCAATGACAACTGGAGATCATAGTTGCTCGTGCCATGCTTGATTAGCTATGAGTTATAATGGTTTACCTTGCGTGCCAACATGCTATTAAAATGGTTGTAATGTGGTATGATGGGGTGGTATCCTCCTTTGAATGATTTAAGTGACTCGAGTTGGCACATGTTCACGCATGTAGTTGAAACAAAATCAACATAGCCTTCACGATATTTGTGTTCATGGTGGATTATATCCTACTCATGCTTGCATCCAATGTTTATTAATTTTAATGCATGTTCATGACTGTTGTTGCCCTTTAGTTGGTCGCTTTCCAGTCTTTTGCTAGCCTTCACTTGTACTAAGCGGGAATACTGCTTGTGCATCAAATCCCTTAAACCCCAAAGTTATTTCATATGAGTCCACCATACCTTCCTATATGCGGTATCTACCTGCCGTTCCAAGTAAATTTGTATGTGCCAAACTCTAAACCTTCAAATAAACATTCTGTTTTGTATGCTCGAATAGCTCATGTATTAACTAGGGCTGCCCTTATCTTCCATGTTAGGCGGGTTATTCTCAAGAAGAGTGGACTCCGCTCCTCATTCACGAGAAAATGGCTGGTCTCTAGGATGCCCAGTCCCATGCTTTATGCAAACTAAATCAAAATAATTGCAAACAAAACTCCCCCTGTGACTGTTGCTAGTTAGAGACACTCGTTGTTTCGAGCAAGTCATGGATTGATGCTTGTTGGTGGAGGGGGAGTATAAACTTTATCATTCTGTTTGGGAACCGCCTATAATGTGTGTAGCATGGAAGATATCGCCATCTCTTAGTTGTTATGTTGATAATGAAAGTATGCCGCTCAAAATATTATTTATCTCTATTTCAAAACCGAGCTCTGGCACCGCTACAAATCCCTGCTTCCCTCTGCGAAGGGCCTATCCTTTTACTTTTATGTTGAGTCATCACCCTCTTATTAAAAGCACTAACTGGAGAGCGCAGCTGTCATTTGCATTCATTACTATTAATTTATATTGGGCATGACTATGACGGGATCTCTTTTACCATGAATTACAATGTCTAGTCAGTCCTTGATTTTTGAAGGTGCTCTGCATTTATGTTTTGCGGTCTCAGAAAGGGCTAGCGAGATACCATCTTATTATATCATATTATGATTGTTTTGAGAAAGTGTTGTTATCCGAGATTTATTATTATTGCTCGCTAGTTGATTATGCTATTGATATGAGTAAACATGAGACCTGAGAGTTATTGCAAGTGTGGTTAGTCATAATCTTTGCTGAAAACCTGAATGTTGGCTTTACATATTTACAACAACAAGAGCAAACAGAGTTTGTAAAAGTTTTTCTCTATCACTTTCAGTTTATCAACTGAATTGCTTGAGGACAAGCAAATGTTTAAGCTTGGGGGAGTTGATACGTTTCCGTCGTGTCTACTTTTCCAAACACTTTTGCCCTTGTTTTGGACTCTAACTTGCATGATTTGAATCGAACTAACCTGGACTGACGCTGTTTTCAGCAGACTTTACATGGTGTTATTTATGTGCAGAAACAAAAGTTCTCGGAATGACCTGAAACTTCACGGAACGTCTTTTCAGAAATAATAAAAAATCCTTCCCAAAGATGAAGACCAGGGGGCCCACACCCTGTCGACGAGGGTGGGGGGCGCGCCCCCCCTACCTCGTGTGCCCCTTGGAGCTCCTCCGACGCCAACTCCAACTCTATATATTTGCTTTAGGGAGAAAAAATTAAGGAGAAGAAATCATCGCGTTCTACGATACGGAGCCGCCGCCAAGCCCTAAAACCTCTCGGGAGGGCTGATCTGGAGTCTGTTCGGAGCTCCGGAGAGGGGGATTCGTCGCTGTCATCATGATCAACCATCCTCCATCACCAATTTCATGATGCTCACCGCCGTGCGTGAGTAATTCCATCGTAGGCTCGCTGGACGGTGATGGATTGGATGAGATCTATCATATAATCGAGTTAGTTTTGTTAGGGTTTGATCCCTAGTATCCACTATGTTCTAAGATTGATGTTGCTATGACTTTGTTATGCTTAATGCTTGTCACTGGGGCCCGAGTGCCATGATTTCAGATCTGAACCTATTATGTTTTCATGAATATATGTGTGTTTTTGATCCTATCTTGCAAGTCTATAGTCACCTACTATGTGTTATGGTCCTGCAACCCCGAAGTGACAATAATCGGGACCACTCCCGATGATGACCATAGTTTGAGGAGTTCATGTATTCACTATGTGACAATGCACTGATGATTTCATTGCTTGGGTAGCAGAGAGTACTGGAACCATCTCGGTGCGGAGTGTTTATCGCCTTGCTCTCAACGGATGTCTCCTGCCGTCTTCAGACTCAGCAAGGAGGGCACCGGACAGGCAACGTGTTGTTTAGGCATTTATATGAAGGTGCACTGCTCCTGCCAAGGTGCGTATATCTGCGTGGAAGCTAGCATCAAATTCCTTTGGCCACTTTTTTTTTTAAAGGAGGATCGTCCCGGGCCTCTGCATGAGACTAATGCATGTAGCCATATTATCAAGAAAAAACTCCAAAAATTCTACGGTTCAGTACAAGCTCACACGGAGCTAAAATGAAATGAAAAGAAGAAAAAAGTTGTCATAACCGGTGAAAATATGACGAGATGACTAAACACCTAACCTGTTATTGGACCGTTATGCAAATTGGTTGTTGTAAATATCCCGTGTCATCATCTCTCACAGGTTACACCCAATAATTAAAAGCTTCTGCATAAGTGAGTAATGACCATCCAAACCGTGGCGTGTATATAACCTATAAAATTTTTATAAAAGCGGCCGACCTCGACGCAATGAAAGTAGTAGTCGCAATGATGGGAGGCCGGCCATATTATGGCGCCCACGCACTTCTCTGGAGCGAGCTGCCAACACATGCGAATTCAGGGCTAAATAATGTGACATGTGGTGGCACGTGAACGTTTTCTCTCTTTTGTTACCTGCATTATGAGTACATGTGCACGTATCTTGCTCCGGATTGTTCATGTCCCCCCTTTGGGTGGTGAGTTCGAACTTGTGGCGTTTACACTCCTTCTGACGGGGTTAATGCTGCCTTAATCAGATGTTGGAGATGTTAGCATGTGTAGCTTGCGATGTTGTGCACCAATGGTGGGAAATCACATGGTTGACTATGGACAGGCCGTTATAGTTTATGCAATATGAGTTGACTCGCAATTATCTGAGTTGACTCGCCGCCTGCCCCGCCATATGTATGTCCCCCGGTATTATTCCTCCCAGTGTATTATACTCCGTTCATACCATGAAGGTCTGCATTGTATTGCACAGTAGTAGCATTCCAGTGGAATCATGTGATGGGGGACAAGGGTGGGTGATCACTCATCAGGTCAGAAAGAGTTCGGTGGGCACGGCGGGGCCGTGTAAATTGGGGGATCCCCACACGTGGCAGGCTAGACACGTCCCACGAAGAACCAAGACGCGCCCCACCTCATGCACGCCAGCTCCTTTTACTTTGGCCAGGAGCCGGGTGGCGCGGGCACGGGGAGTGCGCAGCCCGGCGCGCGAACCGGCGAGCAGCGACGTGGCCACATAACGCGTGGCAGCCAGCGACATGAGGCAGCGCACCAGCAGAGCGGCGCGCGGCGGCGGCGCGGCGCGGTGCACCGACACCACGCCGACCGGCGCACCAACCGCTGTACAAGCGTGGTACGAGTGGGCGCGGCCGGCGGGCAGCCATGTCGACGCTGCGTTCTCGTGCGTGCATGCATGCATGCATGCACCGGCGTGTCCATCTTACGTTTCCTCACGTCGCCCGGCCTACCGCCGTCTGGGTTCGAAGGGAAGTGCTCGATGATTGGCCACCAAATAAGCGATGATGCAAGTAACCGCCGTCAAAGTGTCAGCGTTGCCGGAATGATGCGTGCCAATGCCAATCTACGTACTACCCACCTGGTCCAATTAATCAAGCCGCTCGCTTTGGTTCCAGAACCATGAGTCCGGACACGAGTTGAGCGCCATGATCTTTCCGGAGGTAAAAGCACCACAGGTACCCTAACTTGCAGGGAATGTGATGATTTAGTTTCAAATTTGTAAAATGCAACTTCATCATACCCCAACTTGCATTGTATGTGACGATTTGGTCCTCGACCTATCACAGCATGACAAATGGCAGCTAGGTCACCGGACTAGTCGTTGCCTGCACTTTTGCACAAAACACCCTGCTGTCTTGTCTAATTAACCTGCGCTGCACCGCCGAGGCGGACGCTACAAGGGCGGAGCTACGCAAGGAAGGCCTTGCTCGCAGAGACCAAGGCGGACGCTGGGATTGCGGCGGTGGCGGCGTGGGCTCCGGGTCATCGTAGCTGAGCCCCTCAGACTCTCCTCCTCCTCCCACGGCGCAACCATGGCCGCGCGGACCCTTGGTCCACCGATTGCCCGGCGACACAAACTACACCAAGGGCGGCGTCTTCGAGCCAACCTCGACGACCTCCTCTTGTTCCTCGCCAAGGCGTCGGACGCGTCCGGGTTAGCCGAGAACGCCATCGGCCCGACGAGGCGTCGGTCTCGCGCCTTGCCGCGCCGACGTCAATGCATCCGAGTGCCGCGTGCCTCGACACTGGGCGCGACGCAGCCATAAAGTGCCCCGCCAGAAAAAGTCCACGCTCTTCTCGACGCGCCTCCTGCGCCACTAGAACGTGAGCTTCTTGGCGTCGCCGACATGTCGTGGCTGATCGGCTTATGCAACGCGGTGAACGCGACGCAGCCCGAAGCTGTTCAAGACGCAGGGCGCTGATGAACAACCTCAGACAGGCGGCGTCGTCCCCCGCTGATCGTTCGCGGCCGACACGGTCGACTTGACGCCCTTCACCAAGATCCACGACATGTCCCAGTGCACGCGCGACCTCGCCGGCGACGACTGCAACCGCTGCCTCGCCGTAGCCGTCTTGTACATCGTGAAATTTTGCGACGGGAGGGAAGGAGGACGGGTCTGTTGGAAATATGCCCTAGAGGCAATAATAAAAGGATTATTATTATATTTTCTTGTTCATGATAATTGTCTTTTATTCATGCTATAACTGTATTATCCGGAAATCGTAATACACGTGTGAATACATAGAACACAATACGTCCCTAGTAAGCCTCTAGTTGACTAGCTCGTTGGTTAACAGATAGTCATGGTTTCCTGACTATGGACATTAGATGTCGTTGACAACGGGATCACATCATTAGGAGAATGATGTGATGGACAAGACCCAATCCTAAGCATAGCACAAGATCGTAGTTCGTTTTGCTAGAGCTTTTCCAATGTCAAGTATCTTTTCCTTAGACCATGAGATCGTGTAACTCCGGATACCGTAGGGAGTGCTTTGGGTGTACCAAACGTCACAACGAATCGGGTGACTATAATGGTACACTACGGTATCTCCGAAAGTGTGCATTGGGTTGACACGGATCGAGGCTGGATTTGTCACTCCGTATTACGGAGAGGTATCACTTCAGGCCCACTCGGTAGTGCATCATCATAATGAGCTCAAAGTGACCAAGTGTCTGGTCACGGGATCATGCATTACGGTACGAGTAAAGTGACTTGCCGGTAACGAGATTGAACGAGGTATTGGGATACCGACGATCGAATCTCGGGCAAGTAACATACCGTCTGACAAAAGGAATAGTATATGGGGTTGCTTGAATCCTCGACATCGTGGTTCATCCGATGAGATCATCGAGGAGTATGTGGGAGCCAACATGGGTATCCAGATCCCGCTGTTGGTTATTGACCAGAGAGTCGTCTCGGTCATGTCTGCATGTCTCCCGAACCCGTATGGTCTACACACTTAAGGTTCGATGACACTAGGGTTATTAGGAAGACTTGTATGTGATTACCGAATGTTGTTCGAAGTCCCGGACGTCACGAGGAGTTCCGGAATGGTCCGGAGGTGAAGATTTATATATGGGAAGTTGTCATACGGACACCGGAAAGTTTCGGGGCATATCGGTATTATCTGGGGCCACTGGAGAGGTTCGAGGGGTCCACTGGGAGGCCACCCCTCTCGGAGGGCCTCATGGGCCACAAGGGAAGGGAACCAGCCCTGGAGGGCTGGGCGCCCCTTGGGCCCATGCGCCTAGGGTTGGGGGACCCTAGTGGGGCGCCTTTGCTTGGGGGCAAGCCCTCCTCGCCGCCGCCCCCCTCTAGATCTCATCTAGAGGGGCTGGCCCCTGCCCTTCCCCTATAAATAGAGGGGTGAGGGAGGGCTGCAACACACATCCAAGGCGCAGCCCTCCCTCCCAACACCTCTCCTCCTCCGCGTGTGCTTGGCGAAGCCTGCCGGAGATCTTGCCTCTCCACCATCATCACACCGTCGTCTGCTTTGGAGCCTTCTTCCTCAACCTCTCCTTCCCCTTGCTGGATCAAGAAGGAGGAGACGTCGTCTGCTCAGACGTGTGTTGAACGCGGAGGTGCTGTCCATTCGGCACTTGGTCATCGGTGATTTGAATCAGGGCGAGTACGACTCCATCATCTCCGTTCCCTTGAACGCTTTCGCACGCGATCTACAAGTGGTATGTAGATGCAATCTCTCTCCCATGACTCGTTGCTTAGATGAACTCATAGATGAATCTTGGTGAAACCGTAGGAATTTTTTTAATTTTCTGCAACGTTCCCAACAGTGGCATCATGAGCTAGGTCTATGCGTAGTTCTCTATTGCATGAGTAGAACACAATTTTATTGTGGGCGTAGATCTTGTCAACTTGCTTGCCGCTACTAGTCTTTTCTTGCTTCAGCGGTATTGTGGGATGAAGCGGCGCGGACCGACCTTACACGTACGCTTACGTGAGACAGGTTCCACCGACTGACATGCACTAGTTGCATAAGGTGGCTAGCGGGCGTATGTCTCTCCTACTTTAGTTGGAGCGGATTAGATGAAAAGGGTCCTTATGAAGGGTAAATAGAAGTTGACAAAATCACGTTGTGGTTATTCGTAGGTAAGAAAACGTTCTTGCTAGAACCCAATTGCAGCCACGTAAAAGATGCAACAACAATTAGAGGACGTCTAACTTGTGTTTTGCAGCAATTGTCATGTGATGTGATATGGCCAGAAGTTGTGATGAATGATGAATGATATATTGTGATGTATGAGATCATGTTCTTGTAATAGGAATCACGACTTGCATATCGATGAGTATGACAACCGGCAGGAGCCATAGGAGTTGTCTTATTTTTGTATGACCTGCGTGCCATTGAAGAACGCCATGTAAATTACTTTACTTTATTGCTAAACGCGTTAGCCATAGAAGTAGAAGTAGTCGTTGGCGTGACAACTTCATGAAGACACGATGATGGATATCATGGTGTCATGCCGGTGACAAGATGATCAAGGAGCCCCGAAGATGGAGATCGAAGGAGCTATATGATATTGGCCATATCATGTTACTACTTTATATAATTGCATGTGATGTTTATTATGTTTATGCATCTTGTTTACTTAGAGAGACGGTAGTAAATAAGATGATCCCTTATAATAATTTCAAGAAAGTGTTCCCCCTAACTATGCACCGTTGCTAAAGTTCGTCGTTTCGAAGCACCACGTGATGATCGGGTGTGATAGATCCTTACGTTCACATACAACGGGTGTAAGACAGTTTACACATGCAAAACACTTAGGGTTAACTTGACGAGCCTAGCATGTACAGACATGGCCTCGGAACACAAGAGACCGAAAGGTCGAACATGAGTCATATGGAAGATACGATCAACATGGAGATGTTCACCGATGATGACTAGTCCGTCTCACGTGATGATCGGACACGGCCTAGTCGACTCGGATCGTGTAACACTTAGATGACTAGAGGGATGTCAATCTGAGTGGGAGTTCATTAAATATTTGATTAGATGAACTTAATTATCATGAACTTAGTCTAAAGTCTTTGCAAAATATGTCTTGTAGATCAAATGGCCAACGCTCATGTCAACATGAACATCAACATGTTCCTAGAGAAAACCAGCCTGAAAGATGATGGCAGCAACTATTCGGACTGGGTCCGGAACCTGAGGATCATCCTCATAGCAGCCAAGAAACAATATGTCCTAGAAGCGCCGCTAGGTGAAGCACCCATCCCAGAGAACCAAGACATTATGAATGCTTGGTAGTCTCGTCTTGATGATTACTCCCTCGCTCAAGGCGGCATGCTTTACGACTTAGAACCGGGGCTCCAAAAGCGCTTTTGAGCAACACGGAGCATATGAGATGTTCGAGGAGCTGAAAATGGTTTTCCAAGCTCATACCAGTGGTCGAGAGATATGAAGTCTCCGACAAGTTCTATAGTTGTAAGATGGAGGAAAACAGTTCACAAGGTGAGCACATACTCAAAATGTCTGGGTTGCACAACCGCTTTGTCCCACTGGACATTAACCTCCTGGACGAGGCGGTTATTGATGTAATCCTTGATCGCTCCCACCAAGCTACAAGAGCTTTGTGATGAATTATAATATGCAGGGGATGGTGAAGACCATTCTGAAGTATTCTCAATCTTTGAAGTCACAGAGGTTGAAATCAAGAAAGAACATCAAGTGTTGATGGTTAATAAAACCACTAAGTTCAAGAAGGGCAAGGGTAAGAAGAACTTCAAGAAGGACGGCAAGGATGTTGCCGCCTAAAGCAAGTTGCCGGAAGAAGTCAAAGAATGGACCCAAGCACGAGATGAGTGCTTTTATTGCAAAGGAAAGGGCCACCGAAGCGGAACTGCCCCAAATACTTAGCGGACAAGAAGGCCGGCAACACTAAAGGTATATTTGATATACATGTAATTGATGTGTACCTTACCATTACTCGTAGTAACTCCGGGTATTTGATACCGTGCCGTTGCTCATATTTGTAACTCACAATGAGAGCTGCGGAATACGGAGACTGGCGAAGGACGAGGTGACGATGCACGTCGGGAATGGTTCCAAGGTCGATGTGATCGCCGTCGGCACGCTCCCTCTACATTTACCTACGTGATTAGTTTTAAACCTCAATAATTGTTATTTAGTGCCAAGTTTGAGCATGAACATTGTATCAGGATCTCGTTTAATGCGAGATGGCTACTCATTTAAATCTGAGAATAATGGTTGTTCTATTTATATGAGAGATATGTTTTATGGTCATGCTCCGATGGTCAATGGTTTATTCTTAATGAATCTCAACGTAATATTACACATATTCATAGTGTGAATACCAAAAGATGTAAAGTTGATAATGATAGTCCCACATACTTGTGGCAATCGCCGCCTTTGGTCACATTGGTGTCAAGCGCATGAAGAAGCTCCATTCTAATGGACTTTTAGAGTCACACGATTATGAATCATTTGACACATGCGAACCATGCCTCATGGGCAAAATGACCAAGACTCCATTCTCCGGGACAATGGAGCGAGCAACCAACTTATTGGAAATCATACATACCGATGTATGCGGTCCAATGAGCGTTGAGGCTCGCGGAGGATATCGTTATGTTCTCACTCTCACTGATGACTTGAGTAGATATGGGTATGTCTACTTGATGAAACACAAGTCTGAGACCTTTGAAAAGTTCAAGGAATTTCAGAATGAGGTAGAGAATCAACGTGACCGAAAAATAAAGTTCTTACGATCAGATCGTGGAGGAGAATATTTAAGTCACGAATTTGGTACACACTTAAGGAAATGTGGAATCGTTTCACAACTCACGCCACTGGAACACCTCAACAGAACGGTGTGCCCGAACGTCAGAATCGCACTCTATTGGATATGGTGCGGTCTATGATGTCTCTTACCGATTTACCGCTATCATTTTGGGGATACGCTCTAGAGACAGCTACATTCACTTTAAATAGGGCACCGTCTAAATCCGTTGAGACGACACCGTATGAATTATGGTTTGGGAAGAAACCTAAGCTGCTTTCTAAAAGTTTGGGGATGCGATGCTTATGTCAAGAAACTTCAACCTGAAAAGCTCGAACCCAAGTCGAAAAATGCGTCTTCATAGGATACCCCAAGGAAACCATTGGGTATACCTTCTACCTTAGATCCGAAGGCAAGATCTTTGTGGCTAAGAACGGATCCTTTACGAAAAGAGTTTCTCTCGAAAGGAGTAAGTGGGAGGAAAGTAGAACTCGATGAAGTACTACCTCTTGAACCGGAAAGTAGTGCAGCTCAGGGAAAATGTTCTGTGGTGCCTACACCTCTTGGAGAGGAAATTAATGATGATGATCAAGGTACTTCGGATCAAGTTGCTACTGAACTCGTAGGTCCACAAGGACACGTTCCACACCAGAGTGGTATGGCAACCCTGTCCTGGAAATCATGTTGTTAGACAACGGTGAACCTTCGAACTATGAAGAAGCGATGGCGGGCCCAGATTCCAACAAATGGCTTGAAGCCATGCAATCCGAGATAGGATCCATGTATGAAAACAAAGTATGGACTTTGACAGACTTGCCCGATGATCGGCGAGCGATAGAAAAAAATGGATCTTTAAGAAGAAGACGGACGCGGATGGTAATGTTACCATCTATAAAGCTCGACTTGTCGCTAAAGGTTATCGGCAAGTTCAAGGGGTTGACTACGATGAGACTTTCTCTCCGTGGCGAAGCTGAAGTCCGTCCGAATCATGTTAGCAATTGCCGCATACTATGATTATGAGATATGGCAAATGGACGTCAAAACGGCATTCCTTAACGGCTATCTTAAGGAAGAACTGTATATGATGCAGCCGGAAGGTTTTGTCGACCCTAAGAATGCTAACAAGGTATGCAAGCTCCAGCAATCCATTTATGGGCTGGTGCAAGCATCTCGGAGTTGGAACATTCGCTTTGATGAGATGATCAAAGCGTTTGGTTTATGCAGCCTTATGGAGAAGCCTGCGTTTACAAGAAAGTGAGTGGGAGCTCTGTAGCATTTCTCATATTATATGTAGATGACATACTTTTGATGGGAAATGATATAGAACTCTTGGACATCATTATGGCCTACTTGAATAAAAGTTTTTCAATGAAGGACCTTGGAGAAGCTGCTTACATATTAGGCATCAAGATCTATAGGGATAGATCGAGACGCCTCATAGGTCTTTCACAAAGCACATACCTTGATAATATTTTGAAGAAGTTCAAAATGGATCAGTCCAAGAAAGGGTTCTTGCACATCTTGCAAGGTGTGAGATTGAGCTCGGCTCAATGCCCGACCACGACAAAAGATAAAGAAGAGATGAGTGTCATCCCCTATGCCTCAGCCATAGGATCTATTATGTATGCCATGCTTTGTGTACCGCATCGGATGTAAACCTTGCCGTAAGTTAGGTAGGTAGGTACCAAAGTAATCCCGGCAAGGAACACCGGACAGCGGTCAAGAATATCCTGAAGTACACGAAAAGGACAAAGGACATGTTTCTCGTTTATGGAGGTGACGAAGAGCTCGTCAGAAGGGTTACGTCGACGCTTAGCTTCGACACAGATCTGGATGACTCTAAGTCACAAACCGGATACATGTATATGTTGAATGGTGGAGCAAGATGGTAGTGCGGTACCAAGCAGAGCGTCGTGGCGGGATCTACATGTGAAGCGGAGTACATGGCAGCCTCGGAGGCAGCGCATGAAGCAATTTGGGTGAAGGAGTTCATCACCGACCTAGGAGTCATACCCCAATGCATCGGGGCCAATCAAACTCTTCTGTGACAACACTGGAGCTATTGCACTTGCCAAGGAGCCCAGGTTTCACAAGAAGACTAGGCACATCAAGCATCGCTTCAACTCCATCCGTGAAAATGTTCAAGATGGAGACATAGAAATTTGCAAAGTGCATACGGATCTGAATGTCGCATATCCATTGACTAAACCTCTTCCGCGGGCAAAACATGATCAACACCAGAACTCTATGGGTGTTCGATTCATCAAAATGTAACTAGATTATTGACTCTAGTGCAAGTGGGAGACTGTTGGAAATATGCCCTAGAGGCAATAATAAAAGGATTATTATTATATTTCCTTGTTCATGATAATTGTCTTTTATTCATGCTATAACTGTATTATCCGGAAATCGTAATACACGTGTGAATACATAGAACACAATACGTCCCTAGTAAGCCTCTAGTTGACTAGCTCATTGGTTAACAGATAGTCATGGTTTCCTGACTATGGACATTAGATGTCGTGACAACGGGATCACATCATTAGGAGAATGATGTGATGGACAAGAACCAATACTAAGCATAGCACAAGATCGTGTAGTTCGTTTTGCTAGAGCTTTTCCAGTGTCAAGTATCTTTTCCTTAGACCATGAGATCGTGTAACTCCCGGATACCGTATGTCGCGACCAGACCCGAATGGATCTAGCGCTCTGTGCTCAGTGTCATCCCTGGATCAGTAATGCTGACACAAAGACAAGATTTCCGAAGGATTTATAGCAGAGTAGCAATCACACACTTATTACATCGTTGTCCACAAGGGAACTTAATACAATAATATGGCTTAAGGCCATCTAATAATAACAGGAAGGCTTGGAAAACGAGTGAGTCCATCAACTCCGGTAGCATCACTGAGTATAGAACCACGACCTAACACCTTACTCGTCGTCTGAAAAGTCTGCAACATGAAAAGTTGCAGCCCGAAAACGGGTCAGCACATGGAATATGCTGGCAATGTAACACGTAAGGAGCAATGAATGAATAAGCCTATACTACATGCATATATGGCTGGTGGTAAGGCTCTACTGATATTTGCATAAAGCTGATTTTTCCCTACATCAAAGGAATAATTTTATTTAACTATCATGGTGGTTGTTAAACATTGAAGATGGTTGACAGCATCCTCAATCCCAATTAAAAAGTACTCATTAAAAACCCAATACATTTATTTTAGAAGTAACATGTTGAGATTCACATGATAATCAAGTACCGGATACTCAAATCGTCCATAACCGGGGACACGGCTAATCATGATTAGTTTATACACTCTGCAGAGGTTTGCGCACTTTTCCCCACAAGACTCGATCGCCTCCGCTTGATTCTCGCACTACATGGTGTTTGAGAAACGGATGACCGAGACATAGTCTTTCGGAAGCGCTAGCACCTTACATGTGGGTAGACCGTACCAACCTACATCCCCTACATCAGCTAGCCTACCCGTAAGAGTTCATGACGACTTAGTCAACTACGCCAGAGCCCATAATTGGCTTGTGGCTGCACACGGAAGTTTCGGTTTGAATAATCTTATGATCCCTTAGAGCACAGGTGGCGGTCCGAAGAAATACAGGCAAGTCACGATAGAAACCAGGTGCCTCAATCCACCCAGGATGTGTGTTTAGGTTGCCACCTTAGATAAACCATTAATTAACAATCTCACATCTGTCATGGATATTCACTCACCCAATCCACGTCTACTAGCATAGCATGGCATAATCAAGCAAACGTAGAAGTAACTCCCAAGGTTTCATAAGTAAAGCAGGTAATAGGTACTACCTCAATCTACTTCCCATCCCACAATTTAATTAGATCCTAATCATGCAAGTGTTTGAGGAATAGATCTAATGCACAAAAACTGGGTATGAGAAGGGTATGATCAAGTGTTACTTGCCTTGCTGATGATCCGCGAGTCCTAGAGATTCGAAGTAACAAGCGGCGCCTCGGGTGATCTAACGCAGACAAACAACAAGCATACAATAAGTACTCATCTAATGCACAGGAAATCTCGAATAAAAGATCTAACCAGATAGTTCAACTTAAGAACCACGGTGGCAAAAGAATCGAATCAAATAAAGCATCGAAAGTCGGAACTCGAGAGAGAACGACTCGGTTTAGCGATCTGAAATTAGGTCAAAATTTCACAGTGGCAAAACTCTGTGAAAGTAGGGTAGTCGAACGGCGGTTTCGTTCTGAAACTCCGTGCGCTTGAATCACCTGATTCCGATAAACGAGCGAGAAATAAAACAGTTTTGAAAATCAGATCGAAATCAAATTAGAAAAGTAACGGATTAATTCCGATTAAAAGAAAAACGACGAACGAGTTAAAAAGCGAGCGTTCGTTAACAGAGCGAATCTAACGAACACGTTCATCGAGCGTTAACGGTTCGGTGAACTTTCGTTAAATAAGACACCCGCACAAAATCAAACCAATCTAGGTTTTTTTTTTAAAAACCGAGCATATTTTTTTTTTTATAAACCGGACGGTTCGAGGGGATAAAACCGAATCGGCGAGGGGCGGGGCGGCTACCTCCGGCAGCTCTTCGCCGGCGAGGTCCGGCGGGGTCTCCGGCGGGGCTCGGCGGGGTCGGGAGGCGAGGGCGGCGGGGTTCCCATGACGGGCGTTATTCGCGAAGGGCGACGGCGGCGGGCGTTGAGGCGACGGCGGCTGGGTCGGGAGAGGCGGGCGGCGGGCGAGGTGAGGAGAGAGGGGCCGAGGGGGTATTTATGAGGGGGAGAGGCGGGCGCCGGGTGGCTTGGGAGGAGGGGCAAGGAGTCGGGCGGGGCGGACTCGGCGGGCGGCGGGCTGCCCCGAGCGGGACTCGGCGCGGGAGCGGAGGGAGAGGGAGGTGGGCGGGGCGGCCGGGCCGGGGCCTGGCTGGTCCCGGGCTGGGCCTCGGTCCAGAAGCGTTTTTTTTAAATACACTTTAAAACAAAACAAATAAAATAAATATCAAACGAACTCCAAATTAATTAAAACAAATTTTCTCCGACTCCTAAAATGAGTCGAACAAAATGAACTTTAAAAACAAAATACATGCATAAAATTTTTAAATGCTCATTTTGCCTAAGCAAAATAAATCTTCCAAAACCAAATTTTGTTTTATTTATAATATCTTCATTTTTCCTAATTGTTTGGGAAAGTCATATTATTCCCTCTCAAGATATTTTTGTAGGAAAAACTTTATGAAGATAATTTAAATAATCCAATGATCCTATTTTCAAAATTTGGAAAATCCCAAATATGAAAATAATGAAACTTCCAACTCTCTCCGAGGGTCCTTGAGTCGCGTGAAATTTCTAGGATCGGAAAAATGCGAGAAAAGTATGATATGCATGATGACCTAATGTATAACATTCCAAATTGAAAATTTGGGATGTTACAAACCTACCCCCTTAAGATGAATCTCGCCCTCGAGATTCGGGTTGGCTAGAAAATAGGTGAGGGTGGTCCTTAAGCAAAACTTCCTCTCTTTCCCAGGTGGCTTCATCTTCAGTGTGGTGGCTCCACTGAACTTTGCAAAACTTGATAACCTTGCTGCGGGTAACTCACGGGCATAATCGAGAATCTTAACTGGTTTTTCCTCATATGTCAAGTCATCCTTCAACTGAATTGCCTCGGTGCACTTGTGTCTCTTTACGGTACCTCTGCTATCTCTGGGTGACATTTCTTCAACTGAGAAACATGGAATACATCATGAACTCCTGACAGTCCTTCTGGTAATTCCAACTTATACGCCACTTCTCCCAGGCGTTGCAAAATCTTATATGGTCCAACGAAACGGGGTGCTAACTTTCCTTTAACTCCAAAACGCTTCACTCCTCGAAGCGGGGATACTCTGAGATATACTCTGTCTCCAACCGTACTCAATCGCTGCGCTTTGAATCGGCATAGCTCTTCATGCGACTGGGCTACCTTGAGCCTGTCTCGAATCAACTTAACTTTCATTCGAGACTCCTTTATCAAATCTGGTCCAAACAACCGGCGATCTCGGTTTCGTCCCATGACAACGGGTCCTGCACCTTCTTCCATACAAGGCCTCGAAAGGTGCCATCTTTAAACTGGTTTGGTAGCTGTTATTGTAGGAAAATTCTGCATCTGGCAGATTGTCATCCCAACTAGATCCATAATCTAGTGCACAAGCTCTCAAAGATGTCCTCTAAAATCTGATTGACTCTCTCGGTGCATCCATCGATTACGTGGGTGGAAAGTCATGCTGAATTCCAATCGGGTTCCCAATGTTTCGTGCAACTGGTTCCAAAATTTTGAAGTAAACTGGGTTCCTCTGTCTGATACAATGCTCCTTGGGATTCCGTGTAAACACACAATTCTGGTCATGTATATTTTTGCCAACTTAGCACTGCTATAGGTAGTCTTGACTGGAATGAAATGAGCTACCTTGGTCAAACGGTCGACTATGACCCAAATCGAGTCATATCCTGAGCGGGTCTTTGGCAAACCTGTGATGAAATCCATGCCTAGTTTATCCCACTTCCATTCGGGTATCGGCAATGGTTGTAACAATCCTGCTGGCTTCTGATGTTCCGCCTTTACTTTCTGACATACGTCGCAAACTGCTACATACTCCGCAATATCCTTCTTCATTCCGGTCCACCAGAAAATATTCTTCAAATCCAAATACATCTTGGTATTTCCTGGGTGAATCGAATAGGGTGAATCATGGGCTTCTTGTAAAATCAACTTCACGATCTACGGGTCATTGGGCACATAAACACGGTCTTCAAACCATAGGGTATCGTGCTCGTCCTCACGAAATCCTTTAGCTTTTCCTTTGCTCATTTTCTCCTTTATAGAGGCAACTTCCTTATCCGCCTTTTGGGCTTCTTCCGATTTTCTCCATCGCTGTCATTGAATCTCCAATCTTGATACATAGCCTCTGGAACTATTTCCAAACATAGCTCTCGAAGGTCCTCGGCTAACTCATTGGGTATTTCTCCCATCATTAGGTAATCGACATGGCTCTTACGGCTCAATGCAAATGCCTACGACATTAGCCTTTCCGGGGTGATAATGCAATCTCATATCATAATCCTTGATTAGCTCTAACCATCTCCTTTGTCTGAGATTCAATTCCTTCTGGGTGAAGATGTACTTCAAACTCTTGTGATCCGTATATACTTCACAATGATTTCCAATGAGAAAATGTCTCCATGTCTTCAAGGCATGCACCACGGCTGCTAACTCCAAATCATGAGTGGCATAATTCAACTCATGGGGCTTAAGTTGTCGTGAAGCATACGAAACAACTCTTCCTTCCTGCATAAGCACTGCTCCAAGTCCTCGACGTGAAGCGTCACAATACACCTCATAATCCTTAGTTTGATCTGGCAATATCAAAACTGGTGAGGTAACCAATCTTTTCTTCAACTCCTGAAAACTTGCCTCACATTCCTCAATCCATATGAATTTGTTTTCCTTCTTCAACAATTCAGTCATAGGCTTTGCAATCCTTGAGAAATTCTCAATGAATCTTCGGTAGTATCCTGCGAGTCCAAGGAAACTCCGAATCTCTCCAACTGTCGTTGGTGCTTCCCATTTGGTTACGGTCTCAACCTTTGTGGGGTCAACTGCTATCCCTTCTCCTGAAATAACATGTCCGAGAAATCCAACTTCCTTTAACCAAAATTCACATTTGCTGAACTTTGCATACAACTGGTGTTCCCTCAGTTTCTCCAAAACCAATCGCAAATGTTCCTTGTGTTCCTCTTCATTCTTCGAGAAAATCAAAATGTCATCAATGAACACCACGACGAACTTATCCAAAAACTCCATAAACACTTTGTTCATCGATTCATGAAATAGGCTGGTGCGTTAGTCGATCCAAATGACATAACGGTATACTCGTATAGTCCATATCTCGTGGTAAATGCTGTCTTGGGTATGTCTTGCTCCCGAATCTTCAATCGATGGTACCACGATCGTAAGTCGATCTTGGAAAACACCTTGGCTCCTTGCAAGCGATCAAACAGGTCATTTATCATCGGTAGTGGGTACTTGTTCTTGATTGTTACTTCATTCAATCCACGATAATCAACAACCATTCTCAAAGATCCATCCTTCTTCTCCACTAACAAAACGGGTGATCCCCAAGGTGAAGAGCTTGGGCGTATAAAACCTTTATCCAATAGTTCCTTAATCTGCTTCTTGATTTCCGCCAAATCCTGTGCTGGCATCCTGTCTGATTCCCGATATCGGGCCTGTTCTCGGCAATAGCTCGATCAAAAACTCAATGTCTCTATCGGTGGCATTCCCGGCAACTCTTAGGAAATACATCAGGATAATCCTTCACCACTGGTACTTCTTCCGGTACCACTCCTGATAAGCAATTAACTTGTGCTCTCCTCGGCTCGTGCCGTGATACATACTTAATCCTTCTTCCTTCTGGTGTGGTGAGCAAAATTGACCTTGCGGTACAATCTATGTTTCCTCCATACTTCGATAACCAATCCATACCTAATATCACATCCGGTCCTTGGGATTCCGTAACTATTAGGTGCGAGGGGAAAACATAGTGTCCAATCCTTAGTGGCGATCGATCACACCATTTACTAGCCATGTATTACGCTCCGGGTGAGGTTACTAGCATGGGTGACCTAAGGGCTTGGGTTGGTAACTTGTACTTATCCACAAATCCTCTTGATATGTATGAATGCGATGCACCAAAGATCGAAAAGAACAACCGCAGATAAATGACTTAACCAAAACTTACCAATTCTTGCATCAGTGATCTTCAACCTCCTCCACTTCAAGATGGTTCACTGTCCTCTATTGAAAGGGTTGGGCTTCTTTCCAGAGCTTCCATTGCCATTTCCATTACTGGCCTATACGGACGATCATTTGCATAATGCCCAGATCTTGCGGCACTTAAAGCAAGTAACATGACTCAGGTCTACTTTGGATGGTGTTGACGGGTTGATGCGATTCTGTCCGTTGCTTCCTCCATTCCGTTCCCATTCTTGGTGCTGTTATGGTTATGCGAATTTCCTCCTCCATGGGTATGTCAAACTGAATTCCTGATTTAGGGGTATAACGAGGTTTCTGCTTTGAGCTCCAGTTATACTTCCCTTGTCCATACTTCCGCTATGCAGTTCTCAATTTGTCTTGCTTTCCTTCAATCATGAGGGCTCGGTCTACTAACTCCTGGTAGTTATTGAAACTTGCTACCATCAACGGCATCTTGAACTCATCATTCAGTCCTTCTAGAAACTTCTCTGTTTAGCTGCATCGGTATAACGTCATCCGGGGCATAACGTGCTAATTTGCTAAAATCATCCACGCATCGCCAACAGTCCTTCCTCCTTGGCGTAAGTTATTGAAACTCACGCTTTTTCATGGCCATGGCTCCTGCTTTGAAACATGGGCTGTGCGAAAAGCTTCTGAAACTGGTCCCATGTGGCGTTGTCTCACGGGGTAAGTGGCTGTGAAATTCTCCCACCATGCCGCTGCGGGTCCTTCAAGCTGATCTGTTGCAAACTTCACTCTTTCACCATCTGTGCATCCTGCGGTGGTCGGCTCCCTTCCTATCTTGCGGAGCCGGTCATCTGCTACAATTGGCTCGGTGCTCTTTGGAATACACCGGCGGGTTTAGTCTAAGGAAACGAGTCGGATGATCCGCGGTGGTGGTGGTGGCGGTGGGTTGTTGTTGTTGTTGTTGTTGTTACGCACCAATGTTTGAATCAGGGTATTCGCTGCTGGATCAATTGGGTGATCTCTGGCGGAAAAGCGAATCCGGGTCGCGTCTCGGAGGCATCTGATGGGTTTAGAAAAGAAGAGAAAGTAGAATGGAATGAGGTCTAAGGGAATCACTACCCAAATGCACATGAGCAATGCACACAAAATCACTCCATTCAATCAAACAAGGGCTTACAACGATCTAACTATCGCAAAAGTGCGTGTACTATAATGTTTACATGGAGGAAACACTACTAATATGTGGGGGACTTCTACTAATTTGAACCGGTGGAAGACTCCATGATGTCTGCTCCAGCTTCGTCTTCAAAGTCGGGTTCACTTGGATCCGAATCTGAGTCGTCAATGTTGATGTAGTCGATTTGATGCTCGACATACTGGTCTTCATTCACGAGTGCCAACTTCTTCTTGAGTTCTTCGATCTCGTACTTAAGATCGTTGTTGTGTCTTGCCGTAGCTACGATCTCGTCCCATGTAGTCCTTGCGTGTAGTCTTTAGTTCTCCTTCCAATTCGATGATCCTTTCCTTCGTCTTCTGTAACTCCAACATGTCATTGCACATTTGATTCTCCTGGCGTCGTATGTGTTGATTTAACTCCTGGATGAATGCTGCAATGGACCTATCCTTCTTGGTGTTGACGACGTCCCAGTTGTCATCTCGGCGTCCGCAAATCTGGTAGATGGTGTCCTTGAGATCTTCTTGATAAACTTCTCCAATCGTCCCATGGTGATGTGAGCTGCCATGCTCTTTCCCGGACTCCAAGTGGGTGCACTTGAAAACACTATCTATAGGCTTGGTGATTGGGGCGAATGTCCTTCTGGAACGTGAGCATGAATCTTCGGCGCTCCTCTTGATGTAGTGGCGTTGAAAGTTCCGGTGAAGCTTGGTAGTCCAATGTTCGGATACTTAGTAACTTCCTTCAAGTGAAATCCAAAAGGTGTGCCTTCATCCGGTTGGGTGTACTTGATCTTCGCGTCAAATCATCCTAAAGAGAGTAGAAAAGATGAGGAGTTAGAAAATGGGAAGAGAGAGTGATCTATGGCTTTAACTTAGTGGTCGTGTCCCTACAGTCGGCGTGTGCTCGATACCATTCTCATCGCGACGAGACCGAATGGATCTAGCGCTCTGTGCTCGATGTCATCCACGGATCGATGTCTTGACACAAAGACAAGATGCCGAAGGATTTATAGCAGAGTAGCAATCACACACTTATTACATCGTTGTCCACAAGGGAACTTAATACAATAATATGGCTTAAGGCCATCTAATAATAACAATGAAGGCTTGGAAAACGAGTGAGTCCATCAACTCCGGTGCATCACCGAGTATAGAACCACGACCTAACACCTTACTCGACGTCTGAAAAGTACGCAACATGAAAAGTTGCAGCCCAAAACGGGTCAGACATGGAATATCTTTGGCAATGTAACACGTAAGGAGCAATGAATGAATAAGCCTATACTACATGCATATATGGCTGGTGGTAAGGCTCTACGGTTACATTTGCATAAAGCTGATTTTTCCCTACATCAAAGGAATAATTTTATTTAACTATCATGGTGGTTGTTAAACATTGAAGATGGTTGACAGCATCCTCAATCCCAATTAAAAAGTACTCATTAAAAACCCAATACATTTATTTTAGAAGTAACATGTTGAGATTCACATGATAATCAAGTACCGGATACTCAAATCGTCCATAACCGGGGACACGGCTAATCATGATTAGTTTATACACTCTGCAGAGGTTTGCACTTTTCCCCACAAGACTCGATCGCCTCCGCTTGATTCTCGCACTACATGGTGTTTGAGAAGCGGATGACCGAGACATAGTCTTCGAAGCGCTAGCACCTTACATGTGGGTAGACCGTACCAACCTACATCCCCTACATCAGCTAGCCTACCCGTAAGAGTTCGCGACTTAGTCAACTACGCCAGAGCCCATAATTGGCTTGTGGCTGCACACGGAAGTTTCGGTTTGAATAATCTTATGATCCCTTAGAGCACAGGTGGCGGTCCGAAGAAATCTGAGCAAGTCTCGATAGAAACCAGGTGCCTCAATCCACCCGGATGTGTGTTTAGGTTGCCACCTTAGATAAACCATTAATTAACAATCTCACATACATCATGGATATTCACTCACCCAATCCACGTCTACTAGCATAGCATGGCATAATCAAGCAAACGTAGAAGTAACTCCCAAGGTTTCATAAGTAAAACAGGTAATAGGTACTACCTCAATCTACTTCCCATCCCACAATTTAATTAGATCCTAATCATGCAAGTGTTTGAGGAATAGATCTAATGCACAAAAACTGGGTATGAGAAGGGTATGATCAAGTGTTACTTGCCTTGCTGATGATCCGCGAGTCCTAGAGATTCGAAGTAACAAGCGGCGCACTCCGGGTGATCTAACGCAGACAAACAACAAGCATACAATAAGTACTCATCTAATGCACAGGGAAATCTCGAATAAAAGATCTAACCAGATAGTTCAACTTAAGAACCATGGTGGCAAAAGAATCGAATCAAAATAAAGCATCGAAAGTCGGAACTCGAGAGAGAACGACTCGGTTTAGCGATCTGAAATTAGGTCAAAATTTCACAGTGGCAAAACTCTGTGAAAGTAGGGTAGTCGGAACGGCGGTTTCGTTACGAAACTCCAGGCGCTTGAATCACCTGATTCCGATAAACGAGCGAGAAATAAAACAGTTTTGAAAATCAGATCTGAAATCAAATTAGAAAAATAACGGATTAATTCCGATTAAAAGAAAAACGACGAACGAGTTAAAAAGCGAACGTTCGTTAACAGAGCGAATCTAACGAACGCGTTCATCGAAGCGAACGGTTCGGTGAACGTTCGTTAAATAAGAAAACCGAAAAAAAATAAAACCAATCTAGGTTTTTTTTTTAAAAAAAACCGAACATATTTTTTTTTTTAAAATAAACCGGACGGTTCGAGGGGATAAAACCGAATCGGCGCGGGCGGGCTACCTCGTGCTCTTCACGGGCGAGGTCCCATGAGGTCTCCTGGCGGGCTCCTGGGCCTGGAGGCGAGGGCGGCGGGGTTCCCGGCGACGGGCGGCGTTGGTTCATGACGAGGGGCGACGGGCGGCGCTTTGAGGCGACGTGCTCTGGGTCGGGAGAGGCGGGCGCGGGCGAGGTGAGGAGAGAGGGGCCGGGGGTATTTATGAGGGGAGAGAGGCGGCCGGGTGGCTTGGGGAGGGCAAGGAGTCGGGCGGGCGGACTCGGGCGTGGCGGCTGCCGCCCCGAGCGG
This sequence comes from Aegilops bicornis, assembly GCA_021605145.1. Classification (NCBI taxonomy): domain Eukaryota; kingdom Viridiplantae; phylum Streptophyta; class Magnoliopsida; order Poales; family Poaceae; genus Aegilops; species Aegilops bicornis. Next base: position 221,484,532 of record CM038670.1, on the reverse strand, counting down.
GACTCGGGCGCGGAGCGGAGGAGAGAGGAGGTGGGCAGGCGGGGGCCGGGCCGGGCTGGCTGGTGGGCTACTGGGCCTCAGTCCAGAAGCGTTTTTTAAATACACTTTAAAACAAAACAAATAAAATAAATATCAAACGAACTCCAAATAATTAAAACAAATTTTCTCCGACTCCTAAAAATGAGTCGAACAAAATAAACTTTAAAAACAAAATACATGCATAAAATTTTTAAATGCTCATTTTTGCCTAAGCAAAATAAATCTTCCAAAACCAAATTTTGGTTTATTTATAATATCTTCATTTTTCCTAATTGTTTGGGAAAGTCATATTATTCCCTCTCAAGATATTTTGTAGGAAAAACTTTATGAAGATAATTTAAATAATCCAATGATCCTATTTTCAAAATTTGGAAAATCCCAAATATGAAAATAATGAAACTTCCAACTCTCCGATGGTCCTTGAGTCGCGTGAAATTTCTAGGATCGGAAAAATGCGAGAAAAGTATGATATGCATGATGACCTAATGTATAACATTCCAAATTGAAAATTTGGGATGTTACACCGTAGGAGTGCTTTGGGTGTACCAAACGTCACAACGTAACTGGGTGACTATAAAGGTACACTGCAGGTATCTCCGAAAGTGTCTGTTAGGTTGACACGGATCGAGACTGGGATTTGTCACTCCGTATTACGGAGAGGTATCACTGGGCCCACTCGTTAGTGCATCATCATAATGAGCTCAAAGTGACCAAGTGTCTGGTCATGGGATCATGCATTACAGATGCGAGTAAAGTGACTTGCCGATAACGAGATTGAACGAGGTATTGGGATACCGACGATCGAATCTCGGGCAAGTAACATACCGTCTGACAAAAGGAATAGTATACGGGGTTGCTTGAATCCTCGACATCGTGGTTCATCCGATGAGATCATCGAGGAGTATGTGGGAGCCAACATGGGTATCCAGATCCAGCTGTTGGTTATTGACCGAGAGTCGTCTCGGTCATGTTCGCATGTCTCGAACCCGTAGGGTCTACACACTTAAGGTTCGGTGGACGCTAGGGTCATTAGGAAGACTTGTATGTGATTACCAAATGTTGCTCGGAGTCCCGGATGAGATCCCGGACGTCACGAGGAGTTAGGAATGGTCCGGAGGTGAAGATTTATATATGGGAAGTTGTCATACGGACACCGGAATGTTTGAGGGCATATCGGTAATGTACTGGGGCCTTTGGAGAGGTTCGGGGTCCACCGGGAGGCCACCCCTCTCGGAGGGCCTCATGGGCCACAAGGCAGGGAACCAGCCTGGAGGGCTGGACGCCCCCTTGGGCCCATGCGCCTAGGGTTGGGGGAACCCTAGTGGGGCGCTCCCCTTTGGCAGGGGCAAGCCCCCTCCCTTGGCCGCCGCCCCCCTCTAGATCTCATCTAGAGGGGGCCGGCCCCCTTGCCCCTTCCCCTATAAATAGAGGGGTGAGGGGAGGGCTGCAACACACATCCAAGGCGCAGCCCCTCCCCTCCCCAACACCTCTCCTCCTTCTCGTGTGCTTGGCGAAGCCCTGTCGGAGTACTGCCTCTCCACCATCATCACGCTGTCGTGCTGCTGCTGGAGCCTTCTTCCTCAACCTCTCCTTCCCCCTTGCTGGATCAAGAAGGAGGAGACGTCGTCCGTTTCATACGTGTGTTGAACGCGGAGGTGCTGTCCGTTCGGCACTTGGTCATCGGTGATTTGAATCACGGCGAGTACGACTCCATCATCACCGGTCCCTTGAACGCTTCCGCACGCGATCTACAAGTGGTATGTAGATGCAATCTCTCTCCCATGACTCGTTGCTTAGATGAACTCATAGATGGATCTTGGTGAAACCGTAGGAAATTTTTTAATTTTCTGCAACGTTCCCCAACAGGATCGCCACCCGGAGCTGCTCCATCCGGTACGAGTTGTATCCTTTCTACAACGCCCAGGCCCACTAGAAGATAGGGTAAACTATTCTGAATTTACTTTTGACCGAGAGCGGCGACGACGAATCTTCCCTGGGGGTGCAGGAAACGATGACGCCACAACCAAGATAGCTCTGTTCGTCTCCATTCCTGTTGTTGTCGTGTTGTTGGTCTTTGTTGTGGTTGCTTTGTATCTGCAAGAGGAAGAACAAGAAACCACACGAACATGTGCGAGATATCCAGTAGCGGTGAGTGCTTCTCGATCGATCATTTCAAATCCCCGAAAAGGAAGAACACCGAGGCTTAATTGTTCTCTCTCCCTCTATATATATTGTTTGTTTTTGTGAGCAGACGGTGAGTATGAAGGAGACATGGGAAGCTCAGAGTCTCATTTATGCGATTTCAGCACTCTAAGGGCTGCCATGACAACTTCTCTGAAGAAAATAAGCTCGGGGAAGGCAGGTTCGGGCCGGTCTACAAAGTAACGTACATCGAACTTGGAACATGAGCATCCACTCTCCAATTGATTTTCCATGTCTGAATCGAACAATCGACTTGATGTGGTTTGGTCGGTCGGGGCATTCTGGAGGATGGGCAGGAGATCGCGGTGAAGAGGCTGTTGAAGACCTCCCGGCAATTGCTCGTGGAGATGAGGAGCGAGGTTGTCTTTGGTGGCCAAGCTTGACACAAGAATGCAGTGCGCTTGCTCATTGCTGCATCCAAGAGGAGGAGATGCTCCTCGTCTCACGAGTTCCTCTTCAATGAAGCCTCAACAAGATTCTATTCGGTGGGTACCTAGTTCTTTAGACTTGTTATACTACAAGTGACATTCAGTTTCAAGAGTTTACGTACTACTCCTTACCAATGTGCGTCGCTACAGATCCTGCGAGGCAGCAAGAGCTTACCTGGGGCACGAGTTGAGAATCATCTAGGGGATCAGGCGAGGCCTTCTTCACTCCACGAAGATTCGAGGCAGGACTGGGGCGTGCACAACTCAGTTTAGGTTCGAGGGGTTTCGGACTGAGGAGTGGCACTGTCATCTTATATGTGGGTAGAGTTGGGCTCATTCGGCTCAACCTTGCCACAAAAGAGGCGGTTGTCGTCTACCACCACAATGATATGGCCTACATCTCGCAGGGTTTGCACGCGAGATGGATTTGTCCTCTCTACTCAGGACCATAAAACCTCACGAACTAGCTGATTATTATGGATCAGTTTTGGGAATGTTCTTGATCCAGTTCTTGTTCTAGTACTTTGTTTGCTTAGAGCATTTGTTTTAGCTCTAAGTTGTCACTCCTAAGTTAGTCAAGTCTTATCGTTTCTCGTTATGCCATTAGTGCTTGCTGGCAATCTGTCGTTGATCCGATCCTGTAAAATAACGGATTGTACGGTTCATTATGTACTTTAATCAGTTGTCAAAGGTGAAATAAAATATGTTTGCCTCATTGATTCGATGCCCGATTCGTCACTACAGCCTTGAATCTTGCTAGAATTTGCATGGGAGTTGCTCTGAAGGTGATGGTCCTCCAGCGCAATGTGCATTGTGCATGGCTTCCTTTCTGTTCTGTTTTTCTATCGAAGAAGTGGTAATATGATTCCAGCTTTGAATCCACTCATCAATCATCCGAGAATTCCGAACCACCGTACTCTCTCGTACATCTCCACTCAACGACCATGCATGCATGCAAGAATGATTTGCTCCGCCCACCACGACAAAGACAGTTTTGATTGATCAATGCCACGGCAAATTCAGGTGGAGGTGAGTGCGGGTTGATTAAAGGAAATGAGAGGGGGTTTTGTGCAAAAGTGCATGCGCTGACCGGTCCAGCCACCTGGCTGCCAATTGTCGAGTTTTCATTGGTCTGGGACTAAATCATCACATGAGGTGCAAGTTGGGGTATGATGGAGTCAAATTTTGCAAGTTTGGGACTACATCGTCACATTATGTGCAAGTTAGGGTACCTGGGGTGCTATTACCTCATCTTTCCGGGAACTCGATGTACACGCGCGTGCGTGCATGTCCTTGGTGTTGGTTTTCTTCGGAGTTGATTTGGTTAGGCGTACGAGTACGACCGCCGGTAAACCGGAGCCACGTCCGACCATCATTCGCCCGTGCAAAAAGCTTGAGATCAGTCGAGGCAATCATAGACGTACGCGCATCAGATCAGCATCGTTGCAGCGCTTGATACAACAACAACTCCAGAGCAGTACAAGCTAGCTCTCGCCTTGTCTACATCGGCATGCACGGACGCACCGTCAGCTCAGTGCACGCGTGAGTTGATCTCGCTGGTCTCCCTCTCCATTTTGACATTTTCTTTTCTGAAGAAAGAGCAGACCCACTTGTTCTAGATAGAACTCAAAGGGGGTCAAAGATCATAAGCTAGTCTGAAATTTGGATTTTTCGCATAATGTATGGCTGGGGTTTGGAAAAAAAAATTAAACAAGGAAGGTGGCTGGCTGCCGACCTTATATTTCAAAGCAGGCAAAGCCTGATGAAGTAGCTGATACAAAATAAAACTTGTCCATTGCACCCAGGTGCAAGGCACAAGCAGGGAGACAAGATTGAGAAGATAAGAGGGCAAGGAAGAAAGCAGATTACATCACATCATATGCGTACTAAGTATTGAGCTTCTGGCACCATAACTGAATGTCATCCTTTGCTGCCTGGTTAGAGGCTCTGTTGCTCCAGAGGTGCAACAAACCTGCAGCATAGAAACTAGTATAGCTCGCAGTCCAAACCTTGGAGTTGAAAACCCTGTCATTTCTGGCACGCCATAGGGTGAGAGCACATGCAGCAAAAACAACATTCCATCTGCGTTTAAAACTGAGCTTGTGTTGTGCTTGATCAACAAACGCTAGAATATCAGCTGCAGAGGTAGCCAAAGAATCCAGTTCTAGCATACCCCAAAGAAAGGAAGCGGGGGCACATCGGAGCAGTATATGATCAGCTGATTCCACCGCAGGACAGGCATCACAATGAGCAAACGGGGCCACCGCAGACCAGCCTTTTTTGACCATATTATCTCTGGTGTTGAGACGACCTTTGAAAGCAAGCCAGAGGAAGATCCTATGTTTTAAAGGGACCAGGGAGTCCCAAACCCGGTCTTTCGAAGATGGCCAACACACCCCTGAAAGTGAGCAGACTGTAGAAATATCGTGTATTAATCTTGCCAGAACCCAAGGAAGGGAACCTTTTGTCATCCTGGAGCAGATTGGGTGCAACACGGATAACTGGTCCCATAAGGCCAGCAGCTCATTTGAAGCTGTTTGGGAAAGGTTCGGTGCAGCTTCTGATCCAAGAGCCGTTAGGCGTCTTGAGAGCTCACGAGCAAGCTGGATTAGACGCAAAGGAGAACAGAGTAGGGTACAATGAGCAAAAGGCGACCCACGTCCAGCCGGTGATCCTGCCGAGAAAGATACCAGTGCGGTGCCTAGAACGCGCCGAGAAGAATTGATAACCAAAGGAACAAGATCCTTGAACCCTTTCCAGATAGCCGTGTCTACTGCGTGTGCTTTGAGGAACAGCTGGCAGTAATGCTTTGCGAACCATTCATAACATGGTATGTCAGAGCCTTGCAAAACCTTGGAAACAAACTTGCACATCATAGCCTTATTGTGAGCGTGTAGCTGTCGTACACCCAGGCCGCCATTGAGACGAGGTAGAGAGACCGTGTCCCAAGCAACTAAGCATCGCCATCCCTTAACTGTATTTTTGCCTTGCCAGAAGAAAGCACGCAGCAGACCTTCCAACTTCCCAAGAGATTCCATAGGCCAGGCAAAGCAAGACATGAAATAACTCAGAATACCCGCAAGCACAGAATTAATGAGAGTCAGCCGCCCTCCCAAGGATAAGAAAGTAGCCAGCCAACCGGAGAGGCGACGATCAACCTTATGGATAACTGGCAGCAACATACCATGTGTTATCTTGTGCCAGGAGAGAGGTAGGCCCAAGTATGTACATGGAAAAGAAGAAACCGGGCACCCGAGGAGCTGAGCAATAGCAGAAGCTGTAGTTGCATCCACTGAGACTGGCACGAGGGTGCTTTTGTGGAAGTTTATAGTGAGCCCAGAGAAAGCGGAGAAGGCCGTGAGAGCAGACTTAATTAGCTCTGCTTGATGTATGCTGCCATGGAAGAGTAGCAGCGTGTCGTCTGCATATTGTAGAACCGAGAAAAAGCAGTCTAAGCCAAGGGGATGCACCAACGAGCCATCTTGAAACAACTGACAGAGCATCCTTTGGAGCACATCAGCAACAAGAATGAATAAATACAGTGATAAAGAATCCCCTTGCCCAAAGCCTTTTTTGCTCGAATGGGGTCCCCACTCACCGTTGAGAAGCACTTCTGGAGCTGCGGAAGTCAAGAGGGTGTGTATCCAATTGATCCATACTGTCGGAAAACCTCTGGCATCAAAAATCTTGCGTAAGCAACACCAACTGACACTGTCGAAGGCTTTATGAAAGTCCAGCTTCAGGGCAATGACCGGCAGCTTTCTTTTGCGATATCTTGGACCATTTCAGTAGCCAAAGCAAAGTTCTCGACTATCGAACGACCCTTCAGAACCTGCATCAGAGTGAGTGAACCAAGCTGTGGAATCCAAACCTTGAGCCGATTAGTCAGGACTTTAGAGGCCAACTTAGGCACACCATGCACAAGAGAAATAGGCCCAAGTCTCGCATCTCCAGAGGCGATCCTTTTAGGGAGCAGGGTAATAAAAGCGAAATTGATGCCCGAGAGATCCGCCGTTCTTATGAAAAGCAGCAAAGAACCGGAGCAAATCATCATTTATAAGCAGTTTGAAAGCCTTGTAAAACTCATTAGTGAAACCATCAGGGCCCGGGCTTTTGTTACTTGGCGAGCAGTTGATGGCCTGCACCACCTCTGCCCAGGAGAAATCTGAAGTGAGCTCAGATAAGTCAAGCGGGGCATAGAGAGAAGGAAGGTCCACAGTGTCCAACGAGGACACGGGCTGTCCCAAGATAGCTTTAAAATAGTCGGTGGCCAACTGCAGCTTTTGGTTGGTCTGAAAAAATTCCACACCATCGTGAACCAGCACCTTGATCTTGTTTCGACGAGCCTGGCAGTTAGCCGCAGCATGAAAAAACTGGCTGTTTTCATCCCCTGAAACACACCAACGAACCTTGGCCCTGCGACGCCAAGCTGCAGTCTGACAAAGGATCAGTTGTTCGGCCTTAGCACTAGCAAACACCCTGAGCACAGTTTCAACAGCAGAGAGCGACCTCAGCTCCTCAACAGCATTTAAATAAGCAACAACGTGCTTATTGTTATCCAAGAGAACCCGCAGGCTGGGCTTCGAACGGCACCAGCGCCGCAAAGCGGCACGCACACGTCTCATTTTGAAGCTGATCAACGATGCGGCAAAATAGATCTCATGAGTTCCGCGAGACCAAGCTTCAGAGATGATGTTTCTGGGTTCATCCAAGAGCAGCCAATGATTTTCCATGCGGAATAACTTGCTTTTGGGCGTGCTTGTGGAGAAGGACAAAAGCACAGGAGCATGATCAAACGTTGTGGTTGGAATGCAGGAGGCAGTTGACTAGGGATGAAAATGGAGCGGAAACGGACGGAACTAAGTGCTATCCTATTTGTTTTCACATTTTTTTGCAAAAGCGAAAACGAATACAGAAACCCCGAAAATGAATACGGAAACAGATACTACCGGAAACGGACACGGAGCAAATACAAAGCGGATACGGAAACAGAAATAGGCATTGATCAGAACTTAAAAACCCCTTAAATCATAGAGAAATACACACAAAAACAAACAAATTTAATGAGTTGTTAACATGGCTACAAAATAATATCAATATGCTAGCAAATTAGCGTAGTATTGTAGTAGTACCAGAAAATTGCGTATAGGGTCAAGCTGAGTACATGTGTAGTAGTAGAAGTTGGGTCTCAGATCCATTCTACTAATTGTGTCATTGTGCTCTGTTTGATGGTTGGGCTACAAAGCAGCTATAGGTCTATAGTAAAAACAAAAATTCCATATTCACGGAAACAGAAAGTTCCGTTTCCATGCATGTTCCAACGGAAAACACCGTTCCGTTTTGTTTCCGTTTCCACATAAAAAGTTCCATTTCCACTTCCGTTTTGCAAATTTCCGTTTTCGTTTTCATATTTCCTCTCCGTTTTCATTTTTCCTCCGGAAAAACAGAAAGTTTCCACTCCATTTTCATCCCTACAGTTGACTGTAGAAAGCTTAAATTCCAAGCTGCATTGACGAGGACTCGATCAAGACGAACAAGAGTAGGCTGATCCCTCTTGTTAGACCAAGTGAAGAGCCTGTTGTCAATCTGAACGTCGTCCATGTCATGACTTCGAATCCATGAGTTAAAAACTTCCATCAAATGCCAGTTGATCTGACCCCGGGATTTCTCATGAGCAAATCTGTACATGTTGAAGTCACCTAGCATCACCCATGGCAAGTCTGATGTGCTAGCGACACTGCTGACAGCCTCGAAGAAGCTCGGCCGTTCTTGATTCAGACAGGGCGCATGAACGGCTATGAGAAGAAACTCAGTATTGTGTGCAGCAGAATCCATCTTTAGAGTGACATGGAATTTGTGCATCGCCACCACTTGTCCCCGGAGCACAGTGGGGTCCCATGCAACAAAAATCCCCCCGGCAGCGCCATCGGAGGGGCTGACAGCATGGTCCTTGAGATGAGAAGGCAGAAACGCTCGCAGCTTGCGAGGGAAGACGGACGGCAGCTTTGTTTCCTGTAGGCAAACAACACTAGGGCAGCAGGAAGTTATAGTGTCACGGACCAACGAGCACTTATCGTCCTCGCTGAGTCCACGAACGTTCCAGTTCAGAATCTTCATAGTGTAGTAAAGAACGCACAGCCCAGAACAAAGTAAGCAGAACCGAAATGCACATGATCATGTTGGAACAAACAGTGCCAGGCACTAAGGTAAACAAACTAGAGCAGCAGCGTACAGACTCAAGACAGACGACACATGACAAACTACAAACTTTGAAGCATGACAGACCCCGACCAACCAGCAAAACAGGGTACAGAGAAGCGACCGATGCAGCTATGGGCAACCCTGCCCAGAGACTCATAAGAAAGACGCCGGACCTAACCATTGAAAGAGCTGGAGACACATGCAGGGGAGCCAGGAGCATCACCAGCGGATGCAGAGGCGTCGTCCGACGAAACAGAAACGACGTGAGAGGTGGCTTGCTCCAGGATGGCACTGGCGTTGAGGATGGCACTGGGGTTTGGAATTTCGGTGGTCAGTATTTGACATATGGACCTTTTCTCTTCTTTTCGCTGGATTTGAACAACTGAACTACCCCTTTCTCTTTCTGGGTACGCGTAGAACCTGGTTGACGACATGCATTACGATTTCAACTTCACAACTGCTCCCCGAATGGTTCTCTTTCGTGTACTAGTTGATTATAAACTTTGAAGACATGTACATGACTTTATCTACGCTAGGAGAAGATAACTACCAGTATTATATAATTGGCAACTTGCATTTACAAATTTATTTATGGACCAATTCGTGCACCGTTCCTATTTCAATTATATAAAATAAAAACATACACTGTTTTTGTTTGTTTCCTCTCATTTTGGAACCGATGACGCAAACACACATAGTCCTAAAAGAACGCAGCAAGTTCTAGTTATATATCTGAAACAAATGTGGCGGCAAGTTCTAGTTATATATCTGAAACAAATGTGTTCTACTGCCACACAGATAGTACTCTGTAGGTGGAGTATATATTTTTATAACCAATAATTGGCGCACAAAGCCGAAATCATTCAATAGGCAGGCATTTAGAGCATCTCCAGCCGAGCCCCCAACATGCCCTTCCCCAGATGATTTTTCGCGCCGGCGCATAAAAATCAGCCCAGCCGCGTCCCCAGAAGCCCAATTTTCGCCGGCTCGGGCGAATTGGCGCCAGCGGACCAGCGAACCAGGCTGAGGCGCTTCGAAGCGCCCAGGCGAAATGGTTTTAGTAGCGAAATAGCCGCGGGCCCGCCGAGTCAGCGACACTCGCCTCGTCGTCATGCGAAAGCCTCGGTTTCTCGCGAGGAATCAATGCCAAGGTTGCCACCGGTCAGCCTTCCATTGATTTCTCACGGGGCGGCTCTTCACGGGCGGTGCGGCGCCGCTTGACTCCCCACCCCGCGTACACACGCCTCCCGGCGGCTATAAAAAGCGTCGCCCCCCGCCGTTGGCCACAAGCGACGTGCTCTCCGCCGCCGACGAACCTCTCTGTCTCTCTCTTCGCCGCCGAGAACCTCTCCTCTCTTCCAGCCCCATCCACGACATTGTGCGAGCGGTTCCCTGGCAACGGAGCGGCGGCCAACGGCTTCGACCGCCGCTCGCTGCAAACGTGGGAGGCACACCTGCTTTTTGAGGCGAACATTCCGGCGCCTCCAGACATGCGCGATGGGCCGACAGGATGGAGGCTCAGCGCCAGAGGCGTCCCCATCCCCCACCCCTGTCGGACGTCGTCGCGCGCCCCGATTACTTCGCCGGCGAGGTCGACCGCGTTTGGTCGTCGCTGACCGAGGAGCAGCGCGCCTCCACGCAGTACGCCGCCGACAACTACGAGGCGTGGGCGGCGTACTTCCAGCGCCGTCAGGAGCAATGCCTCGCCTCCACCAATGGGGCACCAGTGGTGACGGGCGGCCGGTGGAACAACGAAGGGCGACGCTTGTGGTGGTCCGTCCCCGGCCGGACGCTCCGCGAGGTTATCGTGCACCTCGAGGGCGGCAACAACCTGCCGCTCACATACCCTCGAGGGCCGGCCGTCGCCCCGGTGCCCCGCCGCGGCGCCGGGCATTGGATGCCAAGGAGGTTCGTCTCCGGCCCGTCGTCCTCGCCCCGTTCCTCCTCCCACTCCACTTCCCACTTCTCCGGCTCTCCGGCGGTGTTCGGCGTCAAGGCCGAGCCCGCAGCGAGACCCCGCTCGGCTGGCGCACCCGCTCGACTAGCGTCGTCATCAACGAAGGCGGCGCCCGCGCCTCGTCCTCGGCTCCTCCCCGACTCGTCAAGCCGAAGACGGAGCCAGGCCTCCCCGTCGTGAAAGCGGGCGAGGCTTCGCCGGTAGCGTCAAAGGGCGCTCGGCAGCAAGCGGCCCTCAAATGGGCGTTGTGACGGTGAGCTGCGAGCGGAGAGGAGTGCCGGTCGCCGCCCTCGCAGCGGTTGAAGCTTCGTCGCCGTGGCGGGACAAGGGAGGCATCGTCGTCGTCCTCGGCGGCAATGACGACAACGCCGCCACGCTTTGTCCGCCATGGAGACGTCGGGAGGGTCCAGGCGGTGACGCGCCATCAAGAAAGAGAAGGCCGACGACGAGGAGGACGGCGGCGACGTCGGCGACTTCACCGCGCTGATCGGCTTCTTTACCCCTTAGATTACCTTTTTTTTAATAATTTATGTAAAACACCGTTTAATATGAATATCAAGTTTGCCGAATTCAAATTTTTAAAATAAAAAAAACGCATCTGGGAACAACCCTGGGGCGAGCGGCTGGAACCCGCTCACCCCCACGCCGATTTTAACGCCGGCTGGCCTCGGGGACGCGTAAGATCGCCGCCTGGGAGCCCAACGGAGATGCTCTTAGAAATCACAGGCCGAGTATGGAGTACTGTAGGCCGAGTGCAATATCCAACTTGCACGCAATTTAGAAATCACAGGCGGGGGACTGTCTGTGCACTGCACTGTTCGGAACCTTCGTCATATGTACGGAGAGGCAGACAGCTTCTGACATGTCGCGCCGATGTTCGAGTCTATGTAGTAGACGTCCACTTGTTTCAAAAACGGAATAAAAATCAGCCGACGTCCGTCCGAGCTGCAGCTCGAGAATTGGTTCGTCAGTTGAGGAGTTGTTTGATCTCCCACAGGCGTTACATTCACTGGCGGCAGAGGGAATCCGTGCCACTAGTACTGAAGCCGTGGTTTTTTACGTAGCATATGAAGATACCTCTAGGGAAACGCAGATAAACTTGAATCAAATCCGTGAAGGATCCGACCGTGTCACGCCCCTGACCTCACCTTCCCTTGTTTTTGCCGGCTGAGATTTCTTAGCTGTCGTCGATGCGTATGTGCCCCTCGGTAGACCTACAGATGGAGCTGTCATGTCAGCTTAAGAAACTAACCGGGGGGAAAAGATGTCTGTACACAGTCCTCAGGAGCGCATATCATTTGGGCTCTGGCCACGACACGGCACCGCTAAACTATTGCGTTTCGGGTGAGAAGCAGTTGCATGAGAACGCCGAGATCCTCCGGCGCTCTGAATCGAAACCAATTCGGTCGCATCGGATAGGTCTCCGCGGTGGTTGCGGTGACATCTTCGACGTGATGTTTTCTTGAGACGGTATGGCGATCTTGCTCGGGAATGCAATGTCCCTTCCTTCCTTCCTTCCTTCCTTCCTTTCTGTAGAGGCAAAATGCACACAAATGACCTTGAGACAAAACTCATTCACAAAATGAACTGTGGATGAAACTTATTCACCCAGTTGACCCTTTTGTGTAGCGCCCGACATGTCGGCGCTACACTAAACTATGTAGCGTCTAACTCACAGGCGCTGCATTTCTGTCCAGCATGGCATCTCAGGACCCACACTTGATTGTGCAACGCCTAACAAATAGGCGTCATACTGCAATATGCAACGCCTAACCCAAAAGCGGTATACATGAACTTAGTAAATGCAGCGGACAGAAAGTTTTCATAGTGCAGCGCCTAGTACCAAGGGGCTGCACTTCACAATGCAGCGCCTGAACGCTAGGCGTTGCACTATGAAAGCCTCCCAGCCAAGCCTAGCTGCGCGAGGCCACACGTATACAACTAGCTGGCGAGGCTACACATAAACAACTCTGTATGTTCATGCTTGGAGGTTGCGTTGGGCGCCGGGACTAGGTACGAGTACTAGAACTTAATTCGTAGCAAATGACGAAGTGCTAATTGTGCGACTCTTCCCGTACGTACATGATGGGACTGGGTTAATGGTTTTCTTCCGGTGCCGCACGTGAGTGTTTCGATCAGTGCCTCACATTTATTACACATATTTTTCTTAAGTTTTCTCCCGATACAAAGATGGATAACAAAACAAACATGTCCCGATAATATTCCTTGTGCATCAGCAGAACACACAAAAATATTTTAATTGCACAATTAGGAGTTGGATCAAGAATTTCGTAACCAATATTTCCACGCCAAAAATCAACATGTTATCGGATGATAACTCATGGCCCGATACCGCCAATGGGCGGAGCGTTAGGACGAGGGTGCCGTGGAGGAAGAGGATGGTGGCGCTGGCTCGTCGGAGGAGGCGTCCTCCATTTGCACGTCTTGCTGGCCTGCCAGTCGGCAGCAATGGCAGCCATGGCCTTCTTCTGCTCCAATGTCAACCCGTACCAGAGAGCTTTGGCGGCGGCGGGATGCATGGCGGGGAGTGGTGCGGTGAGGGATGGCTGTTGCTATGGTTGGCGCAGCAGTTTATATAGCACCGGTGGGCGCCAGAGGGACGGACAGGTGGCGCCGGAGGAGACGTCTCGGCAACCGCGTGCTATCAATGCGGGCGGCAGACGGATGGACAGGTGGCCATCATGTCGTTTGAACACGCGGTAGTCACCAGCACCGGGAAGCGGCCGCGGGCGGCGCTCTCTCGACCGACGCGCCGCTTCAATGTCGGCGCTAGTGAGCGGTCGCGTCCGCTCTGCCCAGCATGAATGTGGGCGTTGACGGTTTGGAGCAGTGCTGACCGAAAACGCGCGGGAGGAGGGAGGAATTTTTGGTGGGTCAGAATGGTCAGAAGCGAGTTTGGGATCAGTCTGACTCCGACAAACCTCTTCCACTTTTATATCTGTTTTACGAGAGAAATCGCCTTGGGTCTACCCCACGGACCGATACAAGTCAGAATTGGATGAATTCCGTGGTCCGGACTATACGGTCAGAGGAGATTTACAAATTGCCGTTGGAGTTGACTTATGGGCGTATGATACATGCAGACGCACACTTGTGGATCCATGCAACAGTAGCACTGTCTACTCTCTCCGGCCTTCTTAAACTAATGGTGGATAATGGAAAAGGTGACTGACGAGCTGCAATTCTTTACTAGTGTCGGGTGGTTGCATGCACGCATTCATGCAATAATGCTTGCAGGCTTTCACGCTGACGCACACGAATCACATCAATCTATCTATCGCTTCATCACAGAGGTAAGTACGGCCGAGACGTCTACGGACTAAGTTTTTGTCCATGTGTAGCGCCTTTGCATTAGGCGTCACACATTACAGCATAACGCCTAGCTATTAGGCGTTGCATAATCAAAGATGGGTCCTGGTCAGATACCGGGGTGCCACGCGATGTAAATCTGGCGCTTTGTGAGTTAAGCAGGTTTAGTGTAAGCGACGTATCGGGCGCTACACAAAAGGTCATTGGGTGAATAAGTTTCATCCACAGTTTATTTTGTGAATTAGTTTTGTCTCAAGGTCATTTTGCCTCCTGTAGATGAGCTCGCTCGTGTGCGTGATTCAGTCATGGTCGTGCGTGCAATTCCGTTTACGTTGGCGTCGAGATCGGGTTCAATTATTTGGAAGGGAGGGATTGTTTGTCGGTGACAGGATTTATTGAGAACAAGTGGACTAGTGGAGTAGAGATCTGATCCGTTGTGATGGTCAGATGCCACGCATGAGTAATTGAGTATCGGGGGTATGGGTATCAGGGTATGAGTGGTCAGCTTGCCACGATGCATGAGTCCGGATGATTATATGAATTTGCCATCTCTCGTCAATCCCGTTTGATGTTAGTTCTATCAGTATTATTACACATTCCTGTTTTCTCTCACAAAAATAACTGCAACTTTTTTCATCAACTCCAAGCAAGGATTGGAGGACTCAAAGTTAAATATAAATATAAATAAAAGAGAAAGAAAAAGGCGAGCGGGTTCATGACGTACGCTTCGTCTCCCTCTCTCGGGTTGTTGCACACTCAGTAGCTCGGTGAAGCTCGTGTCATGAAAATGACAGCGGAAAGCTCATCGCCGGCGACCCAACCCAAGTGACACGTCCATCTCCCCGCAGTCTGCATGCGCCATGCGTTTTCCTTCTTTTTTTTTTCTTAAAAAAACCCAAAAGTTTTTCCTTTTTCCAGCTAGAACGAAGATAGTCTCTCACTGGATTCCACGAGGCAGAGCCTGCATGGCAAATGTGATGGTTTCTTAATGCTTAATCGATCTTTCTGTGGAGTTTTTTACGTAGGCGAAACTCGTGGCGATGGTGGTCGTCTCCATCCTCCTCTGTTAGTATCTAAGCCAGTCAAATCGTGTCGCGTAAATCATGGATGCTACTTGTATCTGGCATTGAAAAAATTGCGCAAAAAGTGGCCACTCGTCTCGTCCGGAGTAGCTGCTGCACAACCCATCTGTCTTGTTCTGCCTTTCGAGATTTGTTAGGTCGTGTATCACTCAAGTTGGCTGCAGCTCTACCCAGTTCCCTTTCATTTTTCTTTTTGATTTTCTTTTTAATTCGAGTTACATAGCGTACGTACGGTTGGTAGATGACAGAAGATCCTATTGTTTGCCAGATGCATACATGCATGCTTCTGATTAGATGTAAGTTCGGTGAGACGTGTGGTAGCGAAGTCTTCTGTTTTTCAAGCTATCTATTCACAGGTCAAATCTTATCACCGGGTACCATGCTAGAGACTAAGACGGCGGCAGATAGTGTGACAGTATCAGACAGCCACCCTGAAATCAACTGAATAATGCTTTTAGTATGGCTCGATGGAGCTACAGGAGTAGTGAGTAGCTTAGGTTACTTCCAAAATCTTTGGCCAAACACTAATGATATCGCAAGGAATTTCGGAAATTTTCACAGAGCAGATGTGAAATGCTGAAGTGAAATGAAACTCAAGGGGAGCATTTTACAGAAACTTTGGAACATGTCGGCACAGCCGACGAATGCGCGCAGTACGGAGGCCACAGGGTTGGCAACATTGGTAGGGAGATCTTTCTTCCAAAGCTTTTAAGTGCACGACTTGCACCAATGTTATGTTGCGCATGGTTGGCACGACACCTCAAACGTCTCGGCCCATGCCTCATCTAGCTTCATGATCAAGCGGGGGTTGAGGTTGAGAGGAACAACCAAACTGGCAAAGGCGATCATGATCTCGGCTATCCACTAAACGCTAGGCAAGCCGAACAGGTCACGACTGAACCGGTTAACTCTGAAAAAGATACTTCTCCCATTTGTTTCTTTGAATGCTTGATAAACCAGACGAGCTAAGAACCATTTTTGTCCCGAAATGGATGGCAAAAGATTTGGCTGCTCAACTTATGCTTGACTGCCTAGGCAATCGGGTGCTGAATCTATCAGTCAACATAGGATGCTAGGGTCATCCCTCCTAATTTCTTTTTTAAAGTAAACGGTCTGAATTGATAAAGGCTTGGTACTACCCCGATGGACGCCTCGGGGACACATTCTTCTTCTGTGGCAATGCCTCGCCACATGACAGTCCATTATTCGCGGTCTCGAGCTCCTGAAGAAGGGGATCCCTCACCCACTGGCTCGTGGACCGATCTCTCCACAAGGTCGCTGGCGGTTGAGGAGAGTAAACCAACAGCTTGACGACCACGGTGTTGGGAATCGTTGCATGGAAAACAAAAAGTTGTACGTACACGCAATGATCTACCCATGGAGATGCATAGTAACGACGGACAGAGTGTGTCTATGTGTTGGGGAACGTAGTAATTCAAAAAAATTCCTACGATCACGCAAGATCTATCTAGGAGAAGCATATCAACGAGACGGGAGATTGTGTCCACGTACCCTTGTAGACCGAAAGCGGAAGCGTTTAGTAACGCAGTTGATGTAGTCGAACGTCTTCACGATCCAACCGATCCAAGTAACGAACGTACGGCACCTCCGTGTTTAACACACGTTCCGCACGATGACGTCCCTCGAGCTCTTAATCCAGTTGAGGACGAGGGAGAGTTCGTCAGCATGACGGCGTGGTGACGGTGATGATGAAGTTACCGCCGCAGGGCTTCGCCTAAGCACTACAATGATATGACCGACGTGTTAAACTGTGTAGGGGGGCACCGCACACGGCTAAGAGATTGTCTGTTGTGCTTTGGGTGCCCCCTGGCCACGTATATAAAGGAGGGAGGGAGAGAGGCCGGCGGCCAGGAGGGGCGCGCCAAGGGGGGGTCCAAGTAGGATTCCCCCCCCCCTTTTCCTTT
This sequence comes from Aegilops bicornis, assembly GCA_021605145.1. NCBI lineage: Eukaryota > Viridiplantae > Streptophyta > Magnoliopsida > Poales > Poaceae > Aegilops > Aegilops bicornis. The sequence goes on along the minus strand of CM038670.1, from coordinate 221,467,368 downwards.
CTTCCACCAGAGGGAAAGGAAGGAGGGGAGAAGGAGAAGGAAGGCGGGGGCCGCGCCCCCACCCCTTGTCCAATTCGGTTTGGGCAGGGGGAGGCGCGCGCCACCTCGTGGCCCTTCTTCCCTCTCTCCCCTAAAGCCCACTAAGGCCCATTAACTTCCTCGGGGGTTCCGGTAACCCCTCGGTACTCCGGAAAAATACCCGAATCACTCGGAACCATTCTGATGTCCGAATATAACCTTCCAATATATGAATCTTTACCTCTCGACCATTTCGAGACTCCTCATCATGTCCGTGATCTCATCCGGAACTCCGAACAAACTTCGGTCATCAAATCACATAACTCATAATACAATTCGTCATCAAACGTTAAGCGTGCGGACCCTACGGGTTCGAGAACTATGTAGACATGACCGAGACACATCTCCGATCAATAACCAATAGCGGAACCTGGATGCTCATATTGGTTCCTACATATTCTATGAAGATCTTTATCGGTCAAACCGCAATGACAACATTCGTTATTCCCTTTTTCATCGGTTTGTTACTTGCCCGAGATTCGATCGTCGGTATCTTCATACCTAGTTCAATCTCATTACCGGCAAGTCTTTTTACTCGTTCTGTAATGCATCATCCCGCAACTAACTCATTAGTCACATTGCTTGCAAGGCTTATTGTGATGTGCATTACTGAGAGGGCCCAGAGATACCTCTCCGATACTCGGAGTGACAAATCCTAACCTCGATCTATGCCAACCCAACAAACACCTTCGGAGACACCTGTAGATCATCTTTTATAATCACCCATTTACGTTGTGATGTTTGATAGCACACAAGGTGTTCCTCCGGTATTCGGGAGTTGCATAATTTCATAGTCAGAGGAATATGTATAAGTCATGAAGAAAGCAATAGCAATAAAACTTAACGATCATTATGCTAAGCTAACGGATGGGTCTTGTCCATCACACCATTCTCGTAATTATGTGATCATGTTCATCAAATGACAACACATGTCTATGGCCAGGATACTTTACCATCTCTGATTAACGAGATAGTGAAGTAGAGTCATACTAGGGACACTTTGTTTTGTCTATGTATTCACATACGTATAAAGTTTCCGGTTAATACAATTCTAGCATGAATAATAAACATTTATCATGATATAAGGAAATATAAATAGCAACTTTATTATTGCCTCTAGGGCATATTTCCTTCAGCCCCAAACCCGCCTCAAAGCGTCGGCCAGACGGTCTAGTTAGTGGCCCGTCCGAAAAACCCGACCCAGATGGGCGCATCAAACGTGCCTCAAACGCCTGGGCTGACCGGCACCCCTCATATCTAGTGCAAATTGTTGGGGAACATAGTAATTTCAAAAAATTTCCTACGCACACACATGATCATGGTGATGCATAGCAACGAGAGGGGAGAGTGTTTTCCACGTACCCTCGTAGACCGAAAGCGGAAGCGTTAGCACAACGCGGTTGATGTAGTCGTACGTCTTCACGATCCGACCGATCAAGTACCGAACACATGGCACCTCCGAGTTCAGCACACGTTCAGCCCGATGACGTCCCTCGAACTCCGATCCAGCCGAGTGTTGAGGGAGAGTTTTGTCAGCACGACGGCGTGGTGATGATGACGATATTCTACCGACACAGGGCTTCACCTAAGCACCGCTACAGTATTATCGAGGTGGACTATGGTGGAGGGGGGCACCGCACACGGCTAAAAGATCAAATCAATTGTTGTGTCTTTGGGGTGCCCCCTTGCCCCCGTATATAAAGGAGCAAGGGGGGGGGGGAGGTGCGGCCGGCCAGGAGGAGTCCTACTCCTACCGGGAGTAGGACTCCCTCCCTTCCTTGTTGGATTAGGAGAAGGAGGGAAAGAGGAGGGAGAGAGGAAGGAAAGGGGCGGCGCCGCCCCCCTTTCCTTGTCCTATTCGGTCTAGAGGGGGAGGGGCGCGTGGCCCTGCCCTAGCCGCCTCTCCTCTTCTCCACTAAGGCCCACTATGGACCATTAAGCCCCCGGGGGTTCCGGTAGCCCCTCGGTGCTCCGGTAAAATTCCGATTTCACCCGGAACATTTCCGATATCCAAATATAGGCTTCCAATATATCAATCTTCATGTCTCGACCATTTCGAAACTCCTCATCATGTCCGTGATCACATCCGGGACTCCGAACAACCTTCGGTACATCAAAACTCATAAACTCATAATATAATCGTCATCAAAACTTTAAGCGTGCGGACCCTACGGGTTCGAGAACTATGTAGACATGACCGAGAAACGTCTCTGGTCAATAACCAATAGCGGAACCTGGATGCTCATATTGGCTCCCACATATTTTACGAAGATCTTTATCGGTCAGACCGCATAACAACATACGTTGTTCCCTTTGTCATCGGTATGTTACTTGCCCGAGATTCGATCGTCGGTATCTCAATACCTAGTTCAATCTCGTTAGCGGCAAGTCTCTTTACTCGTTCCGTAATACATCATCCCACAACTAACTCATTAGTTGCAATGCTTGCAAGGCTTAAGTGATGTGCATTACCGAGTTGGCCCAAAGATACCTCTCCGACAACCGGAGTGACAAATCCTAATCTCGAAATACGCCAACCCAACAAGTACCTTCGGAGACACCTGTAGAGCATCTTTATAATCACCCAATTACGTTGTGACGTTTGGTAGCACACAAAGTGTTCCTCCCAGAACGGAGTTGCATAATCTCATAGTCATAGGAACATCTATAAGTCATGAAGAAAGCAATAGCAACATACTAAACGATCTTGTGCTAAGCTAACGGAATGGGTCAAGTCAATCACATCATTTTCCTAATGATGTGATCCCGTTAATCAAATGACAACCCATGTCTATGGCTAGGAAACATAACCATCTTTGATCAACGAGCTAGTCAAGTACATGCATACTAGTGACACTTTGTTTGTCTATGTATTCACGCAAGTATTATGTTTCCGGTTAATACAATTCTAGCATGAATAATAAACATTTATCATGATATGAGGAAATAAATAATCTTTATTATTGCCTCTAGGGCATATTTCCTTTAGTCTCCCACTTGCACTAGAGTCAATAATCTAGATTACACAGTAATGATTCTAACACCCATGGAGTCTTGGTGCCGATCATGTTTTGCTCGTGGAAGAGGCTTAGTCAACGGGTCTGCAACATTCAGATCTGTATGTATCTTGAAAATTTCTATGTCTCCCACCTGGACTAGATCTCGGATGGAATTGAAGCGTCTCTTGATGTGCTTTATTCTCTTGTGAAATTTGGATTCCTTCGCCAAGGCAATTGCTCCAGTATTGTCACAAAATATATTTATTGGACCCGATGCACTAGGTATGACACCTAGATCGGATATGAACTCCTTCATCCAGACTCCTTCATTTGCTGCTTTCGAAGCAGCTATGTACTCCGCTTCACACGTAGATCCCGCCACGATGCTTTGTTTAGAACTGCACCAACTGACAGCTCCACCGTTCAATGTAAACACGTATCCGGTTTGCGATTTAGAATCGTCCGGATCAGTGTCAAAGCTTGCATCAACGTAACCATTTACAATGAGCTCTTTGTCACCTCCATAAACGAGAAACATATCATTAGTTCTTTTCAGGTATTTCAAGATGTTCTTGACCACTGTCCAGTGATCCACTCCTGGATTATTTTGGTACCTCTCTGCTAGACTTATTGCAAGGCACACATAGGTCTAGTACATAGCATTGCATACATGATAGAGCCTATGACTGAAGCATAGGGAACATCTTTCATCTTCTATCTATCTTCTGCAGTGGTCGGGCATTGGGTCTTACTCAACTTCACACCTTGTAACACAGGCAAGAACCCTTTCTTTGCTTGATCCATTTTGAACTTCTTCAAAACTTTGTCAAGGTATGTGCTTTGTGAAAGTCCAATTAAGCATCTTGATCTAGATCTTGATGCCCAATATATAAGCAGCTTCACCGAGGTCTTTCATTGAAAAACTCTTATTGAAGTATCCCTTTATGCTATCCATAAATTCTATATCATTTCCAATCAGCAATATGTCATCCACATATAGTATCAGAAATGCTACAGAGCTCCCACTCACTTTCTTGTAAATACAAGCTTCTCCAAAAGTTCCAGATAAAACCAAATGCTTTGATCACAGTATCAAAGCATTTATTCCAACTCCGAGAGGCTTGCACCAGTCCATAAATGGATCGCTGGAGCTTGCACACTTTGTTAGCTCCCTTTGGATCGACAAAACCTTCCGGTTGCATCATATACAACTCTTCTTCCAGAAATCCATTCAGGAATGCAGTTTTTAAATCCATTTGCCAAATTTCATAATCATAAAATGCTTTGATACTGTGAGAAGGTCTCATCGTAGTCAATCCCTTGAACTTGTTGAAAACCTTTCGCAACAAGTCGAGCTTTATAGACAGTAACATTACCGTCAGCGTCAGTCTTCTTCTTGAAGATCCATTTATTCTCAATGGCTTGTCGATCATCGGGCAAGTCAACCAAAGTCGACACTTTGTTCTCATACATGGATCCCATCTCAGATTTCATGGCCTCAGGCCATTTTGCGGAATCTGGGCTCACCATCGCTTCTTCATAATTCGTAGGTTCGTCATGGTCTAGTAACATAACCTCCAGAACAGGATTACCATACCACTGCAGTGCGGATCTTACTAGTTGACCTCACGAGGTTCAGTAACAACTTGATTTGAAGTTCCATGATCATCATCATTAACTTCCTCACTAATTGGTATAGACGTCACAGGAACCGGTTTCTGTGATGAACTACTTTCCAATAAGGGAGCATGTACGATTACCTCATCAAATTCTACTTTTCTCCCACTCACTTTTTTCGAGAGAAACTCCTTCTCTAGAAAGGATTCATTCTTAGCAACGAATGTCTTGCCTTCGGATCTGTGATAGAAGGTGTACCTGATCTCCTTTGGATATCCTATGAAGACACATTTCTCTGATTTGGGTTCGAGCTTATCGAGGTTGAAACTTTTCACATAAGCATCGCAGCCCCAAACTTTAAGAAACAACAACGGTGGTTTCTTGCCAAACCACAGTTCATAAGGCGTCGTCTCAACGGATTTCGATGGTGCCCTATTTAACGTGTATGCGTCCGTCTCTAAAGCATAACCCCAAAATGATAGCGGTAAATCAGTAAGAGACATCTTAGATCGCACCATATCTAGTAAAGTACGATTATGACGTTCGGACACACCATTACGCTGTGGTGTTCCGGGTGGCGTGAGTTGCGAAACTATTCCGCATTGTTTTAAATGTAGACCAAACTCGTAACTCAAATATTCTCCTCCACGATCAGATCGTAGAAACTTTATTTTCTTGTTACGATGATTTTCAACTTCACTCTGAAATTCTTTGAACTTTTCAAATGTTTCAGACTTATGTTTCATTAAGTAGATATACCCATATCTGCTTAAATCATCTGTGAAGGTGAGAAAATAACGATACCCGCCGTGAGCCTCAATATTCATTGGTCCACATACATCTGTATGTATGATCTCCAATAAATCAGTTGCTCGCTCCACAATTCCGGAGAACGGCGTTTTAGTCATCTTGCCCATGAGGCATGGTTCGCAAGTACTAAGCGATTCATAATCAAGTGATTCCAAAAGTTCATCAATATGGAGTTTCTTCATGCGCTTTACACCAATATGACCCAAACGGCAGTGCCACAAATAAGTTGCACTATCATTATCAACTCTGCATCTTTTGGCTTCAACATTATGAATATGTGTATCACTACTATCGAGATTCATCAAAAATAGACCACTCTTCAATGGTGCATGACCATAAAAGATATTACTCATATAAATCGAACAACCATTCTTCTCTGATTTAAATGAATAACCGTCTCGCATCAAATAAGATCCAGATATAATGTTCATGCTCAACGCTGGCACCAAATAACAATTATTTATGTCTAATACTAATCCTGAAGGTAGATGTAGAGGTAGCGTGCCGACTGTGATCACATCGACTTTGGAACCGTTTCCCACGCGCATCGTCACCTCGTCCTTGGCCAGTGTTGGCTTAATCCGTAGTCCCTGTTTTGAGTTGCAAATATTAGCAACAGAACCAGTATCAAATACCCAGGTGCTACTGCGAGCTGTGGTAAGGTACACATCAATAACATGTATATCACATATACCTTTGTTCACCTTGCCATCCTTCTTATCTGCCAAATACTTGGGCAGTTCCGCTTCCAGTGACCAGTCTGCTTGCAGTAGAAGCACTCAGTCTCAGGCTTAGGTCCTGACTTGGGTTTCTTCTCTTGAGCAGCAAGTTGCTTGTTGTTCTTTTTGAAGTTCCCCTTCTTCTTCCCATGCTTCAATATGCAATCAATATAAGTGATATGATATGGCCATCATCATCTTGTGCTTGTGATCTCCATCTCCGAAGCACCGTCATGATCACCATCGTCACCGGCGCGACACCTTGATCTCCATCATAGCATCGTTGTCGTCTTGCCAATCTTATGCTTCTACGACTATCGCTACCGCTTAGTGATAAAGTAAAGCATTACAGGGCGATTGCATTGCATACAATAAAGTGACAACCATATGGCTCCTGCCAGTTGCCGATAACTCGGTTACAAAACATGATCATCTCATACAATAAATTTAGCATCATGCTTTGACCATATCACATCACAACATGCCCTGCAAAAACAAGTTGGACGTCCTCTACTTTGTTGTTGCAAGGTTTACGTGGCTGCTACGGGCTGAGTAAGAACCGTTCTTACCTACGCATCAAAACCACAACGATAGTTTCTCAAGTTGGTGTTGTTTTAACCTTCGTAAGGACCGGGCGTAGCCAACCTCGGTTCAACTAAAGTTGGAGAAACTGACACCCGCCAGCCACCTGTGTGCAAAGCACGTCGGTAGAACCAGTCTCACGTAAGCGTACGCGTAATGTCGGTCCAGGCCGCTTCATCCAACAATACCGTCGACCAAAGTATGACATGCTGGTAAGCAGTATGACTTATATCGCCCACAACTCACTTGTGTTCTACTCGTGCATATGACATCTACGCATAAACCAGGCTCGGATGCCACTGTTGGGGAACGTAGTAATTTCAAAAAAAATCCTACGCACACGCAGGATCATGGTGATGCATAGCAACGAGAGGGGAGAGTGTTGTCCATGTACCATCGTAGACCGAAAGCGGAAGCGTTAGCACAACGCGGTTGATGTAGTCGTACGTCTTCACGATCCGATCGATCAAGTACCGAATGCACGACACCTCCGAGTTCAGCACACGTTCAGCCGGATGACGTTCCTCGAACTCCGATCCAGCCGAGTGTTGAGGGAGAGTTTCGTTAGCATGACGGCATGGTGACGATGATGATGTTCTACCGACGCAGGGCTTCGCCTAAGCACCACTACAGTATTATCGAGGTGGACTATGGTGGAGGGGGGCACACCGCACGGCTAAAAGATCAAATCAATTGGTGGTTCTTTGGGATGTCCCCTTGCCCCCGTATATAAAGGAGCAAGGGGGAGGTGCGGCCGGCCAGGAGGAGGCACGCCAGGAGGAGTCCTACTCCTACCGGGAGTAGGACTCCCTCCCTTCCTTGTTGGATTAGGAGAAGGGGAAAGAGGAGGGAGAGAGGAAGGAAAGGGGGGGGGGGCGCCGCCCCCCTCTCCTTGTCCTATTCGGACTAGAGGGGGAGGGGCGCACGACCCTGCCCTAGCCGCCTCTCCTCTTCTCCACTAAGGACCACTATGGCCCATTAAGCCCTCGGGGGTTCCGGTAACCCCACGGTGCTCCGGTAAAATTCCGATTTCACCCGGAACATTTGCGATATCCAAATATAGGCTTCCAATATAGCAATCTTCATGTCTCGACCATTTCGAGACTCCTCGTCATGTCCGTGATCACATCCGGGACTCAACAACCTTGGTACATCAAAACTCATAAACTCATAATATAACCGTCATCAAAACTTTAAGCGTTGCAAGGACCCTACGGGTTCGAGAACTATGTAGACATGACCGAGACACGTCTCTGATCAATAACCAATAGCAGAACCTGGATGCTCATATTGGCTCCTACATATTCTATGAAGATCTTTATCGGTCAGACCGCATAACAACATACGTTGTTCCCTTTGTCATCGGTATGTTACTTGCCCGAGATTCGATCATCGGTATCTCAATACCTAGTTCAATCTCGTTACTGGCAAGTCTCTTTACTCGTTCCTTAATGCATCATCCCACAACTAACTCATTAGTTGCAATGCTTGCAAGGCTTAAGTGATGTGCATTACCGAGTGGGCCCAGAGATACTTCTCCGACAATCGGAGTGACAAATCCTAATCTCAAACACGCCAACCCAACAAGTACCTTCGAGACACCAGAGAGCACCTTTATAATCACCCGCCACGTTGTGACGTTTGGTAGCACACAAAGTATTCGTCCGGTAAACGGGAGTTGCATAATCTCATAGTCATAGGAACATGTATAAGTCATGAAGAAAGCAATAGCAACATACTAAACGATCTGAGTTCTAAGCTAACGGAATGGGTCAAGTCAATCACATCATTCTCCTAATGATGTGATCCCGTTAATCAAATGAGAACCCATGTCTATGGCTAGGAAACATAACCATCTTTGATCAACGAGCTATTCAAGTAGAGGCATACTAGTGACACTTTGTTTGTCTATGTATTTTCACAAGTATTATGTTTCTGGTTAATACAATTCTAGCATGAATAATAAACATTTATCATGATATAAGGAAATAAATAATAACTTTATTATTGCCTCTAGGGCATATTTCCTTCACAAATATGGGGCTAGTATGGGGACACTCGGGCGCGTTCGCAACGTCGGACTTGACAACTCTACTCCACTATAAATTGTCCCAAATCCATCCACTTGACCTACCATATCCATTTGCTTTCTCCTCTCTTCTTCCTCTTCTGCGACGGACGTCTCGCAGCTCCGCCGCCACCCTTGCGTCACGGTTGTTCCAAGCCTCTGTGTCGCTAGCACTGGCACAACAGCTGTCTCTCCTGTGTTCTCTGCCTGGGACGTCGCCGCCGGCCCGGTCGCCAACGTGGTACGCCGGACAACTCTCGGGCTGCCCCTCTATGTGTTTTACAAATTGTCCGACCCGTTTTTTGTGATATATTTGTAGGGAAACGATAAATTTCGATGCTTCGTCGGACGAGGAGTATGGACCGATGGAGTTGATCAAATCATTCAAGACGAGTTCTTCGACTCGTCGGAATCGGACGAAGAAGTGGACATGATCATGCTCATGAGCATGCAAGAGGAGATGGACCGGCAGGTGGAGCATATTCTCAACCTCAAGGGCTCAATCAAAGGGAGAAGAGTGATCAATCGGGATAGGGTCTTCGAGGCACGACTACTACACAGGAACTACTTTGCTCCGAACCCAACTTTCCCGGATGACCCATGGTTTTGTTGACGTTTTCTCATGCGGAAACCATATTTTTGCGCAGTGTGAAGGGAGTGGAGGCACACAATGCCTACTTCAAGCACAAAAGGGATTGTTGCGGCCAACTTTCTTTTTGCGCTAAGCAGAAATGCACGGTTGCTCTGAGGATGCTTGCACTTGGTACTGTCGCAGATGTCATTCGTGAGATGGTCCGAATGTGGGGAGAACACATGTCTGATGACTACTGTCAAGTTTGTCCATGCCGTGGTGCAGGTGTTTGGAACAAAGTATCTGAGATAACCAAATGCGCAAGACACATAAAAGGTATTGGTTATTGGATAGGACGGATGGTTTCCAGGAAAGCCCGGATCAATTGATTGCATGCATTGGCAACGGAACAACTATCCCAAAGGTTTGCGGGGAATGTATCAAGGTCACACCAAAGAGGCCACCATCATATTGGAAGCAGTGGCATCACAAGACTTATGGATTTGGCATGCTTTCTTTGGAATGTTGGATTCTTACAACGACATCAACGTGCTTCAACGATCTCCGATTCTCCGGTGTTCAGTAGGCTTTGCAATAGGAATTTGCCCTCGTGCAAATAAAATGTCAACGGTCGTGACTACAACGTGGGATACCATCTTGCCGTTGGCATCTATCCTTAGTGGGTGGCGTTTGTACCATATCCGATCCATACGGCAACAAACGAATCCACTTTGCAACAATGCAGGAAGGATGTGGAGAAGGCATTCGGAGTACTTCAAGCTCGTTGGGGAATTGTTCATGGGGCTGCAATGATGTGAGAATCGGAAAGTCTGTGGCAGTTGATGACCTATTGTGTTATTTTTCACAATATGGTTGTCGATAATGAGGGTGATGGGGTTGCCCAAACCAATACATTTGAAGCGCGTGGAGAACAAATCAAACCCGGTTAAATCAAGATGCAAATAAGCTTATGAACTTTCTGCAGTTGCATCAGAATCTTCGAGATCATCAGATGCACGCACACCTGCTCAATGATTTTGTGGAGTATATGCGGACCCACAATGAAAACCAAAGAGCTAATATTTTGGTTGTGCATTTAAAATAAATTTTATGTAAGAACTATGTATTTTCGTTCGTAATTAACGTGTACGATGGATGTGCATGGATTTGCATGTATTTAAGAGTCTGCATTTGGAATGTACGAATACCGGGCACGAATATGAAAGGTCGTCCGGATGCGTCCGCGGATGTATAGGGACGGTTTTGCCAAAGGCAGCTGATGCTTCGACACATGCGAATTCAAGGTTAAATAATGCAACATGTGGGCGCATATGACCGTTTTCTCTTTTGTTAGCTACATTATGATAATTGTTTTTGGAGGAACATATTATGAATACATGTGCGTAGATTTTTTCTTTTTAGCAAAACAGACACGGCCCATGATGGGCCAAGATGCGCCTCGCCTGACGCACGCGACGCACCACATGTCGATCCACATGCAACCCTCTCCCCCAAACCAAGACGCGCACCTTTGGCCAGGAGCCCGCTGGTGCGACTGCGCGGGCACGGGCAGGCAAATGCGGAGCCCGGCGGCGAACCGGCAAGCGGCGACGTGGCCACGCAACACAACCGAGCTGGGTGGGTGCGCGCACGCGTAGGCGTGGCAGCCAACGGCATGAGGCAACGCGCGGCGGCGGCAAGGTGGGATGCACCGACACCAATCAGACCAGCCGCAATGTACAGACGTACGAGTGGGCGCGGCCGGCGGCCAGCCATGTCGCCCGTGCATGCACCGGCGTGCCCACCGGATATTTCCCCACATCGCCCGGCCTGCCGCATTTGATCGAAGGGAAGTGCCTGATGATTGGCCATGAAATAAGCGATGATGCAAGTAACCGCCGTCAATGTGCCAGTCTATGTACCTACCTGATCCAATTGATCAAGCCGCTCTTGCCTTGGTTCCAGAACCATTAAGCGCTGAACTTTTTCCGGGAACTCGATGTCCTTGGCGTTCGTTTTCTTCGGAGTTGATTAGGCTCGACGTAGTACGAGTAAGACCACCGGTAAACTGGAGTCACCTCCGACCATCAGTTACCCGTGCAAAAGCGTGAGATCAGTTGAGGCAATCATAGACGTACGCACGTCGGATCATAATCGTTGCAGCGCTTCATCTAACAAAAGCGTGAGATCTCGCGTTGTCTACATCGGCATGCACGGATGCACCGTCAATTCAGCGTTGGTCACGCTGATATCTCTTCTTCTCCGTTTGACATTTTCTTTTCTAAAGACACGGGTCCGAATTTTGCAACTTGCTTTTTGCAGAATGGTTGGGTTTGGAATTTCGGTGCCCCGTAATTTTTTTAGGGGTACGGTGCCCCGTATTTGACGTATGGACTTCTTCTCTTCTTTTCGTTTGATTTGAACAACTTCCTGTTTCTCTTTGTGGGGTACGCGTAGAACAAGGTTGGACGTCATGCATTGCGATTTCGACTTGAGAACTGCTCCACGAATAATTCTCTTTCGTGTAGTAAGACGTACTAGTTGAGAACTGCTCCACGAATAATTCTCTTTCGTGTAGTAAGACGTACTAGTTGATTAAACTTTGTTACGTTCCAATCCGACAAACTCTTCACAACAACGGAAAAAGTCTCCCCTCCCCCTCCCCCGCGTCGTCCGCTCTCGGGCGACTCGGGGGCGAAACCCTACGCCGCTGCTGGTTCCCCGCCTCCCCTTCTCCTTCTCCCCCGCCGCCACCGGCAGCCGTCGTCGGGCTTGCCCGCTCGGCGGTAAGGCGGCGGCGGTGGCTTCCCCGCGCACCCGCCTAGGCCTCTGGCGAGTCCCCCACCCTGCATCGGGCCGCCGCCCGCCTCTTCCCTGGTTGCCGCCGAGATCGGCCCTCTGCGGCGGCCGTTGAGGGAGTCCAGGATTAAGGGGTCCTCGGGCGTCCGGCCTATATGACGTGGGCCGGACTGATGGGCCATGAAGGTACAAGATAGAAGACTTCCTGCTGTGTCCGGATGGGACTCTCCTTGGCGTGGATGGCAAGCCTGGCGTCCGGATGGATTATTTCCTTCCTCTGTACAACCCTAGACCCCTCCGGTATCTATATAAACCGGAGGGTTTAGTCCGTAGACACAATCACAATCATAAAGGATGTCTAGGCATTACGATCTCGTGGTAGATCAACTCTTGTAATCCTCATATTCATCAAGATCAATCAAGCAGAAGTAGGGTATTACCTCCATCAAGAGGGCCCGAACCTGGGTAAACATCGTGTCCCCTGTCTCCTGTTACCATCGACCCTGGAAGCACAGTTCGGGACCCCCTACCCGAGATCCGCCGGTTTTGACACTGACATTGGTGCTTTCATTGAGAGTTCCGTTGTGTCATCATCGAAAGGTTCGATGGCTCCATCCATCATCTACAACAACGCTGCCCCGAGGGAGGTTTTTCTTCCGGCCAGATCCTCGTATTCGGCGGCTTTGCACTGCGGGCCAACTCGCTTGGCCATCTAGAGCAGACCGACAGCTACGCCCCTGGCCACCAGATTAGTTTTGGAAATCTGGACTACGTCGCTGATATCTGAGGAGACTTGATCTTCCAAGGGTTCACGACCCCAACCTCCGCTCTGGCCTTAGATCCGGAGCGCATGGCCAGGTCCAAAGACAGGATTCCTGAGCCCGTCGGACTATCTGCGGCCCCTGAGCCCAGTACGGGAGGACCGGAGGAAGTAGTGTCGCTGGCAACCATCAGGATGCCGGACTCTTCTCCGAACACTGGCTCCGAACCTCGGAGTCAGCATCGTGTGAGCTCGGCCAGGAAGCCTCCTTCCACCGTACTCCACGAATTCTTTTCTCCCTGGCCAAACCTTGCCTTTAAGCGAGGCTCTGGACTTGATGCGATCCCTCGTTATTACGGAGGACCAACATCCGAACTACGCCCAGCCTGGACTAGGGGCTAAGCAGGGAATTTTACGTCCCTTCCACCACCCACTTCATCGCTGTCGTGGTTCTAAGCCTGACAGTAGAATGGGGGGTAGGTATGGAGAGGCAAGATCCTAGCTATGGAGTAGTTGTATACGCAAGATGTTTACGAGTTCAGGCCCTTCTCGGAGGAAGTAACAGCCCTACGTCTCGGAGCCCGGAGGCGGTCGATCAGACATTATGTGCGTATGAGTTACAGAGGTGCGAACCCTTGACACTGAGGAGGGGGGTGGCTTATATAGAGTTTGCCAGACCCCTCCGACCCTCAGTTATGCAGGGTTAAAGGTACATTAAGATAGGGGTTACTGGTAGCGCCCACATAAAGTACTATGATGACCATAAAAGCTACTTAATGACCGACCGTTTGTGTGCAGACTGGCTTTGGATCTCCTGGTGGTCGAGTGGTTGGCTTCATGGTCGAGTGTCTTCCAGTTGGTCGAGTGGAACTCTTTCAGGTTGACTGAAAGGTAGTTTCTTCTAGAGATGTCCTTGGGGAGGGTGTCTTGGACAGGTCCATGACCCTACCCTAGGTATATGACTTCATCATTAGCCCCCGAATGGATCGAGGTTTGAGTGGGGAAGGAGTTGAACATACTCCCGACTCACTCTTGTGCTGCAATTGTGTCTTGTCTTGGATCAAATGGACTTAAGTGACGGCATCAACTCCTCTCTCAGTCGCCTTGATCCATTCTTTGTATCCGTCGAGTGCGTTTTCCGTACTTGGTTATTTCTGAATGACAGGACGGAGGAAATCTTTTGTCTGAGGATTTGCTCTGCGGCGCGTGGATTTAGCGGGATTTGAATCTTCGGGAAACGAGCGTGACGGAGAGAGAGCCGCAGTAATCGGACGGGATAAGGCAAGGACGCCTCGATCTCCGCCCCACCTTTTTCGCCACGTATCGCGCGGGCGACTGTTGCGGGATTTGACAGGATCGCCTGGGCCTACCAAATACCACTCGGAAGCAACCTCATATAAGGTCCAGATCGGGGTTTTTGAACAAAGGCGTTCCCCTTTCCTCCTTCCTTCTTCAGATTCATCCGCTACCGCTTCCACCTCCTAACTGCTGCTCCATGCGCTGCTCGCCGGCGATAATGGTGAAAGAAAAGACGGCGGCTTTGGAACGGGCGAAGAAGGCGGCAGCGAAGGCGAAGGGAGGGCGACGGTCGGGCGGATCCTCGTATGCGGGCGGTTTGCCATGTGGCTGGATCCAGGCGACTTGATTCGCTCGACCATCCGCCAGAAGATCTTGACGACCTGGCCAATGAAGCATCGACCCCTCATGGATCGGGCGAGGCTTCCGGGATGGAGTAGCAGCCGTAGCCTCGTGGAGGGTGAGTGCATCCTCTTAGCCACTCACGCCGACCGCTGGGTTTTCTTTGCCGCCCCACCCTTTCTTTCGAGGATTTACGAACTTCTTTGGGGCACAACTCCACCACTTCACACCCAACTCAATCGTGTATCTCGCCGCTGCGTGTCCTTGTGTGAGAATTTTTGGGTTGTCGGCGCATTGGGGCCTCTTTCAAACACATTTTCACCGTCGCCCCCAGACGGTGAAAAAGGCCAATCCGAGTGACGAGAGAACCCAAGTGATTCAGATGTGTGGGGTCTTGGGGTCCAAATGAGAGGTAAGAGTGCTTTTCCACCATGGTCCCGCCTCGAGTCGGTTCGAGGGTGGCAATCGACCTGTTCTATCGGCAAGACCAGCCGACGCCTTGAGGCGGTCATTGGACTCCCTCCTTTCTCCATGGATCGAGTGAGCAAGCCGTCCTCTCTGAAGGTGGTCCCCGAGGAGAAGGCTCAGGTCAAGGTTTTGGTCGAGCGTGTAGTCCAGCTCATCCGTGACGGGGTGACTGATATGGATCTTCTGGAGGTTTTTCTTCGACGGCGCATCCAGCCACTTCAGTATCGAGACCATCCGATGTGGATGTATTCTGGCACTGATGACACCACTCGGGTCCACCCGGAGGAGGTCGAGGATGCCACACTAGAGAGATGGATGACCGCCATCACTGGGAACAAAGATAACCCCCGAGGAGCCAGGAGGATCCCTCCACTCGACCAATCGCATTTGAGCGGCACAAGGTTCAATCCCGTATCTTTGACTCGACTCGCTTACTCCATCTTGTTTGCTTAAATCACCGATCGACTTTCATCTTGTTTGTCTTCTTCGTGTCACCACCGAGATGTACTCGATGCCCAACGGGGCGCAAGAACCAGTTGAGGAGGAGGAAGGGAGCGGAGGTGAAAGCCAGGAGGAATGGCAGCCTGATGGTGGGGGGGGGGACGAAGATGACGACAACTCCGACAAAGAGGAGGAGGAGGAAGAGGAGGAAGAAATCGACCCTCCTCGCATGGAAAGGCGGTCCAAGCTCACCCATGACCCTCGGTCGAGCGCGGCAAGGCTATCGCGTCTGTCGGGCAGTCGACAAAACGTCCTTGGACGACCTCTCCGGCGCCGACTGAAAAAGCGCCGAAGCAACCCCGATGACGCCGAAGCCGACAAAGGTTTTGCCCAAGATGAAGATGGATATCCCCACTATTTCCGGTGCAATGAGAACTTGAGCTTTTTGTTCATGCGAACAAACTTTTGGTCGACTTGTTGACCGATCAACTGATTTTTGAAATCTGCAGCCGCCACCTCCGAGACCTCAGTCAAGAACGAAGACCAGGAGATGGAAGATGCTGTTACCTCTAACCTTGGTATGATCGCTGTAATTTTGCTTTTGGTCGATTGGATTTCCGTTTTTTAACTTTGAATCTTTCCTGTAGTCCCTCCTCGTGTCATTAATCTCCCCGATGATGATGATGAGGCGCCGTTGAGGCGGAGGAGGACTAAGAAGGCACCTGCCGGCAGGACTGCTCAAGTTGCATCGATGCTTGAGGAGCTGGTTCATGAGGGTGGCAACACCACTCGGACTTCTGTGTCTTTCGCCAGGCGCCGACGAGTATCCGCCTTCAACGCCGATCGCTGATCCGCCCTCCCTTTTCGCCACGCACCACGCCCCGGAGGACCAAGTGGGTGCTGCTAAGGAGGCTATACACCAAGCGGGCTCATGATGGAGCAAATGAAGGTGGTCCGGGAAGCCAGCCAAGCGGCCTATGATGCCACTCAGCTCTTGAGCAACGCCCGTGTTAATTGATCACCACTTGTTCTGTTAGGATATGCTACCTGAAAAACTCTTCTTTCTGAAGATCCTCGTATCTGTACACCCACTGGGTGTGTCGACTAAATTTTCGGACTGGTGGGGGCACGCTGAGTGCACCCACTGGTGTAGTCCCCGAGACTATGGTGGATCACCGGCAATGAATCGTAGTCTTTATACTTTGTATCTCTTTGATAACTTCTTCACTCGGTCTGGTCGGACCATGTCGAATGGAATCTTGAAACCGGTGGGGGCACGCTGAGTGCACCCACTAGGTGTAGTCCCCAAGACTATGGTGGACTGCTGGTAGTCGACCGTAGTCTGAAGAACTCCTTTTTTTGTCTCTTTTCGGCCGACTGATTGAACCGAGTCGGTAGGACCGGTGGGGGCACGCTAAGTGCACCCATTGGGTGTAGTCCCCGAGACTACTGTCGAATATTTTGATTCGGCTGTAGTCTTAGAAACACAATGATTTTTCTTAGTCACTCGGAAGTAACCTATCTGTGACATCTGTCGACTGATTCTTTGCAGAAATCTTGCAGCTTGTGGCTCGATACACTGAATTGGAGAACAAACAGATCCAGCTCAACCTTGACTTGAAGCTTGCACAGGAGAACTTGCAAAAGGCGAGAGACGAAGCAAAAGGTATGGCTGGTGAGATCTTGACGAATAAAACACAATGATTTTTCTTAGTCACTCGGAAGTAACCTATCTGTGACGTCTGTCGACTGATTCTTTGCAGAAATCTTGCGAGCTTGTGGCTCGATACACTGAATTGGAGAACAAACAGATCCAGCTCAACCTTGACTTGAAGCTTGCACAGGAGAACTTGCAAAAGGCGAGAGACGAAGCAAAAGGTATGGCTGGTGAGATCTTGACGAATGTTTTTATTTTTCTGTCCCTTCCTAATTCTGACCTCACTGTCATTTTGCAGACAAAATGGAGGAGGCTCTGAAGAAGAAGGATCATGACCTTGCCGAGGCGCAGCAGACGGCTTTGAACAAAACCAAGCTCGCGGAAGAGAAGCTGTCTTCAATCGGAAAACTTGAAGAGGAGAACGCCAATCTGAAAGCTGCTCTCGACGCGGCCAACAAGGAGGTTAGCCGATCAAGAACGACAAGATAGCTCGAGCGACAAGGTCGGGCGAATCGACGGGAAGAGGAACGATCTAGAGGCTTATCTGGGAGGGCTCGCCAAGAAGCTATTCCTCATGCTTGAAGGTAATTCCTCTTATCCGACTGACTTGTTATCACCGACTCATCATAAAACCATTAGCTTGAACTCGAGTTGTGTTTGCAGAATTCTGTTAGAACTTCGAGGAAGAGACTAGTCGAGTGGAGACAAGTCTGGACCCCATTAACTCCCCCGTGAAGGATGAAGCTGCCATGAATGTGCTCCGACTTGAGTCTCGTGGTTGTCTTTGTGGTGGACTACCTCGCCGATTGAAGGTCGCGGTATCGCTGGATCGACTCAACACTGCCGGCGAAACACTTCAAAACGACCTCGAGTCTTTAATGACTCGACTGAATGACGTTCCAAGTCGAGTGCAGGAATAGAAGAAGTCTTCTGCCAGATGTGGTGCTGACGTCGCTCTATCCCTGGTCCGCGTTCACTGCAAGGAGGTGCGAGAGGAAAGGTTGGCGTCCATCAAAGTTGCCAATACCAAGAAGTACGACTTCCGATCTTTCATGGAGACTTTCATTGGTGCTGCCACCGAATCGCCGATGGGATCGACTGGTCCAGCTTAGTCGCGCCTTTCTAGTCCTCCACCGAGGAGTAAAAACTTCTATGATTCGTCTTAAATTTGCCTCGGAATGCCGAGTGATCCTGTAACCGATAAACTTTAATGTGCTTGAGGCCTGGGTACTTCTGCACACTTAGGATGTTATCCGAACTTTACTCATCGTCGAAATATGCTTTTGTTTGCCTTCGAGTAAACTTTGTTCTTCACTCGGATTATGCTTCAATGTTTGAGATGCAGCTCTGAGGTGGAAAATCCAGTCGACCTACACTTCGTTGTACTTGCAGGCACAAGAGAAGGTAACAGTCGACCTGCACCTTGTCGTCCTTGCGGATCGGGAGGGAGCGCACGTTGTACTTGTGGTGCAGCTCCGAAGGAGAAGGTAACAGTCGACCTGCACCTCGTCGTCCTTGCGGATCGGGATGAATTTCATACTTAGGCGAGTACTGGACTGCAGCTAAGCCCCCGAGTGGGAGGATCACTCTCCACTCGGTAGGATTTTCGGATACTTAGGCGAGTACTTGGACTGCAGCTAAGCCCCCGAGTGGGAGGTTTGGTCTCCACTCGGTAGGGTTTTTAAAACTTAGGCGAGCACTAGAGTGCAGCTAATCCTTCAAGTGGGAGGTTGCTCTCCACTTGGTAGGATTTTCGGATACTTAGGCGAGTACTTGGACTGCAGCTAAGCCCCCGAGTGGGAGGTTTGCTCTCCACTCGGTAGGGTTTTTAAAACTTAGGCGAGTACTTGGACTGCAGCTAAGCCCCAGTGGGAGGTTTGCTCTCCACTCGGTAGGGTTTTTAAAACTTAGGCGTAGTAATCTTGGACTGCAGCTAAGCCCCCGAGTGGAAGGTTTGCTCTCCACTCGGTAGGATTTTTCAAACTTAGGCAAGTACTGGACTGCAGCTAAGCCTCCGGGGAGGATTTTGTGTCATAACTCTGAAGGGAAAGGCAACAGTCGATCTGTACCTTGTCCTCCTTGCAAAGCACACATTGTATTTAATACTTAGGCGGGTACTTGGACCGCAGCTAAGCCCCGAGTGGAGGCTGACTCACCACTCGGTAGGATTTTCAAACTTAGGCGAGTACTTGGACTGCAGCTAAGCCCCCGAGTGGGAGGCTGGCTCGCCACTCCTCAGAGGATTTTCAAACTTAGGCGAGTACTTGGACTGCAGCTAAGCCCCGAGTGGGAGGCTGGCTCGCCACTCGGTAGGATTTTCAGATACTTAGGCTAAACGGATTCAGGCTAAGCCCCCGAGTGGGAGGCTGGCTCTCCACTCGGCAGGGATTTTTTTTTACAAACTTAGGCGAAACGGGTTCGTGGCTAAGCCACCCACTGGGGGAAATTTCTTATGTAAACGAAAAGTAATAACAATCATTGGGAGAATTATAACATTCTTGTCTTTGATAAACAAACTATAGAGGTACTTTTATTACATCTCACCCGAGTGAGTTCTTAAGTGTAAAAGGGGCGGAGCAGCTCCGCATTCCAGGCTCGAGGCTCGTCAATCTGGCGTTCGATGTTGTAGAGATGATAAGCTCCATTGTGGAGAACTCTGGTGATGATGAAGGGACCTTCCCAAGTGGGAGCGAGCTTGTGTGGTTTCTGTTGATCCACTCGGAGGACCAAGTCCCCTTCTTGAAAGGCTCAGCTCTTCACATTTCTAGCATGGAGTCGACGCAAGTCCTGCTGATAGATGGTCGAGCGGATCAGGGCCATCTCTCTCCTCTTCAAGGAGGTCGATTGCATCTTGCCGAGCTTGCTCCGCTTGACTTCGTGAGTAGAGTTCGACTCGAGGCGCATTGTGAAGCAGGTCACTCGGCAGAACTGCTTCAGCTCCATAGACCATAAAGAATGGAGTTCTCCCACTCGACCGATTAGGAGTGGTCCTCAATCCCCAAAGAACCGACGGAAGTTCGTCGACTCCACGCCTCCCGCTGCATGCTTGAGATCACGCATCGATCGAGGTTTCGATCCTTTGAGAATTAGACCATTTGCTCGCTCGCTTGTCCATTCGACCGGGGTGAGCAATCTGAAGCATAGTCGCCTCGCGTGCTCGAGAGGCTAAAAGGCTTTGAACTTGTCGGAATCGAAGTTTGACCCATTGTCGTTGATGATGCCGTGCGGAACTCCATATCTGAATATCAACTCTCGATGAAACCGATAGCAAAGGCACGCATCAAGGTTCTTGATAGGTTTAGCTTCGATCCATTTCAGAACTTGTCGACCGCCACAAGCAAATGAGTGAAACCGCTCTGCCAGCTTCTCGGTGGTCCAATCATATCCAACCCCAAACAGCGAAAGGCGGATGAGGGGAATGGTCTTCAATGCCGAGGCGGGTTTGTGTGACATATTGGAGTAGAACCGACATCCTTCACACTTGTCGACTATTTCCTTTGCCATTTCATTTGCTTTTGGCCAGTAAAATCCCGCCAAGATGCTTTTAGCCATGATGGTGCGAGAGGACGCATGGTGACCACAGGTCCCCGAGTGGATATCATCAAGAATTATCGACCTTCTTCCGGCGTTATGCATTTCGCCGACTCGATCCACACTTTCCTGAATAACTGTCCCTTGATCACAAGAAAGGCCTTGGATCGGCGGACGATCCGTCGAGCCTCTTCTTCGTTCTCCGGGAGCTCTTTCCTCGTAATATACGCTGATGTAATGGTACTGTCGATCGGGAGTGATGACCACGACTTCCATGATCAGGTCGACCACCGCTGGGACCTCAACTTCAGTCGGATCAGTGGCACTTTTTGGCTGTGGAGCTTCTTCAATGAAAGGATCCTCTTGAATCGATGGTGTGCGGATGTGCTCCAAAAACACATCATTGGGAATGGCTTCCCTCTTGGACCCTATTTTCGCCAAATCATCAGCAGCTTGATTTTTTAGTCGGGGTATATAATGGAGCTCTAACCCCTCAAACTTCTTCTCTATCTTCCTCACTGCATTACAGTAACCCGTCATGGCTGGACTTCTGACGTCCCACTCCTTCATCACCTGATTAACCACTAGATCTGAGTCGCCATAAACCATGAGGCGATGGACGCCGAGTGAAATGGCCATACGCAACCCATACAACAAAGGTTTCAGATTCTCGCTTCATTGTTGGAAGAATCAAAGTGAATCTGGAGCACATATCCGAGCTTATCTCCTCGGGGAAACCAATACTACCCCAAAGACCGGAACCATTCGGCATCTTGGAACCATCAAGAACATAGTCCAAAGGTTCGAAAGTGAACTTGAGTCGGTAACTGTTGTTCAATCCACTCGGCGATGAAATCTGCTATTGCTTGGGACTTGATGGCTTTCTTTGCCTCAAACTTGATATCAAGGGAAGAAGTTCAATCGCCCATTTCGCCACTCGACCATTCGTCTCATTGTGCAAAATCTCGATAATGGGGCGTCACGACGATCGTAATGGAATGATCGAGAAGTAATGAGAAACCTTCTTGGCGGTCATATAAATCCCATATACAAGCTTACGATAATGAGGGTATCTTTGCTTTGATGGGGTTAATACTTGAAAGATAATATATCGGGCGCTGAACTTTGAAGGCCTTTCCTTCCTCTTCCCGCTCGACCGTAAGTACTGTACTGACGACTTGTCCTGTGGCTGCAATGTAAAGCAGCAACGGCTCCTTGCTGATTGGGGCAGCAAGCACCGGCTGGATGGAGAGCAGAGCTTTGAGCTCTACAAACGCTGCATTAGCTTCAGGAGTCCACTCGAACTTGTCTGACTTCTTCATCAGTCAGTAAAGAGGCAATGCCTTTTCACCGAGGCGAGAGATGAATCGACTTAAAGCGGCCAAGCATCCAATAAGCTTCTGGATATCGTGCACACGCATAGGGCGTTTCATTCGGAGTATAGTGCCAACCTTTTCTGGGTTAGCGTCGATTCCTCGTTCAAAAACGAGAAAACCGAGTAACTTTCCGCCAGGAACTCCGAATGTGCACTTTGATGGATTACGCTTGATATCATACCTCCTGAGATTGGCAAATGTTTCAGCAAGGTCAGTCAACAGGTCGGAACCTTTCCGTGACTTGACCACAATGTCATCCATGTATGCTTCCACATTTCAACTGATTTGAGTGAGTAAACACTTCTGAATCATCCTCATGAACGTGGCTCCGGCATTCTTGAGGCCGAATGGCATGGTGACATAATGAAGCACCGAATGGAGTGATGAAAGCTGTTTTCATCTCATTGGGTCCATACAGACGGATCTGATGGTACCCGGAATATGCGTCCAAAAAAGACAACCGCTCACATCCCGCAGTCGAGTCGACTATTTGGTCAATGCGGGGGAGAGGAAAATGATCTTTCGGGCAGGCCCGATTGATATGTTTGAAGTCGATGCACATGCGCAGTGAATTGTCCTTCTTAGGGACCATGACAACATTGGCGAGCCACTCGGAGTGGTAAATCTCTAGGATAAACTCTGCTGCTAAGAGCCGAGCCACCTCCTCGCCAATGGCCTTTCTCTTTTGGACGGCGGACCGTCGAAGATGTTCTTTGACAGGTTTAACTTTTGAGTCGACTCGTAGTCGATGCTCAGCCAGTTCCCTGGGAACACCCGGCATGTTTGCAGGCTTCCATGCAAAGATGTCCCAGTTCTCACGGAGGAACTGGATGAGCGCTTCTTCCTATTTGGAGTCGAGTGTTGTTGAGATGTGAGTCGGAGCAGCATTGGGATCAGTCGGATGAATATGGATCGGTTTCGTCTCCCGGACGGTGAAATCTTGACTCCGTGGCGGGCTTCTTGGCTCGCAACAAATCACTTTCGGGTCTGCCGTTTTCTGGTACTCTTGCAGCTCGACCAACGCCATCCGAGCATCGGTGATCTTAGAGCCTTCGAAACACTCTTCGCTTTTTCCGATTGCCGCGATGGCGGTGATCACACCTTTGGGACCTGGCATCTTCAGTTTGAGATAGACATAACATGGTCGAGCCATGAAACACGCATATGCCGGCCTCCCCAGGATAGCGTGATAAGCGCTCTGGAAATACATGACCTCAAAGGTCAACTTTTCCTTACGAAAATTCTTGTAGTCACCAAAAACCACATCGAGAGCAATTTGGCTGAGTGACTCAGCCTTCTTTCCAGGAATGACTCCATGGAAGCTCATGTTGTCGGTGCTGAGTCCGGACATCGGAATGCCCATCCCTTTCAATGTCTCTGCATACAAAATGTTCGTGCAATCGCCACCATCCATCAAAACCTTAGTTAGTCGAGTGCCTTCGACGACCGGGTCGACCACCAACGCTTGCCTCCTGTGGGTGGCTATGTGTGTCGGGTGATCGACCGGGTCGAACGTGATGGCGGTCTGCGACCATTTCAGTAATCGGGTGTCACGGAGCGACCATATTCACTTCTCGGTTGATAACTTTCAATTGACTTTTGCTTTCAACGTCAAGAAAAATCATCGAGTGGAATTGACCCGGGGTATCCACCGTCACTATCTTCCTTGTCCTCAACTTTGTCCGACTCCTTCTCCTTGTCCTTGAGCTGCTTCCCTGGAACCATCGAATCAAGAGCCGACCTTTGTCGAGTGGTATGCTTTGGGTAAATGAGTTTACCCTCTTCATCTTTCTTCGTGTGAATGTGACATGGCAAGTCCAACACATCATTTCCATCTTGGTCTTTCACTTTCTTGGGGTTCCAAGGTCCCTTGGGTTCCCCTGGAACTTTCCTGGAGTCACGGCCAAGGCTTCTCCAGGAGCAGCTGGCTCGGCTTTCCGCTTACATTTTTATTTGGAGTTCCCTCCCCCGGTTTCATTAGCGGCTGACTTGTACTTGCCACTCCGGAGCCGATCCTCTTCTTCACCATTAGCGTACTTGGTGGCAATCTCCATCATTCGACTCAGGGTCATGTCTCCGTCCAATCGAATTTCAGACTCAACTCTCTCGTTCTTAACTCCTTCCTTGAAGGCATGCATCGCTCGATGATCGGATACATTCTCATCGTGTGGTGCAAAGTGATCCATCTCTGGATGTAATCCTCGAGTTTCATTCGACTTACGCACACATGACCGCAATCGTGTCAACCCTGCTGGTCGCTTGCAAGTTCCTTCAAATGTCACGACAAACACTCAGGCAAGATCTTCCCAAGTGTAAATGCTGCTGGGTGCTAACTGATTCAGCCATGCTCTGGCCGATCCCTCTAACATAAGAGGCAGGTGTTTCATGGCCACTTCATCGTTGCCGCCACCAATCTGGACAACCACTCGGTAGTCCTCAAGTCAGGTATCCGTCTTGGACTCACCAGTGAACTTACTGACTCCAGTCGCCAACCTGAAGTTGGGAGGAATCACCGCGGCTCTGATGGCTCTGCTATAACACTCTGGTCCCGAGACGTGTACTCTGCCGCTGATGGGTCCATTTCTGTCATGACCTTCACGGTTAGCTCTGTTCCTGTCGACCAGACCTTGAACAATGACGAATCTCGCATCAAAGCCTGGTTCCCTGGGGTCGACTTGAATCCTTCATCCAACACTTTGTCAAGGCGTCTCATCATCTTGCTGCCGAGGCGCATATGACCCACCCCTTGGGGGAGGAGTGGGCACTCGACGTCGATCATCACGATCGAATCGGTCCTCATACTGATCATGAAGGAAATATGCCCTAGAGGCAATAATAAAGTTATTATTTATTTCCTTATATCATGATAAATGTTTATTATTCATGCTAGAATTGTATTAAACCGGAAACATAATACATGTGTGAATATATAGACAAACAAGTATGTCACTAGTATGCCTCTACTTGACTAGCTTGTTAATCAAAGATGGTTATGTTTCCTAACCATGAACAAGGAGTTGTTATTTGATTAACAAGGTCACATCATTAGTTGAATGATCTGATTGACATGACCCATTCCGTTAGCTTAACACTTGATCGGTTAGTATGTTAATGCTTTCTTCATGACCCATACATGTTCCTGTAACTATGAGATTATGCAACTCCCGTTTACCGGAGTAACACTTTGTGTACTACCAAACGTCACAACGTAACTGGGTGATTATAAAGGAGTACTACAGGTGTCTCCAAAGGTACTTGTTGGGTTGGCGAATTTCGAGATTAGGTTTTGTCACTCCGATTGTCGGAGAGGTATCTCTAGGCCTTCTCGGTAATACACATCACTTAAGCCTTGCAAGCATTACAACTAATGAGTTAGTTGTGAGATGATGTATTACGGAACGAGTAAAGAGACTTACCGATAACGAGATTGAACTAGGTATTGGATACCGACGATCGAATCTCGGGTAAGTAACATACCGATGACAAAGGGAACAACGTATGTCGTTATGCGGTTTGACCGATAAAGATCTTCGTAGAATATGTAGGAACCAATATGGGCATCCAGGTTCCGCTATTGGTTATTGACCGAGAATGGTTCTAGGTCATGTCTACATAGTTCTCGAACCCGTAGGGTCCGTGACGCTTAAGGTTTCGGCGATGCTTATATTATGAGTTTATGAGTTTTGATGTACCGAAGGAGTTCGGAGTCCCGGATGAGATCGGGGACATGACGAGGAGTCTCGAAATGGTCGAGACGTAAAGATCGATATATTGGACGACTATATTCGGAGTTCGGAAAGGTTCCGAGTCATTCGGGTATTGTCGGAGTACCGGAGAGTTACGGGAATTCGCCGGGGAGTATATGGGCCTTATTGGGCCATACGGGAATAGAGGAGAGATGCCAAAAGGAGGAGGCCTGCGCCCCCTTCAGGTCCGACTGGACAAGGGCGCAGCCCCCTTTCCTTGTCCTTCTTCCCCTCTTTCCCCCTCTCCTACTCCAACAAGGGAGGTGGAATCCTACTAGGACTAGGGAGTCCTAGTAGGACTCCACACCATGGCGCGCCCCTCCTAAGGGCCGGCCTCCTCCTCCTTGCTCCTTTATATACGGGGGCAGGGGGGCACCCCAGAACACACAAGTTGATCTACGGATCGTTCCTTAGCCGTGTGCGGTGCCCCCCTCCACCATATTCCACTTCGGTCATATCGTCGCGGAGCTTAGGCGAAGCCCTGCGCCGGAGAAGTCATATCGTCAGCAGAGCTTAGGCGAAGCCCTGCGTCGGTGGAGCATCATCATCGTCACCACGCCGTCGTCCGACGGAACTCATCCCGACGCTTTGCTGGATCGGAGCCCGGGATCGTCATCGAGCTGAACGTGTGCTGAACACGGAGGTGCCGTACGTTCGGTACTTGGATCGGTCGGATCGTGAAGACGTACGACTACATCAACCGCGTTGTTATAACGCTTCCGCTTACGGTCTACGAGGGTACGTGGACGGACACTCTCCCCTCTCGTTGCTATGCCATCACCATGGTCTTGCGTGATCGTAGGAAAATTTTTGAAATTACTACGTTCCCCAACAGATCACGCCGGCCTCCATGTCCCTCACGCCTCGGGGGCGATCTTGGGCTATGTGCCGACTGGACTGTATTCGCAGCGACGGATCTGCTGTGAATCCTGTTCCGCGACTGCGATACAACTGAATTATGATCTCCGCTGCCCAAGCAAATCTACGATCCGGAGTAAGCCCTCGCTAGCCTCCGATCGGGAAGGCTGAATGGACTCTGCTATATGGGCTGCAGCTGCTAGATTACGAATGGGAGTTCGGTATACCTGAGTCGGTTGAGGAAAGAGTTGACGCCGATCGGACGACGGGACCCGTTGTTGCGCTCGTTCACGAGCACTCGCTGGAGATTTTCCAGTCGAGTGCGCTCAGCCAAGTTGGCCAAACGCGCATCTTCTAAGGCGCGGGCCTCGGGGGTTTCTCGAACGATAGGAGTGTGAAGCGCATCCATGTTCCGGCGGCGGAGCTCCTCCCTCTGTAGCAAAGTGAGGGGCTCGGGTTGGTACTCTTCGTGAGCCTGCGCCGGCTCGCCTCCGCCAACGCCTCCGTCGGTGCGGGGGAAACCAGGAGGACTGCATGGTCCGTCGACCATCATAACCTCCGCCGGTGGATCGCTGCTGTCGCACTCGGATGCAGTCTCTGTGGAGCCAGTCGACAGATCGAACAGGCTGTAGAGAGATTCGTCGGGCTCGATTGCCGCGACTTGGGGAGTCGCCGACTGGCGGGCCACCGCGTGCCTCACCCACCGCTGAAGCCTCGATCGACCGGAGCGCTTGCACCGGCGCGAGACCGGGAGGGAGGACGGCACAAGAACCGACCGACATCGGGTCGACGCGGCGCAGGAGGACGCCGCGGACGCACGCGCGAAAGTGCGTCGCCCCGCGGACGGGGAGTGCGTCAACGTCGAGTGGAGCCTCCTGCAACCAAGCGGAGTCATCGGTGATGAACGTGAGCACGCCGAGACGGATCTCATGGCCCTGAACCAAAACTCCGCCTGAAACCATGATGAATGGGATCGGGAAAAATGCAACTTCTCCAACAAGTCGCTAAGACACCTGCCCCACGGTGGGTGCCAACAGTCGTGGTTCTAAGCCTGACAACAGAATGGGGGGTAGGTATGGAGAGGCAAGATCCTAGCTATGGAGTAGTTGTATACCCAAGATGTTTACGAGTTCAGGCCCTTCTCGGAGGAAGTAACAGCCCTACGTCTTGGAGCCCGGAGGCGGTCGACTGTATTATGTGCGTATGAGTTACAGAGGTGCGAACCCTTGACACTGAGGAGGGGGGTGGCTTATATAGAGTTTGCCAGACCCCTCCGACCTCAGTTACGCAGGGTTAAAGGTACATTAAGATAGGGGGTTACTGGTAACGCCCACATAAAGTGTTATAATGACCATAAAAGCTACTTAATGACTGACCGTTTGTGTGCAGACTGGCTTTGGATCTCCTGGTGGTCGAGTGGTTGGCTTCATGGTCGAGTGTCTTCCAGTTGGTCGAGTGGAACTCTTCCAGGTCGACTGAAAGGTAGTTTCTTCTAGAGATGTCCTTGGGGAGGGTGTCTTGGACAGGTCCATGACCCTACCCTAGGTATATGACTTCATCAATCACCACTGTCGAGGACTTAACTGACATGCTCGATTACGGCTCCGAAGACATCGACGGTATGGATGACGATGCCGGAGAAGAGCAGGCCCAAAACCCCTCGTTTACCGGACGGTGGACGGCCACCTCGTCGTATGACGTGTACATGGTGGATACACCCAAAGAGGGTGACGGCGATAACGAGAAAAATCCAGTAGAGGATAAACCTCCTGGGACATAACCAAAACGTCGACGGCGCCGCTCTAAATCACGCCGCGGCAAAGACAGCAATACCGGCACGAGAGACAACAATACTCCAAACGATGCCGAAGATCAAGAAAACCTCGTCGAGCAAACCTCCGAACAGGACGATCGGGAAAATGGGAAAGTTAGCCCTGATGAACATGCCAAAAACGAAGACTCGGAGGACAGTAAATATCTTCCACTCTCCGAGGATGAGGTGAGCCTCGGCGACGAAGACTTTATCGTGCCTGAGGAACCTCTCCAGCAGGAGTGCTTCAAGTGTCGGCTATTAGCCACTACAAGGAGCCTAAAAAAGAAACAACAGCAGCTTCAAGCTGATCAAGACCAGCCCAACGACATATTGACTTAGAGCATCTCCAGCCACGCCCCCAACAGGCCCCCCAGGCCACTTTTTCGGCGCCAGAGCCAAAAAATGCCCCAGTCGCGCCCCCAGGACGACGAAAAGCACCGGTTCGGCCCTTTTTTCCGCTCGGCGGCCGCAGGCCGAACCCGGCGCACTGGGGGGGGGGATCGAGGGCTCTGGCGCAAAGGGAAAAGCGCGACTGGCCCACACCGTCAGGTGAAAAGTCAAGATTGAAGGAAATATGCCCTAGAGGCAATAATAAAGTTATTATTTATTTCCTTATATCATGATAAATGTTTATTTTTCATGCTAAAATTATATTAACCGGAAACATAATACTTGTGTGTATACATAGACAAACAGAGTGTCACTAGTATGCCTCTACTTGACTAGCTCGTTGATCAAAGATGGTTATGTTTCCTAGCCATTGACATGAGTTGTCATTTGATTAACGGGATCACATCATTAGGAGAATGATGTGATTGACTTGACCCATTCCATTAGCTTAGCACTCGATCGCTTAGTATTACGCTATTGCTTTCTTCATGACTTATACATGTTCCTATGACTATGAGATTATGCAACTCCTGCCATCGGAGGAACACTTTGTGTGCTACCAAACGTCACAACGTAATCGGGTGATTATAAAGGTGCTCTCTGGTGTCTCCAAAGGTACTTGTTTGGTTGGCGTATTTCGAGATTAGGATTTGTCACTCCGATTGTCGGAGAGGTATCTCTGGGCCCACTCGGTAATGAACATCACTGTAAGCCTTGCAAGCATTGCAACTAATGAGTTAGTTGCGGAATGATGTATTACAGAACGAGTAAAGATACTTGCCAGTAACGAGATTGAACTAGGTATTGAGATACCGACAATCGAATCTCGGGCAAGTAACATACTGATGACAAAGGGAACAATGTATGTTGTCATGCGGTTTGCCGATAAAGATCTTCGTAGAATATGTGGGAGCCAATATGAGCATCCAGGTTCCGCTATTGGTTATTGACCGGAGACGTGTCTCGGTCATGTCTACATAGTTCTAGAACCCGTAGGGTCCGCACGCTTAAAGTTCGATGACGGTTATATTATGAGACATAAAGATTGATATATTGGAAGCCTAAATTTGGATATCGGAAGTGTTCCGGGTGAAATCGGGATTTTTCCGGAGAACCGGGGGTTACCGGAACCCCCCGGGGGTTTAATGGGCCTACATGGGCCTTAGTGGAGAAGAGGAGGGGCGACCAGGGTAGACAGCGCGCTCCTCCCCCTCTAGTCTGAATTGGACAAGGAGGGGGGGGGGGCTTTCCTTCCTCTCTCCCTCCTCCTCCCCCTTCTCCTACTCCAACTAGGAAGGGAGGGAGTCCTACTCCGAGTGGGAGTAGGACTCCTCCTGGCGCACCTCCTCCTAGCCGTCCGCCTCTCCCCCCTTGCTCCTTTATATACGGGGGCAGGGAGGCACCCCAGAGACACAACAATTGATCATTGATCTCTTAGCCGTGTGCGGTGCCCCCCTCCACCATAGTCCACCTCGATAATATCGTAGCGGTGCTTAGGCGAAGCCCTGCGTCGGTAGAACATCATCATCATCACCATGCCGTCGTGCTGATGGAACTCTCCCTCAAAGCTCGGCTAGATCGGAGTTTGAGGGACGTCATCGAGCTGAACGTGTGCTGAACTCGAAGGTGCCATACATTTGGTACTTGAACGGTCGGATCGTGAAGACGTATGACTACATCAACCGCGTTGTGCTAACACTTCCGCTTTCGGTCTACGAGGGTACGTGGATACACTCTCCCCTCTCGTTGCTATGCATCACTGATGTCTACTACGCAAGCTTCTTCTTGTAGACGTTGTTGGGCCTCCAAGTGCAGAGGTTTGTAGGACAGTAGCAAATTTCCCTCAAGTGGATGACCTAAGGTTTATCAATCCGTGGGAGGCATAGGATGAAGATGGTCTCTCTCAAGCAACCCTGCAACCAAATAAAAAAGAGTCTCTTGTGTCCCCAACACACCCAATACAATGGTAAATTGTATAGGTGCACTAGTTCGGCGAAGAGATGGTGATACAAGTGCAATATGGATAGTAGATATAGGTTTTTGTAATCTGAAAATATAAAAACAGCAAGGTAACTAGCGATAAAAGTGAGCGTAAACGGTATTGCAATGAGTTGAAACAAGGCCTAGGGTTCATACTTTCACTAGTGCAAGTTCTCTCAACAACAATAACATAATTGGATCATATAACTATCCCTCAACATGCAACAAAGAGTCACTCCAAAGTCACTAATAGCGGAGAACAAACGAAGAGATTATGGTAGGGTACAAAACCACCTCAAAGTTATTCTTTCCAATCAATCCATTGGGCTATTCCTATAAGTGTCACAAACAGCCCTAGAGTTCGTACTACAATAACACCTTAAGACACAAATCAACCAAAACCGTAATGTCACCTAGATACTCCAATGTCACCTCAAGTATCCATGGGTATGATTATACGATATGCATCACAAAATCTCAGATTCATATATTCAACCAACACATAGAACCTCAGAGTGCCCCAAAGTTTCTACCGGAGAGTCAAGACGAAAACGTGTGCCAACTCCTATGCATAAGTTCATGGGCGGAACCCGCAAGTTGATCACCAAAACATACATCAAGAGGATCACGTGATATCCCATTGTCACCACAGATACGCACGGCAAGACATACATCAAGTGTTCTCAAATCATTAAAGACTCAATCCGATAAGATAACTTCAAAGGGAAAACTCAATCCACTACATGAGAGTAGAGGGGGAGAAGCAACATAAGATCCAACTATAATAGCAAAGCTCGCGATACATCAAGATCGTGCCAAATCAAGAACACGAGAG
Organism: Aegilops bicornis; assembly: GCA_021605145.1. NCBI lineage: Eukaryota > Viridiplantae > Streptophyta > Magnoliopsida > Poales > Poaceae > Aegilops > Aegilops bicornis. The sequence continues at coordinate 221,435,632 of CM038670.1, read as the reverse complement.
AGAGAGAGAGAGATCAAACACATAGCTACTGGTACATACCCTCAGCCCCGAGGGTGAACTAGTCCCTCCTCGTCATGGAGAGCGTCGGGATGATGAAGATGGCCACCGGTGAGGGTGCCCCCCTCCGGCAGGGTGCCGGAACAGGGTCCCGATTGACTGATGGTGGCTACAGAGGCTTGCGGCGGCGGAACTCCAGATCTAGTATGTTCCCCGAAGTTTTTAGGGTATATGGAGATATATAGGCGGAAGAAGTACGTCAGGGGAGCCATGAGGGGCCCACGAGGGTGGATGGTGCGCCCTAGGGGGGTGGGCGCGCCCCCCTACCTCGTGTCTCCCTCGTTTCTTTCCCGACGTGCACTCCAAGTCTATCGGGTAGCTTTCCTTCCAAAAATAACTTCTCCAGAAGGTTTCACTCCGTTTCGACTCTATTTGATATTCCTTTTCTCCGAAACACTGAAACAAGGGAAAAACCAGGAACTGGCACTAGGCTCTGGGTCAATAGGTTAGTCCCAAAAATAATATAAAAGTGTTTAATAAAGCCCATAAGCATCCAAAATAGATAATATAATAGCATGGAACAATCAAAAATTATACATACGTTGAAGATGTATCAGCATCCCCAAGCTTAATTCCTGCTCGTCCTCGAGTAGGTAAATGATAAAAACAAAATTTTTGATGTGGAATGCTACTTGGCATAATTTCAATGTAATTCTTCTTAATTGTGGTATGAATATTCAGATCTGAAAGATTCAAGACAAAAGTTTAATATTGACATAAAAATAATAATACTTCAAGCATACTAACAAAGCAATTATGTCTTCTCAAAATAACATGGCCAAAGCTAGCTATCCCTACAAAATCATATAGTCTGGCTATGATCTATCTTCACCACACAAAATATTTTAATCATGCACAACCCCGATGACAAACCAAACAATTGTTTCATACTTTTGATGTTCTCAAACTTTTTCAATCTTCACGCAACATATGTGCGTGAGCCATGGACATAGCACTATAGGTGAAATAGAATGGTGGTTGTGGAGAAGACAAAAAAGGAGAAGATAGTCTCACATCAACTAGGCGTAGCAACGGGCTATGGAGGTGCCCATCAATAGATATCAATGTGTGTGAGTAGGGATTGCCATGCAACGGATGCACTAGAGCTATAAGTGTATGAAAGCTCAAAAAGAAACTAAGTGGGTGTGCATCCAACTTGCTTGCTCACGAAGACCTAGGGCATTTTGAGGAAGCCCATCATTGGAATATACAAGCCAAGTTCTATAATGTAAAATTCCCACTAGTATATGAAAGGGACAACATAGGAGACTCTCTATCATGAAGATCATGGTGCTACTTTGAAGCACAAGTGTGGTAAAAGGATAGTAGCATTGTCCCTTCTCTCTTTTTCTCTCATTTTTTTATTTGGGCCTTCTTTTTATGGCCTCTTTTTTCTCTTTTTTATTTGGGCTTCTTTGGCCTCTTTTATTTATTTATTTTTCGTCTGGAGTCTCATCCCGACTTGTGGGGGAATCATAGTCTCCATCATCCTTTCCTCACTGGGACAATGCTCTAATAATGATGATCAACACACTTTTATTTACTTACAACTCATGAATTACAACTCGATTCTCAGAACAAAATATGACTCTATACGAATGCCTCCAGCGGTGTACCGGGATGTGCAATGACTCATGAGTGACATGTATGAAAGAATTATGAACGGTGGCTTTTCCACAAGTACAATGTCAACTACATGATCATGCAAAGCAATATGAAAATGATGAAGCGTTTCATAACAAATGGAACGGTGGAATGTTGCAAGGCAATATATCTCGGAATGGCTATGGAAATGCCATGATAGGTAGGTATGGTGGCTGTTTTGAGGAAGGCATATGGTGGGTTTATGATACCGGCGTAAAGTGCGCGGTATTGGAGAGGCTAGCAATGGTGGAAGGAAGGAAGGGAGTATAATCCATGGACTCAACATTAGTCATAAAGAACTCATATACTTATTGCAAAAATCTACAAGTTATCAAAGCAAAGTATTACGCGCATGCTCCTAGGGGGATAGATTGGTAGGAAAAGACCATCGCTCGTCCCCGACCGCTACTCATAAGGAAGACAATCAATAAATAAATCATACTCCGACTTCATCACATAACGGTTCACCATACGTGCATGCTACAAGAATCACAAACTTTAGAGCAAGTATTTATCAAATCCACAACTACTCAACTAGCATGAATCTAATATCACCATCTTTATATCTCAAAACAATTATCAAGCATCAAACTTTTCTTAGTATTCAACACTCGTACGAAAGTTTTTACTAATCTTGAATACCAAGCATATTAGGATTATTTAAGCAAATTACCATGCTATTTAAGACTCTCAAAATAATCTAAGTGAAGCATGAGAGATCAAAAGTTTCTATAAAACAAATCCACCACCGTGCTCTAAAAGATATAAGTGAAGCACTAGAGCAAACGACAAACTACTCCAAAAGATATGAGTGAAAATCAATGAGTAGTTGTATAATTATGCAACTATGTGAAGACTCTCCCATTTAATAATTTCAGATATTAGTATTTTATTCAAACAGCAAGCAAAACAAAATAAAATACAATGACGCTCCAAGAAAAACACATATCATGTGGTGAATAAAAATATAGCCCCAAGTAAAGTTACCGATGAACGAAGACGAAAGAGGGGATGCCTTCCGGGGCATCCCCAAGCTTAGACACTTAATTATACTTGAATATTACCTTGTGGTGCCTTGGGCATCCCCAATCTTAGGCTCTTTCCACTCCTTATTCTGTAATCCATCGAATCGTTACCCAAAACTTGAAAACTTCACAACACAAAACTTAACAGAAAACTCGTGAGCTCCATTAGCGAAGGAAAACAAAACACCAATTCAAGGTACTGTAATGAACTCATTCTTTATTTATATTGGTGTTAAACCTAATGTATTACAACTTATCTATTGTTTATAAACTATTTTACTAGCCATAGAGTCATCAAAATAAGCAAACAACACATAGAAAACATAATCTGTCAAAAACAGAACAGTCTGTAGTAATCTGTAACTAACGCAAACTTCTGGAACTACAAAAATTCTAAAATAAATTGTTGGACCTGAGTAATTTGTCTAGTAATCATCTGCAAAAATAATCAACTAAATAGCACTCTCCAGTAAAAAGTTGAAGCTAATCTCGTGAGCGCTAAAGTTTCTGTTTTTTACAGCATGATCATAAAGACTTCACCCAAGTCTTCCCAAAGGTTCTACTTGGCACAAACACTAATTAAAACATAAAACCACATCTAACCAGAGGCTATATAGAATATTTAATCCTAAACAGAACCAAAAATCAAGAAACTAAAAGGAAATTGGGTTGCCTCCCAACAAGCGCTAACGTTTAACGCCCCTAGCTAGGCATGACAATTTCAATGATGCTCACATAAGACATAAGAATTGAAAAATAAAGAGAGCATCATGAAGAATATGACTAGCACATTTAAGTATAACCCACTTCCTATGCATAGGGATTTTGTGAGCAAATAACTTATGGGAACAATAATCAACTGGCATAGGAAGGCAAAACAAGCATAACTTTAAAACTTTAAGCACATAGAGAGGAAACTTGATATTGTTGCAATTCCTACAAGCATATGTTCCTCCCTCATAATAATTTTCAGTAGCATCATGAATGAATTCAACAATATATCCAGAACCTAAAGCATTCTTTTCATGATCTACTTGCATACAAATTTTACTACTCTCCACATAAGCAAAATTCTTCTCATTCAGAATAATGGGAGTGTCATAAGAAACTTGAATACTATAAATTGTTTCCACATTAAAAGAGCAATGTTCAGAAAAAGGGTAATCATAATCATGACAAGTTTTATAAATATAATCATCACTACTTTTTATAGCATAAGTTTCATCACAATAATCATCATAAGTAGCAACTTTGTTCTCATCATAATCGATTGAAACCTCTTCCGTAATAGTGGATACATCACTAAATAAAGTCATGACCTCTCCAAATACACTTTCATAAATATTATAAGATTCAACATCCTCCAAAATAGTGGGACCATTACTTCCTAAAGTTGACACTCTTCCAAACCCACTTTCATCAATATAATCATCATAGGTAGAAGGCATGCTATAATCATAACAACTTTGCATATCAAAACTTGGGAGGCTAAAAATATCATCTTTATTAAACGTAGCATCCCCAAGCTTGGGACAAACATTAATTTCAGCAAATATATTCTCAAATATGTCATTCTCATCAAACATAGCTTCCCGAAGCTTGGGCCTTTTCATATCATAAGCATAATCACTCTCATCATTAATAGTATGGATAGCACCAATAGTATAGCAATTATCATATTCTTCCAAGCAAGTGCCAAAAAGATTTTCAAGATCATAAGAAGTATCATTATCTTCCCAATCATAATCATCACAACAAGCAATAGGCATAACGAGATCATCATCAAGTGCATCATCTTCAACAATAATAGGAGCAACATTATTTGGGAGAGATATCTTTTTCCTCTCTTACTTTTCCTTTTCTTCTTCTTCACCACATCATGTGTGGGTTCAATCCTCTTTTTGGAGCTCCTTATTAATGAGATTGGTTGAATAGAAGGCTCCTCCTCGTTACCTGATTCATCATAAGAAATAATGGGAGGATATTGGGAAGTCTCTTCCCTTTCATTAGTATTCTCTTCATCTTCTATTTGTTTTCTTTTCCTTATGTAATTGGCAATATAAGGATTTTCGATGCAATTCACCGCACAATACATATAAATTTCTTCTAGATCAATATCGAGGAATTTCTCAAGGTTATATTCTGAATATGCTTAGTTTGACGTTTCATTTCTTCATAACCCAAAAGCAAACTAAGTTCATTATGATGTGCAAGGGAAATCAAATCATCACAATTTTTGGACACGATTCGATCATGAAACCATTTGCATTTGATATTTAAATGACCATGTTCATTGCAAAGTTCACAAGTACGGTAAAGATATTTTAAATTTTCAGCACTCACATCTAGCCTTTCTTGCAACCATTTAGTTTCCAAGTACTTATGCCTCTTGCAATATCTATCTTCCCTGTTTGGTGTGTACTTGCAAACCCAATATACTCCACAAAAATCGACATGCTTATAAAAGATATTTTCATCATGACTAGTGCAATCATCATTAGTACTATGGATATTCAAGGAGTTCATACTAACAACATTGCAATCATGCTCCTCATTCACATATTTTATGCCAAGAATTCTATGTAATTCTTCTTCTAGTACTTGAGCACAATTTTCCTTCCCATCATTTTCACGAAAGACATTAAAAAGATGAAGCGTATGAGACAAACTCAATTCCATTTTTTGGTAGTTTTCTTTTATAACTAAATTAGTGCTAAAAAAAGAAACAAAAAGATTCGATTGCAAGATCTAAAGATATACCTTCAAGCACTAACCTCCCCGGCAACGGCGCCAGAAAAGAGCTTGATGTCTACTACGCAACCTTCTTCTTGTAGACGTTGTTGGGCCTCCAAGTGCAGAGGTTTGTAGGACAGTAGCAAATTTCCCTCAAGTGGATGACCTAAGGTTTATCAATCCATGGGAGGCGTAGGATGAAGATGGTCGTGCTACCTCTTGAGCACTGCGTTGGATTTCCTTGAAGAGGAAAGGGTGATGCAGCAGAGTAGAGTAAGTATTTCCCTCAGTTTTTGAGAACCAAGGTATCAATCCAGTAGGAGGCTACGTGCGAGTCCCTCGTACCTACACAAAACAAATAGCTCCATGCAACCAACGCGATTAGGGGTTGTCAATCCCTTCACGGTCACTTACGAGAGTGAGATCTGATAGAGATGATAGATAATATTTTGGTACTTTTGGTATAAAGATGCAAAGTAAAATAAAAGGCAAAGTAAAAAAGCAAAGCAATAATAAAGTGATGGAAGATTGATATGATGAGAATAGACCCGGGGGCCATAGATTTCACTAGTGGCTTCTCTCAAGATCATAAGTATTCTACGGTGGGTGAACAAATTACTGTTGAACAATTGATGAATTGAGCATAGTTATGAGAATATCTAGGTATGATCATGTATATAGGCATCACGTCCGAGACAAGTAGACCGACTCCTGCCTGCATCTACTACTATTACTCCACTAATCGACCGCTATCCAGCATGCATCTAGAGTATTAAGTTCAGAAACAGAGTAACACCTTAAGCAAAATGACATGATGTAGAGGGATAAATTCATGCAATATGATAAAAACCCCATCTTGTTATCCTCGATGGCAACAATACAATAATTGCCTTGCTGCCCCTACTGTCACTGGGAAAGGACACCGCAAGATTGAACCCAAAGCTAAGCATTTCTCCCATTGCAAGAAAAACCAATCTAGTAGGCCAAACCAAATTGATAATTAGAAGAGACTTGCAAAGATAACCAATCATACATAAAAGAATTCAGAGAAGATTCAAATATTGTTCATAGATAAACTTGATCATAATCCCACAATTCATCGGTCTCAACAAACACACCAGAAAAAAGAATATTACATCGAATAGATCTCCACGAGAGAGGGGGAGAACATTGTATTGAGATCCAAAAAGAGAGAAGAAGCCATCTAGCTACTAACTATGGACCCGAAGGTCTGAGGTAAACTACTGACACTTCATCGGAGGGGCTATGGTGATGATGTAGAAGCCCTCCGTGGTGGATTCCCCTTCGGTGAGCTCTGGAACATGCCCCAAGATGGGATCTCGTGGATCTGAAGGTTGCGGCTGTGGAATTAGGTTTTTGCCCGTGATTCGATCGCTTGGGGGTAATGAGGTATATATAGGAGGAAGGAGTACGCCGGTGGAGCAAAGGGTGGCCCACGAGGCGGGGGCGCGCCTCGGGGCGCCCACCCCGGGTGGCCGCCTCCTTTCTTTCTTGACGGAGGGTCCAAGTCTCTGGATCATATTCGATGAGAAAATCACGTTCCCGAATGTTTCATTCCGCTTGGACTCGCTTGATATTCCGCTTCTTTGAAACACCGAAATAGGCAAAAATAGCACTCGGGCTGGGCCTCCGGTTAATAGGTTAGTCCCAAAAGTAATATAAAAGTGGAAAATAAATCCCAATATGGTCCAAAACAGTAGATAATATAGCATGGAGCAATAAAAAATTATAGATACGTTGGAGACGTATCAGGTCTCTCTCAAGCAACCCTGCTACAAAATAACAAAGAGTCTCTTGTGTCCCCAACACACCCAATACAACGGTAAATTGTATAGGTGCACTAGTTCGGCGAAGAGATGGTGATACAAGTGCAATATGGATAGTAGATATAGGTTTTTGTAATCTGAAAATATAAAAACAGCAAGGTAACTAGCGATAAAAGTGAGTGTAAACGGTATTGCAATGAGTTGAAACAAGGCCTAGGTTCATACTTTCACTAGTGCAAGTTCTCTCAACAATAATAACATAATTGGATCATTAACTATCCCTCAACATGCAACAAAGAGTCACTCCAAAGTCACTAATAGCGGAGAACAAACGAAGAGATTATGGTAGGGTACGAAACGACCTCAAAGTTATTCTTTCCAATCAATCCATTGGGCTATTCCTATAAGTGTCACAAACACCCCTAGAGTTCGTACTAGAATAACACCTTAAGACACAAATCAACCAAAACCGTAATGTCACCTAGATACTCCAATGTCACCTCAAGTATCCGTGGGTATGATTATACGATATGCATCACAAAATCTCAGATTCATCTATTCAACCAACACATAGAACCTCAAAGAGTGCCCCAAAGTTTCTACCGAAGAGTCAAGACGAAAACGTGTGCCAACCCCTATGCATAAGTTCATGGGTGGAACCATAAGTTGATCACCAAAACATACATCAAGTGAATCACGTGATATCCCATTGTCACCACAGATACGCATGGAAAGACATACATCAAGTGTTCTCAAATCATTAAAGACTCAATCCGATAAGATAACTTCAAAGGGAAAACTAGATTCATTACAAGAGAGTAGAGGGGGAGAAGCAACATAAGATCCAACTATAATAGCAAAGCTCGCGATACATCAAGATCGTGCCAAATCAAGAACACGAGAGAGAGAGAGAGAGAGAGAGATCAAACACATAGCTATCGGTACATACCCTCAGCCCCGAGGGTGAACTACTCCATCCTCGTCATGGAGAGCGCCGGACGATGAAGATGGCCACGGTGAGGGTTCCCCCTCCGGCAGTGGCCTAACAGTGGTCCCGATTGACTTTTGGTGGCTACAGAGGCTTGCGGCGGCAGAACTCCAGATCTATTTTGTTCCCCGAAGTTTTTAGGGTATATGGAGATATATAGGCGGAAGAAGTACGTCAGGGTAGCCACGAGGGGCCCACAAGGGTGGAGGGCGCGCCCTAGGGGGGTCGGTGCACCCCCCTACCTTGTGGATCCCTCGTTTCTTTCCTGACGTGCACTCCAAGTCTACCGGGTAGCTTTCCTTCCAAAAATAACTTCTCCAGAAGGTTTCATTCCGTTTCAATTCGCTTGATATTCCTTTTCTCCAAACATCAAACAAGGGAAAAACAGAATCGCACTGGCTCTGGGTCAATAGGTTAGTCCCAAAAATAATATAAAAGTGTTTAATAAAGCCCATAGGCATCCAAAATAGATAATATAATAGGATGGAACAATCAAAAATTATAGATACGTTGGAGACGTATCAATCACCATGATCTTGTGTGTGCGTAGGAATTTTTTTGAAATTACTACGTTCCCCAACAAAGATTCTTCTCCGACTCGCCTCCCACCCCCCGCTCCCTAGGCCGCCACTAGCTATATCCCGGCGCCGCCCGCCGCCCTTCACCGCTAGATAGCCATTCCCCGCCGAAAAAATAGCAGAGGTTCGCCGCGGCAGCCCCTACAACAGCAGCTGGGCGTTTTCGGCCGCCGTTTTCGGCCGTGGAGGGGCAGTTTAGCGGTGGTTGCATGCCCACCGAGCGCAAGGTGTTCGGCGATTTGCCTGCCTCGACGATGGACTCAGATGACGAGGAAGCGCTCGCCGCACTGCTGGAGGAGGAAGCCGAGGCCGACGTCCAGGAAGAAGAGCATCTCATGGTGCTCGCCGCCCTCGCCCAACTGCTGGCGAGCAATGAAAGCCGCGGCGAGGTGACTCGGCGCCGGGGCGGGTGAAAGCAAAGAACCGGCATCGTCTCGAAGGCTACTGCATGCACTACTCCGACTACTTCACCGATGCTCCACTTCACGGCGACAAACATTTCAGCACCGTTATCGGATGAGCCGAAAGCTCTTCCTCATGATTGTGAATTCCATCCGGGAGTTCGACAACTACTTTAAGTGCAAGATGGATTGCACTGGAAAACTTGGATTCACCTCGATCCAGAAGTGCACGACAGCGATGAGGATGCTTGCATACGGAGCTCCCGGTGATTCACTCAATGACTATGGGTGCATGGCCGAGTCCACCAGCATAGAGTGTTTCTACAAGTTCTATCGGGCAGTGGTGGAAGTGTTTGGACCGCAATACTTGAGAACACCCAATGCGGAAGACACTACTCGGATCCTAGCACAGAATGTAGCAAGAGGATTTCCTGCGATGCTTGGAAGCATCGACTGCATGCATTGGAAATGGAAGAATTGCCCATTTGCTTGGCAGGGAATGTACAAAGGCGACAAAGGCGGTTGCAGTGTGGTACTTGAGGCGGTGGCGACACATGACCTCTGGATTTGGCACTCGTTCTTTGGTATGCCAGGAACTCACAATGACATCAACATGCTGCAGTGCTCTTCTGTCTTTGCCAAGCTTGTTGAAGGTCATTCTCCTCCGGTGAACTTCGAGATCAATGGGCGGCCCTACAACAAGGGGTACTATCTAGCTGATGGCTTCAATCCGAGATGGTCGACATTTGTGAAGACGATCTCAAACCCTGTGCCAGGAGGCAAGAACGCCTGGTTTGCGAAGATTCAAGAGGCTTGCAGGAAGGATGTCGAGCGGGCATTTGGTGTGCTCCAATCTCGATTTGCTGTTGTCCGGTACCCCGCTCAGACCTGGTCGAAAGATCAAATGTGGGAGATCATGACTTGCTGTGTCATATTGCACAACATGATCATCGAGAGTGAGCAAGAAGACCCAGTGTTTGACACTGAACCATACTATAGACGGGGTCCTCTACCCGAAGTTGATCACCAGCTACCAGCAACCTGGACTGCCTACCTTTGTATGTGTCAGGAGATCCGAGACCCACAGGTGCATAACCAGCTACAGCATGATCTTGTGGAGCACCTATGGAGGCTCAAGGCCGATGCCGGGCGCGAGGTCTGATGAAATATGATTTTTTTATTTGTTGAACAATATAATTTGTATTGAACTATTTGTTGTTGTACTATTTTGTTGAAGTATTTAATTTTTCTGTGATGAAATATGTTGATAATAGTTCACCTTGTCGTGAGGTAGAAGCTTTCACTTGGACGGACGAGGTACTCTCCTTCATCTCCGTTGGACGAATCTTGCCAATAGACAAGTCTTGAATTGCTTCCGAGGGGTCTTTGTCTCCTACATCAATTGGCAATTGCTCTACTTGCGAGCTGTTAGATTCATCAAACTTCACATCTACCGTTTCTTCAACCTTTCGGGTGAAATTGTTGTAGACGCGGTATGTGTGAGAGTTTGAGCCATAACCAAGTAGGAAACCTTCATGAAACTTAGGAGCAAATTTAGAACGACGATGCTTATCAAGAATGTAGCACTTTGAGCCGAATACTCGAAAGTATCCAACTTGGGGTTTGTTACCCGTGAGAAGCTCGTATGCCGTCTTGCCGAGTAGCTTGTGCAGATATAAGCGATTTGTTGCATGACAAGCTGTCTCAACCGCTTCCGCCCAAAAGTGCTTCGGCGTCTTGTACTCATCAAGCATCGTTCTCGCCATTTCGATGAGCATCCGGTTCTTCCTCTCAACAACTCCATTTTGTTGAGGTGTGTACGTAGCCGAGAACTCGTGTGAAATCCCTTCTTCGTCAAGAAAGGTGTCCACATTTGCGTTCTTGAACTCCGTTTCGTTGTCGCTGTGAACCTTCTTGATCCTCACTTCAAATTGATTTTGGGCCTTCCTAGCGAAGTTTTTGAAGATCTTTTGGACCTGCGATTTATCATCGAGAAAGAACACCCACGTAAATCTTGAAAAATCATCAACTATAACTAGACCAAAAGAATTTCCACCGAGACTTTTGTAAGCGTTGGGACCAAAGATATCCATATGAAGTAGCTCGAGTGGCCTCCTTGTGGTCATGATGTTCTTCACGGGATGCCTTCCTCCAACCTGTTTATCTGCTTGACAAGCGCTGCAAAGTCTATCCTTATCAAATATGACATCGTTAACTCCAAGGATATGATTTCCTTTAATAAGCTTGTCAAGCTTTCGCATGCCAACATGAACTAATCGTCTATGCCATAACCAACCTTTAGAGGATTTAGCAATAAAGCAAGTTCTGGGTTGAGCCTTTTTAGTGAAATCAACAATGTGTAGATCACCTCTACGCACACTTGTAAAGACCATTTTATGATTATCTCTACGAAACACTTGGCAATCTACTTCAGTAAATAGGACATTGAAACAGAAATCAGCAAGTCTAGATACTTAAAGTAAGTTGTATCCAAGAGATTAGACGAGCATGACATTTTGTATGGAGCTATCATGTGATATGGCCACCTTACCCTTTGAGTTGTCACCGAAAGTGACATACTTTCGAGGACCATCGTTTTTAGCAAGCTCCTGAAACATGTCTTTATCTCCGGTCATGTGATCGGTACATCCACTATCAAGAACCCATTCCTTTCCTCCTGCCATATATCCCCGAAGATGTGCCATAAGACCAAAGTGTATCATTGCATCAAGATCGAAGTCACTATCATCATCCTCACCATAGTATCCATGTTCAACATCGTCATGTGGTGGATTAAATCCTAGAGAGGGTGATTCGTTCGAGTGAGTTTGACAATGATCTTGCTTATGAATTTTTATAGCTTCGGAAATAATATCACTAATAATTCCAACATCTCCTTTGGCACGCATAAGGTTTGTAAGCTCAAACAAACAATCACCAAACATAGGATCACTAGAATTCATCTTACTCAAGGCAATAGACTTATGGAGAATTTCATCTAGATTTTTCAAGGAATAATTTGGAAAACGTTCTTCAAGAAATTTCCATATGGTGTAGGCACACTTAAGAGTAGGCAAACATCCTATCAAGTTTCTAGGCAAGCCTCTAATGATAAGTTCAATAGTTCTAAGATTGCGAATCATGTCACTTGACTCATCAAGGGTGGGATGCATAGGATCAACATGAGGTGCACAAGGGCTAGCAATGTACTTGTTCAAATGATATTGATTGAAAATCACAAGCATCTCATTTTTCCACTCGTGAAAATACTCTCCATCAAGTATAAGCACTCTATGTCTAAGACTCCCAATAGTAGACTCATCCATCTTCCTCCAATGGTGTTTAAACCAAAGCAATGGAGACCAAAGCTCTGATACCAATTGAAAGGGATCGAGAAGAGGTGTCTAGAGGGGGGGGGGGGTGATTAGACACTAAGTACCAAAAGTTGCAGTTTTTAACTTCTTTAAGTTTAAGTGGAGTTTAGGCAAACGTTTAACACTCACAATACATATCAAGCAAGCATGCAAAGAGTATATGAGCAGCGGAAAGTAAAGCATGCAACTTGCAAGAATGTAAAGGGAAGGGTTTGGAGGATTCAAACGCAATTGGAGACACGGATGTTTTTGTCGTGGTTCCGATAGGTGGTGCTATCGTACATCCACGTTGATGGAGACTTCAACCCACGAAGGGTAACGGTTGCGCGAGTCCACGGAGGGCTCCACCCAGGAAGGGTCCACGAAGAAGCAACCTTGTCTATCCCACCATGGCCGTCACCCACGAAGGACTTGCCTCACTAGTGGTAGATCTTCACGAAGTAGGCGATCTCCTTGCCCTTACAAATTCCTTGGTTCAACTCCACAATCTTGTCGGAGGTTCCCAAGTGACACCTAACCAATCTAGGAGACACCACTCTCCAAGAAGTAACAAATGGTGTGTTGATGATGAACTCCTTGCTCTTGTGCTTCAAATGATAGTCTCCCCAACACTCAACTCTCTCTCACAGGATTTGGATTTGGTGGAAATAAGATTTGAGTGGAAAGCAACTTGGGGAAGGATAGAGATCAAGATTCAAATGGTAGGAATGGAATATCTTGGCCTCAACACATGAGTAGGTGGTTCCTTCTCAGAAACAGCAAGTTGGAAGTGTAGGTTTGTTCTGATGGCTCTCTCCACGAATGAAGAGGAGGTGGAGGGCTATATATAGCCTCCACACAAAATCTAAGCGTTACACACAACTTGCCAAACTCGGTGGGACCGAATTGATAAACTCGGTCGGACCGATTCAGCAAATCAAGTGACCGTTAGGATTTTTGGTGGGACCGACAAGCAACTCGGTAGGACCGATGTGGTTAGGGTTAGGGCATAACGTAATCTCGGTGAGACCGATTACACAAACTCGGTGAGACCGATTACACAAACTCGGTGAGACCGATTTTGGTAATAAGCTAACGAGAGAGTTGGTCAGACAAACTCGGTGAGACCGATTACACAAACTCGGTGGGATCGATTTTGGTAATAAGTTAACCAGAGAGTTTGCATTGTAATCTCGGTAGTACCGATTACTTAAACTGGTTAGACCGAATTTGGTAATGGACATACATAGAGAGATTACAATCCCATCTCAGTGAGACAGAGAACCCTATCAGTGAAACCGATTTGCCTAGGGTTTGTGGCAGTGGCTAAGACATCTGAACTCGGTGGCGCCGGATAGAAAGAATCGGTGGGACCGAGTTTGACTTTTGGTTTAGGACATATGTGGATGTGAGAAAGTAGTTGAGGGCTTTGGAGCATATCACTAAGCACTATAGAGCAAGAAACTCATTATGCAACACCTCATCCCCTCTTCATAGTACTGGCTTTTCCTATAGACTCAATGTGATCTTGGATCACTAAAATAGAAAGTGTAGAGTCTTGAGCTTGGAGCTTGAGCCAATCCTTTGTTCTTAGCATCTTGAAGGGGTTCCACATCCTCTAGTCCATGCCACTCCATTGTTGAACTTGTCCGAAACATACTAGGTAAAAGTGTTAGTCCAACAAGAGATATGTTGACATTAATTACCAAAATCACCTGTGAGCACTTGTGCTTTCAGTCTCCCCCTTTTTGGTAATTGATGACAACATACATCAAGGCTTTAGATAAATATATAAAGAATAACGATTAAAGCTTTGGAAAGACATGTAACATGCATAGGCTCCCCCTACATGTATGCAATCATGTGGATATGGAATATAGAAGCATGTGAGAGCATAACGATGACAGAGTAAGCAATGTGTTACATGTATCTTGGCTATATGCATTAGAGCAAATGATGTGAATATGGGAAATGTACCTTCATGCTCATGAGTCCTTCTTGCAAACAATATGTACATCAGCAAGAATTCCTCATACACATGACTGTGATGCATATACTTACCTTGTGGTCTTGAGTTAGCTTAGGAAGGAATGAACCTGTAAAAATAGGGTCAGATAACACAGATACACCTACTGGCCAGAGCAAGCAAAATAAGCCACAAGAGTACCAAGACTGGGATGACATGTAGAGAGTGAGTACTAAGTACCACATTGAATATAGACATGTCCCCAAAGGTAAAGATGTGCAATGAATTTAAAGAATTTCTTTCCCTTAGATGTCTTGCTCCCCCTGAATCTAGCATGGGATACTGGGAGAAGATAGGGAAAAGAAAATTAGAGCAAAATGCAGATTCAGAGCTCAAAGAAACAAATGAACAGAGCTAATGCAAATAAGCACATATGAACATGTCTTTCCCCTCAAGAAGACATGTGGCATCTCGCCTTTTGAACACCAAGCATCTGGGATCCTTGAAGATTACTCTCTTCTTGAGTATTCTCTCCCCCTGGAGATATCTTTCTCCCCCTGTTGAAGTGATAAGGATTTGATGTGATCTCTCTCTCCCCCTTTGACATCAATTTCCAAGAAGGGCCTTCTGGAATTTGTCATGAATGGGTTTGGTCCTTGAGTCACAGCATAAAGCACTGATAAAAATGTGATGCTTGTAGAGGACAAGATTCATGGAGTGGAGCTCGATCAAAAGTAATGCAGGAATAAGTGGCAAAATGTTTTTCCTGTAGTGAAATCGGTGGCACCGAGTGGTATGCTTCGGTTGCACATAATGATTTCGGTTAGACCGAAGACAAGAAACCGGCGTGATCGAGTTCATCACAGAGAAAACACTTGTCACCTCAGCTCACTAGACAAGTAAGATCTCACAAGGATTTGCAAGGAATTAACTGAAAGATTTGCAATGAATTGGATGCAGGGAATGCAGAACAAATAGAAATGAAAAGAAATCTAGATGAAGTTTTTTTGAAGGGGAAACAAATATGCATGAGGCAAATGCAAGAGCACAAAATAAGAATGCTAGAGAACTTCATCTAGAGATGGCCGGCCACAAAGTCACCTATGTTAGAGTATATTGACTTAGAAGTCAAGTGAGATCACTTGATCATATGTCATACTCATCGTTTAAGCTCAAAATGGGGTTACCATGTTTCGTTTAAGCATCTTGATGTATTCACATCTTGTCGAGTTGCTTTGACTCATGTCTTGGAGTAAAGATTCTCTAAGATGGAATAACATACCTTGGGTGGTGGTGTTGATCGTGATCATGTAGTTGAACTTGTGTGGGTTGCTCAAGGTTGATGTAGCTCATCAAGAGTTGGGAGCACCACTTGGAATTTGAGTTCATCTACCTACATGGGTTAGTTATTGCAAGGAAGAGCTCTTGTGTATCCAAAATGACAATCATGAAACTCAACATAGAATTTGTCAAAGGATATGTTTGAATGGTTTCGTGCTTCCTTGTCTTCAACCACCATTGTGTAGAGACTTGGTAATGTAGAGATTGCTCAAGATGTGAGTGAGTTGCAATCTCATAGACTTAGATTCATCCAAGTACCTACAAGGGTTAGATAACATGCAAGGTGCAAATATATCCAAGATATAAGATTATCATCATAAGAGAAATATCAAGGATTAGTCATAAGCTCATGTCTTGCATGTATCCAATGGAGTTCCTACTCCAAGTTTGAAGCATCAATGATGTTCAATTCACCTCTTAACCTGCAAAACACTTTCTCATCAAGTGGTTTAGTGAATATATCCGCTAATTGCTTTTTGGTGCGAACATGCTTAAGATTAATGTCACCCTTTGCAACATGATCTCGAATGAAATGATGACAAACTTGAATATGCTTAGTTCGAGAGTGTTGCACGGGATTGTGAGCAATCTTGATAGCACTTTCATTGTCACAAAGTAATGGAACATGTTTCACATATATCCCATAATCTTTAAGAGTTTGGGTCATCCAAAGTAATTGAGCACAACATGAACCAGCGGCAATGTATTCCGCTTCAGCGGTGTATAAGGATACCGAGTTTTGTTTCTTGGAAGACCAAGACACAAGAGATCTGCCAAGAAATTGACAAGTACCCGAAGTGGACTTTCTATCAACCTTGTCACCGGCATAGTTCGAGTCGGAGTAGCCAACAAGATCGAAAGAGGCTCTCTTAGGATACCAAATGCCAAAATTTGGTGTATGGATTAAGTATCTCACTATCCTTTTCACGGCCTTAAGATGACATTCTTTAGGAGCAGCTTGATATCATGCACACATGCACACGCTTAGCATGATATCGGGACGTGAAGCACATAGATATAACAATGAACCAATCATAGAGCGATAAACCTTTTGATCGACCGGTTCACCATCTTTGGTCAAATCAAGATGTCCACTAGTAGGCATGGGTGTAGTCATACCTTTGCATTCTTGCATATTGAACTTCTTGAATAAGTCATTTGTGTACTTCGTTTGAGAGACCAAGGTACCTTCCTTAGTTTGCTTGATTTGCAAACCAAGAAAGAATTTGAGTTCACTCATCATAGACATCTCAAACTTCTCCGACATTAGCTTCCCAATCTTTTCACTAAAATGAGGGTTAGTCGGACCAAATATAATATCATGAACATAAATTTGGCACACAAATAGTTCGCCATTAACCCTTTTGTAAAAAGAGTAGAATCAGTTTTACCAATTTCAAAGCCTTTTTCAATAAGGAACTTGGTCAAGCATTTATACCACGCTCTAGGAGCTTGTTTAAGACCATAAAGAGCTTTGTGAAGTTTGTAAACATGATCAGGTTTCTTAGGATTAACAAAGCTGGGAGGTTGTTTAACATAAACTTCCTCCTCTATTTCACCATTTAGAAAAGCACTTTTAATGTCCATTTGGTACAAGGTGATATCATGGTGATTAGCATAGGCAAGTAAGATGTGAATGGACTCAAGTGTAGCAACGGGAGCATAAGTCTCACCATAGTCCATACCTTCGACTTGTGTGTAGCCTTGGGCATTTAGACGTGCTTTGTTGCGAACTACTTGTCCATCTTCATCTTGCTTGTTGTGAAACACCCATTTGGTACCGATGCTGTTGTGGTTGTTGTCGGGCTTCTCAACCAATGTCCAAACTTGATTTCTCCCAAAGTTGTGTAGCTCTTCGTGCATGGCGTTTATCCAATCCGGATCTTCCAATGCTACTTCAACCTTCATAGGTTCAATGCCAGAGATGAATGAATAGTGTTCATAAAAGTTAGCTAAACGAGTTTTAGAGCGAGTGATTCTCCCGGTTTGGATATCATTGTAGATTTGCTCGATGGGATGGTCTTTAGCAATTCTTGCTCGAACTCGTGTCGCCTTTTTGCTTGGGTCTTGGTTGAACATCTTCTTCATCTTGTTCTTCTTCTTGGCCTTCTTCATTGTTGGCGTTGTCATTCTCTTGTCGTGGTGGAGAAGGAGGTTGTTGACGCTCGTCTTGGTGCACTTCCTCGCTTTTCTTCATCTTGGTGTGTCCCACTTGTGGATGCTCCCGTATCAACTCTTGGTTCACCTTGTCGTGAGGTAGAAGCTTCCACTTGGACGGACGAGGTACTCTCCTTCATCTCCATTGGACGAATCTTGCCAATAGACAAGTCTTGAATTTCTTCCGAGGGGTCTTTGTCTCCTACATCAATTGGCAATTGCTCTACTTACAGCCGTTAGATTCATCAAACTTCACATCTACCGTTTCTTCAACCTTTCGGGTGAAATTGTTGTAGACGCGGTATGTGTGAGAGTTTGAGCCATAGCCAAGTAGGAAACCTTCATGAGACTTAGGAGCAAATTTAGAACGACGATGCTTATCAAGAATGTAGCACTTTGAGCCGAATACTCGAAAGTATCCAACTTGGGGTTTGTTACCGGTGAGAAGCTCGTATGCCGTCTTGCCGAGTAGCTTGTGCAGATACAAGCGATTTGTTGCATGACAAGCTGTCTCAACCGCTTCCGCCCAAAAGTGCTTCAGCGTCTTGTACTAATCAAGCATCGTTCTTGCCATTTCGATGAGCATCCGGTTCTTCCTCTCAACAACTCCATTTTGTTGAGATGTGTACGTAGCTGAGAACTCGTGTGAAATCCCTTCTTCGTCAAGAAAGGTGTCCACATTTGCGTTCTTGAACTCCGTTCCGTTGTCGCTGCGAACATTCTTGATCCTCACTTCAAATTGATTTTGGGCCTTCCTAGCGAAGTTTTTGAAGATATTTTGGACCTGCGATTTATCATCGAGAAAGAACACCCACGTAAATCTTGAAAAATCATCAACTATAACTAGACCAAAAGAATTTCCACCGAGACTTTTGTAAGCGTTGGGACCAAAGAGATCCATATGAAGTAGCTCGAGTGGCCTCCTTGTTGTCATGATGTTCTTCACGGGATGCCTTCCTCCAACCTGTTTACCTGCCTGACAAGCGCTGCAAAGTCTATCCTTATCCAATATGACATTGTTAACTACAAGGATATGATTTCCTTTAATAAGCTTGTCAAGGTTTCGCATGCCAACATGACCTAATCGTCTATGCCATAACCAACCTTTAGAGGATTTAGCAATAAAGCAAGTTCTAGGTGGAGCCTTTTTAGTGAAATCAACAATGTATAGATCACCTCTACGCACACCGGTAAAGACCATTTTATGATTATCTCTACGAAACACTTGGCAATCTACTTCAGTAAATAGGACATTGAAACCGAAATCAGCAAGTCTAGATACAGAAAGCAAGTTGTATCCAAGAGATTCAACGAGCATGACATTTTGTATGGAGCTATCATGTGATATGGCCACCTTACCGAGGCCAACCACCTTACCCTTTGAGTTGTCACCGAAAGTGACATACTTTCGAGGACCATCGCTTTCAGCAAGCTCCTAACATGTCTTTATCTCCGGTCATGTGATCGGTACATCCACTATCAAGAACCCATTCCTTTCCTCCTGCCATATATCCCCGAAGATTTGCCATAAGACCAAAGTGTCTCATTGCATCATCAAGATCGAAGTCACTATCATCATCCACGTCATAGTATCCATGTTCAACATCGTCATGTGGTGGATCAAATCCTAGAAAGGGTGATTCGTTAGAGTGAGTTTGAGAATGATCTTGCTTATGAATTTTTATAGCTTTGGAAATAATATCACTAATAATTCCAACATCTCCTTTGGCACGCATAAGGTTTGTAAGCTCAAACAAACAATCACCAAACATAGGATCACTAGAATTCATCTTACTCAAGGCAATAGACTTATGGAGAATTTCATCTAGATTTTCAAGGAATAATTTGGAAAACGTTCTTCAAGAAATTTCCATATGGTGTAGGCACACTTAAGAGTAGGCAAACATCCTATCAAGTTTCTAGGCAAGCCTCTAATGATAAGTTCAATAGTTCTAAGATTGCGAATCATGTCACTTGACTCATCAAGGGTGGGATGCATAGGATCAACATGAGGTGCACAAGGGCTAGCAATGTACTTGTTCAAATGATATTGATTGAAAATCACAAGCATCTCATTTTTCCACTCGTGAAAATACTCTCCATCAAGTATAAGCACTCTATGTCTAAGACTCCCAATAGTAGACTCATCCATCTTCCTCCAATGGTGTTTAAACCAAAGCAATGGAGACCAAAGCTCTGATACCAATTGAAAGGGATCGAGAAGAGGTGTCTAGAGGGGGGGGGGGTGATTAGACACTAAGTACCAAAAGTTGATGTTTTTAACTTCTTTAAGTTTAAGTGGAGTTTAGGCAAACGTTTAACACTCACAATACATATCAAGCAAGCATGCAAAGAGTATATGAGCAGCGGAAAGTAAAGCATGCAACTTGCAAGAATGTAAAGGGAAGGGTTTGGAGGATTCAAACGCAATTGGAGACACAGATGTTTTTGTCGTGGTTCCGATAGGTGGTGCTATCGTACATCCACGTTGATGGAGACTTCAACCCACGAAGGGTAACGGTTGCATGAGTCCACGGAGGGCTCCACCCACGAAGGGTCCACGAAGAAGCAACCTTGTCTATCCCACCATGGCCGTCGCCCACGAAGGACTTGCCTCACTAGCGGTAGATCTTCACGAAGTAGGCGATCTCCTTGCCCTTACAAATTCCTTGGTTCAACTCCACAATCTTGTCGGAGGTTCCCAAGTGACACCTAGCCAATCTAGGAGACACCACTCTCCAAGAAGTAACAAATGGTGTGTTGATGATGAACTCCTTGCTCTTGTGCTTCAAATGATAGTCTCCCCAACACTCAACTCTCTCTCACAGGATTTGGATTTGGTGGAAAGAAGATTTGAGTGGAAAGCAACTTGGGGAAGGATAGAGATCAAGATTCAAATGGTAGGAATGGAATATCTTGGCCTCAACACATGAGTAGGTGGTTCCTTCTCAGAAACAGCAAGTTGGAAGTGTAGGTTTGTTCTGATGCCTCTCTCCATGAATGAAGAGGAGGCGGAGGGGTATATATAGCCTCCGCACAAAATCTAACTGTTACACACAACTTGCCAAACTCGGTGGGACCGAATTGATAAACTTGGTCGGACCGATTCAGCAAATCTAGTGACCGTTAGGATTTTCGGTGGGACCGACATGCAACTCCGTAGGAACGATGTGGTTAGGGTTAGGGCATAACGTAATCTCGGTGAGACGGATTACACAAACTCGATGAGACTGATTTTGGTAATAAGCTAACCAGATAGTTGGTCAGGCAAACTCGGTGAGACCGATTACACAAACTCGGTGGGACCGATTTTGGTAATAAGTTAACCACAGAGTTTACATTGTAATCTCGGTAGTACCGATTACTTAAACTCGGTTAGACCGAAATTGGTAATGGACATACACAGAGATATTACAATCCCATCTCGGTGAGACCGAGATCCCTATCGGTGAAACCGATTTGCCTAGGGTTTGTGGCAGTGGCTAAGACATCTGAACTCGGTGGCGCCGGATAGAAAGAATCGGTGGGGCCGAGTTTGACTTCTGTTTTAGGACATATGTGGATGTGAGAAAGTAGTGAGGGCTTTGGAGCATATCACTAAGCAATCAGAGAGCAAGAAACTCATTAAGCAACACCTCATCCCCTCTTGATAGTATTGGCTTTTCCTATAGACTCAATCTGATCTTGGATCACTAAAATAGAAAGTGTAGAGTCTTGAGCTTGGAGCTTGAGCCAATCCTTTGTTCTTAGCATCTTGAAGGGGTTCCACATCCTCTAGTCCATGCCACTCCATTGTTGAACTTGTCTGAAACATACTAGGTAAAAGTGTTAGTCCAACAAGAGATATGTTGACATTAATTACCAAAATCACCCAGGGAGCACTTGTGCTTTCAGAGGGGTTGCTATAAACACTAGTAAAGTACACATCAATAACATGTATATCCAATATACCTTTTTTTCACTTTGCCATCCTTCTTATCCGCCAAGTATCTAGGGAGTTCCACTTGCAGTGACCATTTCCTTTACAGTAGAAGCACTCAGTTTCAGGCTTGGGTCTACCTTTGGGCTTCTTCATGGGAGTGGCAACTTGCTTGTCACTCTTTTGAAGTTCCCTTTCCTTCCCTTGCCCTTTTATTTGAAACTAGTGGTCTTGTCAACCATCAACACTTGATGCTTTTTCTTGATTTCTACCTTCGCCGATTTCAGTATCGCGAAGAGCTCGGGAATTACTTTCGTCATCCCTTGCATATTATAGTTCATCAGGAAGTTCTAGTAACTTGGTTATAGTGACTAGAGAACTTTGTTAATGACTATCTTATCTGGAAGATTAACTCCCACTTGATTCAAGCAATTGTAGTACCCAGACAATCTGAGCACATGCTCACTGGTTGACCTATTCTCCTCCATCTTGTAGACAAAGTACTGTCAGAGGTCTCATACCTCTCGACATGGGCATGAGCATGAAATACCAACTTCAACTCTTGGAACATCTCATATGCTCCATGTCGTTCAAAACATTTTTGAAGTCTCGGTTCTAAGCCGTAAAGCATGGTGCACTTAAACTATCAAGTAGTCATCATACCGAGCTTTGTCAAACGTTCATAACGTCTGCATCTGCTCCTGCAATAGGTCTGTCACCTAGCGGTGCATCAAGGACACAATTCTTCTATGCAGCAATGAGTATGATCCTCAGATAACGGCCCAAGTTCGCATCATTGCTACTATCATCTTTCAACTTATTTTTCTCTAGGAACATATCAAATATAAACGGGGAGCTACATCGCGAGCTATTGATCTACAACATAGTTATGCAAATACTACCAGGACTAAGTTCATGATAAATTAAAATTCAACTAATCATATTACTTAAGAACTCCCACTTAGATAGACATCTCTCGAGTCATCTAAATGATCACGTGATCCATATCAACTAAACCATGTCCGATCATCGCGTGAGATGGAGTAGTTTTCAATGGTGAACATCACTATGTTGATCATATCTACTATATGATTCACGCTCGACCTTTCGGTCTCCAGTGTTCCCAGGCCATATCTGCATATGCTAGGCTCGTCAAATTTTACCCGAGTATTCTGCATGTGTAAAACTGGCTTGCACCCGTTGTATGTGAACGTAGAGCTTATCACACCCGATCATCACTTGGTGTCTCAACATGATGAACTTTCGCAATGGTGCATACTCAGGGAGAACACTTGTACCTTGAAATTTAGTAAGAGATCATCTTATAATGCTACCGCCGAACTAAGCAAAATAAGATGCATAAAGGATAAACATCACATGCAATCAATATAAGTGATATGATATGGCCATCATCATCTTGTGCCTTTGATCTCCATCTCCAAAGCACCGTCATGATCACCATCGTCACCGGCGCGACACCTTGATCTCCATTGTAGCATTGTTGTCATCTCGCCAACTATTGCTTCTATGACTATCTCTACCGCTTAGTGATAAAGTAAAGCAATTACATGGCGATTGCATTTCATATAATAAAGCGACAACCATATGGCTCCTGCCAGTTGCCGATAATTTTGTTACAAAACATGATCATCTCATACAATAAAATTTAGCATCATGTCTTGACCATATCACATCACAGCATGCCCTGTAAAAACAAGTTAGACGTCCTCTACTTTTTTGTAGCAAGTTTTACGTGGCTGCTATGGGCTGAGCAAGAACCGTTCTTACCTACGCATCAAAACCAAAACAATATTTCATCAAGTATGTGTTGTTTTAACCTTCAAGAAGGACCGGGCGTAGGCCACACTCGATTCAACTAAAGTTGGAGATACTGACACCCGCCAGCCACTTGTGTGCGAAGCACGTCGGTAGAACTAGTCTCGCGTAAGCGTACGCGTAATGTCGGTCCGGACCGGTTCATCCAACAATACCACCGAATCAAATTATGACATGCTGGTAAGCAGTATGACTAGTATCAACCAGCACTCACTTGTGTTCTACTCGTGCATATAACATCTACGCATAAACCTGGCTCTGATACCACTGTTGGGAAACGTAATAATTTCAAAAAAATCCTACGCACACGCAGGATCATGGTGATGCATAGAAACAAGAGGGGAGAGTGTTCTCCACGTACCCTCATAGACCGTAAGCGGAAGCGTTATGACAACGCGGTTGATGTAGTCGTACGTCTTCACGATCGACTGATCCTAGTACTGAACGTACGACACCTCCGTGATCTGCACACGTTCAGCTCGGTGACGTCCCATGAACTCATGATCCAGCAGAGTGTCGAGGGAGAGTTTCGTCAGCATGACAGCGTGATGACGGTAATGATGAAGCTACCGGCGCAGGGCTTCACCTAAGCACTGCAGTGATATGGCCGAGGTGGAACATGGTGGAGGGGGGCACCTCACACGGCTTGGAACAATCAACTTGTGTGTCCTAGGGGCCCCCTGCTCCCGTATATAAAGGAGCAAGGGGGAGGCCGGGCGGCCTTGGGAAGCGGCAAGGAGAGGGGAGAGTCCTCCTCCTAGTGGGAGTAGGACTCCCCTTTCCTAGTCCGACTAGGAAGGAGGAAGGGGAAAGGAAGGAGAGGGAGAGAGGGAAGAAAGAGGTGGTGCCACCCCTCCTTGTCCAATTCGGACTCCCAAGGGGGGGCGGCCAGGCCTAGGCCCTCTCCTCTCTCCCTCAAGGCCCATGTTGGCCCATTAGATCCCCCGGGGGTTCCGATAATCCCCCGACACTCTGATAAATATCCGGTGACCCCCGGAACTCATCCGGTGTCAGAATATAGTCGTCCAATATATCATTATTTATGTCTCGACCATTTCGAGACTCCTCATCATGTCCCCGGTCTCATCCGAGACTCCGAACAAACTTCGGTCATCAAACCACATAACTCATAATACAAATCGTCATCAAACGTTAAGCGTGCGGACCCTACGTGTTCAAGAACTATGTAGACTGAAAGAAATATGCCCTAGACGCAATAATAAAGTTATTATTTATTTCTTTATATCATGATAAATGTATATTATTCATGCTAGAATTGTATAAACCGGAAACATAATACTTGTGTGAATACATAGACAAACAGAGTGTCACTAGTATGCCTCTACTTGACTAGCTCATTGATCAAAGATGGTTATGTTTCCTAGCCATAGACATGAGTTGTCATTTGATTAAACGAGATCACATCATTAGGAGAATGATGTGATTGAATTGACCCATTCCGTTAGCTTAGCACTTGATCGTTTAGTATTCTGCTATTGCTTTCTTCATGACTTATACAAGTTCCTATGACTATGAGATTATGAAACTCCCGTTTACCGGAGGAACATTTTATGTGCTACCAAACGTCACAACGTAACTGGGTGATTATAAAGGTGTTCTACAGGTGTCTTCGAAGGTACTTGTTGGTGTGGCGTATTCTGAGATTAGCATTTGTCACTCTGATTGTCGGAGAGGTATCTCTGGGCCCACTCGGTAATGCACATCACTATAAGCCTTGCAAGCATTGCAACTAATGAGTTAGTTGCGGGATGATGTATTACGGAACGAGCAAAGAGACTTGCTGGTAACGAGATTGATCTAGGTATTGATATACCGACGATCAAATCTCGGGCAAGTAACATACCGATGACAAAGGGAACAATGTATGTTGTTATGTGGTTTGCCCGATAAAGATCTTCGTAGAATATGTGGGAGCCAATATGAGCATCCAAGTTCCGCTATTGGTTATTGACCGGAGACGTGTCTCGGTCATGTCTACATAGTTCTCGAACCCGTAGGGTCCGCACGCTTAAAGTTCGATGACGGTTATATTATGAGTTTATGTGTTTTGCTGTACCGAAGGTAGTTCGGAGTCCCGGATGTGATCACGGACATGAAGAGGAGTCTCGAAATGGTCGAGGCATAAAGATCGATATATTGGACGACTATGTCCGGACACCGGAATGGTTTCCGGGAGTTTCGGGCATATACCGGAGTACCGGTGGGTTACCGGAACCCCCCGGGGAGACTAATGGGCCTATTGGGCCCTAGTGGAGAAGAGGAGGGGTGGCCAAGGGCAGCCGCGCGCCCCCTTCCTCCCAGTCCAAATTGGACAAGGAGGGAGGGCGGCGCCCCCTTTCCTTTCCCCCTCTCTCTCCTTCCCTCTCCTCTCCTACTCCCACTTGGAAGGGGGGAGTCCTACTCCCGGTGGGAGTAGGACTCCTCATGGGGCACGCCTAGGGTGGCCGGCCCTCTCCCCCTCCTCCACTCCTTTATATACGGGGAGGGAGGCACCCCTTGGAGACACAACAATTGATCCCTTGGATCTCTTAGCTGCAGCGGTGCCCCCTCCACCATATTCCACCTCGATAATATCGTAGCGGTGCTTAGGCGAAGCCCTGCGTCGGTAGCATCATCAACACCGTCACCACACTGCACATGCTGACAGAACTATCCCTCAAAATTCGGCTGGATCGGAGTTCGAGGGACGTCATCGAGTTGAACATGTGCAGAACTCGGAGGTGCCGTACGTTTGGTACTTGATCGGTCGGATCGTGAAGACGTACGACTACATCAACCACGTTGTGCTAACGCTTCCGCTTTCGGTCTAAGAGGGTACATGGACAGACTCTCCCCTCTCATTGCTATGCATCACCATGATCTTGCGTGTGCGTAGGAATTTTTTTTGAAATTACTACGTTCCCCAACAGTGGCATCTGAGCCAGGTTTTATGCGTTGATGTTATTTGCACGAGTAGAACACAAGTGAGTTGTGGGCGATATAAGTCATAATGCTTACCAGCATGTCATACTTTAGTTTGGCGGTATTGTTGGATGAAGCGGCCCAGACCGACATTACGCATACGCTTACACGAGACTGGTTCTTCAGACGTGCTTTGCACACAGGTGGCTGGCGGGTGTCAGTATCTCCAACTTTATTTGAACCGAGTGTGGCTACGCACGGTCCTTGAGAAGGTTAAAACAACACTAACTTGACAAACTATCGTTTTGGTTTGGATGCGTAGGTAAGAACGGTTCTTGCTCAGCCCGTAGCAGCCACGTAAAACTTGCAACAACAAAGTAGAGGACGTCTAACTTGTTTTTGCAAGGCATGTTGTGATGTGATATGGTCAAGGCATGATGCTATATTTTATTGTATGAGATGATCAAGTTTTGTAACCGAGTTATCGGCAACTAGCAGGAGCCATATGGTTGTTCTCTTTATTGTATGCAATGCAATCGCCTTATAATTGCTTTACTTTATCACTAAGCGGTAGCGATAGTCGTAGAAGCAATAGTTGGCGAGACGACAACGATGCTACGATGGAGATCAACGTGTCGCGCCGGTGACGATGGTGATCATGACGGTGCTTCGGACATGGAGATCACAAGCACAAGATGACGATGGCCATATCATATCACTTATATTGATTGCCTGTGATGTTTATCTTTTATGCATCTTATTTTGCTTTGATTGACGGTAGAATTATAAGATGATCTCTCACTCAATTTCAAGATAAAAGTGTTCTCCCTGAGTATGCACCGTTGCCAAAGTTCGTCGTGTCGAGACACCACGTGATGATCGGGTGTGATAAGCTCTACGTCCATCTACAATGGGTGCAAGCCAGTTTTACACACACAGAATACTCAGGTTAAACTTGGCGAGCCTAGCATATGCAGATATGGCCTCGAAACACTGAGACCGAAAGGTCGAGCGTGAATCATATAGTAGATACGATCAACATAGTGAACACCATTGAAAACTACTGCATCTCACGTGATGATCGGACATGGTTTAGTTGATTTGGATCACATGATCACTTAGATGATTAGAGGGATGTCTATCTAAGTGGGTGTCGGTGTCAAAACCGGCGGATCTCGGGTAGGGGGTCCCGAACTGTGCGTCTAAGGCGGATGGTAATAGGAGGTGGGGGACACGATGTTTACCCAGGTTCGGGCCATCTCGATGGTGGTAATACCCTACTTCCTGCTTGATTGATCTTGATGATATGAGTATTACAAGAGTTGATCTACCACGAGATCGTAGAGGCTAAACCCTAGAATCTAACCTATGGTGTGATTGTTGTTGTCCTACGGACTAAACCCTCCGGTTTATATAGACACCGGAGGGGGCTAGGGTTACACAGAGTCGGTTACAAGGGAGGAGATCTACATATCCGTATTGCCAAGCTTGCTTTCCACGCCAAGGAGAGTCCCATCCGGACACGGGACGAAGTCTTCAACCTTGTATCTTCATAGTCCAACAGTCCGGCTGTCCAAGGACCCCCTAATCCAGGACTCCCTTAGTAGCCCCTGAACCAGGCTTCAACGAAGATGAGTCCGGCGTGAAGATTGTCTTCGGCATTGCAAGGCGGGTGTCGGTGTCAAAACCGGCGGATCTCAGGTAGGGGGTCCCGAACTGTGCGTCTAGGCGGATGGTAACAGGAGACAAGGGACACGATGTTTTTACCCAGGTTCGGGCCCTCTCGATGGAGGTAATACCCTACTCCTGCTTGATTAATATTGATTATATGGGTAGTACAAGAGTAGATCTACCACGAGATCAGAGAGGCTAAACCCTAGAAGCTAGCCTATGGTATGATTGTTGTTCGTCCTACGGACTAAAACCCTTCGGTTTATATAGACACCGAACAGGGTTAGGGTTACACAGAGTCGGTTACAATGGTAGGAAATCTACATATCCATATCGCCAAGCTTGCCTTCCACGCCAAGGAAAGTCCTATCTAGACAAGGGACGAAGTCTTCAATCTTGTATCTTCATAGTCCAGGAGTCCGGCCAAAGATGATAGTTCGGCTATCCGGACAGCCCCTAGTCCAGGACTCCCTCAGTAGCCTCTCGAACTGTGCTTCAATGACGCATTTATTCGGCGTGCATATTGTCTTCGGCAATGCAAGGCGGGTTCCTCCTCCGAATACTTAGAAGGTTTTGAACACAAGGATAGTGTCCGGCTCTGCAAAACAAGTTCCACATACCACCGTAGAGAGAATAATTTTTGCACAGATCTGCTGACGCATTCCGCGGCGTGACATCACACCACGGCCAAGCCTTTATTCGAATCGTTATTTTACTGGCCCACCTCAGCATGTTTAGCTAGGCGGTTTCCTTGGCATGTCTTATCAAAGCGTAGATCGTGCCCCCTTATTCCGAGATTCTCATCAATACGGACGTGGGTAACCCAACCGTGCCCGTTGGCACGCCTCCTCTATCGAAGGCGAGTCCCAATCGACCACGGGGAGGGCTCTTGGTATTCAACCTCTTTATAATGAGACCAAGGCCCTCTTCTTTTTTCCACCCTCCATCGAATTCGCCTCGCGCTTCGAGTTCTAACACCAAAGGTTCAGATTTAGGCGCTTCGGACCTTCGACGATGTCCGGCTCCGATCGGCCGATGGATGTCTTCTTCCGTCACAGAAGAAGATGTGCTAAAGCTGCGAGACGCCGGGTATCTAACCGGCGAGATTTCGCATAGGCTGCCTGCTCCAGGGCAGGTCATTCCCACTCCCGAGCCCGGGCGAGAGCATGGTGTTCGTGTCTCACTTCCTTCGGGTTTAGGCTTCCCGACGGATCCCTTTGTGTGGGGCTCATGTTTTATTATGGGCTGGATTTCCATGACTTGAATCCGAGTCCATCCTCCATATCTCGTCATTCATTGTCGTATGTGAAGCCTTCCTCCATATTACCCCTCACTTTGGATTGTGGCTCAAGACCTTCAAGGTGGAGCCGAAGATGATCAAGGGGCAACAAGCAGAGTGCAGAGGGGCGGTCATAAGCAAGTGTGCTGATGCTCCGTGGCCCGAGGGCTCTTTTCAAGAGGAGCTTGGTTTGTGGCAATGGGAGTGGTTTTATATCACCGCTCCAGGGGGCACCAAATGGGTGGCGCCACCCACCTTCCGCTCAGGTCCACCACAGCGGCTGGCATCATGGTTCAAGCGGGGGCTTGACTGGGGGCCGTCCAAGGACGTTCCTCTGTTGCAGGGCCGTATTCGAGACCTCCAAGAAACAGAGATCAATCTGGTCGTGGCGGCGTAGGTTATGCTGATTCGGCGCCGCCTCGCCTCGAAACGCCGCCCTCCGGCTCAGTGGGAGTTTAATCCGGAGGGACCACGAGCTCTCCAACATTTTATGGGCGCGACGCCCAAGGAGATGTAGAAAATGTTCTTGGATCACAAGAGAAGTGTCCGGACTTGACCGAGGACGCAGGTCTAAGCTGCAATCACCTGTGATACTCAAGTAAGTAACCTCAGAATCGGACAGGCTGTTCATTCATTTATCATATATATGCCCTTTAAGGGAGCCGTTTCTTGAACAGGAGTGGATAGCCAAGGCAAAGTTGATAAGGTGTCCGGCTCCCTCCCAGAGACCACGGGATCCCACCGACCAAGATGTTGAAGGCCGCACCTTTTAAAGAAGGCGAAGGGGGAGTAGGGAAGAAATCGCCTCCGCCAAGGAGGCTTTCAAGGAAGAGGGGATCAGGATCCTCCCTCCATGGGGAGAAGAGGACCGCTCAAGACTCGGAAGCCAAGGCCTCAAACGGGAAAGAAGTCTTCGTCGAGAAAGTACGGCGGGGAAGTACCCCACCGCACTATTTCCCCAAGGGATCAGCCCTCGACAAGCCGTAAGTAAAAGGAAGGGGTCCTCGTGAATAAAGAACATCCTCAGATTTATTTCAAGATAACCGAAATTGTACCTTGTAGTTCGGATCTCAGCCCTTCTCGCAGAGCTTCGTCTTCAGGGATCTTTCGTCGGAGGTGATAGAGAGTGAACGCCTCCACCTATCGCGCCTTCGTGAGGAGCGGCGACCACGAAGTGTCATCACGGAGAGTTTCCCGAGTCCGCGGGCCGACGGTCCGGCGCCAACCGGGCGTCTTTGTCGGAGGAGCTGAAGGACCTGCTCGGGCGAGCGTATATCTCAGAAGATCACCGTGCGCTAATGGCTACGGTAATTGAAAGAATTGCATCCGCTGAGAGCGGATTGCATGAAGCCGCCAGAAGTTTACTGACGGGGTTTGAGGTATGAAAAAAATGATGTACCTTCGGCGCTTATGCATATAGAATGCGCCTTGTATAGATAGTAGCCCCGAGACTCGGTATGTTGTCACAACCGACGGCCGAGGATCATAATCTCAGTACTAACATGTCGTCGTTCCTATGTAGGTGGCAGGGCGTCCGGTGGCTAGCCGGACTGATGAATTTGCCGAACTAAAGCGGCAACTTTACGAGGTGGATGCAGACATCGCGCTGGTCAATAAACGGTTTGATGCAGACGGTGCCGCTGCTGTGGAGAGGCTGCTGGCGGAACTTGCCCGAGCTAAAGAGCAAGCCCGAAAGAGTAATGCGGCCGCTTTAAAAAGGCGGCAAGAGCCGAAAGCGAACGGGCTGCTCATCGCCAAGCAAAGAGGAAATGGCCGATTTGGCCCTGAAACTGAAGAATACTACCGACCGCTGCGAGGTTCTTGAAAAGGAACGTCAAGCGGAACAAAAGGACCTGAAAAAGGCCACCGCCGAATCCAAGGATGCCCGTTACGCTATGAGAGCTGCCAACGAGGAGCTGAGTCAGGCTAGGGATATTACGGCTGGAAAACCGTTTCTGCTGCGGAGGAAATATACGGATCCGAAGTATGCTCAGTTGGACAAGCTGTGGAGTTCGGAGGATGCTTATCTGGACTTAGCGGCGAGCGCTGCGGGCGTGATTGAGCACTTCCGAGGCCAGAAGGGGCACAGAAGGGAAGAGCTATTTTGGTCGCAATTCCATAGTCCGGGGCGTCCTCTTCCGTTGACCAATCGGTTGGCCGAATGGGCCGAGCTGAATCGATTATCCGGACTTGCCATGAAGCATGTAATGACTCATTTGTGGCCAGGCGGACCCCAGCCGAAGAGTTATTTTGGCTTAGTGCAGCAGTTCCTTGGTGCGGTATCACAGACGACGCGAATGAAGCGGTCGGCGTGTATTGAGGGCGCGGATGGCTCTTGCCCGTGTCAAGGCATACTTGGGCTGAGATGAAGGCCACCGATATTGGCCCCAGATTCGGACGGCAATGAGTACCAAATGAGCGCTATTTTGAGGAAGTTCTTCCGGGCGCTCGTTTAATAGAGACGATGCTCGAAGGATGTTATGTTTGAATGACATGTATAATTTTATGAAACAACATTTCAATTTAATGTAAGAGCTTTTTTATACTTGTGCCTTCAAGTAGCAAACTACCTCTGTGCGTGCCATTGATGTATATATGTATATAACCCGAAAGATGGCGATCTTGGCTTCAGCCCCCACGCACATAGTGCGGGGGTGTTTGCAAAGAAGTCGCACTTTCACACTTAATCCAGCGTCTTGGTCCTATAAAGGAGGTGGTAGCATAGCAAACTAGGCAACCAGACTATAATGCTTTATCACTTTCACTTAGCCATAGGAGTTCGATGGTGGGGCTACTATATAGCCCCTGGGGGCACCGCACTCTCCCGAATTCGGGGTCCGTATGTGCCTGACCAGAAAACGGTCCTTTGTTAATGCGGAGGAATTCTAAACATTCCGGTGAGTCATCGAGTGGTTGACCAGTCTCTCGCTATATCATAATGATCGGCGGCTTTCTCTCGAGGTGCTCGCCGGCAACCGGGCACAATCGCAAAGAGTTCTCCCGGTGCCGCGTTAGCCGATAGA
Organism: Aegilops bicornis; assembly: GCA_021605145.1. Lineage (NCBI taxonomy): Eukaryota > Viridiplantae > Streptophyta > Magnoliopsida > Poales > Poaceae > Aegilops > Aegilops bicornis. The sequence continues at coordinate 221,402,952 of CM038670.1, read as the reverse complement.
ACGGAACGTAAGGCAGCAAAACACGTGAGCCGCAGGCGAACCCAACATTTGACCAAAGACATGATTCGAGCTGATGCATATAAGGCCTAACTCGAGACGCCAAACACTCCCTAAGGTATTCGGTCTTTTATAAAGCGGGCCGAACAATGCCCTTGGTAACAAGCCCCTGGTGTCCAGGTACGTGCAAAATTCTGACGCGGCCGATGCCAAAATGCCAGCCTCCTCCTCGGTTATAATAAGAGACCGGAGGATGAGTAACAACAAGAGACAGTGAAAAAGGTTTACGCAGGGTCTTAATCTGAAAAGAATCCTTGCAACGGGTCCCACGCTACGCGTCTGCGCCTGTGTCTCCGTTGTGCCGTATCCTGGACGGGTATAGCACGACGTTCATTTGTAAAAGAGAGGAACTTAGTTTGAAAAAGATCGCGCTAAAATGTAATTGGAAATAAAATAGAGTATAATTCAAAAATGCGTAAAATTGAGCTTTATTTCTCTTGTTGTACATGTGTGGAGCCCCTTGTAAGGGGGGCATGCGGCTAGTAAGCATCATGTTTATTTATGCCGGACTCGCCCAACCGTGTCCAGGGTCTGAACGACTTGCTTTAGACGCTTTTGGCGAGCAAGGCCGTATTAATGTGAGGCTGTTAAGGCAGTCTCACATTCTTTCCTTGAGGGACATGCACAACTTCCCTTTAATGAAATGATGCCTCGTGGACCGGGCATTTTAAGTTTAAGAGATGCATAATGTGATATTGCGTTAAAGCGGGCGAAAGCTTCGCGCCCCAGTAGTGCTTGATGGCTACTTTTAAATGGGGCGATGTGGAAGACCAACTTTTCCCGACGGAAGTTGTCGGGTGAGCCGAACATAACTTCCAATAGTAGGGAGCCCGCATAATGGGCATATGTGCTGGCATTATTCCTTGGAAGGAAGTGTTGCTATGGCTAATCCTGTTTGGGTTTATCCCCATGTTGCGGATTGTGTCACGATATAGCAGGTTTAAATCACCGCCGCTGTCCATTAGGACTTCATGTAAATTGAAGACCGTCGATTATAGGTTCTAGTATCAAGGCAGTCCATCCTGCGTTCCGGATAATTTCGGAGTAGTCATGATGGTCGAAGGTAATTGGTTTTGACAACCAGTGTTGGGACTCCGCTGGGGTAGATTGTGCGGCGCGTAATGCAATGGGTGCCGCTCTGTTTTCCCCTTTTGTTACTTGAAGTAAGTTTACTGTTTTGACCTCTTGCGGGAAATTCTTTTGTTTTCCGGGGCTCTGCTTGTGGTGCTCGTCATCATCCTCACTTGGTGTGTCGAGCCCCTTGTGTTCGGCGTTGAGTCTCACGGACCGCTTGAAGACCCAACAATCTCTGTGGGTATGGTTTGCGAGGCTTCTTGAGTCTTGTGGATTTGGCATATCTTGTCCAAGATTCTCGTTTAAGTTGGATAGCTCATCGCTATTGTCCTTAAGGGCACTTTTTATTGTTACGCCGTGAGCTTTTGAATCCGGCGTTATTTAGCGCTCTTTGGACCGCTCCCCTTAATCCGGCGCTGGTCCTTGCTGCGGCATGGTTTCCCATTCCCATCCTCGACTTGGATGTACTTGGGTCGCTGATCGCATCTTGCTAGCCAGCTATCCTCTCCCAGCAAAAGCGGGTCATGAGGCTTGTTAGTGCGGCCATTGTTCTTGGCTTTTCCTGGCCAAGGTGTCTGGCGAGCCATTCGTCTCGGATGTTGTGTTTAAAAGCTGCTAAGGCTTCGGCGTCTAGACAATCGACTATTTGGTTCTTTTTGGTGAGGAACTTGTTCCAGAATTTTTGAGCTGACTCTCCGGGCTGTTGGGTTATGTGACTTAGATCGTCTGCGTCCGGAGGTCGGACATAGGTTCCCTGGAAATTGGCCCGAAAAGCATCCTCAAGCTCTTCCCAACTACCAATGGTGTTTTCGGGGAGGCTTTTAAGCCAATGTCGGGCTGGCCCTTTGAGCTTGAGGGTAGGTATTTTATGGCATGGAGATCATCTCCTCGGCCATGTGTATGTGGAGGATATAATCCTCAATCCAGACCTGTGGTCTGTCGTTCCGTCAGATGCCTCTATGTTTACGGGCTTGAATCCCGGCTGAAATTCATGATCCAAAGACCTCATCGGTGAAACATAGAGGGTGCGCGCGCCCTGTATTTGGGTGTGCCATGATGTTCGGATATTTGACGTGTTGTATTGCTCGCGTAACTTGTTTCCTTGGCCCGTAGATAGATCTAATCGGGCCATCCTTTTGGTGCGAATCCTTATGCGGATCACGTGCGGCTTGTGTCTTGGCGCCGCTTGCCGCTCTACGTTTTCCATGTGGTCGTCTATCCGACCCGGCGGCTTCTTTGTTTTTTGATCGTGGGGGCTCTACGGCCTCCCCATCGAATTCGGGCAGTAGTTTGCGCTTTGGGTAGCTCTTTGCTTGGCGGCTGTCGCCATATTTGTCTGCAGTGTTGAGTAATTTACTCCATCTCATTCGGAGTGCGTCTTCCGCTATTCTGAGCCTCTGTTTCTGCTTTTTCAAGCTACGCGCAGTAGCGAGGAGCTCTTTGTGGAGGTTCTTCTGATCCAATGACGTGTCTGGCGTGAGATTGTCCGGACTGTTGTCCTTGCCGGGGACGGGTTGTTTGTCCAAGTTGGCCTGTTCGGATGGTTGCTCAATGGCATGTTCGTCGTTGGCCGGCTCACCTTGCTCTATGGCTGGGTCTGTGTGGGCGCTATCTTTGTCGAGGTGGGGTTTTGAGCGGCGCTTACGCCGCCGCTTTGACTTCGAGGGAGTTTTCTTTCGCAGCGTCTCGTCGTTCCTCGTTATCGCTTCCCTTAGGTGTGTCCACCATATATATATCGTAAGTTGAGGTGGCCATCCAGTGCCCTGTGGGCGCTGGTTCTTGGTCGTCTCCAGCGTCGTCGTCCATATCGTCGATGTCCGCAGAGTCGAAGTCGAGCATGTCTGTTAAGTCATCGACAGTGGCTACAAAGTGGGTGGTGTTTCTTCATCGTCCGAATCCTAACCTTCCCGACCGTAGTTCCGCCAGGGTTCCCCTGACAAAGAGAGAGACTTTAATGAGTTCAGGATATCGCCAAAGGGCGAGTGCTGAAAGATGTCCGCGGCGGTGAACTCCATAACCGGCGCCCAGTCGGATTCGACCGCGTGGGGCGCTGGAGGTTCGAGTCCGGAAGGAGTCCGCACTGGAGTCACGAGCTTTGCAAAGGACAGGGATGGTGTTCGGCTCAATCGCCAGAGATTTTAGCCCCGAGGCGGTGTCCATACAACCGCCCTCGATCGGGCGTAAACCTTCTTCGGATTAAGGGTCGGAGCGGCACCGTGCGGCCTGTGGCACCGCTCGCGGCAGAGCTAGATCGTACCCATCGAGACAGTGCGGCATGCTCGGCTGTGGCTCGAATCCATTGAAGATCAAGTCTCCGCAGACATCGGCTGTATAGTTCAAGCTTCCATATCTGACCTGATGCCCAGGGGCGTAGCTTTCGATCTGCTCCAGATGGCCTAGCAAATTGGCCCACAGCGCAAAGCCGCCGAATACGAAGATCTGTCCGGGGAGAAAAGTCTCGCCCTGGACTGCGTCGTTGCTGATGATTGAAGGAGCCATCGGGCCTATAGGTGATGACACAGAGGAACTCTCAATGAAAGCACCAATGTCGGTGTCAAAACCGGCGGATCTCGGGTAGGGGGTCCCGAACTGTGCGTCTAGGCGGATGGTAACAGGAGACAAGGGACACGATGTTTTTACCTGTGTTCGGGCCCTCTCGATGGAGGTAATACCCTACTCCAGCTTGATTAATATTGATGATATGGGTAGTACAAGAGTAGATCTACCACGAGATCAGAGAGGCTAAACCCTAGAAGCTAGCCTATGGTATGATTGTTGTTGTGTCCTACGGACTAAACCCTTCGGTTTATATAGACACCGAATAGGGTTAGGGTTACACAGAGTCGGTTACAATGGGAGGAAATCTACATATCCGTATCGCCAAGCTTGCCTTCCACACCAAGGAAAGTCCTATCCGGACAAGGGATGAAGTCTTGAATCTTGTATCTTCATAGTCCAGGAGTCCGGCCAAAGATGATAGTTCGGCTATCCGGACACCCCCTAGTCCAGGACTCCCTCAACGGGTTCCTCCTCCGAATATTCCATAAAAGATTTTGAACACAAGGATAGTGTCCGGCTCTGCAAAACAAATTCCACACACCACCGTAGAGAGAATAATATTTCCACAAATCTAATCTGCTGACACACTTGGCAGCATGACATCATACCATGGCCCGATCATTATTCGAACCGTTTTTCTCAACCAGCTACTGCACACATTGCGAGGCGGTTTTCTTGGCACGTCTTGTCGAAGCGGAGATCGTGTCCCCTTATCACGGGATTCACATCAATACGGGTGTGGGTAACCCAACCGCGCCATCAATTATGGTGCTTGGGGAATAAGCGATTTTACCCGGCAGGTAGGGAGGCATATAGTTTCCTCCGCCCTTATAAAGGGATAGGGATTCCTCTTTTTACCCACGCCATCTTCCTCCTTGCTCATCCATTCTTGCGCACTCAAGCTCCAGCACCCAAGTTCGCATTTCCTCCTTAAACCAATCCAAGCATGTCCGGAGTGGGAGGCAAGTGGATGGTATCCTCCGTTATGGAGGAGCACATCACAAAGCTACGGGGAGCAGGATATCTGGCCGCAGATATCGCACACCGGCTGCCAGATGCAGGGCAGATCGTCCCTACTCCAGAACTCCATGAGAGGGTGGTATTCCTTACCCACTTCGTCCTGGATCGGGATTTCCTCCACCCGCTTGTCCGCGGGCTCATGTTCTACTACGGGCTGGATTTTCATGATCCGCCCCAATTTCATGCTCAACATCTCGGTGTTTATCGTCGTGTGTGAGGCCTTCCTCCGCATTAAGCCCCACTTCGGCCTGTGGCTAAAGACCTTCAATGTTAAACCGAAGGTGGTGGTCGGCCGGCAAGCAGAGTGCGGAGGCGCCATGGTGGGCAAAATGCCTAACGCCACCTGGCTCGAAGGCTCCTATGTGGAGACCATAAAGGGGTGGCAATAGAGGTGGTTCTACATCACCGAGCCGCGCGACACCAACTGGGTGGCGGCCCCCAAATTTCGACCTGGAATCCCCATGCGGCTCACCTCCTGGAAAGAGAAGGGCCTGTCCTGGGGTTCCTTGGTAGAGCTGACCGGACTTCAGACATGCGTCAAAAACATGATGAGCAAGAAAATCAAGCTCGTCAATGTGGTCCAAGTCATGCTCTTCCGCCGGATCCTCCCGTGTCAAAGACGGGCATTCAATTTGTGGGAGTTCGACCCGGCCGAGCACGAGACGCTGCGAGAGCTCTTCGACACGATGCACAAGGACGTCTGGAGGGTGCTGTTCACGGGCGCCGAGGTACCACCTCCCCTTACCGAGGACCGTGGACTCAGCGCAAAGCGTCCTCCCAATCCAGTAAGCCTTTTTTACATTTCGTGAGATGTTCTTTTCCCCAGTATAACTGCGCGCGAGATCAAAGCCTCCAAGCCATTTAACAGGACTGGGTAGAGACTGCAGAGCGGATCGATTGTCCGGCTCCCCTGCCCGAAGATCCGGCAGACGCTCTCCTAACGGAGATGCTGGTTCCGACGCCTTATGAGGTGCCGGAGAAGAAGGCCAAGAAGAAGGCCACGGGGACCAGGAAGGGTCTCCGGCGCAAGGTTATATCAAACTCATCGTCCGAAAACACCAAGGCGCACTCCTCCCACGAAAACGAGGAGGAGGCAGACGAAAGTTCTCCCCCCCAGCCGGGGGGGGGGGGGTGGGGACAAGAAAAGGTAGGCCGCCCCATCCGGGGAGGCCGAAGGGTCCAAGAAGGTAAGGACCCTCCTCCCGGACTGCTCCATGACGGCCGCCTATAGCGACGACGAGTGGTTGCCCCGGGACAAGCCCCTGGCGAAACCGTAAGTATCCAGATACCATAATAATTCTTGGTACGTCTTATTGTATTGTTTCTTATTATGCCGCGTGTGATTATGCAGCCCCTCCCGAGCCCGCATCGACGTATCTTCGCCGGATGATTCTTTGGGCCCATCGGACCTGAACAACGATTCACTTCCGACCGCCTCCTCCCCTCGCCCTACGGACAACGTCGAGGTGTTGTCTCAAAGGGCACCGAACGAAGGAGAGGTAGTCCTGGAGGCGCCTCAAGGCGACCTTCCGGACACTGGGCGCAAGGGGAGCAAGACTCCCGTGGGCTCCGATGACGGGGGCATCAAATTCGGCCCCCAGCTGAATACTGCGCCGGAACCTCCAGTGGTTCCGAACTGTGTCAGGCGACCCCTCACTAAGATGGGCAAGCCGCCTGTGCCGATGTCCTCTGTCCATCCAGAGGCGTCGGACTACTTGCTGGAAGCGCTTCATGGCGCTTCCATCGATGAAGAGCACCACACTATCATGAGTGCGGTGATCGAGAAGGTCAGTCCGCCAAAAGCGGATCGATCAAGCATGTGCCACCTCCTAACGAGCTTTGAGGTAAGTGATCAAATTATGAGAAAATGTTACAGCATAGACGGTAGCCCCGATGCTCGCTTTGGTGTTCGCAAAGAAAGGCGAACAGAGGATCAATCAATATCCACAGAGTCTAATCAAAATATGTCTATGCAAGATATGCAAGCTTCTTTGGCCAGCCAAGACATACTACGGAGGTCGCCGCATTGAAGCAGGACCTTGAGCGGTCTAAGGAAGAGCTCAGCCTTACCATGAGGCAGCTCGAAGAGAACAAAGGTAAGGATACCTTGTCTGTATATATATATATATATATATATATATATATATATATATATATATATATATATATATAAAGTTGGTTGTAAAATAAATAGGATCGTCATGAATTTGCTAGGGGCCACGACCGAAGTGGCGGCCCTGAAAAAGGCGCTATCCAAGGCCGAAGACAAAGCGGCCAAGGAGCGCACCGAGCGCGAGAAACAAGAGGCCCGAATAGGCGAGATGCAGCAAGAGCTCCAGGCTCTCGTCAAGAAACACGAGGCCTTGGAGCTTGACTCTAAGACGCAAGGGTCCGAGCTTGCGAAGGCCCTCGAAAGCGCACAACATGCCAAGGCCGAAGCCCAAAAGGCCCTCCAGGAGATTGGGGCGGTTAAGAAGATAGCGGCAGGTAAGGCATTCATTATGCAAAGCAAGCATGTGAAGGAAACTTTCTTTTTACTTACCGAGTTCGGAGCTCTCCAGAGCGTTCATAAATCTACCCCGCAAAGGTGTCGATGTCATGGAGTTATACTTTGGGCGAGGAGGGAGCTCGACGGAGAAGTTGTTACGGTCTCAAGATATCTTGGGACCGAACACCCAATGCCTTGAGCGACCAGCTGAAGCAACCGGTCGAGCTCCATAAGGCGGCCGAACAGGCCATGAAGGGTCTTATAGTCCGGATGTGGCCTGGCAATCCCCTGCCAGGCAGCTACTTCAGTCTGGTGAGGCGGCTTGTGAATGCCTGCCCACGGCTTGAAGTCATGAAGCGATCCGTCTGCATCGAGGGTGCGCGCATGGCTTTTGCCTGGGCGAAGGTGCACTAGGGGAAGATGGATGCTGAGAAGCTGGTGACTGAGGGGCCGCCAGAGGGGAAGGAGCACCGCAAGCCTGAATTGTATTATGACATTGTCCTGAAGGGTGCTCGCCTTGCGGCGGAGGAATGTGCTAAGGATGTAATATTTGAATAAATGTACTCATGTGATCCTGTAATATGAAATGAGTTCATTTGCGCTATGCAACGCTTGTGAATTTAAAATATTACCTTCTGTGCGGCCGTTTATGAAGTCTGAGAGTTGGCCAGTCGTCGGCTTCTGCCCCCATGTAACTAGTACTGAGGTGTTTGGGATAAACCTAAGCACTCTTTATCCCAATTTTGGGTCCTTCGAAGGATGTGTTCAGCACAACGAACCAGGCAATCGGACTATAAGGTTTTATTACTCTCACTTAGCCATAGAATTCTACAATTTTAAACTTTGGCGAAGCCCCTAGTATTCGGAAGGCCGAATTTGGGGCGCTATATACGCCTAAGCCGGACAAGGCCGACTCCTCGCCCAAAGCAGAAAAAGTCTTTAAGGACTTGAGGCCTCTCGAACAGCGACCAACTCTCGCCTTATCATGACAATCAGTTTTCATCTTTCTCTACTGAGGTGCTCGTCCACAAGAACCGGGACACAATCGCAGTAGTTCTCCCCGCGCTACCTTAGCCGATATTGTGGAACGTAAGGTACCAAAACATGGGAGCCGGGCAAACCCAACTATTGACCCAAGACATGATTCGGAGCTGATGCATATAGTGCTATAAGTTCGGGGTGCCGCACTGTCGAAAGTGTTCGGACTTCTCACGCCGTATTTATGGGGTATACTGAAGCCCCTGGCGTATTGGTCGTACCAGAATGTACGGGTGCAATTTGTCGTAAATAAGCAGACAAGGAAAAAAAGCAAAGGCAATGCAGTAATAGACTAACGCTATGCATTGTTATTAGATAATACGTCGAAGCGTACGGATACAAGTAGTACAATAAGCAAAAAATAGGACTATTTGACATGTCCTATCCAAGGGCAAGCTGCGTATGGGTATTTAAAATACGTATTTTGATCGTTATCTGAGACCACCTGGGGATTCCCTTGTACATCAGAGCTTCTTGCTTCCTTGGTATTTCCTTCCCGTAATGCGTCCAGCAATCAGACTGCCGAAAAGGGGCTCCAGAGAGTAAGGTCCTGAAAGAGAGAAGATGAAAAAGGTATGCAGCCCCTGGGGCGGTTGAGCCGCATTGTGGGACGTGCCTTGGCCGTGCCACCGCCTATGCCCATGGTATTTTTAGTGCGTAATTATGTACGAGTGGCACAGATTTCGTCGCTTGACTGGGACTAGGACGGGGACCGAATTGCAAGGCGAGCTCTGAACGTGCCAGGCGATCCTGTTGCAGATTACTCCGGACTCGCTTGAAGGTGTCCGGGGGTTTTATCGCCGAATTGGTAGTGTGCCTAAAAGGCTGCTTTGTGCTTCTGCAGCTAGGGCCGCAGTGTGCTCCTCCGTGCAGAGTGAGCGCTCTCTGTTTCCATTGACTGTTAGAACCCCACGAGGTCCTGGCATTTTGAGCTTAAGGTATGCATAATGCGGTACCGCATTGAATCTAGCTAATGCGGTTCGCCCGAGCAGTGCGTGATAGCCACTGCGAAACGAGACGATATCGAAGATTAACTCCTCACTACGGAAGTTGTCCGGAGATCTGAAGACCACTTCCAGTGTGATTGAGCCCGTGCAATGTGCCTCTACAGCTGGGATGACACCTTTAAAGGTGGTTTTAGTGGGTTTGATCCTCGAGGGGTCTATAACCATTTTGCACACTGTATCCTGGTAGAGCAGGTTCAGGCTGCTGCCGCCGTCCATAAGGACTCGAGTGAGGTGAAATCCGTCGATGATGGGGTCAAGGACCAATGCGGCGGAACCGCCATGACGGATACTAGTGGGGTAGTCCCTGCGATCGAATGTGATCGGACAAGAGGACCATGGGTTGAACTTTGGGCCGACTGGCTCCATCGCATAGACGTCCCTTAGTGCACGCTTCCGTTCCCTCTTGGGAATGTGGGTTGCGTCTATCTGTTCACCATTTTCACTTGTGGAGGGAACCTCTTCTGTCCTCTTGTGTTCGGCAGCCAAGGCTCCTCCTCGTCGTCGCTATGCAGCCCCTTGTCCTTGTTTTCGGCATTCAACTTTCCGTCCTGCTTGAACACCCAACATTCTCTGTTGGTGTGATTGGCTAGCTTGTCGGGGGTGCCGTGAATTTGGCACAAGCGATCGAGTATGCGGTCCAAACTGGATGGGCCCGGATTACTTCTTTTGAACGGCTTTTTCCGCTGACCGGATTTAGAACCACTGAATCCGGCATTGACTACCGTGTCTTCGGCGTTATCGCCGTTCCTGCGACGCTTGTGTCTGTTATTACGCGGTCTACCATTAGTATCTTTGGTATCTGAAGTGCCAGGATTTCTTAATGTGTTGTTGCTGCGAGCCAGCCAACTATCCTCGCCCGCGCAAAAGTGGGTCATGAGTGTCATGAGGGCTGCCATAGACTTCGGCTTCTCCTGGCCGAGGTGTCGGGCGAGCCACTCGTCACGGTTGTTATGCTTGAATGCCGCTAAGGCCTCTGCATCTGATGCGAACATCGACAGAAAAACGACGGCGCAAACAATTTCTCAATCTTTCACAGTACAAATCAGTTTATATATAGCAGCCAGACAACGATCTAGAATTAGGTTTTCCAAGATGCAAACCCAACCAAACAACAAGTGAACCCCACGATGGCCGGAATCACCTGGATGATCTTTAGCAGATCACGTGTAGCAATTGGAGCAGCTCTCCAATCCACACGCACAAGAACAAACCATGATGGGTTCTCAACAGAAGCAATACCACAGAATTGGCCGCCGCCACATCTCGGCGATTTTCTAGTTTAATTAACTCCAAAAACCTCCCCCCGTGATACACGGCCGGCTGGCCCTTTTAATAGTGCATGCAGGCACAAGGTACAACCGACCTGGACTCCTTTTATATGGGCCGAATACTAATTGGACTCCAACCTAACCATAGCCACGATGCGCTAGTAGTACTAATCCAACTCTCCTAAATAATCACTAATTAAATAATTTAAAATACGGCACTGCGATCACAAAAGGCCAAAACATCTAGTACTACTCCCTTACACGCTCACGTAGATGGGTTTGCATGCTTGGAGTTCTAAATTGTGGATCGACGTCCTCTGCTGCAACAAGCTCAACATGCCCAATAGAAATACGTGTTGCCATCTTGCCACAACGTACAAAGTTGTCTCTCAATTCAATTTCTTGATTGCCTTCATGCCCAACAGTAGCTTCTTTATGTTTCTTTTTCTCATTGCGCTTGGCAGGAATTACATACTTTTCTGTCCTTCTCTGGTTGGTGTTATTGACCATACTTTTGGCGATAACACATGAGGTCACATCATCCTCCCTTCCTTGAAAGAAAACTGTCCTCGGTTTTGACCTATACTTTTCTGATTTTTTCTTGAACACTTCAACAGTACACTCTATAGTGTTTGCATCCTTGGGAAGAATAGCATAGAATTCACCCTTATGCATAAAAGTATACCTGTTTGTTCGCCCATGATGAAGAGCGTTAACATCATGCTGCCATGGACGCCCCAAAATAAGGTGACAAACATGTAATGGCATAACGTCGCATTCCACCTTATCAACATAGCCATCAACAGAAAAAGGCACCTTCACCCTATGTGTTACCTTCACTTTGCCCACATCATTTATCCACTTCATAAAGAATGGTTTTGGGTGCTCCCATGTTGACAAAGAAAGAGACTCCACCACATCCTTGCTAATCATGTTGCTAGCACTGCCGCCATCAATTATCAGTTTGCAAACCTCACCCTTGATGATACATGCAGTTTGAAAAATACTCCGCCGTTGTCCTTGTTCAACAATGGTCTTGTCATCTCATTTGGACCTTATGTGCTAGCAAACTCTCCATATCAGGATCATCTTGAGGATAACATAGTATGGTATCACCATGAGCTCTTTCAATTCCATCCTCTAACTTAGGCGTCTCATCTTCAGATTCTGAAATATATTCCGCATCAACAAGTAGAACCCTTCGTTGATTGGAACATTCATGCTTCATGTGTCCACGTCCTCCACACTTGTGGCAAATAATATTACGATGATGAGATGATGACGCATTAGATGAAACCTGAGAAACCTCCTTTGGCGCAGCCGCCAGTTTGCTCTGTTCAATGCCTCCCGACTTATAAGGAGTTGGTTTAGCACTAAACCCACCATCAATAGGAGAAGAACCACGTCGCCCACTGTTGTAAGTTGGACGAGTCTCTGAAGCTTGCTTCTCCAATACCCAACGCTCAAAGACGCTCCGCTTGATGAAGCAACTCATGAATATCATTATGTTGCATTAAATCAACACGGTCGCGAATCTTTTCTTCTAACCCCTCAAAGAAACGTACCATGGTCGCCTCCGCAGACTCACGCACAGCTGTACGGATCATCAAAACTTGCATCTCCTTATAGTACTCATCAACTGTTGCATTACCTTGCACTAGACGACGCAGTCTACTATGAAGGTGGCGAGTGTAGTAAGCAGGCACAAAACGTTCCCTCATGATTCTCTTCATGTCAGCCCATGTCGCCGTCAGCTCATTAGTACGGTTCTTATTATCCCACCATACAAGAGCATACTCTGTAAATTCCATAGATGCAACACGAACCTTCTTCTCTTCGGAGTAGTTGTGACCGTCAAAAATCTGATTTACGCGCATGTCCCACTCCAAATATTTCTCCGGTTCAGCACAACGTCCCGAGAATTCAGGTATGGTTATCTTGATTCGACCCAAACCATCATCCTCGTGGGCACCATTGCGTCCATAGTCACGGCCCCGTCCAGCATGGCGATGAGCCCCAGCATCATGCCGTGGTCGGTGAGGTAAGCCTCCACGGGCATCAGAATCCTCAGAAAAATCACCATCATTGTCATTGTTGCGGTCACGACGTCGTCGTGGTGAGCGGGACTGTCGGGGTGCCACATCTCTCGGCTGAAGGCGTTGAACTGCTGCGGTGAGCCGATTAAGACTCGCAGTCACCACCTGTAGACTATCAGTGCGTTGTCGGTCGCTGGCAGTCAAACGCTCGTTCAACCTGTCCTCGACTCCAACAATATTTGCAGACAACTCCTCAACCCTTGTCCCAAGCTTCTTGTTCGCTCCCTTGATCGACATCAGATGGATACGTAAATCATCACTTATATTCAGATCCTCCGGAAGTTCATCGCCCTCCTCATGATCAGATTTCTCATGCTTGAGTTCACCATCTTTCAAACAATTGAATCAAATAGCCGAGAAAAAAATTGCACCGTGATCCAAGCTTGCTCGAATACCACTTGATGCTAACGTCGACGTAAAAACGACGGCGCGAACAATTTCTCAATCTTTCACAAGACAAATCAGTTTATATATAGCAGCCGACAACGATCTAGAATTAGGTTTACCAAGATGCAAACCCAACCAAACAACAAGCGAACCCCACGATGGCGGAATCACCGGACGATCTTTAGCAGATCACGTTTAGCAATTGGAGCAGCTCTCCAATCCACACGCACAAGAACAAACCACGATGGGTTCTCAACGAAGCAATACCACAGAATTGGCCGCCGCCACATCTCGGCGATTTTCTGGTTTAATTAACTCCAAAAACCTCCCCACGATACGGCCGGCTGGCCCTTTTAATAGTGCACGCAGCACAAGGTACAACCGACTGGACTCCTTTTATACGGGCGAATACTAATTGGACTCCAACCTAACCATAGCCACGGTCTGCTAGTAGTACTAATCCAACTCTCCTAAATAATCACTAATTAAATAATTTAAAAATACGGCGCACTGATCACAAAAGGCCAAAACATCTAGTACTACTCCCTTACACGCTCACGTAGATGGGTTTGCATGCATGGAGTTCTAAATTGTGGATCGACGTCCTCTGCTGCAACAAGCTCAACATGCCCAATAGAAATACGTGTTGCCATCTTGCCACAACGTACAAAGTTGTCTCTCAATTCAATTTCTTGATTGCCTTCATGCCCAACAGTAGCTTCTTTCTGTTTCTTTTTCTCATTGTGCTTGGCAGGAATTACATACTTTTCTATCCTTCTCTGTTTGGTGTTATTGACCATACTTTTGGCGATAACACATGAGGTCACATCAGCATCCGAATAGTCGACAATTTGGTTTTTCTTGGTTAGGAACCTGGTCCAGAATTTTCTGGCCGATTCCCCTGGCTGCTGAATTATATGGCTCAAGTCATCAGCATCCGGTGGTCGCACATAAGTGCCCTGGAAGTTGTCAAGGAACGCATCTTCCAAATCCTCCCAACTGCCAATGGAGTCTACTGGCAAGCTATTTAGCCAATGCCGAGCTGGTCCTTTGAGTTTTAGTGGGAGGTACTTGATGGCATGTAGATCATCACCGCGAGCCATGTGAATGTGGAGGAGGAAATCCTCGATCCATACCGCGGGGTCTGTTGTACCATCATATGATTCAATGTTTACGTGTTTAAAACCCTCCGGGAATTCGTGATTCATTACTTCATCAGTGAAGCATAGGGGGTGTGCGGCGCCTCTGTGCCGGGCTATATCACGACATAGTTCATACGAGTCTTCTTTGCTGTATTCGGCCCGGCCGGATTTACTTTTAGTATATCCGGCGTGACGATCTTCGTCTCGCGTTGGGGCGCGCCCCCTAGATCTGTAGATCGATCTCGCATGTCCTGCTTTGTTTCCCAATATGTCTCGCGGGTCCCGCGTGTTGCCCCAGGCCTTGGGATTGCTGTTTGAATGGCGGTGGGGTGCGGGCTGGACTTCCGGCTGGTATGCCCCTCTGTCTCGGCCACGAGGTGGCCGATCAGCCGCATCATACGCTGGTAATGTAGGTTTCAATGCTTCCTCCTCGAGTTGAGGTAGCAACCCGCGCTTTGGGTCACTCTTGGTTGGGCGCTCGAGTTCGTATTCCTCGACCGCCAGGACTTCAGTCCATCTATCTGCTAGCAGGTCTTGACCAGCTCGAAGTTTTTGATGCTTTTTCTTTAGGCTGTTTGTTGTGGCTATAAGCCGGCGCTTGAAGCGCTCCTGCTCGACAGGATCCTCAGGCACAATAAATTCTTCGTCGCCGAGGCTCACTTCGTCTTTGGAGAGAGGTATGTAATTGTCATCCTCTGATTCTCCGTCTGCTACTTGTTCTGGGGGGCTAGCTTGTTCATCCTCCCGCTCGAGATCTGGCTGGAGGGGATTGTCATCGTTTTTGGCGCTATCCGGAGCGTTATTGTCTCTTGGGCCGGTATCGCCGCTATGGCGGGATTTAGAGCGGCGCCACTGACGTCGGTGCTTGGATTGCTGCTTGGAGGGATTATCCTCCGTTGTCTTATCGCCATCGCCTTCTTTGGGGGTGTCCACCATGTAAATATCATACGACGAGGTGGCAGTCCAGCGCCCTGTGGGCGGTGGTTCCTGTTCGTCTCCTACATCGTCGTCCATACCGTCGATGTCTTCGGAGCCGAAATCGAGCATGTCGGTTAAATCGTCGACAGTGGCTACTAAGTGGGTGGTGGGTGGGTCGCGAATTTCTTCGTCGTCCGCATCCCATTCTAGCTGGACATAGTCCGGCCAAGGTTCTCCCGACAAGGAGAGAGACCTTAATGAATTTAGCACATTGCCAAAAGGCGAGTGCTGAAAGATATCCGCGGAGGTGAACTCCATGATCGGCGCCCAAACAGATTCGATAGGCACGGACACAGGCGGTTCGGGGCCTGTGGCGGGGGATGAATCCGAGGATCCAGTGGCACATGTCTCATAGGAGGTGAAGTCAGTATTCGGCTCTATTACCACTGAGTGTGTGACCTCCGAGGCGGGGTCCATCCACCCGTCCTTGGACGGCATAATCGACCCCGGATCTAGGGTCGGAGTAGGCACAGTGTGTGATCTCCGAACACCGTCCGGCGCAGAGCTAAGTCGTGCTTTCGTCGTGGATCAGGCGGCGCTTGATATGTGCTCGAATCCGTCAAAGATCAAGTCTCCGCGGATGTCGGCAGTATAGTTAAAGTTTCCAAACCTGACCTGATGGCCAGGGGCGTAGCTCTCAATCTACTCTAGATGGCCAAACGAGTTGGCCCGCAGTGCGAAGCCGCCGAATACGAAGATCTACCCGGGGAGGAAAACCTCACCCTGGATCGCATCGTTGCCGATGATCGAAGGGGCCATCAAACCTTGTGGTGACGGCATAGTGGAACTCTCAATGAAAGCACCAATGTCGGTGTCAAAACCGGCGGATCTCGGGTAGGGGGTCCCGAGCTTGCATCTAAGGCGGATGGTAACAGGAGGCGGGGGACACGATGTTTACCCATGTTCGGGCCCTCTTGATGGAGGTAATACCCTACTTCCTCCTTGATTGATCTTGATGATATGATTATTACAAGAGTTGATCTACCACGAGATCGTAGAGGCTAAACCCTAGAAGATAGCCTATGGTATGATTGTTGTTGTCCTACGGACTAAACCCTCCGGTTTATATAGACACGGGCTAGGGTTACATAGAGTCGGTTACAAGGGAGGAGATCTACATATCCGTATTTCCAAGCTTGCTTTCCACGCCAAGGAGAGTCCCATCCGGACACGGGACGAAGTCTTCAACCTTGTTTCTTCATAGTCCAACAGTCCGGCTGTCCGAGGACCCCCTAATGCAGGACCCCCTCAGTGGAGTTCTTAAGTAATATGATTAATTGAACTTAGTACCTGATAGTATTTTGCTTGTCTATGTTGATTGTAGATAGATGGCCCGTGCTGTTGTTCCATTAAATTTCAATGCGTTCCTTGAGAAAGCAAAGTTGAAAGATGATGGTAGCAATTAGACGGACTGGGTCCGTAACTTGAGGATTATCCTCATTGATACACAGAAGAATTACGTCATGGAAGCACCGCTAGGTGCCAAACCTGCTGCAGGAGCAACACCAGATGTTATGAACGTCTGGCAGAGCAAAGCTGATGACTAAGATAAATTGATTTGCTAGCACAGTCAATGCTTACTCCATACTTTGACATCCAGTCCATACCTAATATCACATCCAATCCTTGCGACTCCAATATAATTAGGTCAGACGGAAAAACATGTGTGCCAATGGTTAGGGGTATCTGGTTGCACCATCGGCTAGCCATGTACTCTGCTCCAGGCGAGCTCACTAAAAGAGGGGCCCTAAGAGTTTGGGTTGGTAGCTTAAACTTAGCCACAAATCCCCTTGATATGTATGAATGTGATGCACCAGTATCGAAAAGAACAAGAGCGGTAATTAACTTAACCAAAAACTTACCTATCACCGCGTCCGGCTGCTCTTCAACTTCCTCCATGTTAACGTGGTTCACTTGTCCTTTGTTGAATGGATTGGGCTTCTTCCCAACGCTCCCATTTCGCTTTCGATTCCTTCCTTCAGGGCAATCATTGGCATAGTGCCCTGTCTTCCCGCACTTAAAGCAAGTAACTTGACTTAGGTCCCTTTTGGCGGGTGTAGCTAGGTTGGAGAGGTTCCGATTGTTATTAACTTCGTTCCCATTCCCATTCTTAGCACCACTGTGGTTATGCGATCCTCCTCCAGTGTGGTTGTGACCTCCATGATTATGAACAAGTCCTCCCGAGTTCGGGGTTAAGCGGGGCTTTTGTTGAGCTCCTGAATTATACTTCCTGAGGGAGTTGCGGACTAGGGGGTGTCCGGATAGCCGAACTATCATCATCGGCCCGACTCCAAGACTATGAAGATAGAAGATTGAAGACTTCGTCCCGTGTCCGGATGGGACTTTCCTTGGCGTGGAAGGCAAGCTTGGCGATACGGATATGTAGATCTCCTACCTTTGTAACCGACTTTGTGTAAACCCTAGCCCTCTCCGGTGCCTATATAAACCGGACGGCTGTAGTCCATAGGACGAACAACAATCATACCATAGCCTAGCTTCTAGGGTTTAGCCTCTTTGATCTCGTGGTAGATCCACTCTTGTAACACACATCATCAATATTAATCAAGGTGACGTAGGGTTTTACCTCCATCAAGAGGGCCCGAACCTGGGTAAAACATCGTGTCCCTTGTCTCCTCGCTACCATCCGCCTAGACGCACAGTTCGGGACCCCTACCGAGATCCGCCGGTTTTGACACCGACATTGGTGCTTTCATTGAGAGTTCCTCTGTGCCGTCACCATCAGGAAGGATGCATTTTCCCATCTTTAAAGACGGCGCCGTCGTCAAGGGAGCTTTGGCTGCCGGCCAGACTATCCGGCTAGGCGGTTTTCTCATGACCGCCTGTTCGGCCACCTCCCCGACAATGACCTCTCAAGTCATTAAAAGTGATCTTCACGTCAGCTCGGAATTCGCCGAGCAGCTAGATCCGATCGAGCTCTCCTCCGTAAACGAGCTCTTGGATCGCATCGCCGCCCTGGGAGTCGCTACCGACTACAATCAGATTGGGCTTAAAACCGATCTGAGAGAAATTAACTCTCCCCAGGTTACCCACCACGTTGTCGTGGAAGAGGAACAATGCGGCGACCCTTCTTCTATGTTAAAATCCAACTATGTCCTGATTCCGGATCCCTCCATGCCGGATTCCCGCGGAGGAACGGACGCTAATCAAATACTGAATCTAAAGTCAGTCATCGGACCAGATTTGTTGGAAAGTGCTCAGCAAACCAAACTTCTGAATCCGGAAGCTTCTTGGCCTTTGAGCCTCAGACCGGGCGGGGTTCCGAACTTAATTCCACCCGCCCACCCAAACATAAGCGATCTATCTCAAATACGGCAAGAGCCCGATGAAACAAAGACATCATTATCGGGCGATTCCTCCTGGTTATGAACATGATAAAGGACTGCCGTGAAGAAAGCGCGATTTCAATCTTCTGCAACAATTGCACGGACAAGGGAATCATAAACACCATCAGTCGTCGCGAAGTTTCACGCCTCGCCGACCTACCGACCATCATACAAAAATACTGCGCGACGGAGAGTGCCTGGAAAACCGAAACTAGGTTTTGGGACAATCCGGCCCGAATACAAACCCAGTCCGAAATAAAAGGATGCTTCATACACAAGCACCTGGGTTAAAAACCAAAGCAAAACCCCTAAAGTAATGCGGAACCGTCTTGGAGGGATGGCTCAACGGACCTGCAAAATCCACAAGACGGAGGGCGCCACTCCAACACACGACCTTCGAGCGTGTTGGATACTACGGCAGGTGGCCAAAAGTGGCGTAGGCTTTTTAGCCTTGGGCAACTAACCCAGCAGTACCAGTACGGTATTAACAGTCTTCGAGACTTTCGCTTCAAATAACATGCGGAAACGAACAATCCGCATTCTCGCCAAAGTCTACCAAGTAGCAACAACAAATCCATGGAGCGACACGGCTATCACCTTCAACGCCAAATGATTTAACCTAAATTCGAACAGCTAGAGCACCAAATGCATTGGTCCTTAGTCCGTAGTGGATGGTTTCCGCCTTACTAAGGTACTCATGGATGGCGGCGGATTAAACCTCATCTATGAGGAAACCCTTCAAAAATGGAAATTGATTGGAGCCGCATTGAGCGCAGCAGCACAACCTTCAGAGGGATAATCCCTAGTCGAGAAGTACGCTGCACGGGAAAAATCACACTAGATGTAGTGTTCGGCTCACCGGACAATTACAGGTCCGAGGAGGTCACGTTCCAAGTGGCCCCATTCGGCAGCGGATATCACGCTTTGTTAGGGAGAGAGGCATTCACAATCTTCCAAGCTATACCCCACTACGGGTACATGAAGCTCAAAATGCCCGGACCCAATGGGATAATCACTCTCACCAGTGATCCAGATACAGCACTCCGCGCTGAAAATAAGACAGCCGCACTGGCCCTAGAGGCATTGTTTGAAGCCCTAGCAGATGAGGAACTAACTACGCTGCGCTCCACGGTGGATAGGGACGATGTGATACTCGATAAGAGGTCCAAGTCCACCTCTTTTAAACCAGCAGACGAAATAGTCAAATTTCAGGTCCATCCAACGGACCCCACAAAGACGGCCTCCATCGGGGCACAATTAAGTCCTGATGTCGAAGCCGCACTACGAGAATTCCTTCGGGAAATTGGGACATTTTGCACAGCACCCTTCGACATGCCAGAATCCCACGCAGTCGGCAGAGCAGCCTAAATATCCTAAACGGATTCAAGCCCGGTCGAACAAGCTCTTGGCGATTTTCCAAACCCAAAAGACAGGCAATGGGAGAGGAGCTAGCCAAACTCTTAGAAGCCGGATTCATCAGAGATATAAAACATCCGGACTGGCTAGCCAATCTAGTAATGGTACCAAAAAAGGACAAATCCTGGCGCCTCTGCGTCGATTTTAAAGACCTTAACAAGGCCGGTCCAAAGGACCCTTTCCCCCTCCCTTGCATCGACCAAATCATCGATGCTACCGCGAACACGATTCATTGTGCTTCCTCGACGATACTCCGGACACCATCAAATTAAGATGGCGGAAAAGATCGAGCCGCAACGGCATTCATTACTCCATATGGGCCATTCTGCTTCAACACAATGCCCTTCGGACTCAAAAACGCCGGCGCAACATATCAGCGCATGATTCAAACATGTCTGGCTACCCAGATAGGCAAAACAGTAGAGGCATCCGGAAAAATGCGTCTTCGGCGTACCAGCCGGAAAGCTCTTGGGCTTCATCGTATCCGGTAGAGGAATTGAAGCAAACCCGGCCAAAATCCGAGCTCTGTCACAATTGGATATTCCAAAATACCTCAAGCAGATACAAAAACTAACCGGATGCGTAGCGGCCTTAAGTCGCTTCATCTCCCGTTCGGGAGAAAAGGCTACGCCCTCTACCGCCTCCTCCGGCGACGAACATTTCGAATGGACGGATGCTGCCATGGCCGGACTTCGAAGAAATAAAGGCCATCACGGCAACAAATCCGGTTCTGGCGCGCCCAACCTCGGGCAAACCTATGTTATTATATATCGCAGCAACACATCAAGTTGTCGGTAAGGTACTCGTCGTTGAACGAGAAACAAAAGGGCACAGATTCCCTCTTCAAAACCAGTGTACTACGTATCCACCGTGCTAACTCCATGCAAATCCGGTACCCACATTATCAAAAGATAGCGTGTCACGGTGTTCATGGCATCCCGAAAGCTGCGACACTACTTTCAAGAGTGTTCAATAACGGTGGCCTCGAAGTACCTCTCAACGATATTATAAACAATCGCGACATAACGGGCAGGATTGCAAAATGGGCAATCGAGCTCTTACCATTTGACATAACCTACAAACCACAGCGAGCTATAAAGTCGCATGTTACGCTGAATTAAATGCCGAATGGACCAAGCCGAACTCCCTAAAGAGTACGGCACGCATCTAACCGGATCATGCATTTCGACGGATCCAAAATGTTGGTCGGTTGGGGGTCGGCATCGTCCCGACGTCCCCCAATCGAGACGCAATCCAATACGTACTTCAAATAATGTACATGGACTCCAACAACGCGGCGAATCTGAGGCCCTTCTACATGGCCTCCGGATGGCGATCTCCATGGGCATTAAACGCCTAGAGGTGCGAGGATTCAAACCTCGCAATATCCCAAGTAAATGGAGACTTTGACGCCAAAGATCCAAAAATGGCAGATTACCGCAACGCCGTCCTAAAAATGTCAGCTCGGTTCGAAGGACTCAAATTCCACCATGTAGCCTGGGATAATAACCAGGCAGCAGACGTGTTAGCACGCATCGGCGCGAAATGAGACGCCGTCCCTCCAAATATCTTCCTGGAACGGCTCTTTAAGCCATCCGTATTATGGGAAGAGGAGTCCGGAAATAACAATCCGGAGCCACCTGCATCACCTAACTCGCATAATTACGACACAATCGGGCGGCTCACCCAATGAAATAACACCTTGACTCACGAGATAATGGCGGTAATTGCCCCATGGATGTAACCATTCCTAGCCTACTTAATGCGGCAGGAACTTCCGAAGACCAAAATGAGGCCCGCTGCATAGTTCGGCGATCTAAAGCCTACAAGGTCCATGAGGAGAACTTTATAAGAAAAGCACAACCGAGTCCTTCAAAGGTGTATCTCTAAAGAGGAAGGGCGAAATCTCCCTGGCTGAAATTCACGCCGGACTCGTGGCACCACGCTGCAGCCCGGGCCCTTGTAGGCAAGGCCTTCCGCACATGATTTTATTGGCCGACAGCCGGGCAGATGCTCAGGACTTAGTCCAACGATGCGTTGGTTGCCGCCTCTTTGCTAATCGAGCCACATGCCACCCACCGCCTCAAAACTATACCCATTACACGGCCGTTCGCGATGCAGGGGCTTGACATGGTTGGACCCCTTAAAGGCGGAACCCACAAGCACAAATACTTATTGGTCATGGTGGACAAATTCACCAAATGGATTGAGGCCAAGCCGGTTAAAACGGCAGAATCCGGACCGATGATAGACTTCATATCCGGGTAGTACACCGTTTGGCGCCCCCACAAAGATCATCATCGATAACGGCACGAACTTCACAGCCGACGAGGTTAAACTCTGGTGCAAAAACATGGGCATCAAGCTCGATTACGCTCAGTCTATCACCCCAAACTAACGGTCAAGTCGAGCGAGCAAATGGTCTAATCATGAGCGGCATCAAACCCGCACTAGTGCGGTCCCTCAAGGAATCTAACACGCACTGGGTAGAGGAGCTCGACTCCGTACTCTGGGGGCTGCGGACCACGCCAAACCTAACTACTGGATTCACACCATTTTTTATGGTATACGGCGCAGAGGAAGTTCTGCCCTGTGATATAAATCATGACTCACCTCGTGTGCGCATGTACGAAAAACGAGAAGCCGAGTTGGATCGGCAGGACAGTTTGGATGCCTTAGAGGAGGAGCGGGACGTGGCAAAGGCTCGTTCCGCATTTTATCGTAAGTGCTCGAAGATATCAAAGGTAGAAGTACGGCGAAAACTTACAATGTTGGCGAACTTGTTCTACGCCTGCCGGACAAGAAAAAGGACAAACTTAAGCCCAAGTGGGAAGGTCCCTTCATCATCGACCAAGTTCTGACCGGCGGATCATACCGTCTACGTAATGCATCTGACAACCGACTCGAGCCGAACCCATGGAACGCAGCCCGTCTCCGAAGATTCTACGCCTAACGCCGGACTCCAAGTTCGTCTCACTCCCGGCCCACCTTTTTATATTTTTCTTGTCTCTTGTCCCCCTCCTTCTTCCCACTTTTTTCAATACCTTTTATAGGTTGATTTGCGCTTTGTTCGCACACACTTGATGTGCTCCTGGCACTCATTATACCTGGTGGCTTCTTTAACAGAAGCTTATTCATACGGGCTTCATGCCCAATACATGTGTCATACTTCCGCATGTACCTTTTATTCACAATTGTATGCATCGATATGACTTAAGTTTTGGCCAAGCTGGGTTGCTCGGCTCGTGCTTACCCCTACGTTCCCGATTGTTCGGCTAGGAGGTAAAGGGAGCACCTCTGCGATTACTCTTCGGGTCACCGGATGTGTACCTCGACCGGGTGAAGCCGAAAGCTAGCGTTCTTAAGAGAATATTCGATCGGTGACTTGAAAGATGATTTATTACTTACTTATTTATCTGCCCCCAGATGCTTTTTCTGCTATTTTTGCAGTCCGGCATTGCACTTTAGGGCATGCCTCCCGAGAAAAGGAACCCTTAACGGAACTATTCTCCTGGAAGATGTTTCTTACAAACAATGTAAAATAACATAACAAGATAGGCAATTTTCTGATAAAGCAATTATGACCCCGACGCCTTGTCTCCATGCATGCCCCGGTTCTTTTATAACAGTAAGGGTATTCGGACACACTCCGGACTGTTGGGTCCCGAGGTTGAAGCGAAACGGTCCGGAAAGACAAACGATCTACAATCCGGCTAGAAGGCATTTTACATGTCATTTCAAATTACATCGTCAAACCGACTGATTGTACTCCTCCTCAATCCCATCTAAATGGTTGTCTAATATACAGTCCTATTGGGAATATTTCGCGGCCAGTTCTACTTGGCCGTACATCAAGCTCATAGGGATCTCCTTCCCATCAGGCCCCGCAGGTCCGACCTCGGCCATGTGGTTTGGGTCAGCCGGGTAACGATGTCTTCACCATGGCCCAGGCCTCCTGGCGCCTCGACGGCAGCCGATATCTTCCACAAACGGAGGCGTCGCCGTGCTCCTGAAGCTTCTCGGCAAGCTAACCAAGGCCCTCGGGTAGGGAGGCGGATGGCCATAAAGCATGAACGACGCCACTCATCGCTTTCTTGAACACGCTCGAGCAATTGCACCAGCTCGGGAAGTTGGTCACCCATTGACTCAGCATTTCCTCCATGAGGCGACACTGTGAGCACACCTAAAGACATATTTCTATCAATCGACTTCCTCGCGAATTCTTCTTTTCAAAGGAATTTGTTCAAGCACTTACTATAAATGCCGCTGAAGCCGCTGATTCTCCCTCACGAGCTGCATAAATGGGCCCGAACTCCTTTCAGCTCTTCTCCTCGCTGGGTGTGGGCATCTTGGAGCTTGTTTCTCTCCTGCTGCACCTTCATAAGCACCCTCTCGCCGCCTTTAGGCGACGCAGATGGCTGTTGCTTGTCCGGATCTAGTCCGGCGCCCTCTGCAATATTATTGTCAGATTCACGATGCACTTTGTTAAATAATTATCTTTTCAAAGTACGTCTTACCAGTGGGGGTCTCTGTGGCTCCCCCTGTGGCGGCCAGTGCCGCCTCAAGTTGGACCTTGCACTCTTGGAGCTCCTGGGACAGATGGGTATTCTTCTCCGTAAGATCCTCAAGATCATAATTGATCCTTAAATCAGTTACTTCAACTATTTTAAGTCTCGGGGCTACGCCATATATAACTATTAAAATTACTTACCCGTATGTCTTTCACATACCGCTCCGTGGCTCTGGTTAACCCATCTTGAGCGGCACGGAGGTGCGCGTTCCGCATCAAAGGCATTTAACGCCTCCGGGAGAAACACACGCCACGAAGAACTGTCCGGCGACGCCTGTGATTCATGGCGCTCTCCACCTCAGACCGGGTGGTGGACAGCCGGTTGGCATCCTCCGTCGGAGGAGCGTCCGACTCATGCCTTGTATTCGCCTCCCCTTCCGGGCCATGCATTGGAGCATGGCTGGCGGAGGCTTGATTGGCAACCTCTCCGGACACTGTCCGGCGAGCGCTCTTTCTGGAAAAGTTATGAGCGTTAATATACCTCCCGGGATCCTTCCCTTAAAAATAGCGGTGCTCGCACCGCTATGGCGATATTTCGATTCGCTGCACTCCTCTTCCGCCGCTGGCGGATCGACCCTTGTTGGTCGGCCGCCGCTGGTTCGCTTCCCGCCTTTAAAGGCACCTCCTGCGATGCACCATTAGTATGGGATGGTCGAATTGAGCGCGGATCAAATGATGGTGTCAAGACCTCGGTCGTAGTCACCGGGAGGCCGAAACAAACCGGGTAGTCACCGTAATGGTGACTAGGGCATTGTCTATGCTACGTTGGTGGAACACCCGTCAATCAGCTCCACCTTTATGTCCGGATCCTCTTGGAGGTCGGATCAAGGGATCGTTCCGGATCCTCGGGCTGTGGAGTTAGGCTTCAGATGCCCTCCACGCCCGGTGCAGCTCCGCGTCGAAATCACAGAGTAAGATACTTGACTTTAAAAAAGTATGGATCGGGTAGATGAACATCCGCTTACCCAGCTCCGAGGGTTATTCATAGAAAATCCATTCAACGGATTCTTGCGGAGGAAGTCCTCCTCCTCTCCATTGTACAAGCCGGACGGGATCTTTGCCAGATCGGCTGCCGAGCCTCGCTTCTTGGCCATGACGGGTGGCGTCATCTTCCCGTTGAAATCCCACATAGGGTGGCCCCTATATTGGAGTGGTTGCACCCTCGCATAATGCACATGGCCATGACTCCAATCATGGTCAATCCGGAGTGGGCGATAACCTAATCCGCCCATCGAGATATTGGACGCTCCTATCATCTTCCCGTTGAGGGCTCCACGGGCGCCAACTCAGGCGTTTCTTCAAGGGAGCATTGTTGAACTCCGGGAGGCCGATCCGAACTGGATCCGGCAGAGGGGCGTCCTCCATGTAGAACCATTCCGAAGGCCAGTTTCGGACGCCTTCTTCGGGGTGCCGGATGGATATCTGGACCCGGCGATGCGCCATATTTCGGCTCCGCCCACTTGATATATCGAACCCTCATGAGAACGGGGTACGAGACAAAACAATCTCTTCCACAGCGCAAAATGGGGCTCGATGCCCAAGAACAGCTCGCAAAGAGCTACGAAGCCCGCGATGTGCAAAATGGAGGCGGGCGTGAGGTGGTGGAGCTGGGGTCCGTAGAACTCTAGGAGCCCCCGGAGAAACAGATGTATGGGAAATCCGAGTCCCCTTATTAGATAGGGGACGAAGCATACTCGCTCCCCTTTGGAAGGGTTGGGGACGCCCTCCGCCTGCTTTCCACCCTTGTAGGTGGCTAGTCCGGCTCGAACCGGAACCATGAAAGTTGGGGGAAGATATCCCTCGGTTTGGAGTGCCACTAGCTCGCTGTGTGGAACTTAGCATCTCCCCCAATTTCCTGGCTTAGGGCTGGGAGCGCGAGAGGAGGAGCCGCGTCGGCTATCCATGATGGAATGGATTTTTGTCAGAGGCGCTTCGATGAGAACTTGCGGATGGAGGATGGTGTGAGCTGGATCTAGATCCTCGCCTCTCTTATAGGCGGCTCGTTCGCACGGCTAGGGGGTAAAATGTAAAAATACCCCAGCCTTTCGCATTCGTACGACACGTGGAAGAAGGCCATTATTGGGCGTAGAAGCCAAGGAGCGCAACATTTATAAGGAAGCCGGACACTATTCGACGGGAACATGAAGTTTGAAGGAGAACCCGCCTTGCAACGCCGAAGACAATATACGCGCCGGACTCGTCATCGTTGAAGCCCGGCTCGGGGCTCTTGAGGAGTTCCGGACTAGGGGTGTCCGGATAGCGAACTATCATCATCGGCCGGACTCCAAGACTACGAAGATAGAAGATTGAAGACTTCGTCCCGTGTCCGGATGGGACTTTCCTTGGCGTGGAAGGCAAGCTTGGCGATCTGGATATGTAGATCTCCTACCTTTGTAACCGACTTTGTGTAAACCCTAGCCCTCTCCGATGCCTATATAAACCGGACGGTCAGTAGTCCATAGGACGAACAACAATCATACCATAGGCTAGCTTCTAGGGTTTAGCCTCTTTGATCTCGTGGTAGATCCACTCTTGTAACACACATCATGAATATTAATCAAGCAAGACGTGAGGTTTTACCTCCATCAAGAGGGCCCGAACCTGGGTAAAACATCGTGTCCCTTGTCTCCTGTTACCATCCGCCTAGACGCACAGTTCGGGACCCCCTACCCAAGATCCGCCGGTTTTGACACCGACACTTCCCTTGTCCATACTTCCTCTTACGGCTCTCAATTTGCTGCTGCTTTCCTTCAATCATAAGGGCCTTGTCTACCAACTCCTGTTAGTTGTTGAAAGTTGCCACCATCAACTGCTTGCTCATCTCATCATTCTGCCCTTCCATAAACTTCTCACCTTGGCGGCATCTGTGGCGGCGCCATCGTGGGGCATAGCGTGATAACTTGCTAAAATCATCCACGTACTGAGCTGCAGTACGGTTCCCCTGGCGTAAGTTGCGAAACTCGCGCTTCTTCATCTGCATGGCTTCAATTGAGACATGGGACGTGCGAAAGGCTTGCTGAAACTGGTCCCAAGTGACATTGGCTATAGGAAAAGTAGCCGTGTAATTCTCCCACCATGCGGCTGCTGGTCCATCCAATTGATGTGCGACAAAGCGCACCTTCTCAAAGATCTGTGCATCCCGCGGTGGTTAACTCCTTCCAATACGGCGTAGCCAATCATCAAGAACTATTGGCTCGGTGCTACTGGAAAACACCGGCGGTTGTAACCTTAGGAAACGGGCTAAGTTGTCCACTGGCGGCGAGTTATTGTTGTTGTTGTTGCCCTGGTTCTGAACTAGCAATTGCATCAAGGCATTCTGCTGCTGGATCAACTGGGTGAGCTCCGGTGGGAAAGCAAAACCGGTGTCACGTCTCGGAGGCATCTGATGGGTTTAGATGGAAGAGATTAGAATAGAAAAAGGTCTAATGAGAAAACACTACCCATATGCATATGAGGAAAACACAATCATTTCACTCAATCAATCAAGCAAGGGCATACAAACGGTCTAGAACTATCGCAAAAGTGCTCAACTACTATTAGATACATGGGGGAAAATACTATTAATATATGGTGGTCATCTAGAAATTTTGATCGGTTGAAGACTCCATGATGTCTGCTCCAGCTTCGTCTTCGTAGTCATCATCACTTGGATCGGAATCGGTGTCATCGATGATGATGTAGTTTTCCGGGCAAGTGGGGTCGTCGTCGTCTTCTTCTGGTGCTGGTCCTCCCATGAATACTCCGATCTTCTTAACTAGGTCGTCGTTCTTCTCCAGTAGTGTCTTGATTTCCTCCTCATATCTGTCGCGTGTAAACTTGAGCTCTTCCTCCAGCTTGATGATCCTGGTCTTCGCCTTCTTCAACTCCATCATGCCTGCGCACATCTGGTTCTCCTGACGTCGAATGTGTTGGTTTAGCTCCTGGATGAAAGCTGCAATGGATCTATCCTTCTTGGTGCTGATTACTTCCCATTGCTCGTCTTGGCGCCCACATATTTGGTAGATGGTGTCCTTAAGCTCCCTGTTGTAGAGTTCTCCAATACGTCCCATGGTAATGTGGGCTGCCATGCTCTTGCCTAGACTCCAGGTGGGTGCTTTGAAAGAAAATTCTATGGGTTTAGAAGTTGGCGAGAACGTCCTTCCTGGAACTTGTACTTGAATCATCCAGCGCTTCTCTTACGGTAAGGTGGCGTTATGCGTCCGTGAAGCTTGGTATTCCAATGTTCAAGTACCTAGTGACTTCCTTCAAGTGGCGTCAAAAGGTGTGTCTTCATCCGGTTGTGCAAACTTGTTCTTCATCTCCGTCATCCTAAAGAGTGGAAAAATGGAGAGGAGTCGAAATGAGTAGAGAAGAGTGACCTATGGTTTATCTTAGTGGTCGTGTCCTACACTCGGCAGGTGCTCGATACCATCTTGTAGCGACCCGACCTCAGATGGTCAAGTCTACGTGTTACGGTGTCATCCTTGGATCGATAATCTTGACACACACAAGACTCAAAGGATTTATAACAGAGTAGCAATCACACACTTATTACATCGAATGTCTCAAAAGAGAACTTATTACAATAATGTGGCTTAAGGCCATCTAATGCGATAACAAATGAAGGCTTGGAAGATAAAGTGAGTCCATCAACTCCAACTAAGATAGCCGAAGCTGCACGGCAACGACCTAACGAACCTTACTCCTCGTCTGAAAAGTCTGCAACATAACACGTTGCAGCCCGAGAACGGGTCAGCACATGGAATATGCTGGCAATATAACACAATAGAGAAGGAACAAAAATACTGCTATCACTACATGCATATATGGCTGGTGGAAAGCTCTATAGTTATAGTTTTGCGAAAAGCCAATTTTTCCCTACAACAAAGGAATATATTTTTATTTAACTATCATGGTGGTTGAAACATTGAGAAGGTATAACCCCAACTCAATCCCAATTAAAGTAGTTAACAACCCAACAATATTATTTAAGAGTGATGAGATACATGTGATAACTCAAATACTAGATACTCAAAATTGTCCATAACTGGGGACACGGCTAACCATGATTAGATTGTACACTCTGCAGAGTTTTGCGCACTTTTCCCCACAAGACTCGATCGCCTCCGTTGATTTCTCGCACTACATGGTGTTTGAGAAACGGATGACCAAGACATAGTCTTTCAGTAACATTAACTCTCTACTCCGGGTAGACCATACCAAACCTACAAAACCCACTACCTGCTGATCTACCTCTTCAAGAGCTTCACGTAACCTACTCAACTATGCTAGAGCCTATAGTAGCTTATGGCTGCACACGGAAGTTTCTAGCATGAATAATCTCAGTTCCCTTTGAGCCTGGGTGGCGGTCCATAGGAAGATCACACGGGTACCCCGGGATTTCCAAAAATAAAACAAACAACACTGGGTTCCCCAGGTGCCTCAATCCACCCAGATGTGTATTAAAGTTGCCACCTTAAATTAAACCATTAATTAACAATCTCACATCTGTCATGGATTCACTCAAACCCAAACCACGTCTACGAGCATAGCATAGCAATATAAGCAACACGTAGAAGCAACTCCCAAGGATTTGATAGAAACAGGGCAATAGGTTCTACCTCAACTACTACTTCCCAACCCACAAGTTAATGACATCCTAATCATGCAATGTTTGAGGATTGAGCTAATGCATAAAAACTGGGTATGAAAAGAGTATGATCAAAGTGTTACTTGCCTTGGTCGACGATCCATGAATCCTAGAGACTCGTAGTAACACGCTTAGCACTCCGGGAATTCTATCGCAAGCAAATAATAACATACATAAGCAACAAGCAAAGATGCACAAGCAAAACTTCAACTAAAAGAGGCTGACCAGAAAGTTCAACTTAAGAACTCCGGTTCGCAAAACGAATCAAACAAAACGAAGCAACGAAACTCAAACGGCGAAAGAAACAAGATCTGTTTTATTAATCTGAACCTAAGTCAAATTTTACAGAGGCAAAAACTTGTTTGAGTTGATTATTCGCAAAGAGGGTTTCGAGACGAAACTCTAGGCGCTTGAATCGCCTGATTCCGATTAACGAGCGAAAAGTTATACTAGATCGAAAATCGGATCAGAAATCGCGATCAGAAAAATCACGGAATAAATCCGATAAAAAGAAAAACGATGAACAGCTTAACGAATGAACGTTCGTTAACTGAACCTAAACGAAGAACGCGTTTGTTAAAATGAACGAGCAATAACGCCGCTAAATAAATAAACCGATATATATATATATATATATATATATATATATATATATATATATATATATATATAAACGAAACCATAGGGTTTTCAAAAAACGAAACGGTTTTCTTTGGATAACAAGGCGTGGGGCGGCTACCTTGCTCGGCTCGTGGGCTCAGGGGCTCGGGCTCGGCGTGGGTGGCGGCGGAGGCGGCGGCGACGGGAGGCGGTTGGGCCGGCTGGCGGCCTCGGCCCCGATCGAATGGTAGCACATACGTTTTTTTTAATAAATTCACGAGACTTAGAAAAATCCTAGAAAAATAAATAAAATCTAAAAATGCCAAAACAAATTTTCACCGTCTAAATGAAATATTTAGAACGAGATGAACATTTTCTTGGCCCTAAAATGCAATTTTTTAAAACGTGCAATTTTTCTAACGCAAATAAAATCCAAATAAAATCAAATAAAAAACCAACAAGTGATTTTAACATTTTCCTCCAATATTTCAATTGTTTTGAAGAAGTCATATTATCTGCCCTCATTTATTTTATTATGAAATATTTTTCAGAGAGAAAAATAATTAAAATAAAAAATCCTCGTTTTCACTATTTGATAAAATCAAATATGAAAACCGGAAAATCCCCAACTCTCTCCGAGGGTCCTTGAGTTGTTTAGGATTTCGAGGATTGCGGAACGAAGATGCAATAAAATATGACATGCATGAATGACCTATGTATAACATTCCAAATTGAAAATTTGGGATGTTACAACTCGATAGTTCAGTGTGCCATGCTTTACGGCTTAGAACCGGGACTTCAACGACGTTTTGAACGTCATGGAGCATATGAGATGTTCGAGGAGTTGAAGTTAATATTTCAAGCAAATGCCCGGATTGAGAGATATGAAGTCTCCAATAAGTTCTACAACTGCAAGATGGAGGAGAATAGTTCTCTTAGTGAGCATATACTCAGAATGTCTGGGTATAACAATCACTTGATTCAACTGGGAGTTAATCTTCCGGATGATAGCGTCATTGATAGAATTCTTCAATCACTACCACCAAGCTCCAACAGCTTCGTGATGAACTATAACATGCAAGGGATGGATAAGACGATTCCCGAGCTCTTCGCAATGCTAAAGGTCATGGAGGTAGAAATGAAGAAGGAGCATCAAGTGTTGATGGTCAATAAGACCACCAGTTTCAAGAAAAGGGCAAAGGGAAGAAGAAGGGGAACTTCAAGAAGAACAGCAAACAAGTTGCTGCTCAAGAGAAGAAACCCAAGTCTGGACCTAAGCCTGAGACTGAGTGCTTCTACTCCAAGCAGACTGGTCACTCGAAGCGGAACTGCCCATAGTATTTGGTGGATAAGAAGGATGGTGAAAGTGCGTTATATCGACTAGAGGGGGGGTGAATAGGCGATTTTTATGAATTCTTCACTGAGGAATTTGCGGGTGAGGAAATTCCTTAGTGAAGAACTACTTGCAGCGGAATAAGTACTCAAAAGTAAACATAACAGAGCACAAGCATGGTCATCATGATGAAATGAAGACAAGCACAGAGTACAGAAAGCGTAAATACAGGATAACGCAAGATGAAGACAAACAGACTGAAGAAATTGAACTGAGGAAATTGTGAAAGTCTTCAGTCAAAGTCTTCAGACACAGATATGAACAAGTTCACAACACAGTTATGAGGAAATGAAGAGTTGAAGAAATAGAACCAGTAAGCTTGGTGAAGATAGTGATTTGGTAGACCAGTTCCAACTGTTGTCTCAGTTGTATGTCTGGTTGGAGCGGCTAGGTATTTAAACCTGAGGACACATAGTCCCGGACACACAGTCCTCACTATATTCTCCTTGAGCTAGGGTCACACAGACCTCGCCCAATCACTCGTGGTAAGTCTTCAGGTGACTTCCAAACCTTCACAGACTCGGTCACTTGGTGATCCACAATTCCTCTTGGATGCTCTAGACCATAACGCCTAACCCTTTGGAAGAAGCACAGTCTTCAAAGGTAACAAGCGTTGGATCCACGCGGGATCAATTTCTTCAGTGATGCTCAATCACTTTGGGTTTGTAGGTGTTTGGTTTTTCCTCACTCGATGATTTTCGCTCAAAGTCCTCGGAGGATGGGATGCTCTCAAATGACAAGTGTCAGTTTCTCTCGGAGCAGCCAACCAGCTAGTGGTTGTAGGGGGCGGCTATTTACAGCCTAGGGAGAAGCCCAACATGATAAGACATAAATGCCCTTCAATGATATGACCGTTAGGTGGGTATATATTTTGGGACAGCTGGCAATAGGCACAGCAACGGTCGGAAATTTGAGTATCAAATTCCTCAGGGCTATAATGATCCTCACTGTGTAGGCAATCCGCACTGGTGAATTCCTAAATCCTTAGTCAGAACAAATTCGTCATAGACCAGAAGAACTTCGTCTCTGTGAATGAAGAAATTGACTGAACTGTATGAGATTTCCAATGGCTTCACTCGAAGGGATTGGTAGGTGTAGGATTTTGAGTTGAGCATCACATGGAAATTTTTCCTTAGTATTTCCTCAACCCCCTTTAACAGTACGGTGTTTCCTATGACTCAAGAAAGAGAAATAGAAACTACGAAAACAAAAGTCTTCACGGTTCATGTTCCTCGAATGAATACCAAGTCTTCAAGGTCATACCAATTTCTTCACTTTCAAAGTCTTCAGAAAGTCTTCAGAAATCCAAAGTCTTCAGTCGAAGACATTCATTTTTAGGGGTCGACTTTCACTCTTAATATAAAACTCCTCATAGACTTATAGACATGCGTACACTCATAAACACATTAGTCCCTTAACCTATAAGTCTTTAATACACCAAAAAACACTAGGGGGCACTAGATGCACTTACAATCTCCCCCCTTTTGGTGATTGATGAAAATATAGGTTAAGTTTTCAACGGGGATAAACATATGATGTGTAAATACTGATATTGAGGAATTTGATTGCAAGATATAGAATAACTCCCCCTGAAGATGTGCATAGTGAGGAATTTGCTTTTGAAGCAATGCACACTTGAAGAGTAGAATCATGGAGATCTCCCCCTATATCTTGTAATTCATACACGCATTTGACATATAATATGAAGAATTTGAAATGCATGATGAAATACGGTGACTGATGTAATTCAGCATGCGTGCATTAACATTAACAAGGAATAACCATGCAGAAGAACACATCAAAAGTATCAGGCCACCATAGAGTTTAAGTTTACAACTCGATCCAGCAAAGTCATCAAACGAACGAGAGTTGTAACTTAGCAAAAAAACGCCCATATAAGATAGACCCGCTTGAAGACTAACTCGAATTTCTCCCCCTTTGTCATCGAATGACCAAAAGGGTTGAAAATGAGGACTAACGCCCCTAAAGAATATCATGTTGATGGAGGAGCGCCAGCGTTGTTGGGGTCGTTTGTCATAGTAGGGCCTGCCGCAGTGTCGTCCAAGTCTTCATGCTCGTCGGTTTCGCGTGATGAAGAATATGAGCTGGCCACCAAGGAATGAACCTTGACCTTCTTATATTTCTTCGGTGGAGGAGCAAACCAGTCAAAATCTTCCTTGAGACCCATTTTCTTCAGATCTTCTTCACCATTTACATGAGACAGAATAGCCCAGGAGCGACCGAGGACTTCATGGAGGTAGTAATGGTTTTTCTTCACTGCATTATATGTAGCAGTCATGTTGGGAAGAATTGAACCAAACTGACGCTTAACCCATTTATGGTTTCGATCCACCTTCTGGTGAAGACTAAGAAGCAGCTCACGGTCAGTCATCACTCGAGGAGCAGTGGCTTGAGGATTTGGCTTGGATGCGTGGGCAGCAGAATCATGAGTGGCAGAGTCATCATTGGTGGAATAAGATGCAGCTTTTTAAATCGACCATCCAGTGGACGAATGCCTTCATCAATAACGGCTGGTGCCTTGCCCTTTTCATCAGCTGAGGAATATGTCCGCTTGAGGACTTCAATCGGGGGCAAGTAGCTGAGGTGATTCTGAAAATCAGCCTTGTAGTTGAGTGAAGACCTTGTTCTGAGGAATCTCATAATCCAAGGAGCATAAGGCTTCAGCTCAAACGGAGAAAGTGCAACATTTGCCAGAGTCCTGATGAAGAAATCATGATAGTTGACAGGAATGCCATGCATGATATTGAATAGCAGATTCTTCATGATGCCAACAACTTCTTCATCATTCAAGTCATGGCCTTTAATTGGACTCATAGTCTTCGTCAGAATGCGATAGACTGTTCTTGGCACATAGAGCAATTCCTTCACGAGGAATTTGGTCCTTGGGGCTTGACCAGATTTCAGAGGCTTCATAAGAACTTGCATATAATGAGCAGTCAATTCAGGCACTTTGTACAGGCAACGAGCTCCTTCAGGTGGAGGACTGATGGGCAGGGCGTGAAGTTTTTCAGAGGCCGGTGCCTTATAGTGAGTATTTTCGGTCATCCAGTCCAAAACCCAGGAGTTCACATCGTCCGCATCTCCTGTGATGTGCAGAGTTGCGTAGAATTGAAGAATGAGCTCTTCATTCCAATCAACTATGTTTGTGCAAAAGTTGAGGAGGCCTGCGTCATGAAGCACACAGAGGACAGTGAGAAGCATGGCAGTGATTCCATGTCCACATGAGGAATATGCTCATGGTCGAAGACTTTGTCCTTGTTGAAAAGCAGTGAAGAATAGAAGTTGGCCTAGCTGGCGGTCCAGAAGCGCTTCCTTCTAAGACGAGAAGAATCATAGGGATTATAGTCAGTGAAGAACATGTGCTCGCCGAAGAAATCATCAGCCTTGAATTTTTGCTTCTTTGAGGATGGATCCTTTGGTTTGGGCTGAGGGGTGTCAGTCAATTGCATTATCACTTCAGGAATCGCAATCTCAGGTTCCACAGGCTGAGGAATTTCAGCTTCTTCTTCAGTGACAACCTGGGTCTTCAATTCTTCATTTTCATTTTCTTCAACACTAGTGGCTGAAATTTCTTCATGGACAGACGGTGTGGCATGTGGTTCATCAGAGCCCATTTGAACTGTAGTTACTGGGGACTGAGGAATTTGTTGCAACAGTGAGAACAGTGGAGTGTTGGGGTGCTGACTTTCCCAAAAGTCATCATTCAGCACGGGTGTGGTACAACCAATGTCCACATCTTCATCTTCCATTTCTTCAATGCTGGCCTCTTCAGCAGTAAACTGAGGCATAGGCGAGGAGACAACTGGTGTTGAAGGGATTGCATCCACTTCAGTTTCTTCATCCAACTGCTCTGACGAAGCAGCAGAAGGATTCTCTTCATCAGATTCACTTGGAATCACATAGTCTTCATCATAAGGAACAAGGTCCTTAGATGGCATGGTTGAGATAGGAACAACATCAATCAGATTTGCAAACGAGCTGGTCAAAGGCTTCATCTTCTTCGGAGCTGAAGAATCTGATGAAGCTGCCTTCCTTTTCTTCACTGTTGCATGCTCTGCAGCCTTGGTCTTCTTCACATCTGATGCAGATGGAAGGATCGGAGTTGGTGTAGGCACAGGAGGCGTAGAGGAATTAGGTTGAATTTCTTTGGGCACAACTGATGCAGTTGCCCTGACTTCTTCATTTTCTTCAGGCGCACCACTAGTGGATGCCCTTGCAATTTGTTCAGCGGCTGGAATGCAGTCATCAGCCCTGGTGCTCTCATTTTCTTCAGCAACCTGATTTTCATCAACGGTGCTGGCATGTTCTTCAGTCGGCGGAGCAGATGCTTCAGCCTGAGGAATTTCTTGTTGCGTTGGAGCTGCAGCTTTGGACGTGAACTTCTCAGTCAAATTCACAAAATGGACTTTGGCTCCAAGCCAGTCAGCGCGGTACACGTCAAATTCATCACTGAGTTTCTTGATCTCAGATTGAATACTGACAAGTTCTTCAGTTGTCATAGAGACAACGTGTTTCTTCAGAAAACGCTCCTTCTTGTACTGCGCTTTCTTGATCTGCCTGGCCTTTTCAAATTTCCATTTCTCTTCTTGGATGAAGGCAGTCAGCATATGACTTTGGCCAGGAGTCAACTTGAAATCAGGCATAGGAGTGTTGGGGTCCTTGTGCCAGAGATCAATGTAGTCGAGGATCAACTTTGGATCCAAAAGCAGAGGCACATTTGTGCCCTTGGCTCTAGCGGCCCTGACCTGCCTGTCTCTGATGATTTCTGCAAGTTCTTCATCATTAGCTTCATCTTCGTCAGACGGCACTTGGAAGGCGACCTGCTTCTTGTGAGGACTTGGGCGAGAACCTCGTCCAGCAGTGGCCTTTGTCTTCAGCAGAGAGGGGCCAGTTGAAGAATTTGTTGCAGCTGAGGAACTAGCAGAAGCTCCTGAGGCAATAGAGATGCATGTTGTCCTTTGGCACGTGGCAAGGTGCACAGGTGCTGAGGACTTGGTCGGAGCAGCTGAGGACTTTGTGGAGGAGCTGAGGACTTTGGAGGAGCAGGAGCAGCTTGAGGAGTTAGTCGTGGGGGCTTTGAAGATTCTAGCTGTGAGGGCATTGCCGAGGAACTTGGCCGTGAGGGCATTGCCGAGGAACTTGGCCGTGAGGGCATTGAAGAAGAAGCACTTGGCTTGTCAGCAGGCTTCTTTGACATGGCCTTCTTCGGTTTGACAGAGGCCTCACCAGTAGCAGCAGCAGAGTCTTCGTTGAATTTCCTCACTGCTTCTCTGGCTTGTCTGGCCAATTTGGCCTGGCGCTTGGCCCATTCATCAGGATAATCCTCACCGCGCTTGAGGCTGGTGGGATATGCTTCTTGGCTAGGTGCCAACGGAGGTCTTAGGCATGGAGGATTTAGTGTGAATTTCTTCATGTATTTGGGAGTAACATATATGTACTCCCTCCACTCTCTTGCCCATCTCCTCTCAATCTTTTGAATGTGCACCTTGCGCTGATTTTTGTCCTCCTCGGGGGGTGTGCAGTACCCAGCATAAATATCATCAGGGATTTCAAAAGCAGTATTGACCTCAGGCCTCTTTCCTACCTTATGTGGCTTCTTTCCATCAGCCATTTCCTTCAGCTGAGGAATTTGAGCAATAGAATTCCCTGAAGAGCTGTGCAACTTTTCTTCGAGGAATGCTGCAAATGAGTTAAGTTGATGAGAACCTAGTGATTCAGCAGCGGACATGAGTACATGTGAATAGAGTATAGTTGCGAGGAATTTGGAGAGGTCATATGCGTTCTCAGAAGGTTTTAAAAAAAACCAATTTTGAGGAATTTGATCAGATGAGTCTTGAAGAATTTCACTAAGCGTTCTTTGTCTTAGGTTCCAGAGTTGTATAGATCAGAAATCCACACAATTGAGGAATCTTGAAGAAAAATGTAGCTTAGAGAAAAACGAATCAAGAACAGATGACATGTGAGGTGTTTAGTGTGTGAAGAATTTGAAGAATAAACACCTTTGAAGATTTTGTAGAAATCATTTGAATCAAAGAGGGCAGTAAAAGTAACTTTTAATTACCCTGGACGAAGAACACGATGAACAAGGAGGTGTAGATGTGAAGTTCGTCGGTTCAGATCTTCCACGCCCTAACTCGGCAGAGGAAGACAGCTACGGCGGCGGCGGAGTGAAGAAATCCACAGCCGGCGCGAGTACGACGGCAACGAGGTCGAGGCAGTGAAGCTCTTCCTCACCGGCGACGATGAAGTAGCAGCAGCGCTAGGGTCTGAGAAGCTCGAGCAGAAGTGAGGTCGAGAGAAGTAAAAGAGAAGTGAGGAAGGGGAGGGGTATATATAGCCACGGTGAAAATCTGTTCGCCCGAGGAAATAGGACGAACGTGCCCCTGACCCTTCTCATTTGCTTGACATGTGTCACTGCTACCTCTTGAGCACTGCGTTGGATTTTCTTGAAGAGGAAAGGTGATGCAGCACAGTAGCGTAAGTATTTCCCTCGGTTTTTTAGAACCAAGGTATCAATCCAGTAGGAGACTATACGCGCGAGTCCCTCGCACCTACACAAAGCAAATTGCTCCTCGCAACCAACACGATTAGGGGTTGTCAATCCCTTCACGGTCACTTACGAGAGTGAGATCTGATAGAGATGATAGATAATATTTTTGGTATTTTTATGATAAAGATGCAAAGTAAAATAAAATAAAAGTAAAAAGCAAAAGCAATAAATACAGTGATGGAAGATTAATATGATGAAGATAGACCCGGGGGCCATAGATTTCACTAGTGGCTTCTATCAAGAGCATAAGTATTCTACGGTGGGTGAACGAATTACTGTTGAGCAATTGAAAGAATTGAGCATAGTTATGAGAGTAGGTATGATCATGTATATAGGCATCACGTCCGAGACAAGTAGACCGACTCCTGCCTGCATCTACTACTATTATTCCACTCATCGACCGCTATCCAACATGCATCTAGAGTATTAAGTTCAAGAAAACAGAGTAACGCCTTAAGCAAGATGACATGATGTAGAGGGATAAATTCATGCAATATGATAAAAACCCCATCTTGTTATCATCGATGGCAACAATACAATACGTGCCTTTCTGCCCCTCATCACTTTGGAAAGGACACCGCAAGATTGAACCCAAAGCTAAGCACTTCTCCCATTGCAAGAAAAACCAATCTAGTAGGCCAAACCAAACTGATAATTCGAAGAGACTTGCAAAGATAACCAATCATACATAAAAGAATTCAGAGAAGATTCAAATATTGCTCATAGATAATCTTGATCATAAACCCACAATTCATCGGTGTCAACAAACACATTGCAAAAAGAAGATTACATCGAATAGATCTCCACGAGAGAGGGGGAGAACATTGTATTGAGATCCAAAAGAGAGAAGAAGCCATCTAGCTACTGACTATGGACCCGAAGGTCTGAGGTAAACTACTCACACTTCATCGGAGGGGCTATGATGATGATGTAGAAGCCCTCCATGGTGGATGCTCCCTCCAGCGGAGTTCCGGAACAGGCCCCAAGATGGGATCTCGTGGGAACAGAAGGTTGCGGCGGTGGAAGTAGGTTTTGGCTCAGATTCGATCGTTTGGGGTAATGAGGTATATATAGAAGGAAGAAGTACGTCGGTGGAGCAATGTGGGGCCCACGAGGGTGGAGTGCGCGCCTTGGGGGGGGGGGGTAGGCGCGCCCCCTACCTCGTGCCCTCCTCGAAGCTTCCCTGGCTTAGGGTCCAAGTCTCCTGGATCACGTTCGGTGAGAAAATCAAGTTCCCGAAGGTTTCATTCCTTTTGATATTCCGTTTCTGCAAAACTCTGAAATAGGCAAAAAAACAGCAATTTTGGGCTGGGCCTCCAGTTAATAGGTTAGTCCGAAATAATATAAAAGTGGAAAATAAAGCCCAATATTGTCCAAAACAGTAGATAATATAGCATGGAGCAATCAAAAATTATAGATACGTTGGAGACGTATCAGGCATCCCCAAGCTTAATTCCTGCTCGTCCTCGAGTAGGTAAATGATAAAAGGAGGATTTTGATGCGGAGTGCTACTTGGCATAATTTCAATGTAATTCTTCTTAATTGTGGTATGAATATTCAGATCCGAAAGATTCAAGACAAAAGTTTATATTGACATAAAAATAATAATACTTCAAGCATACTAACTAAGCAATTATGTCTTCTCAAAATAACATGGCCAAAGAAAGTTCATCCCTACAAAATCATATAGTTTAGTCATGCTCCATTTTCACACACAAGAATGCTCTCATATTGCACAACCCAGATGACAAGCCAAGCAATTGTTTCATACTTTAATAATATCAAACCTATAAACTTTCACGCAATATATGAGCGCAAGCCATGGACATAGCACTATGGGTGGAATAGAATATGATGATGGGGGGTATGTGGAGTAGACAAAAAAAGGAGAAGGTCTCACATTAACGAGGCTAATCAATGGGCTATG
This sequence comes from Aegilops bicornis, assembly GCA_021605145.1. Lineage (NCBI taxonomy): Eukaryota > Viridiplantae > Streptophyta > Magnoliopsida > Poales > Poaceae > Aegilops > Aegilops bicornis. Next base: position 221,362,388 of record CM038670.1, on the reverse strand, counting down.
GAGATGCCAATCGATTGATGTTAATGCAAGGAGTAGGGATTGCCATGCAACGGATGCACTAGAGCTATAAATGTATGAAAGCTCAACAAAAGAAAACTAAGTGGGTGTGCATCCAACTTGCTTGCTCACGAAGACCTAGGGCACTTGAGGAGGCCCGTTGTTGGAATATACAAGCCAAGTTCTATAATGAAAAATTCCAACTAGTATATGAAAATGACAAAACAAGAGACTCTCTATCATGAAGATTATGGTGCTACTTTGAAGCACAAGTGTGGCAAATAATAGTGACATTGTCCCTTCTCTCATTTTCCCTCATTCTTTTTTTTGGGCCTTCTCTTTTTTTATGGCCTTTCCCTTAATTTTTTTTATTATTCCTCACTTGGGACAATGTTCTAGAGAATGATGATCATCACACTTCTATTTATTTACAAGTCAATGATTACAACTCGATACTAGAACAAAGTATGACTCTATATGAATGCCTCCGTAATGTACGGGATATGCAATGAACCAAGAGTATGAAAGAATTATGAATGGTGGCTTTGCCACAAATACTATGTCAACTTCATGATCATGCTAAGCAATATGAAAATGATGAATGTGTCATGATAAACGGAATGGTGGAAAGTTGCATGGCAATATATCTCGGAATGGCTATGGAAATGCCATAATAGGTAGGTATGGTGGCTGTTTTGAGGAATATATAAGGAGGTTTATGTGTGAAAGAGCGTATCAAATCACGGGGTTTGGATGCACCGGCGAAGTTTGCACCAACTCTCAATGTGAGAAAGGGCAATGCACGATATCGAAGAGGCTAGCAATGATGGAAGGGTGAGAGTGCGTATAATCCATGGACTCAACATTAGTCATAAAGAACTCACATACTTATTGCAAAAATCTACAATCCATCAAAAACCAAAGCACTACGCGCATGCTCCTAGGGGATAGATTGGTAGGAAAAGACCATCGCTCGTCCCCGACCGCCACTCATAAGGAGGACAATCAAAGAACACCTCATGTTTCAAATTTGTTGCATAACGTTTACCATACGTGCATGCTACAGGACTAGCAAACTGCAACACAAGAATTTCTCAAATTCACAACTACTCAACTAGCACAACTTTAATATTACTACCTCCATATCTCAAAACAATCATCAAGCATCAAACTTCTCTTAGCATTCAACACACTTATAAGAACGTTTTTTCTATTTTTGTATACCTAGCATATTAGGATTATTTAAGAAAATTACCATGCTATTTAAGACTCTCAAAAAAATCTAAGTGAAGCATGAGAGATCAATAATTTCTTTAAAACAAATCCACCACCATGCTCTAAAAGATATAAGTGAAGTACTAGAGCAAAACTATATCACTGAAAAGATATAAGTGAAGCACAAAGAGTATTCTAATAATTTCCAAATCATGTATGGCTCTCTCAAAAGGTGTGTACAGCAAGGATGATTGTGGTAAACTAAAAAGCAAAGACTCAAATCATACAAGACGCTCCAAGCAAAACACTTATCATGTGGAGAATAAAAATATAGCTCCAAGTAAAGTTAGCGATGGAAGTAGACGAAAGAGGGGATGCCTTCTGGGGCATCCCCAAGCTTTGACTTTTTGGTGTCCTTAGATTATCTTGGGGGTTCCATGGGCATCCCCAAGCTTTGTCTCTTGCCACTCCTTGTTCCATAATCCATCAAAATCTTTCACCCAAAACTTGAAAACTTCACAACACAAAACTCAAAAGAAATCCCGTGAGCTCCGTTAGCGAATGAAAACAAAAGACCACTTCAAGGTACTGTAATGAACTCATTCTTTATTTATATTGGTGTTAAACCTACTGTATTCCAACTTCTCTATGGTTTATAAACTATTTTACTAGCCATAGATTCATCAAAATAAGCAAACAACACGCGAAAAACAGAATCTGTCAAAAACAGAATAGTCTGTAGTAATCTGTAACTAACGCAAACTTCCGGAACTCTAAAAATTCAGCCATAATAGGAAGACCTAGGCAATTTGTTTATTGATCAGCAGAAATTGGAATTATTATTTTATCACGTTCTGGTGAATTTTTAATATTTGTTTTCGCGAACAGAAAGTTTCTGGAAATAACAGCAAGATCAAATAACTATCATCCTAGAAGATCCTATAGGTTTAACTTGGCACAAACACTAATTAAAACATAAAAACAGATCTAACCAGAGGCTAGAACAAATATTTATTCCTGAACAGAAGCAAAAGCAAAAAAACTAAAAAAAATTGGGTTGCCTCCCAACAAGTGCTATCGTTTAACGCCCCTAGCTAGGCATAAAAGCAAGGATAGATCTAGGTATTGCCATCTTTGGTAGGTAATCCATAAGTGGCTCTCCTGATAGATTCATATGGTAATTTTATTTTCTTCCTAGGGAAGTGTTCCATGCGTTTCTTTAATGGAAATTGTAATCTAATATTCCCTTCTTTCATATCAATAATTGCACCAATCGTTCTAAGGAAAGGTCTACCAAGAATAATAGGACATGAAGGATTGCAATCTATATCAAGAATGATAAAATCTACGGGCACATAATTCCTATTTGCAACAATAAGAACATCATTAGTTCTCCCATAGGTTTCTTAATAGTGGAATCCGCAAGGTGCAAGTTTAAATAGCAATCATCAAAATCATGGAAACCTAGCAAATCGCACAAGGTTTTGGGAATAGTGGAAACACTAGCATCCAAATCACAAAAAGCATAAAATTCATGATCCTTAATTTTAATTTTAATAGTTGGTTCCCACTCATCATAAAGTTTTCTAGGGATAGAAACTTCCAACTCAAGTTTTTCTTCATAAGATTGCATCAAGGCATCAACTATATATTTAGTAAACGCTTTATTTTGACTATAGGCGTGAGGAGAATTTAGCACGGATTGTAACAAGGAAATTCAATCAATCAAAGAGCAAATTTCATAATTAAATTCCTTGAAATCCAAAATAGTGGGTTTAGCAACATCTAGGGTTTTGATTTCTTCAATCCCACTTTTATCAATTTTAGCATCAAGATCTAAAAACTCTGAATTTTTGGAACGCCTTCTAGGTAAATGTGGATCATATTCAGTCCCATTATTATCAAGATTCATATTGCAAAACAAAGATTTATTAGGGGACACATCAATAACTTTTAGATCTTCATCTTTATTTTCATAGGAACTAGAAGAACACGATTTAATAAAGGCATCTTTCGAAGCACGCATCCTAGCGGTTCTTTCTTTGCACTCATCAATGGAAATTCTCATGGCTTTGAGGGACTCATTGATATCATGCTTAGGAGGAATAAATCTAAGCTTTAAAGAATCAACATCAAGAGAAATTCTATCAACGTTCCAAGCCAATTCATCAACTTTAAGCAATTTTTCTTCAAGTAAGGCATTAAAATTCTTTTGCGAATTCATAAACTCCTTAACACTAGTATCAAATTCAGAGGGCATCTTATTAAAATTTCCATAAGAATTTTTGTAAGAATTTCCATAATTATTAGAGGGATTACTAGGATAAGGCCTAGGATTAAAATTTCCTCTATACGCGTTGTTACCAAAATAATTCCTACCAACAAAATTCTCATCCATGGATTCTTTATTATTCTCGATCAAAGTAGACAAAGGCATATCATTAGGATCAGAAGAAACACTTTTAGTAGCAATTGATTTCATGAGTTCATCCATCTTTTCACTCAAAACATTAATTTCTTCTATCGCATGCACTTTTTTATTAGTAGATCTTTCAGTGTGCCATTGAGAATAATTAACCATAATATTATCTAGGAGTTTAGTAGCTTCTCCTAAAGTGATTTCCATAAAAGTGCCTCCAGCGTCCGAATCTAAAAGATTTCTAGAAGAAAAATTCAATCCGGCATAAATTTTTTGTATAATCATCCACAAATTCAAACCATGAGTAGGGCAATTACGTACCATTAATTTCATCCTCTCCCAAGCTTGTGCAACATGTTCGTGATCAAGTTGCTTAAAATTCATAATGTCGTTTCTAAGGGAGATGATCTTAGCGGGAGGAAAATACTTAGAGATAAAGCATCTTTGAACTTATTCCATGAATCAATACTATTTTTAGGCAAAGACGAAAACCAAGCTTTAGCACGATCTCTAAGCGAAAAAAGAAATAGCTTCAATTTAAAAATATCGTTATCAACATCTTTCTTCTTTTGCATATCACACAAATCACGAAGCTATTTAGATGAGTGGCAGCATCTTCACTAGGAAGGCCGGCGAATTAATCTTTCATGACAAGATTCAACAAAGCAGCATTGATTTCACAAGATTCAGTATTGGTAAGAGGAGCAATCGGAGTGCTAAGGAAATCATTATTGTTGGTATTGGTGAAGTCACATAATTTGATATTATCTTGAGCCATCGTGAAAAACTAGCAATCCAACACACGAGCAAACAAAAAGCAAGCGAGAAAAAGGCAAACGGAAAAGAGAGGGCGAATAAAACGGCAAGGGTGAAGTGGGGGAGAGGAAAACGAGAGGCAAATGGCAAATAATGTAATGAGGGTGATAAGGGATTGTGATAGGTACTTGGTATGTTGACTTTTGCGTAAGCCTCCCCGGCAACGGCGCTAGAAATTCTTCTTGCTACCTCTTGTGCACTGCGTTGGATTTCCTTGAAGAGGAAAGGTGATGCAGCACAGTAGCATAAGTATTTCCCTCAGTTTTTGAGAACCAAGGTATCAATCTAGTAGGAGATTATACGCGCGAGTCCCTCGCACCTACACAAAGCAAATAGCTCCTCGCAACCAACGCGATTAGGGGTTGTCAATCCCTTCACGGTCACTTACGAGAGTGAGATCTGATAGAGATGATAGATAATATTTTTGGTATTTTTATGATAAAGATGCAAAGTAAAATAAAAGAAAAGTAAAAAGCAAAAGCAATAAATAAAGTGATCAAGTTGCTTAAAATTCATAATATCATTTCTAATAGAGATGATCTTAGCGGGAGGAAAATACTTAGAGATAAATGCATCTTTACACTTATTCCAAGAATCAATACTATTTTTAGGCAAAGACGAAAACCTAGCTTTAGCACGATCTCTAAGCGAACAGGGGAATAGCTTCAATTTAACAATATCATTATCCACATCTTTCTTCTTTTGCATATCACACAAATCAACGAAGCTATTTACGTGGGTAGCGGCATCTTCACAAGGAAGGCCGGCGAATTGATCTTTCATGACAAGATTCAACAAAGCGGGATTGATTTCACAAGATTCGGCATCGGTAAGAGGAGAAATCGGAGTGCTAAGAAAATCATTATTGTTGGTATTGGTAAAGTCACACAATTTAGTATTATCTTGAGCCATCGTGACAAGCAAGCAAACCAATACACGAGCAAACAAGAGACGGGCAAAAAGAGGCAAACGGAAATGAGAGGGCGAATAAAACGGCAAGGGTGAAGTGGGGGAGAGGAAAACGAGAGGCAAATGGCAAATAATGTAATGCGGGAGATAGGGGTTTGTGATGGGTACTTGGTATGTTGACTTTTGCGAAGATCTCCCCGGCAACGGCGCCAGAAATCCTTCTTGCTACCTCTTGAGCACTACGTTGGTTTTCCCTTGAAGAGGAAAGGGTGATGAAACAAAGTAGCATAAGTATTTCCCTCAGTTTTTGAGAACTAAGGTATCAATCCAGTAGGAGGCCGCGCACGAGTCCCTCGCACCTACACAAACAAATAAATCCTCGCAACCAACGCGATAAGGGGTTGTCAATCCCTACACGGTCACTTACGAGAGTGAGATCTGATAGATATGATGACATAATATTTTTGGTATTTTTCTGATAAAGATGCAAAGTAAAATAAAAGGCAATAAAAATAACTAAGTGTTGGAAGATTAATATGATCGAAAATAGACCCGGGGGCCATAGGTTTCACTAGTGGCTTCTCTCAAGAGCATAAGTATTTACGGTGGGTGAAAAAATAACTGATGAGCAATTGATGAATTGAGCATAGTTATGAGAATATCTAGGTATGATCACGTATATAGGCATCACGTCCGAGACAAGTAGACCGACTCACTGCATCTACTACTATTACTCCACACATCGACCGCTATCCAAAGATGCATCTAGAGTATTAAGTTCATAAGAACAAGAGTAACGCTTTAAGCAAGATGACATGATGTAGAGGGATAAACTCATGCAATATTATATAAACCCCATCTTGTTATCCTCGATGGCAACAATACAATACGTGCCTTGCTGCCCCTACTGTCACTGGGAAAGGACACCGCAAGATTGAACCCAAAGCTAAGCACTTCTCCCATTGCAAGAAAGATCAATCTAGTAGGCCAAACCAAACTGATAATCGAAGAGACTTGCAAAGATAACCAATCATACATAAAATAATTCAGAAGATTCAAATATTGTTCATATATAAACTTGATCATAAACCCACAATTCATCGGTCTCAACAAACACACCACAAAAGAAGATTACATCGAATAGATCTCCACAAGAGAGGGGGAGAACATTGTATTGAGATCCAAAAAGAGAGAAGAAACCATCTAGCTAATAACTATGGACCCGAAGGTCTGAGGTAAACTACTCACACATCATCGGAGAGGCTATGGTGTTGATGTAGAAGACCTCCGTGATCGATGCCCCCTCCGGCGGAGCTTCGGAACATGCCCCAAGATGGGATATCACAAGTACAGAAGGTTGCGGCGGTGGAATTAGGTTTTTGGCTCTGTATCTGGTAGTTTGGGAGTACATAGGTATAAATAGGAGGAAGGAGTACGTCCATGGAGCAACAGGGGGCCCAAGAGCATGAAGGGCGCGCCTGGGAGGGGGGGGGGGTAGGCGCGCCCCCTACCTCGTGCCCTCCTGGTTGATGTCTTGACGTAGGGTCCAAGTCCTCTGGATCACGTTCATTCCGAAAATCACGTTCCCGAAGGTTTCGTTCCGTTTGGACTCCGTTTGATATTCTTTTTCTGTGAAACTCTGAAATAGGCAAAAACAACAATTCTGGGTTGGGCCTCCGGTTAATAGGTTAGTCCCAAAAATAATATAAAAGTGCATAATAAAGCCCAATAATGTCCATAATAGAATATAATATAGCATGGAACAATCAAAAATTATAGATACGTTGGAGACGTATCAGAGGTCCCTTTGCAGCAACCCATGAGGTTTTGGGGTACTGCTCAGGCTTCCAATATGTACCATCAGCATTGAGTTTCCTCCCAAAGGCAATACCCTCTTTCCTAGGGTTCCTGTTTAGGATCTGCTTTTTAAGCACATCACAAAGAGTCTAATGCCCTTTGAGGCTTTCGTACATGCCTGTCATATACAATTTCTTCAGCCCTACATCATCAGTGATACTAGCAATGTCCTCAGATGAGGAATTAGTGATAGCAGATACAGGTGAAGAATTTGTAGCATTAGATGCATTTGAACATTCAGGTGAAGAATTAGCAGATTCACGTTCAATGCACTTCAAACATGGAGGAACAAATTCTTCCTGAGCCGTAGCTGATTTGTTGAGCAAGCAATGAATCGCGCCCTTCGAAGATCTTCATAACTCACTCTTAGCTTTTCAAGATCTTGCGTTCTTTGAAGAAATTCATAAGAAAGCTTCTCATGATCGAGATAAGAGAGTGTTATGATGACCTTGAAGGTTGTCAAACCTAGATCAAGTCTCGAAGATTTTCAGTCAAGGTTTTAGTGCGATCCATTTCTTCACCCAACTTATCATCACTTTTGTCTAGCATGTTTTGAACCTTTTCCAAGGCCTTTTGTTGTTTAGTGGCAATACAAACAAGCTTGGTATAGCTAGGTCCAAAATCATCATCACTAGACTCGGATGAGGAACATTCGGTTACCTTGGCACCTTTTGCCATGAGTCATGGTGCAGAAGATGATGGTTCAGGTTCGGAAGTCATCGTTTTGAGTGATTCCTTGAAATCCTCAAACCAGGGATCATGACAAGTTCGATGACCATCATAGACGTCAGAGATTTGGTCCTAGATAAGCTTCGCATTGCAAAGATGCATAATGCGCCTGAATTCATCTCTAGATAGGCAGGAACAGATGATATCCTTTGCCATGATGTCAAGTCAAGTGTACTTGCGAATATCATCAGGGTCCGCCATCTTGCATAGATCGGTAAGACCAATCTCATTGACGGTCCACAACTCGCTGTTCATTGCCATGAGGCGCTTTCTCATCATGGCCTTCCACTTGGGATAATCGTGACCGTCAAAGATGGGGCAAGTCACTTTCTTCATACCTGCGGTCGACATAACTAAAACTCCAGGCGGTTAAACCAAAATCACACAGAACAAGGGAGTACCTTGCTCTGATACCAATTGAAAGTGCGTTATATCGAATAGAGGGGGGTGAATAGGTGATTTTTATGAATTCTTCACTGAGGAATTTGCGGGTGAGGAAATTCCTTAGTGAAGAACTACCTGCAGCGGAATAAGTACTCAAAAGTAAACATAACATAGCACAAGCATGGTCATCATGATGAAATGAAGACAAGCACAGAGTACAGAAAGCGTAAACACAGGATAATGCAAGATGAATACAAATAGACTGAAGAAATTGAACTGAGGAAATTGAGAAAGTCTTCAGTCAAAGTCTTCAAACACAGATATGAACAAGTTCACAACACAGTTATGAGGAAATGAAGAGTTGAAGAAATAGAACCAGTAAGCTTGGTGAAGACAATGATTTGGTAGACTGGTTCCAACTGATGTCTCGCTTGTACATCCGGTTGGAGCCGCTTAGGTATTTAAACCCGAGGACACACAGTCCTCACCGTCTTCTCCTTGAGCTAAGGTCACACAGACCTCGCCCAATCACTCGTGGTAAGTCTTCAGTGACTTCCAAACCTTCACAGACTCGGTCACTCGGTGATCCACATTTCCTCTTGGATGCTCTAGACCATGACGCCTAACCGTCTGGAAGAAGCACAGTCTTCACAGGTAACAAGCGTCGGATCCACGCGGGGTCAATCTCTTCAGTGATGCTCAATCACTTTTGGTTTGTAGGTGTTTGGGTTTGGGTTTTCCTCACTCGATGATTTTCGCTCAAAATCCTCGAAGGATGGGATACTCTCAAATGACAAGTGTCAGTTTCTCTCGGAGCATCCAACCAGCTAGTGGTTGTAGGGGGCGGCTATTTATAGCCTAGGGAGCAACCCGACATGATAAGACATAAATGCCCTTCAATATATGACCGTTAGGTGGGTAGATATTTTGGGATAGCCGGCACAAGGCACGGCAATGGTCGGAAATTTGAGTATCAAATTCCTCAGGGCTATGATGATCCTCACTGTGTAGGCAATCCGCACTGGCGAATTCCTAACTCCTCGGCCGTAACAAATTCCTCAGAGACCGTAAGAACTTTGTCTCTCACATCAAGAAATTGACCGAATCTGTATGAGATTTCCAATGGTTTCACTCAAGGGATTGGTAGGTGTAGGATTTTGAGTTGAGCATCACATGGAAGTTTTTCCTTAGTATTTCCTCGACCCCCTTTAACAGTACGGTGTTTCCTATGACTCAAGAAAGAGAAAATGGAACTACGAAAACAAAAGTCTTCACTCCTCATGTTCCTCGAATGAATACCAAGTCTTCAAGGTCACACCAATTTCTTCACTTTCAAAGTCTTCAGAAATCCAAAGTCTTTAGTTGAAGACATTCATCATTAGGGGTCGACTTTCACTGTAAATATAAAACTCCTCATAGACTTATAGACCTGTGTACACTCATAAACACATTAGTCCCTTAACCTATAAGTCTTCAATACACCAAAAGCACTAAGGGGCACTAGATGCACTTACAGATGGCAAGGTGAACAAAGGTATATGTGATATACATGTTATTGATGTGTACCTTACCGATGACAAATGGAACAACGTATGTTGTTATGCGGTTTGACCGATAAAGATCTTCATAGAATATGTGGGAGCCAATACGAGCATCCAGGTTCCACTATTGGTTATTGACCGGAGACGTGCCTCGGTCATGTCTACATAGTTCTCGAACCCATAGGGTCCGCACGCTTAAAGTTCAATGACGGTCATATTATGAGTTTATGTGTTTTGATGTACCGAAGGTAGTTCGGAGTCTCGAAATGGTCGAGACGTAAAGATTGATATATTGGATGACTATGTTCGGACACCGGAATGGTTTCGGGGAGTTTCGGGCAATATACCGGAGTATCGGCGGGTTACCGGACCCCCCCCCCCCTGGGGAGACTAATGGGCCTGTTGGGGCCTAGTGGAGAAGGTGAGGGGCAGCCAAGGGCAGCCGCACACCCCCTTTGAGGGAGTCCTGGATTAGGGGGTATCCGGCAGCCAGACTGTGTACAACGTCCGGACTATGGAAGCGTGAAGATACAAGACTCAAGACTTCGGCCCGTGTCCGGATGGGACTTTCCTTGGCGTGGAAGGCAAGCTTGGCGATCCGGATATTATATTTCCTTCCTTGTAACCGACTCCATGTAAACCCTAGCCCTCTCGGGTGTCTATATAAACCGGAGAGGTTGGTCCTTAGAAGGTCGATCACAATTACAATCATACCATCATAGGCTAGCTCTTAGGGTTTAGCCTCTATGATCTCGTGGTAGATCTACTCTTGTACTACCCATATCATCAATATTAATCAAGCAGGAAGTAGGGTTTTACCTCCATCCAGAGGGCCCGAACCTGGGTAAACATCCATTTCCCTTGCTTCCTGTTACCATCAGCCTTGACGCACAGATCGGGACCCCCTACCCGAGATCCGCCGGTTTTGACACCGACATTGGTGCTTTCATTGAGAGTTCCTCTGTGTCGTCGCTTTCAGGCTCGATGGCTCCTTCAATCATCATCAAAGACGCTGTCTGCGAGACTTTCCTCCCGGACAGATCTTCGTGGTTCGGCTTCGCATCAAGGGCCAACTTCGGCAGCCATCCGGAGCAGAATCGAGCGGCTACGCCCTTACAGCCACCAGATCAGGTTTGGAAACCTGAACTACAAGGCGGACATCCGCGGAGACTTGATCTTCGATGGATTGGGGCCTATGCCAGGAGCACCGAACAGTCACGACGAGCACGGCTTAGACCTACCGTTGGACGAAGCTCGGGGTATCACCCCCGTAGTATCCCCGGACCTAGATCCGGAGCAGGCTGCGCTGCCTAAGGACGGAGGGATGGACCCCACCCCACGGGTCGCACACTCATCGGCGGTGGAGCCGAACACGGGTCTTACCTCTGCGGTGGCCTATGACTCCGAACCCCCGGGTTCGTATCCGGACGTTGGTTCCAGTCCGCGTACTTCCGAGCCCGTCAGGCCAGGATGGGCTCTGGTAATGGAGTTCACCGCTGTGGATATCTTCCAGCAGTCGCCCTTTGGCGACATGCTGGACTCATTAAAGTCTCTCTCTTTGTCAGGTGGCTCTTCATCGAACTATGTCCGGCTCGAGTGGGAGGCAGGCGATGAAGGAATTCGTTGCCCACCCACCACCCACTTCATTGCCACGGTCGATGATCTAACCGAGGTACTGAACTTCGACTCCGAAGACATCGACGGTATGGACGACGATGGAGGAGAAGAACATGAACCACTGCTCACTAGGAGGTGGACTGCCACCTCTTCTTGTGATATATATATATATATATATATATATATATATATATATATATATATATATATATATGGTGGACACTCCGAAGGAAACAAATGGCGATGAGGCAATGGAGGATCAAACCTCAGGGAAAAAAGCAAAGAATGGGCGTCGTCGGCGCCATTCCAAGCCCCACCACAGCTATACCGGCCCAGGAGACAAAAACAATCCGAATGGTGCCAAAGAAGAATACAACCCTGATTAGCCCGCCTTCGAGCAGGCCGAACAGGAGGATGAGCAGGTCAGCCCAGAAGAACAGGCGACAGACGAGTACCCGGAGGAGGACGGCTACATGCCCCCCTCCGAAGATTTAGATTAGCCTCGGCGACGATGAGTTCGGGCGTGCACGAGGATCCCAGAGAGCAGGAGCGCTTCAAGCGCCGGTTTATAGCCACCGCGAGGAGCCTGAAAAGAAGCGAAAGAACTCCAAGCTGATCAAGACCTGCTCACAAACAGATGGACTGAAGTCCTGGCAGCCGAGGAATATGGACTCGAGCACCATACGGCTGACCGGCCACCTCGTGGCCGGGATAAAATGGCATACCAGTCCGCATACCAGCCAACACCCCCACGCCAACATACTACAGCCCGGGGCAACAAAACAGGACAGCCAAGATCGATCTACGGATGGCGGGGGCGCGCCTCGGCACGCGACGACGACCGTCACGCCGGACACACCTTCAACAAGTCCGGCCGGGCCGAATATAGCCACCCAGAGCAATTCGACCTACGTAGCCACATAGCCCGGCACAAAGGCGCCGCGCACCCCTCTGCTTCACTGATGAAATAATGGATCATGAATTCCCAGAAGGGTTCAAACCCGTAAACATCGAATCATACAATGGCACAACAGACCCCGTAGTATGGATCGAAGATTTTCTTCTCCACATTCACATGGCCCGCGAAGATGATCTACAGGCCATCAAATATCTTTCCCTTAAGCTCAAAGGACCAGCCCGGCACTGGCTAAACAGCCTGCCAGCAAACTCCATTGGCAGTTGGGAAAACCTGGAAGACGCATTCCTCGACAACTTCAAGGGCACATAAGTGCGACCACCTGACGCCGATGACTTGAGCCACATTACTCAACAGCCCGGAGAGTCAGCCAGGAAATTCTGGACTCGGTTCCTAACTAAAAAGAACCAAATAGTTGACTGTCCGGACGCCGAAGCCCTGGCAGCTTTTAAGCATAATATCCGTGTCGAGTGGCTCGCTCGACACCTCGGCCAGGAAAAACCCAAGTCCATGGCAGCTCTCACAACACTAATGACCCGCTTTTGCGCGGGCAAGGACAGTTGGTTGGCTCGCAGCAACACTAAGCCACCTTCTGGCAATTCGGATGGCCACGACAATAACGGCAAGCCATGGCGTAACAGACATAAGCGACGGAACAACGGCGACCGCACTGAAGACACGGCAGTCAACTCCAGATTCAGCGGATCCAAGCCCGGTCAGCGGAAGAAGCCGTTCAAAAGAAATAATCAGGGACCATCCAGTCTGGACCGCATACTGGAGCGCTCGTGCCAAATTCATGGCACCCCGGACAAGCCAGCCAACCACACCAATAGAGATTGTTGGGTGTTCAAACAGGCCGGCAAGGTAAACACCGAAGACAAGAACAAGGGGCTGCACAGCGACAATGACGAGGAGCCCCGACATCCGAACACGGGGGGACAGAAGAAATTCCCCCCCCCCAGGTGAAAACGGTCAACATGATCTACGCCACGCACATCCCCAAGCGGGAGCGGAAGCGGGCACTAAGGGACGTATATGCGATGGAGCCAGTCGCCCCCAAATTCAACCCATGGTCAGCTTGTCCGATCACCTTTGATCGTAGGTATCATCCTACTAGCATCCGTCATGGCGGCTCAGCCGCATTGGTCTTAGACCCAATCATCGACGGATTCCACCTCATGCGGGTCCTTATGGACGGCGGCAGCAGCCTGAACCTGCTTTATCAGGACACGGTCGCAAGAAAATGGGCATTGACCCTTCAAGGATCAAGCCCACTAAAACCACCTTTAAGGGTGTAATTCCTGGAGTAGAGGCCCGCTGTACGGGCTATATAACACTGGAAGTGGTCTCCGGATCCCCGGACAACTTCCGGAGCGAAGAGTTAATCTTCGACATCGTCCCTTTCCGCAGTGGTTACCACGCACTGCTCGGACGAACCGCATTCGCTAGATTCAATGCGGTACCACATTATGCATACCTCAAGCTCAAGATGCCAGGACCGTGCGAGGTGATCATTGTCAACGGAAATATGGACCGCTCCCTTCGAACAGAAGAGCATACGGCAGCCCTCGCGGCAGAAGTACAATGCGGCCTCCTCCGACAAACCAATCCAGCGACAACTTCGAGCACAGTCAAGCGAGTCCGGAGCACACCGCAACAGGATCATCAGGAACGCCAAGAGCGTGATTAGCAGTCCGACCTCCGCTCAAGCCCCTCCAAAGCAGCATTCGCGCCACGTGGACACAATTACGCACTCAAAATACCATGGGCATAGGCGGAGGCGCATCGACGACTCAGTCAATAGTGCGGGTAACCGCCAAATACCTTCATACTCTTTCCCTCTTACCTTTCAGGACACCGCGTTGGCGCAACATCCTCAAAAGAGCCGAATTGCCGGACTTATAGGGGAGAGACATCCAAGGAGGCAACAGACGTTGTGCAATGAAGGAAATACCTGTGGAATCTATTTACGATCATTATACCTGCTTTATCTATCCGAACACAGCCTGCCCCTAGATAGGACATGTTAAATAGTCCTATTTTATCTCTCGCTTAACGCATCCATTGTAAACGTCACGCTTAAACGTATTTTTCGTCAATGGGAGATTATATATAGCGTCATCTTATTATTCTTATTTGAGCATTTTTTCTCTTAAAATGTTTATTTGATATTGCATCCGTACACCTTGGTGCGGTCAGTTTGCCACGGGCTTCTCATGGCACCCTGTAATATGGCAAATAAAGTCCAAACACTTTCAACAGTGCGACTGTCGGTGTCAAAACCGGTGGATCTCGGGTAGGGGGTCCCGAACTGTGTGTCTAGGCAGATGGTAACAGGAGACAAGGGACACGATGTTTTTACCCAGGTTCGGGCCCTCTCGATGGAGGCAATACCCTACTCCTGCTTGATTAATATTGATGATATGGGTAGTACAAGAGTAGATCTACCACGAGATCAAGGAGGCTAAACCCTAGAAGCTAGCCTATGGTATGATTGTTGTTCTGTCCCTACGGACTAAAACCCTCTCTCGTTTATATAGACGCCGGATAGGTTAGGGTTACACAGTCGGTTACAATGGTAGGAGATCTACATATCCATATCGCCAAGCTTGCCTTCCACGCCAAGGAAAGTCCCATCCAACACGGGACGAAGTCTTCAATCTTGTATCTTCATAGTCTTGGAGTCCGGCCGTGATGATAGTCCGCTATCCGGACACCCCTAGTCCGGGACTCCCTCAAGAGCCCTCGAACCAGGCTTCAATGACGACGAGTCCGGCGTGTTGATTGTCTTCGGCATTGCGAGGCGGGTTCCTCCTCCGAATACTTCATAGAAGGTTTTGAACACAAGGATAGTGTCCGGCTCTGAAAAACAAGTTCCACATAACACCGTAGAGAGAATAATTTTTGCACAGATCTGCTGACGTATTCCGCGGCGTGACACCACACCACGGCCAGGCCTTTATATGAATCGTTTTTTACTGTTCCACCTCAGCGTGTTTAGCGAGGCGGTTTCCTTGGCACATCTTATCAAAGCATAGATCGTGTCCCCTTATTCCGGGACTCTCATCAATACGTACGTGGGTAACCCATCCGCGCCATTGATTACGGCGCTTGGGAAATAAGCGAGTTTTACCAGGCTGGTGGGGGACGCATAGCTTCGTCCGTCCATATAAGGGGATAAGGATCGACCTTTTCACCTACGCCTTCTTCCTCCTTTGCTTATCCATTTCCGCGCCCTCGAGCTCCAGCGCCCAAGTCCGGACATCCCACCTCAACCTTCTCCAACCATGTCAGGAGCGGGAGGCAGGTGGATGGCCTCCTCCGTCACGGAGGGGCACATCACAAGACTGCGGGAGGCCGGATACTTGTCCGGCGACATCACGCACAGGCTGCCCGATGCGGGCAGCTTATTCCAACCCGGGCCCCATGAGAGGGTAGTGTTTCTCCCCACTTCCTCCGCGGACTTGGTTTTCCACTTCACCCATTTGTCCGGGGGCTCATGTTCTACTACGGCCTGGACTTCCACGACCTAGCCCCGAATTTCATCCTCAACATCTCGGTGTTTATCGTCGTGTGCGAGGCTTTCCTCTGCATCCAGCCCCACTTCGGCTTATGGCTGAAGATCTTCAATGTCTGGCCGAAGGTAGTGGGCGGCCGTCAAGCGGAGTGCGGAGGCACCATGGTTGGCAAGATGGCCAAGGTCCTGTGGCTCGAGGGCGCCTTTGTGGAGACAATAAAGGGGTGGCAATCGGGGTGGTTCTACATCACCGAGCCACGCGACCCCGAATGGGTGGCGGCCCCCGAATTTAGATCTGGCTTCCCCACACGGCTCTCGTCATGGAAGGAGACGGGCCTGACATGGGGGAATTCAGAAGAGCTATCCGGAATCCAAACATGTGTCCGAAACCTGGTGGACAAGAATCAGGCTTGTCGACGTAATCCAGGTCATGCACAGCACCGAACCTTGAGCCGGCTCTTCGACACTACGTACGAAGATGCCTGGAAGGTGCTGTTCAAGGGCGCTGAAGCCCCAACATCCCTAACAAGGATCGCGGATACAACTCGCGGCGCCCAGCCGGCGAGGTAAGTTATTTTACCCTTTACGGGACTCTTTTTTCATAGATTGACTCTATGCGGGATCTAAACCTCCCTAATCTTTGACAGGACTGGCTGAAGACGTCCAGACAGATTAACTGTCCGACTCCTTTGCCGGAAGACCCGGAGGACGCCCGATTGACGGGGCTGATGGCTCCGGCGCCCCATGTGTTGCCGGTGAAGAAGGCCAAGAAGGAGGCCACGGGAACTCAAAGGAGCTCCCGACGCCAAGTGCTGTCAGATTCTGATGCAGAATATTCTCCTGAGGACGAGGAGAAAGAAGAAGAAGCTCCTCCCCCAGCGGGGGAGGAGAAGAAAAAGAAGGCCGCCCCAACTGGGGAGGCCGGAGGGTCCAAGAAGGGAAGAACCCTTCCTCCGGACTTCTCCACCAACGTCGACGATGAGGAGGAGGATTGGCCTACAACGGCCAAGCCCCTGGCGAGATCGTAAGTGTCCGGATACCCATGGCTTTTTATTATTGCAGAGTGTTCTCTAATGTCGAACAATCGTGCAGCCCGCCCAAGGGCGAGTTCGCCGATTCATCGAGCGGGTCCCTGGGCTCGTCGGAAATGGAGATTGCTTCGCTTCTGACCGCCTCCTCGCCTCACGCTGCGGACGACACCAAGGTGGTGCCCCAAGGGGGCTTGGTCAAGAGGAGGTGGCGCAGGAGGAGCCACAAGGCAACCTCCCGGACTCCAGGCGCGTGGGGGGCAAGACCCCCAGGGGCTCTAAGCCCGACCCTCGTCCAGGACTCCATGCCGGAACCATCACGGTTCGAAGTCCGGCCAGCGGATCCTTCATAAGAAGGGTAAAGACGCCGGTGTCCTCCGTCCAACCGGAGGCACCGGATAACTCTCGGAGGCGCTTAACAGGCGCTTCCATCGAGGAGGAGCACCGCCTTGTTATGAGTGCGGTGATCCGACGATTCGATCCGCCAAGAGCGGATCGATCAAGCTTCGCATCAGCCTTCTAACAGGCTTTGAGGTAAGTTTAGAATATGTAAAAATATTACCGCATAGACAGTAGCCACGATGCTTAGTTCGGTGTTCGGAAAGAAAAGCCGGACTAAGGATCTAAAAGATATACGCAGTGAGCCTAACATAAGTATGTCAATATGGGAATGCAGGCTGCGCTGCTGACCTCTGCCCGCCTTGTTGCGGAGGTCAATGCATTGAAGCGAACCTCGGCGGTCCGAGAACGAGCTCGGACAAGCCAAGAAGCAGCTCGAGGACAAGGAAGGTAAGTAATACCTTATAGAAAAGGTTTTGGTTGCAAAAAATAACAGGAATAACTTGGGTACTACAGGGGCCATGAACGAGGTGGCGACCCTGAAGGAGGCGGTGTCCGTGGCCGAAAACAAAGCTCATGAGCGCACCGAGCGAGAGAAGGGGGAGGCACAGCTGGCCAAGGTACGACAAGAACTCCAAGCTCTCGTGGAAAGACACGAGAGTTTGGAGCGTGACTCGAAGACTCGAGAGTCCGAGCTTGCCGCGGCTCTTGAGAGTGCCAAAGCTGCTAAGGCCGAGGCCCAAAAAGCCCTTCAAGAAATTGAGTCGTTAAAGAAGATAGTGGCGGGTAAGGAATTCTTTATGCAAAGCAAGCATGTGAAAGTGAATTATCTATTACTTACCCGGATTCGGAGCTCTCCAGGAGCATTTGCAGATTTCCCGTGGTGTCCGATCTGCCGCATTCTACCGCACCAAGGAGGGAGCTCGACGGAAAAAGGTGTTCTGGTCTCGATCTTTGAGGCCGACCATCCGTGCCCTGAGAGACCAGTGAAGCAGCTGGTCGAGCTCCACAAGGTTGCCGAACAGGCCATGAAGGGCCCTATAGCGCAGCTGTGGCCATTGGAGGCCATGCCTGGGAGCTACTTCGGCTTGGTGCAGCGGCTGGTGGACGCCTGTCCACGGATTGAAGTCATCAAGCGCTCCGTCTGCATTGAAGGTGTCCGTTGGGCCCTTGCCCGTGCTAAAGTGCACTGGGGCAAGCTAGATGCGGAGAAGCTTGTGACGGACGGGCCGCCGAAGGGCCATGAGCATCGCACGCCCGAAATGTACTATGAGGGCCTCCTGAAGGGTGCCTGCCGAATAGCGGATGAGTGCTCCAAAGATGTAATTTTTGAATAGGCCCGCGTTTGTTATCATGTACGCTGAAAACTTGTTCATATGCGCTAAGCAACGCTTGTTAATTTAAAATATTACCTTCTGTGTGGCCGTTTATCAAATTTGAGAGATGGCAAGTCGTTGGCTTCAGCCCCCATGCCACGAAAGTCTTTGGGGTGTTCGGGATAAACTTGAGCACTCTTGTTCCCATTCTTGGGTCCATCTAGGGAGGCGCTCAAGACAACGAACAAGGCAACCGGACTTATAATGCTTGAACACTCTCACTTAGCCATAGAATTCTATAATTTTAAATTTCGGCGAAACCCCTAGTATTCGGAAGACCGAGTTCGGGGTGCTATCCACGCCTTGGCGGACAATTCGGTTCCTCGCTCTAAGCGGCATAAGTCTTTAGGGACCGAAAAAACCTCTCGAACAGCGACAGGGCTCTCGCCCTATCATGACGGTCAGTTTTAGCTTTCTCCTTTGAGGTGCTCGACCCAGCTCAAGCGGGCACAATCGCAGTGGTTCTCCCGGTGCTACCTTAGCCGATATAGCGGAACGTAAGGTACCAAAACACGGGAGCCGGACAAACCCAACTATTTACCCAAGACATGATTCAGAGCCGATTCATATAATGCTATAAGTTCGGGGTGCCGCACTTGTGAAAGTGTTCGGACTTATCACACCATAATTTTGGGATGCTTAAGCCCCTGGTGTATTGGCCGTACCAAAGTGTACGGTTGCAACATGTCATGAAATGAACATATGTATAGATAAAGCAAGTAGTGCAATAATAAGCAAAAGCTATGTATTGTTTATTCAAAAAAGGTACTGCAATGAAAGCAGAACGATACAAATAGTGCTATAAGCAAGGGATGGGACTATCTAACATGTCCCCCTCCAGGGGTAAGTCATGGGATGGTATGTAAAACAGGTATAATGCTCGTAATAGAGACCACTGAACACTCGACGTGGCTTTCCGCTTCCCTGGCTGTTGCATCGTGAGTTCGGCGATTCAAGTGTCGGACAGGACTTCTCAAAGACGGAGTCCTGAAAGTAAGAAAAAGGAAGAAAAGGGAAAAAAAGAAAAAGAATGACACAATCGGGAGCCCCTGGTGCGGTCGAGCCGCATTCTTGGCGTGCCGTGGTCTTGCCCCTCCCCATATGCCCATGGTATCTCCAGAGCGTAATAATGTACGGCAGTAATACTAGCTTCAGCGATTTCGCGAGGGCGGGGTTAGCCGGATTACTACGCATGCTTGAATCGTGCTGTGCCATCTTGTTGTAGGTTACTCCGGGCGCAGCGGATGTTGTCCGGACGCTTAGTGGCCGGACTCGAGAATTGCTGTGAGAGGCTGCTTTGTACCTCCGCCGCGAGGGCCGCCGTGTGCTCCTCCGTTCGGAGAGAGCGTTCGGTGTTTCCAGTCACCGTGGTTACTCCTCGAGGGCCTGGCATCTTGAGTTTGAGGTATGCGTAGTGCGGCACCGCATTGAACTTTGCAAATGCGGTTCGTCCGAGCAGTGCATGATAGCCGCTGCGGAATGGGACGATGTCAAAGATTAACTCTTCGCTTCGGAAGTTATCCGGGATCCAAGACCACTTCAAGTGTAACTGAGCCCGCATAAGCTGGCCTCTACACCCGGTATGACGCCTTTAAAGGTCGTCTTTGTAGGTTTAATCCTTGAGGGTCTATGCCCATTTTGCGCACTGTATCCTGATAAAGCAGGTTCAGGCTGCTGCCGCCGTCCATCAGGACTCTGGTTAGGTGAAATCCGTCAATAATTGGGTCAAGAACCAATGCGGCGAAACCGCCGTGACGAATGCTAGTGGGGTGGTCCCTTCGATCGAGGGTGATCAGGCAGGAAGACCATGGGTTGAACTTTGGGGCGACTGGCTCCATCGCGTATACGTCCCTTAGTGCATGCTTCCGCTCCCTTTTGGGTATGTGGGTTGCGTATATCATGTTCACCGTCCGCACTTGTGTGGGAAAACCCTTCATCCTCTATTGTTCGTGGCGGCCGGGCTCTTCCTCGTCATCGCTATGCAGCCCCTTGTCATTGAGTTCGCACTTAACTTGCTCGCTTGTTTGAACACCCAACAATCCCTGTTGGTGTGATTGGCTGGTTTTTCGGGGTGCCATGTATCCGCACAAGCGATCGTAGTATTCGGTCCAAGTTGGACGGGCCCCGGTATTTCTTTTGAATGGCTTCTTCCACGACCGGGTTTAGAGCCTCCGAATCCGGCATTGACGGCGTATCTTCAAAGATTATCGCCGTTAATGCGGCGCTTGTTCTTGTTGCAACGTGACCTGCCATTGCTGTCCTTGGTATCCGAACTATCAGGGTGTTTGGCCAAGTTGTTGCTTCGAGCTAGCCAGCTGTCCTCTCCCGCACAAAAGCGAGTCATGAGGGTTGTGAGGGCTGCCATAGATTTTGGCTTTTCCTGTCCTAGGTGCCGGGCAAGCCACTCGTCATGGATGTTATGTTTGAAGGCTGCAAGGGCCTCTTGCATCCCGGACGATCAACGATTTGATTTTTCTTTGTTAAGAACCGTGTCCGTAATTGTTCCGCCGATTCTTGGCTGCTGAATTATGTGGCTAAGGTCATCGGCGTCCGGTGGTCGCACATATGTGCCCTGGAAGTTATCAAGGAATGCGGCTTCTAGGTCCTCCAAACAACCAATTGATTCTGCTGGCAAGCTGTTGAGCCAATGTCGAGCTGGTCCTTTAAGCTTGAGTGGGAGGTATTTGATGGCATGTAGATCATCACCGTGGGCCATGTGGATATGGAGGAGATAGTCCTCTATCCAGAATGCAGGATCTGTGGTACCATCGTATGATTCGATGTTTACGGGTTTGAAGCCCTCGGGGATTTGATGATCCATTACTTCATCTGTGAAGCATAGTGGGTATGCGGCGCCTTCTTATTGGGCTATATCACGACGTAGCTCATATGAGCTACATCTCTTGTGTTCGTCCGGCGGTTTCTTTGTATCCGGTATGACGGTAATCATCCCGCGTCGTTGGGCGCCCACGCAATCCGTAGATCGATCTTGTATGTTTTGCCTTATCCTCCAATATATCTCGCAAGTCCGGCGCATTTTCCCGTCCCTTGGTACTTTTTGAGCGGCGTCGTGGTGTGGCTTGAGCGGAGGGCCGAGAGGCTTCTCTGTCGCGGCCACGGGGTGGCCGGTCTGCTATGTCGTGCGCTGGTGACTTGGGTGCTTCCTCCTCCGATCGAGGCAGCGGCCTGCTTTTGGGGTAGCTTTTGGAGGGGCGTTCGAGTTCATACTCTTGGCTGCAAGGACTTGAGTCCATCTGTCAGCCTAGCAGGTCTTGATCAGCTCTAAGCTGTTGCTGCTTTTCTTGAGGCTGCTTGTCGTGGCTATAAGCCTGCGTTTGAAACGCCTCTGTTGGCGGGATCCTCGGGCATGACAAATTCATCGTAAATCGAGGCTTGCCTCATCTTCGGAGGGAGGCGCATAATTATCGCCCCTCGACCTCTCTTTCTCGCCGCATTGTAAATGCGGACTTGCTTCTCCCTCCTCTGCGCTGAGTCCTTTGGAGGGGTTCTCTTCGCACCTTTATGCGGGGTGTTATTATCTCCCGTGCCGGAATCACCATTTTTATTTTGGCGGGATTTAGAGCGGCGCCGCTGACGTCGGCGCTTCGGCTGTTTCTTGGAGGGGTCATCCTCCGTTGTTCCATCGCCGTTCACATCTTTTGGGATGTCCACCATGTATATGTCATATGACGAGGTGGCCTTCGATTGCTCCTCAGGCGCTGGGTCTTGGTCGTCTCCGGCGTCGTCGTCCATACCGTCGACGTCTTTAGAGTCGAAGTCGAGCATGTCGGTTAAATCATCGACAATGGCTACAAAGTGGGTGGTGGGTGGGCGTTGAATTTCATCATCCGTATCCCAACCTTCCTGTCCGCATGATCCGCCAGGCTCTCCGGATAAAGAGAGACTTTAGCGAATTCAGGATGTCGCCAAAGGGCGAGTCTTTGAAAGATGTCCGCAGCGATGAACTCCATATCAGCGCCCAATCGGATTCGATTGGCGGCGCGGAGGGTTGAGTCCGGAGAGGAGTCCGCACCGGAGTCGAGGTCTTCGCAAAGGACATGGATGGAGTTCGGCTCAATCGCCGAGAGATTGTAGCCCCGAGGCGGTGTCCAACCACTCGCCCTCGATCGGGGAATCCGGATCCGGATTAAGGGTCGGGCGGATCTTTGGTGCGGCCTCCGGGGCCTTTGTTAATTGCAGAGCTAGATCATGCCCATCGAGACAAGGCGTGGCGCTTATTGCGGCTCGAATCCGTCGAAGATCAAGTCTCCGCGGATATCGGCCGTAAAGTTCAAACTTCCAAATCTGACCTGATGGCCAGGGGCATAGCTTTCGATCTGCTCCAGATGGCCAAGCGAATTGGCCCGCAGTGCAAAGCCACCGAACACGAAGATCTGTCCGGGGAGAAAAGTCTCACCCTGGACCGCCTCGTTGTTGATGATTGAAGGAGCCATCGGGTCGATCGGTGACGACACAGAGGAACTCTCAATGAAAGCACCAATGTCGGTGTCAAAACCGGCGGATCTCGGGTAGGGGGTCCCGAACTGTGCGTCTAGGCGGATGGTAACAGGAGACAAGGGACGCGATGTTTTACCGAGGTTCGGGCCCTCTCGATGGAGGTAATACCCTACTCTGCTTGATTAATATTGATGATATGGTTAGTACAAGAGTAGATCTACCACGAGATCAAGGAGGCTAAACCCTAGAAGCTAGCCTATGGTATGATTGTTGTTACGTCCTACGGACTAAAACCCTCCGGTTTATATAGACACCGGATAGGTTAGGGTTACACATAGTCAGTTACAATGGTAGGAGATCTACATATCCGTATCGCCAAGCTTGCCTTCCACGCCAAGGAAAGTCCCATCCGGACATGGGACGAAGTCTTCAATCTTGTATCTTCATAGTCTTGGAGTCCGGCCGTGACGATAGTCCGGCTATCCGGACACCCCCTAGTCCGGGACTCCCTCAGCGACACCCCGAACTTATAGCACTATATGCATCATGTCAGGACCCCGATCCTAAGTCACACCGATCTAGCATGTAACACATCATATCACTTTGCGGCCTCACACACGGTATTCCCACGGGTGTCGCCTTACCATGGTCGGGACCGTTTGCGTCTTTTGGCTCACGTATATGATAGTGTCGCTAGCATCCATATGACAAAGAACCCGGCCGACATGGCTAGTCGTGGAACCCAAAGCGGCGCTTAACCTATGGGAACGAGCATACATGAATCACATCGAGCATGTCGGTCATCAACGTATATATTCGGGCTGTAGCACTGGGCTAACAGGGCTCCGGTATCCCGGCTGCAGCAGCTAGGCAGGACTCGAATAACACCGCGTGACATTTCCCGAAGGAGACGGACATAAGGCGAAGTGAAACACATGCCGCCAGTCAAGTGTCCAAGCAGTAGTCTGGGCTAGCAGGACTCCGTGAACCGGGTCTGTAGCGGACTACTATCGCCGGAAGCACGAGACTACATTTCCCCATATGAGAGGCTGCCAAGGATAAACAACTAGTTTGTCGGATCCCACACATACCAAGCATTTCAAACATACACACATTATACTTGATATGCGTAGATACAACATGGCATCACAACATAACTCTACGACTCAGATATTATTCATTAGGCTCCAAGAGCGAGATATTCAAACATGGGTCTCATGACCCAACACTCGGAAAGCATACAAGTCAAAGCACAAGCGGAAGCTAATCATGTCTCGAGCTGGACAACTATAAATGAAAAAGGCCGAGAAGCACGACTATCTACCAGATCTGCCGAGGGCACAAGATCGTGAAATGAGGTAACAAGCTAAACGTCGAAGTCCACATGGAACTACTAGCGAGACTGACGTCTCTCTGCAAAATATAAAATAAGCAAACGTGAGTACAATTGTACTCAGCAAGACTTACATCAGAACTAACTACATATGCATCATTATCAAAAGGGGTTGGTGGAGTTTGACTGCAGCAAGCCAGCTTTGACTCGGTGGCTATCCTGAACTACGACTGCAAGTAACTCTTTTGAGGTGGCGCACACGAGTCCACATATTCACCATATCAATACACCACTATGGACCCGCTCCCGTCTTCCTATGAGAACGCCATCCATAGCACTCACGCTTATCTTGCGCATTTTAGGGTATCCACTTTCACTTGTCTATGAACTGATATAGGCAACCGAAGTCCTTCTCCGTGGACACGGCTATTCGAATAGATCATGTTAACCCCGCAGGGGTACTTCTTCACACACGCTCACCACTTACCGCCGTTTACACGACATGTACTCGGCAACCTTCAAGCGGAAGCCCAACGTGGGTGTCGGCCACGACCTACCTAAACACACAAGTCCCAAGTCCAGTTTATCGCCTATTCGGGTTCCATCCGCAGGAGTCCGCCGAGGTTTCCCATACAGCCCCGAACGATGTGTGCAGGGTTCCCGAGACACCAAACGGGTGAATCGGTACAGCCACAGTGCCTACCGCAACACAACCCACCCCTACGGTCAGCGTTAAATCCGCCCTCAAAGATGCTACAAACACCGTAAACTACTTGCAACTCCTGCATCGAGGACAAGAGTGGTTAAGAAGCCGAGAGGGTCCATTGGTTTCGGGCCCAATGCGTGGTAGTAACTGCTTTCATGGATCACAAACACAGATCTCAGTTCACGAGGACGGCTGCAATGAGACAACCCACCATGTACTCCTACATGGCCTCTCACCGCCATTTTACCAAATCGTGTTCATACACTTAGCTCACACAGTAGGACATGTTCACACAACCATTCCAATTCATTCCCGATGAATCAGACCTGACTCAACTCTAAGCATTAGCAGGCATGACAACAAGCATGAATGAGTAGGCACAACAGGGCTCAAACAACTCCTACTCATGCTAGTGGGTTTCATCTAATTATTGTGGAATGACAGGTCATGCAGAGGATAAAGGGGTTCAGCTACCGCAGCAAGTAACACATGAGTCGTTGTTGTCCTAATGCAATAAAATAGAGCAGGAGCAAGAGAGTGGGATTATATCGGAATGAACAAGGGGGGTTTTGCTTGCCTGGCACTTCTGAAGATAATATAGTTCTTCATCGGTGTCATCGAACAATCGTTGAACATCGCTCTACGGAGGGGACAATTACCGCAAACAAGAGAGAACACAATCAATGCAATGCACATTCACATGAATGACATGTCATATTAAGGTACTGAATTCACCTAATGCAATAATAACCCAAGTTAGTTGAAGTGGAATTCAAACAAGGTTGAACTCCAACTCCAAATGCTAGTTCATAAATTACCCTAATCATGATTCATCCTATTCAGTGAGGTTAACTTGTTCAAACATGCATGATCATGGCATAAACAGATTCTTCATATTTTTCTCGATCATTTTTCATATATAAATTTTTGCATTTGGAGTTATAGAATAAAAGTTATAAGCATTTGAAATTTGAATTATATTCGGAATTTTGCTATATTAGAATAAATCCAGAAATTCATTTATTGCGTCAAAGATGAGGTCGGCGTGACGTCAGGGGTCAACGGGTCGTCCAGGTCAAACTGACCAGTGGGACCCGCATGTCAAGAATTAGTTTAACTAATTAACTTTAATTAAAACTAACCGGATTAGTTAACCGAGGGGTCCACTGCCGCTGACTCGGAGCGATCAATCGGGCCCACCACCAATCGGTCATGGTCAACTCGCCGGCGTCTAGCCGCCGGGCGAGGCCAAAGGCCGGGCGGAGCAGAGTGCTTTGCACGTTCCGCCACCAAATGGGGCGCGGAAGGCGTCTACGTGGAGCTGGAGATGAACCGCGGCTCTTGGTGGAGTTAGCTTGGGTCGGGATGGCCGGAGTTGGCGCCGGCGACGGGTTAGGCGGCCGCCGGGGTTCGGCCAACTACGGGTTTGGGGTTGGAGGGCTCGGCGAGGTGCGGGAAGTGCATGGGCAGACCCGTTGGGGTGGGTGAATGCAACGGGCACCTCGGGTGGCCGGAGAGTGGCCGGAGCACGTCGGGCGACGAGCCCGCGGGCGTGCGGCAGTGATCGAGGTTGGGTCGTTGTGGTGCTCGGGGGCGCGAGAGAGAGGGAAGGGGAGTTAGGTAGGCTCACGGGCGCCGCGTAGAGAGCCTCGTCGGGGTCGGGGACGAACCGGGGCGACGGCGACGTCAAAGGGGATCTCCGGCGACTTCGAGCTCGGGCGAGGTCGGTGTAGTGGCTTCGGGCACTTAGAGCGAGCGGGACTCAGCTCGCTAGGGGTAGTGGAGTGCGGAGCTCTGGACATGGTGGGGAGGAGCATGGACGGCGGGAGCACGACGGGCGGTGGCGCTGATGGCGATGGCGTCGGCCAGGTTGGGGGAGAGCGAGAGAGAGAGGCGGGGGCGAGTGGCGTGTCCAGGGAGTTCGGCGACGACGTGGAGGTCATCCAGGCGGCGAGGCGGCGAGGTGAAGCAGGCGACGGCCAGCTGTGTGGCGCGCCGGTGCTCGCCGTCGGGCACTGGCTGCCTGTCAAGCCGAGCCAAGCAGCCATTGGCGGCTCACTGGCTGGGCCGGTAGGTGGGCCGGGTGGGCGTCAGGTAAGTTTTCCGTTTTATTTAATCTTTTCTAATTTCCTGCAACTTTGTGGGGTTTTCTAAAATACCAAAACAGTTTTAAAAATCACCAAAATGCTCTCGGTCCCTTGTTGGAATATTTCCAACATGAAACATTTTGGTTTGGCAATTTTTGGACATTTAAAATATTTTGTATAATTTGAATGCTCAAATTCAAAACTTGTGGATTAATCCAAGGACCTTTGGATGACCTAGAAAATGATGCAACACCTTTGACATAGGCTCTGAACCAAAGCAAAGATGATGAGCATTTTGAAGGGCATTTCAGGTTCATTGAAATAATTTTTAGTAAACCCTAGTTGAGTTAAAGGGGGGGGGGGTGTTCTGGGGTTTCCTGCCTTCCCCATTTCAAATTCAAATGAAATTTAAACATGATGCACACCCTAATGCATGGTCTATCTGGGATGTGACAACTCACCCCCACTAAACAAGAATCTCGCCCCGAGATTCAAGACGTGAGGTAGGAGGAAAAAGGGAAGTCACGAACTATCACAATCTTCATGATCCAATTGCCTTTCTCGAAGACGTTGATTCATTCCATCATCTTAGTCTTGACGTCTTGCTTTCAAGATCTTCGCTCGACACGACAACAGAGAGAAGGGGGAAATCCTACATGACTCGATCTTCATGAAGATCAGGTAAACATGATCAACTCACGGACCGAGACGGTGACACATCTCGAGTTGAGACACAAAATACATCGAGGGGATGGAAGAACAACAATGGGATTTGATTGGTGGTAACAATTCCACGCTTAGGGAGATAGTGGATGGTGTCAAGGTGGCGAGGAAATATTTATCATGATCCCGTAACAGGACACCTCGAGAAGGGTGACGCAAGAACTATTCCCTTAAGTGGCAAAAAGAATTACTTTTGATCCATAGATCATTGGAACTCTTTATACCAGCCTAAGGCAATTCACAACGATCATTTGGTGGGATGCAAAGGAATGGTACACGGACTAAAATGGCTGATGTAGACTACCTTGTTGAAGACAACGCAATGGATGATTTTGCTTATCATCGAAGGTGGGGGGACCCATGGTGAATCCACTTTTGAGGATGATCCTAGACAAGAATTACTAAGAAGGCAGCCCATGGAAATTGGCACAATGGGGTGCAAGCTGGGAACGAGATACAACTGTTCGAATGTCCCAACCATCATATCTCACCGAGATTCAGATCTGGTTGATGTTAGGATATTTCAGACTCATCATGTCCGAAAAGGAAGGGTTGCAACACAATTCGACGAGATGGCGCTATGAGATTCTCGGGATATGAACTACGATAGCAAGCTCCAAAACATGAGCTGGTTTTGCTACAAACATGTGAACACGTTGTTTCGCATAAGCATGACCACATGGTAGTCTCACAACAAAACACTACCGAGTTCAGATTGGGAACCATCATTGCGGATATTGAAATCACTTCATAAATCCGGATTAGCTCTTATGAAGGAACTTCTTCTCCTTGAACAAATCAGTCAGTGGCTTGGGGTGCTAGGAATACATACGGAATGAAGATGATCAGTCTATCAAACCATAGAATACTTCGCACATGCATGGTGACTTGGGATGATTCCAGAGGAAGCAAAACAAACCTTTCTCAAATTCATGGCGGCAACTTACATCGATGCACATGAACTAGAGGAAGTCACTACTTTCATCCAAACATATGCTTCATGAACGAAACACGAAGAATTGCTTACACAAGTTTCCAATACTAGGTTGATGCTCAACATGACTCATGGGGAGACAAAATGCTACCGATGGGCTCAACATCAACTCATCGGAATTTCCATATCACTTTGGACTTCCACCATCATGTGAACACGTTGCTAGCATTGGTCAGACCAAAGATATAATGGTGTATGCTCGAGGGATCAACCACGAGTAAGACAACATTACGAGCACCGTTGGTACTGATTTGATTTGACGATAGCCCATACTCAAATCAAAGAATTGGTAGGACGATAGATCCAACAACTGATCACAAGGAACAATCGATGAAGATATCATCTTTCTTCAACACACACTTCACAAGAATATCCCTTTGGATCGAACTAAGTTAGGCAAGCTTTTATCTTCCAACTCTCCAAGTTGTTGTTTGGCTTTAACCAACTAGCTCAGGGGTATCCAACACAGATTCTTGGAGAAAGGGTGGTTCACAAGAAACCGACTTGATCACGGGCTCAACATAACAGGGTGGAACAACCGGTAACACTTCCAAGAAGATATTTGGAAAGTCACGAACCACGGTATGTTACTAAGCTCGAGAACAATCTTGCTTTTCAAGGCAAGATGATATGATTAAGGGAGTGAGGACTTGACAAGATCCTAACTCATGGATCGAAGAGTGCACGAAAATAAGGACTAGGTAGCACGATCAATCTTAGAATGATGGTTTAATAACCAACACGCTAAGAATGAGAATATTGTCCATTTACCACCAAGCAACGAGTGGCTCGGAGTATTGATTTCGCACATCACAATTCACTTGCGGCATTCGGTTACATCAATACGGATCCGAGGAATGAATAATGATGGCGAGAAGTATCACTGCGTCAAGAATTCCTAAGAGGTTGTGCAATTCCCATGACATTCTTGACATAAGATGGCAATACTTCAGGGTGGAACAGATTCAAAAGCTGAATTGGCATTTTGATCTGCGGGATACAAATCGCTTTGACCCAATCTCGGATATGGATGAGGTAATCGGAGTTTGTTTCTCCTAGTCATTAGGAATAGAATGGCTTGACGGACCATAGGAGTAAAAGGCATTGATGAACTCGAATGCACCCATACCCTTGGTTATCAATTGTTCGACGAGGGTCGGAGTACAACTAAAGAGGAACAACTCGAGGAGCATATAACTTTCGAGTTGTGGATGCACAGATTAGTATGTCGGCGAGCTCAACATTTCTTCCGGATAATCCATGCGTAAAAAGGTAGAATTGGCGAGTCACAATATGGATGGAGTACTCCTCAAGAGCACTCTTATTGTGATGTTTTGGTTCAACAAACTTCTGCCATAAGTGGTTCATGGTATTTGGACGAAGGATAATACCACGGACTTCGAGGACTATCGCAAAGGTTACTAATATCCTAAAGGCACTAGCAAATACTAACAACATGAAGTAGGATGAATCTCGGGTTCAGAAGCCCAGGAGTAGAATACTTACTACTAAATGGCATCACGGGATGCTTTCAAGAATACTGGCGAATCATCACACTAGGGATACAAAAGCATTGCTAAATTGCTAGGTGACTTCCTAAACACCTAGGGTCATAATAATAATTCCAACATATATGTCAAGGCAATAAATTACCTCAACGCACCGGTTAGTGTGCTTATTCGACCAATAAGGACATCGGGAGCGGAAAGGAAGGATTTGCAAATGCATCGGACTATTTAGAGACACAGGGATGACTCGACAAAGCATAACGGCTGTAAAGGCTCAAAATGATTTGAGACATCCTGCAAGAATGGTGGCATAACCACTCAACAACATCATAACAAGATTACGAGATCAACAGTTATCATACGTAAGTAGTAGGAACTGAATCGGGGATTAAAACCAACAATCTTAAAGGTCTATGGATTAGTAACACGTCATCCTCGATAGATAGATGAGAAGCCTAGTTCTTAAACCCGTAGAAGAGAAGAGGATGACTCAGATCAGAAGGCCATGAGGTATAAGGAGTAAAAGAGCCTTACGTTCCCTTCCACAATCAATTCCCTTATATAACTAAAGCATTTCTAGACACAACTTCGACCAGTTTGGCTTGGTAATCCTACAGCAACAAAGCTCGATACCAACGCTGTCGGACCCGATCCTAAGTCACACCGATCTAGCATGTAACACATCATATCACTTTGCGGCCTCACGCACGGTATTCCCACGGTGTCGCCTTACCATGGCCCGGACCGTTTGCGTCTTTTGGCTCACGTATATGATAGTGTCGCTAGCATCCATATGACAAAGAACCCGGGCCGACATGGCTAGTCGTGGAACCCAAAGCGGCGCTTAACCTATGGGAACAGGCATACATGAATCACATCGAGCATGTCGGTCATCAACGTATATATTCGGGCTGTAGCACTGGGCTAACAGTGGCTCCGGTATCCCGGCTGCAGCAGGCTAGGCAGGACTCGAATAACACCGCGTGACATTTCCCGAAGGCGACGGACATAGGAACGAAGTGAAACACATGCCGCCAGTCAAGTGTCCAAGCATTAGTGCTAGGCTAGCAGGACTCCGTGAACCGGGCAGAAGCGGACTACTATCGCCGTAAGCACGAGACTACATTTCCCCATATGAGAGGCTGCCAAGGATAAACAACTAGTTTGTCGGATCCCACACATACCAAGCATTTCAAACATACACACATTATACTTGATATGCGTAGATACAACATGGCATCACAACATAACTCTACGACTCGAGATATTATTCATTAGGCTCAAGAGCGAGATATTCAAACATGGGTCTCATGACCCAACACTCGAGCATACAAGTCAAAGCACAAGCGGAAGCTAATCATGTCTCGAGTACGCATAACTATAAATGAAAAAGGCCGAGAAGCCCGACTATCTACCAGATCTGCCGAGGGCACAAGATCGTAGCTGAGGTAACAAGCTAAACGTCAAGTCCACATGGAACTACTAGCGAGACCGACGTCTCTACGCAAAATATAAAATAAGCAAACGTGAGTACAATTGTACTCAGCAAGACTTACATCGAACTAACTACATATGCATCATTATCAAAAGGGGTTGGTGGAGTTTGACCGCAGCAAGCCAGCTTTGACTCGGTGGCTATCCTGAACTAACATCGCAAGTAACTCTTTTGAGGTGGCACACGAGTCCACATATTCACCATATCAATACACCACTATGGACCCGCTCCGTCTTCCCACGAGAACGCCATCCATAGCACTCACGCTTATCTTGCGCATTTTAGGGTATCCACTTTCACTTGTCTATGAACCGATATAGGCAACCCAGAAGTCCTTCTCCGTGGACACGGCTATTCGAATAGATCATGTTAACCCCGCAGGGGTACTTCTTCACACACGCTCACCACTTACCGTCGTTTACACGACATGTACTCGGCAACCTTCAAGCGGAAGCCCAACGTGGGTGTCGGCCACGACCTACCTAAACACACAAGTCCCAAGTCCAGGTTTATCGCCTATTCGGGTTCCATCTGCAGGGAGTCCGGCCGAGGTTTCCCATACAGCCCCGAACGATGTGTGCAGGGTTCCCGAGACACCAAACGGGCGAATCGGTACAGACCCACGGTGCCTACCGCAACACAACCCACCCCTACGGCCAGCGCTATGCGGCGGCCCCAAAGATGCTACAAACACCAGAAACTACTTGCGACTCTTGACCGAGGACAAGAGTGGTTAAGAAGCCGAGAGGGTCCATTGGTTTCGGGCCCAATGCGTGGTAGTAACTGTTTCATGGATCACAAACACAGATCTCGGCCACGAGGACGGCTGCAATGAGACAACCCACCATGTACTCCTACATGGCCTCTCACCGCTACCTTTACCAAATCGTGTTCACACACTTAGCTCACACACAGTGAGGACATGTTCACACAACCATTCCAATTCATTCCCGATGAATCAGACACGACTCAACTCTAAGCAGCAGGCATGACAACAAGCATGAATGAGTAGGCACAACATGGCTCAAACAACTCCTACTCATGCTAGTGGGTTTCATCTAATTCTTGTGGAATGACAGGTCATGCGAGAGAGGATAAAGGGGTTCAGCTACCGCAGCAAGTAACACATGAGTCGTTGTTGTCCTAATGCAATAAAATAGAGCAGGAGCGAGAGAGTGGGATTATATCGGAATGAACAAGGGGTTTTGCTTGCCCGGCACTTCGAAGATAATATAGTTCTTCATCGGTGTCATCGAACAATCGTCGAACA
Source organism: Aegilops bicornis (assembly GCA_021605145.1). Lineage (NCBI taxonomy): Eukaryota > Viridiplantae > Streptophyta > Magnoliopsida > Poales > Poaceae > Aegilops > Aegilops bicornis. The sequence goes on along the minus strand of CM038670.1, from coordinate 221,329,154 downwards.
TCGCTCACCGGAGGGACAATTACCGCAAACAAGAGAGAACACAATCAATGCAATGCACATTCACATGAATGACATGTCATATTAAGGTACTGAATTCACCTAATGCAATAATAACCCAAGTTAGTTGAAGTGGAATTCAAACAAGGTTGAACTCCAACTCCAAATGCTAGTTCATAAATTACCCTAATCATGATTCATCCTATTCAGTGAGGTTAACTTGTTCAAACATGCATGATCATGGCATAAACAGATTCTTCATATTTTTCTGATCATTTTTCATATATAAATTTTTGCATTTGGAGTTATAGAATAAAAGTTATAAGCATTTGAAATTTGAATTATATTCTGGAATTTTGCTATATTAGAATAAATCCAGAAATTCATTTATTGTCGGCCAAAGATGAGGTCAGCGTGGACGTCAGGGGTCAACGGGTCGCCCAGGTCAAACCGACCAGTGGGACCCGCATGTCAAGAATTAGTTTAACTAATTAACTTTAATTAAAACTAACCGGATTAGTTAACCGAGGGGTCCACCGCCGCTGACTCGGGCGATCAACGGGGCCCACCACCAACGGTCGATGGTCAACTCGCTGGCGTCTAGCCACGGCGAGGCCAGGCGCAAGTGAGCAGAGTGCTTTTACGTTCCGCCACCAAATGGGGCGCGAAGGCGTCTCACGTGGGCTGAGATGAACCGCGGCTCTTGGTGGAGTTAGCTTGGTCGGGATGGCGGAGTTGGCGCCCGGCTGACAGGTTAGGCGGCCACGGGTTCGCCAACTACGGGTTTGGGGTTGGAGGGCTCGGCGAGGTGCGGGAAGTGCATGGGCAGACCCGTTGGGGTGGGGTGAATGCAACGGCACCACTGGGTGGCCGGAGAGTGGCGGAGCACGTCGGCTGACGAGCTCAGCTCCATGGCGGTGCGTCTGGTGATCGAGGTTGGAGTCGTTGTGGTGCTCGGGGCGCGAGAGAGGGAAGGGGAGTTAGGTAGGCTCACGGGCGCCGCGTAGAGAGCCTCGTCGGGGTCGGGGACGAACCGGGGCGACGGCGACGTCAAAGGGGATCTCCGGCGACTTCGAGCTCGGGCGAGGTCGGTGTAGTGGCTTCGGGGCACTTAGAGCGAGCGGGACTCAGCTAGCTAGGGGTAGTGGAGTGCGGCGGAGCTCCTGGACATGGTGGGGAGGAGCATGGACGGCGGGGAGCACGACTTCGGCGGTGGAGCGTCGGCGATGGCGTCGGCCGAGTTGGGGAGAGCGAGAGAGAGGCAGGGGGCGAGTGGCGTGTCCAGGGAGTTCGAGCGACGACGTGGAGGTCATCCAGTGGCGAGGCGGCGAGGGGTGAAGCGAGGCGTGACTGTGTGGCGCGCCGGTGCTTTCGCCGTCGGGCACTGTCTGCTACTGGCCGAGCCAAGCAGCCATTGGCGCTCTTGGGCTGGGCAGTGGGTGGGCGGGTGGGCGTCGGAGTAAGTTTTCCGTTTTATTTAATCTTTTCTAATTTCCTGCAACTTTGTGGGGTTTTCTAAAATACCAAAACAGTTTTAAAAATCACCAAAATGCTCCTGGTCCCTTGTTGGAATATTTCCAACATGAAACATTTTGGTTTGGCAATTTTTGGACATTTAAAATATTTTGTATAATTTGAATGCTCAAATTCAAAACTTGTGGATTAATCCAAGGACCTTTGGATGACCTAGAAAATGATGCAACACCTTTGACATAGGCTCTGAACCAAAGCAAAGATGATGAGCATTTTGAAGGGCATTTCGAGTTCATTGAAATAATTTTTAGTAAACCCTAGTTGAGTTAAAGGGGGTGTTCGGGGTTTCCTGCCTTCCCATTTCAAATTCAAATGAAATTTAAACATGATGCACACCCTAATGCATGGTCTATCCGGATGTGACAACTCACCCCACTAAACAAGAATCTCGCCCGAGATTCAAGGCGTGAGGTAGGAGGAAAAGGGAAGTCACGAACTATCACAATCTTCATGATCCAATTGCCTTTCTCGAAGACGTTGATTCATTCCATCATCTTAGTCTTGACGTCTTGCTTTCAAGATCTTCGCCGACACGACAATGTAGAGAAGGGGAAATCCTACATGACTCGATCTTCATGAAGATCAGGTAAACATGATCAACTCACGGACCGAGACGGTGACACATCTCGAGTTGAGACACAAAATACATCGAGGGGGATGGAAGAACAACAATGGGATTTGATTGGTGGTAACAATTCCACGCTTAGGGAGATAGTGGATGGTGTCAAGGTGGCGAGGAAATATTTATCATGATCCCGTAACAGGACACCTCGAGAAGGGTGACGCAAGAACTATTCCCTTAAGTGGCAAAAAGAATTACTTTTGATCCATAGATCATTGGAACTCTTTATACCAGCCTAAGGCAATTCACAACGATCATTTGGTGGGATGCAAAGGAATGGTACACCGGACTAAAATGGCTGATGTAGACTACCTTGTTGAAGACAACGCAATGGATGATTTTGCTTATCATCGAAGGTGGGGGGACCCATGGTGAATCCACTTTTGAGGATGATCCTAGACAAGAATTACTAAGAAGGCAGCCCATGGAAATTGGCACAATGGGGTGCAAGCTGGGAACGAGATACAACTGTTCGAATGTCCCAACCATCATATCTGCCTGAGATTCAGATCTGGTTGATGTTAGGATATTTCAGACTCATCATGTCTGAAAAGGAAGGGTTGCAACACAATTCGACGAGATGGCGTTGCGAGATTCTCGGGATATGAACTACGATAGCAAGCTCCAAAACATGAGCTGGTTTTGCTACAAACATGTGAACACGTTGTTTCAGACAAGCATGACCACATGGTAGTCTCACAACAAAACACTACCGAGTTCAGATTGGGAACCATCATTGCGGATATTGAAATCACTTCATAAATCCGGATTAGCTCTTATGAAGGAACTTCTTCTCCTTGAACAAATCAGTCAGTGGCTTGGGGGTGCTAGGAATACATACGGAATGAAGATGATCAGTCTATCAAACCATAGAATACTTCGCACATGCATGACTGACTTGGGATGATTCCAGAGGAAGCAAAACAAACCTTTCTCAAATTCATGGCGGCAACTTACATCGATGCACATGAACTAGAGGAAGTCACTACTTTCATCCAAACATATGCTTCATGAACGAAACACGAAGAATTGCTTACACAAGTTTCCAATACTAGGTTGATGCTCAACATGACTCATGGGGAGACAAAATGCTCTTGATGGGCTCAACATCAACTCATCGGAATTTCCATATCCTTTGGACTTCCACCATCATGTGAACACGTTGCTAGCATTGGTCGGACCAAAGATATAATGGTGTATGCTCGAGGGATCAACCACGAGTAAGACAACATTACGAGCACCGTTGGTCTTGATTTGATTTGACGATAGCCCATACTCAAATCAAAGAATTGGTAGGACGATAGATCCAACAACTGATCACAAGGAACAATCGATGAAGATATCATCTTTCTTCAACACACACTTCACAAGAATATCCCTTTGGATCGAATCTAAGTTAGGCAAGCTTTTATCTTCCAACTCTCCAAGTTGTTGTTTGGCTTTAACCAACTAGCTGGGGGTATCCAACACAGATTCTTGGAGAAAGGGTGGTTCACAAGAAACCAACTTGATCACGAGCTCAACATAACGGTCAGGGAGCAACCCGGTAACACTTCCAAGAAGATATTTGGAAAGTCACGAACCACCGGTATGTTACTAAGCTCGAGAACAATCTTGCTTTTCAAGGCAAGATGATATGATTAAGGGAGTGAGGACTTGACAAGATCCTAACTCATGGATCAAGAGTGCACCGAAAATAAGGACTAGGTAGCACGATCAATCTTAGAATGATGGTTTAATAACCAACACGCTAAGAATGAGAATATTGTCCATTTACCACCAAGCAACGAGTGGCTCGGAGTATTGATTTCGCACATCACAATTCACTTGCCGGCATTCGGTTACATCAATCTGGATCCGAGGAATGAATAATGATGGCGTAGAAGTATCAACTGCGTCAAGAATTCCTAAGAGGTTGTGCAATTCCCATGACATTCTTGACATAAGATGGCAATACTTGAGGTGGAACAGATTCAAAAGCTGAATTGGCATTTTGATCTGCGGGATACAACTGCTTTGACCCAATCACGGATATGGATGAGGTCTTGGAGTTTGTTTCTCCTAGTCATTAGGAATAGAATGGCTTGACGGACCATAGGAGTAAAGGCATTGATGAACTCGAATGCACCCATACCCTTGGTTATCAATTGTTCGACGAGGGTCGGAGTACAACTAAAGAGGAACAACTCGAGGAGCATATAACTTTCGAGTTGTGGATGCACAGATTAGTATGTCGAGCGAGCTCAACATTTCTTCCGGATAATCCATGCGTAAAAAAGGTAGAATTGGCGAGTCACAATATGGATGGAGTACTCCTCAAGAGCACTCTTATTGTGATGTTTTGGTTCAACAAACTTACGCCATAAGTGGTTCATGGTATTTGGACGAAGGATAATACCACGGACTTCGAGGACTATCGCAAAGGTTACTAATATCCTAAAGGCACTAGCAAATACTAACAACATGAAGTAGGATGAATCTCGGGTTCAGAAGCCCAGGAGTAGAATACTTACTACTAAATGGCATCACGGGATGCTTTCAAGAATCTTGGCGTAATCATCACACTAGGGATACAAAAGCATTGCTAAATTGCTAGGTGACTTCCTAAACACCTAGGGTCATAATAATAATTCCAACATATATGTCAAGGCAATAAATTACCTCAACGCACCTGGGTTAGTGTGCTTATTACGACCAATAAGGACATCGGGAGCGGAAAGGAAGGATTTGCAAATGCATCGGACTATTTAGAGACACAGGATGACTCAGACTGACATAACGGCTGTAAAAGGCTCAAAATGATTTGAGACATCCTGCAAGAATGGTGGCATAACCACTCAACAACATCATAACAAGATTACGAGATCAACAGGTTATCATACGTAAGTAGTAGGAACCAGGCGGGGATTAAAACCAACAATCTTAAAGGTCTATGGATTAGTAACACGTCATCCCGATAGATAGATGAGAAGCCTAGTTCTTAAACCCGTAGAAGAAAAGAGGATGACTCAGATCGAAGGCCATGAGGTATAAGGAGTAAAAAGAGCCTTACGTTCCTTCCACAATCAATTCCCTTATATAACTAAAGCATTTCTAGACACAACTTGACCCGGTTTGGCTTGGTAATCCTCTGACGATCGAGGCTCGATACCAACGCTGTCAGGACCCGATCCTAAGTCACACCGATCTAGCATGTAACACATCATATCACTTTGCGGCCTCACGCACGGTATTCCCTGGTGTCGCCTTACCATGGCAGGGACCGTTTGCGTCTTTTGGCTCACGTATATGATAGTGTCGCTAGCATCCATATGACAAAGAACCGGGCCGACATGGCTAGTCGTGAACCCAAAGCGGCGCTAACCTATGGGAACAGGCATACATGAATCACATCGAGCATGTCGGTCATCAACGTATATATTCGGGCTGTAACCTTTGGGCTATGAGGCTCCGGTATCCCGGGCTGCAGCGAGCTAGGCAGGACTCGAATAACACCGCGTGACATTTCCCGAAGGGACAGACATAGGAACGAAGTGAAACACATGCCGGCCGATCAAGTGTCCAAGCAGTAGTGCTAGGCTAGCAGGACTCCGGTGAACCGGCCAGAAGCGGACTACTATCGCCGGAAGCACGAGACTACATTTCCCCATATGAGAGGCTGCCAAGGATAAACAACTAGTTTGTCGGATCCCACACATACCAAGCATTTCAAACATACACACATTATACTTGATATGCGAGATACAACATGGCATCACAACATAACTCTACGACTCAGATATTATTCATTAGGCTCAAGAGCGAGATATTCAAACATGGGTCTCATGACCCAACACTCGTCGAGCATACAAGTCAAAGCACAAGCGGAAGCTAATCATGTCTGAGTACAGCACAACTATAAATGAAAAAGGCCGAGAAGCCCGACTATCTACCGAGATCTCGCCGAGGGCACAAGATCGTAAATGAGGTAACAAGCTAAACGTCAAGTCCACATGGAACTACTAGCGAGACCAGCGTCTCTCGCAAAATATAAAATAAGCAAACGTGAGTACAATTGTACTCAGCAAGACTTACATCGGAACTAACTACATATGCATCATTATCAAAAGGGGTTGGTGGAGTTTGTTGCAGCAAGCCAGCTTTGACTCGGTGGCTATCCTGAACTACATTTGCAAGTAACTCTTTTGAGGTGGCGCACACGAGTCCACATATTCACCATATCAATACACCACTATGGACCCGCTCCTGTCTTCCTACGAGAACGCCATCCATAGCACTCACGCTTATCTTGCGCATTTTAGGGTATCCACTTTCACTTGTCTTTGAACTTATTTAGGCAACCCAGAAGTCCTTCTCCGTGGACACGGCTATTCGAATAGATCATGTTAACCCTGCAGGGGGGTACTTCTTCACACACGCTCTCACCACTTACCGCCGTTTACACGACATGTACTCGGCAACCTTCAAGCGGAAGCCCAACGTGGGTGTCGGCCACGACCTACCTAAACACACAAGTCCCAAGTCCAGGTTTATCGCCTATTCGGGTTCCATCTGCAGGGAGTCCGGCCGAGGTTTCCCATACAGCCCCGAACGATGTGTGCAGGGTTCCCGAGACACCAAACGGGCGAATCGGTACATCAGACCCACGGTGCCTACCATAACACAACCCACCCCTACGGTCGGCGTTAAATGCGGCCCCAACATGCTACAAACACGAAACTACTTGCGACTTTGATGAGGACAAGAGTGGTTAAGAAGCCGAGAGGGTCCATTGGTTTCGGGCCCAATGCGTGGTAGTAAGCTGTTTCATGGATCACAAACACAGATCTCAGTTCACGAGGACGGCTGCAATGAGACAACCCACCATGTACTCCTACATGGCCTCTCACCGCTACCTTTACCAAATCGTGTTCACACACTTAGCTCACACACGATGGGACATGTTCACACAACCATTCCAATTCATTCCCGATGAATCGGACCTGACTCAACTCTAAGCGATGGCAGGCATGACAACAAGCATGAATGAGTAGGCACAACATGGCTCAAACAACTCCTACTCATGCTAGTGGGTTTCATCTAATTCTTGTGGAATGACAGGTCATGCAGAGGAGGATAAAGGGGTTCAGCTACATGACAAGTAACACATGAGTCGTTGTTGTCCTAATGCAATAAAATAGAGCAGGAGGCGAGAGAGTGGGATTATATCGGAATGAACAAGGGGGTTTTGCTTGCACGGCACTTCGAAGATAATATAGTTCTTCATCGGTGTCATCGAACAATCGTCGGAACATCGTCTCAGGGAGGGACAATTACCGGCAAACAAGAGAGAACACAATCAATGCAATGCACATTCACATGAATGACATGTCATATTAAGGTACTGAATTCACCTAATGCAATAATAACCCAAGTTAGTTGAAGTGGAATTCAAACAAGGTTGAACTCCAACTCCAAATGCTAGTTCATAAATTACCCTAATCATGATTCATCCTATTCAGTGAGGTTAACTTGTTCAAACATGCATGATCATGGCATAAACAGATTCTTCATATTTTTCTGATCATTTTTCATATATAAATTTTTGCATTTGGAGTTATAGAATAAAAGTTATAAGCATTTGAAATTTGAATTATATTCTGGAATTTTGCTATATTAGAATAAATCCAGAAATTCATTTATTGCGTCAGCATGAGGTCAGCGTGACGTCAGGGGTCAACGGGGTCGTCCAGGTCAAACTGACCAGTGGGACCCGCATGTCGAGAATTAGTTTAACTAATTAACTTTAATTAAAACTAACCGGATTAGTTAACCGAGGGGTCCACATCGGTGACTCGGAAGCGATCAGCAGGCCCACCGATCAACGGTCGATGGTCAACTCGCGGCGTCTAGCACGGGCGAGGCCAAGGCTGGCGGAGCAGAGTGCTTTACGCCCGGCCACCAAATGGGGCGGAAGGCGTCTACGTGGAGCTGGAGATGAACCGCGGCTCTTGGTGGAGTTAGCTTGGGTCGGGATGGCGGAGTTGGCGCCGGCGGACAGGTTAAGCGGCCGGGAGTTGACCAACTACGGGTTTGGGGTTGGAGGCTCGGCGAGGTGCGGGAAGTGCATGGGCAGACCCGTTGGGGTGGGGTGAATGCAACGGGCACCCCGGGGGGGCCGGAGAGTGGCCGGGAGCACGTCGGCGACGAGCTCACATGGCGGCGTCGGTGTGATCGAGGTTGGGTCGTTGTGGTGCTCGGGCGCGAGAGAGGGAAGGGAGTTAGGTAGGCTCGGCGCAGCGTAGAGAGCCTCGTCGGGTCGAGACGAACCGGGCGGCGGCGACGTCAAAGGGATCTCCAGCGACTTGAGCTCGGGCGAGGTCGGTGTAGTGGCGGGGCACTTAGAGCGAGCGGGACTCAGCTAGCTAGGGGTAGTGGAGTGCGGCGGAGCTCCTGGACATGGTGGGGAGGAGCATGGACGGCGGGGAGCACGACTTCGGCGGTGGCGCGTCGGCGATGGCGTCGGCCAGGTTGGGGGGAGAGCGAGAGAGAGAGAGGCAGGGGGCGAGTGGCGTGTCCAGGGAGTTCGGGCGACGACGTGGAGGTCATCCAGGGCGGCGAGGCGGCGAGGGGTGAAGCAGGGCGACGGCCAGCTGCGTGGCGCGCCCGGTGCTCGCCGTCGGGCACCTGGCTGCCTGCCTGGCCGAGCCAAGCAGCTCGCTGGCGCGGCTGCTGGGCTGGGCCGGCAGGTGGGCCGGGTGGGCGTCAGGTAAGTTTTCCGTTTTATTTAATCTTTTCTAATTTCCTGCAACTTTGTGGGGTTTTCTAAAATACCAAAACAGTTTTAAAAATCACCAAAATGCTCCTGGTCCCTTGTTGGAATATTTCCAACATGAAACATTTTGGTTTGGCAATTTTGGACATTTAAAATATTTTGTATAATTTGAATGCTCAAATTCAAAACTTGTGGATTAATCCAAGGACCTTTGGATGACCTAGAAAATGATGCAACACCTTTGACATAGGCTCTGAACCAAAGCAAAGATGATGAGCATTTTGAAGGGCATTTCAGTGTTCATTGAAATAATTTTTAGTAAACCCTAGTTGAGTTAAAGGGGGTGTTACGGGGTTTCTGCCTTCCCCATTTCAAATTCAAATGAAATTTAAACATGATGCACACCCTAATGCATGGTCTATCTGGGATGTGACACATCAGCTCTGAATCATGTCTTGGGTCTACAGTTGGGATAGCCCGGCTCACTTGTTTTGGTGCCTTACGTTCTGTTATATCATCTAAGGTAGCGCGGGGAGAATTACTGTGATTGTGTCCCGGTTCTTCCGGACGAGCACCTCGGTAGAGAAAGCCGAAAACTGACCGGCATGATGTGGCGAGAGCTGGTCGCTGTTCGAGAGGTTTTAAAATCCTTAAAGATTTTCCGCTTTAGGCGATAAATTGGCTTTGTCCGATATAGGCGTATATAGCGCCCCAATTCGGCCTTCCGGATTCTAGGGGCTTCGCCGAAATTTAAAATTGTAGACTTCTATGGCTAAGTGAAAGTTATAAAGCCGCATTGTCCGATTGCCTCGTTCGCTGCACCTGACACCTCCTTAAGGGACCAAACATTTGGATAAAGAGTGTCCGGGTTTTACACGAACACCCCAGTGCTAGTCACGTGGGGGCGGAAGCCGACGGTAGCCTACTTTCGAGGATTTTATAAACAGCCGCACAGAAGGTAATATTTTAAATAACAAAAGCGCTACATAGCGCAAGTAACTTTGTCTTTAATTACAAACATGACAGAAGTGAATTCATTCCAAAATGGCGTCCTTGGTACACTCATCGGCGACGAGACAAGCACCCTTCATCACGCCATCGTAGTACATTTCGGGATGGCGATGCGCCTTGCCCTCCGGTGGCCCGTCCTTGACCAGCTTCTCCGCATCCAGCTTGCCCCAATGCACCTTGACGCGGGCAAAGGCTCGGCGGGCACCTTCGATGCAAACGGATCGCTTGATCACTTCAAGCCGCGGGCAGGCATCCACCATCCGCTTGATCAAGCCAAAGTAGCTACTGGGCAGGAGTTCACCAGGCCACATCCTAACTATGAAGTCCTTCATAGCCAGTTCGGCTGCCCTGTGGAGTTCGATCAACTGCTTCAGTTGGTCGCTCAGAAGCATCGGATGATCGGCTGACATCGGGACCGTAACAACTTCTTCATTGAGCTCCCTCACAGGCAGGTAGAACTCCATAGCGCCCGAGACGTTGCATGGCAGATCTGCAAATGCCCCTAGAGAGCTCCGAATTCTAGTAAGTAAAAGAAACGCCTCCTCCACATGTTTGCTTTGCATAAAGAATTTCTTACCCGCTGCTATCTTTTTGGCCTCCTGGATCTCCTGTTGTGCCTTCTCGGCTTCGTCCTTGGCATATTTTAAATTTACAAGGGCCTTCGCAAGCTCGGCCTCCTTCATCTTAAGATCATGGTCCACGGACTCGCACTTCTTGCCGGGGTCCTGGAGCTCTTGTTGTACCTCGCCTACTCTAGCACTTTGCTTTTCGCGCTCCTTGCATTCCAAGGCCGCTTTGTTTTCGGCCTCGGACAACGCTTTCTTCAGGGATGCCACTTCGGCGGTGGCCCCTGTTACACAGTCACGACGCTTTGGCGTTAGACTGACCAATTTTGCCTATCTTTAAATACATATGAACGGGGAATCGCTTACCTTTATTCTCCTCGAGCTGCCTCTTCGTGAGGCCGAGCTCTCCCTGCGCCTGCTCCAGATCCCGCTTCAGTTCGGCAACTTCGGCAGTACGGGCAGCAGCAGCAAGCAGCCTGCTTATGCACACGAATATTTATTGTTAGACCCTTGCGGATTATAATTGACCCTCCGTTTGGTTTTCTTTCCGAACACCAAACAGAGTATCAGGGGCTACTACCTATCGGGTGGTAATTTTACACATATTTATTACTTACCTCAAAACCTGTCAAGAGGTTGGTGCAAGCTTCGGTTAGTCCGCTCTTGGCGGACGAAACCTTCCGAATCACCAAACTCATAAGAGTACGGTGCTCCTCATCTATGGAAGCGCCGTGAAGCGCTTCCAGCAGACAATCTGGCGCCTCGGGCGCACTGGAAGTCCTCGATGCAGACGGCTCACTCTCCCTGACGAGGGGCTGTCTACCTAAGTTCGGAATCATTGAAGGTTTCGGGACAGTGTTCGGCTGAGAGCCCGGCCTATTGTGGCTCTCACTGACACGATCCACGGGGACCTTGAACCACGCATGTCCGACGTCTGGGACCCCGCCTTGGGGCGTCTCCAGTGTCACCTCCCCCCGCTCGGGGAGCCTTTGGGACAACACTTCCGTGTCGTCCGCGGGTTGAGGAGTAGTGGATGTCGGAAGCGAATTGATCTCCGAATCACTCAGGGATCCGGAGGAAGACACTTCGGGGTAAGCCGTGGCCGGACTGCTCATATGTCCGGCGTTAAACAAAAGCTATAGAATGAAGTTATGATGGAGTGCAGACACTTACGATCGCACCGGGGGCTTCCCTCTGGGCAGCCACCCTTCCTCACTATGAGCGGCCGTGGCGGAGTAGTCCGGAAGGGGTACCTCCCCTTCTTGGACGCCCCAGCCTCCCCTCGGGCGGCTTTCTCTTCTTCTCCCCGGTGGGGGAGGTGGAATTTCTTCTTGATTCCCCCCGCCTCATGAGAGGATCTGTCTCGTCGTCATCGGACTGACAGGGGTACTCTTGACCTTGCACCGAGGGCCTTTTCCGGCCTCCTGGCCCGCCTCTCCAGGCCCCTCATCCTTTCCGGATGGGGCGTCTTCTTCATCTTCCTCCTCCCCCTCGTGGGAGGAGTCTGCCTCGTCGTCTTCAGACGAGGCTTCTGACGCAACCTTCCACCGGAGACCCTTCCTGGTCTCCGGGGCCTTCTTTTCGGCCTTCTTCTCCGGCACCTTGTAGGGCGCCGGGACTAGCATCTCCATCAGGAGAGCATCAACTGGATCTTCTGGCGACGGATCCGGACAGTCAATCCGCTCCGCTGTCTTCACATAATCCTGATCAAATATACACAAATACTTAAAACTACCTGTCGGTGTCAAAACCGGCGGATCTCGGGTAGGGGGTCCCGAACTTTGCGTCTGGGCGGATGGTAACAGGAGACAAGGGACATGATGTTTTTACCCATGTTCGGGCCCTCTCGATGGAGGTAAAACCCTACTCCTGCTTGATTAATATTGATGATATGGGTATTACAAGAGTAGATCTACCACGAGATCAGAGAGGCTAAACCCTAGAAGCTAGCCTATGGTATGATTGTTGTTCGTCCTATGGACTAAAACCCTCCGGTTTATATAGACACCGAATAGGGTTAGGGTTACACAGAGTCGGTTGCAATGGTAGGAGATCTACATATCCGTATCGCCAAGCTTGCCTTCCACGCCAAGGAAAGTCCCATCCGGACACGGACGAAGTCTTCAATCTTGTATCTTCATAGTCCAGAGTCCGGCCAAAGGTCATAGTCCGGCTATCCGGACACCCGCTAATCCGGGACTCCTCAAGAGCTCCCTGAACCAGGCTTCAATGACAACGAGTCCGGTAGCGTGGGTGTCTTGACATTGCAAGGCGGGCTCTTCTCCAAATCCTGTGTACCTGTTTGAATAGTGTCCGGCTTCTTGTAAATATCGCGCTCCTTGGCTTCCACGCCCAATAATGGCCATCTTCCACGTGTTGAAGGAATGCGAAAATCCAGGGTATTTTACATTTACCCCCCTAGCTGCGCAAATGAGTTGCCTATATAAGAGACGAGGATCTAGATCCAAATCACACCACCTTCCCTTCGCGAGCTTTCATCGGAGCGCATCGTGTAAACCCATTCCATCATGGACGGTCGGCGCAGCTCCTCCTCTCGCCCTCCTAGTTCTCAATCTGGAGATTGGGAGAGATGCTCCGTCCAAGACAAATGAGTTAGTGACGCTCCAAACCAAGGGTTTCTTCCCCAGCCTTCATGGTTCCGGTTCGAGCGGACTCGCCACCTATAAGGGCGGAAAACAAGCGGAGAGCGTCCCCAGTCCCTCCTCCCGAGGAGAGCGGTATGCCTTGTCCCTTATTTGATAAGAGGGCTCGATTTCCAATTCATCCGTTTCTCTGGGGGCTCCTGGAGTTCTATGGCCTCCAGTTGCACAACCTTACGCCTGCCTCCATTCTGCATATTGCGGGCTTCGTGGCCCTTTGCGAGCTATTTTTGGGCATCGAGGCTCATTTCGCGCTATGGAAGAGGCTGTTCTGCCTCGTACCTCGTTCTCAGGAGGGGTCGATATATCAAGTGGGCGGAGCCGAAATATGGCGCATCGCCGGGACCGGATATCTATCCGGAACCCCGAAGAAGGCGTCCGAAGACTGGCCTTCGGAATGGTTTTATATAGAAGACGTCCCCCTTGGGACCTTTGCTCGGATCGGCCTCCGGAGTTGATAATGCTCCTTGAAGAAATGCCTAAGCTGGCGTCCACGGAGCCCCGGAGGGAGAATGACAGGGCGTCCTTTACGATGAGCCGAATAAGGTTGTTGGCTCATTCCGGATGACCATGATCGAGTCATGGCCATATGCATCATGCGGGGGTGCAGCCGCTTCAATATAGAGGCCACCCCATATGGGATTTCAATGGGAGGATGGCGCCACCAGCTGCGGCCGTAAGGGGCCGGATCGGTTCTTTGATACGGCGAAGGCCTTGTCCGCATTATACAAGGGAGAAGAGGAGGATTTCCTCCGCGTCAATCCACAGGGCGGATTTTCTATGTACGATCCTCCAAGCTGGGTAAGCGGACACTTCTTTATGCCCATCCGTTCTATATTCCCATAGTTAAGTACCTTATCTTGTGATTTTGACGCAGGAATTGCACCGGGCCGTAAAGGATATAAACAGCCCACCTCCACAACCTGAGGATCCGGAATGGTCCCTCGATCCGGCCTCCCAAGAGGATCCGGACATATCTGTGGAGCTGATCGATGGGGTATTTTACCAAGCGAGCATCGACAATGCCTTGGTTGCCATTACGACCGATTACCGGAATATTTCCAGCCTCACGGTGTAATTGAGACCGAAGTCCCAATACTTTAGAAATGATCCCTCCGTGCTTATCTTTGACCACCGTATATCAATGGTGTTTTGCGAGAGCCCTTGAGGCGAAGGCCAAACTGCGGTGGCCAGCCAACAAGGCGCAAAGGCCCAACAATTTGAAAAAGAAGTGCGGTCCGGATTGAGACGCCGGCGCCACGGTATGGCATGCCGCCTTATTTGAGTTTTATTCCCGGAAGGTATACTAACGCTCGTGCTCTCTTGGAAAAAAGCTCGCGGACTATATCCGGAGAGGCTGCCAATCGAGCCTCCACCAGCCAGGCTCCAAAGCCAGGTCCAGAAGCGGAGGCGAACATGAAGCGTGCGTCGGACTCTCCTCCGACAGAGGATGCCGACGGGCTATCTGCCACCAATTCCAAGGTGGAGAGTGCCATGAATCACATGCGTCGCCAGACTGTTCTTCGTGACGCATGTTTCTCCCAAGAGGCAATGGATGCCTTCAATTCGGGAGATCGCACCTCCGTCTTTGCTCAAAATGGTCTAGCGAGCCACGGAGGCGGTATGTGAAAGACATAAGGGTGAGAAAATTTGATGGTTATATATACCGGTAGCCCCGAGACTTGAAATAGTTAGAATAACTGATTTAAGGATCATTTATTGTCTTGAGGATCTTCTGAGAAAAGAATACCCAACTGTCCCAGGAGCTTGAAGAGTGCAAAGCCCAACTTGAGGCCGCACAAGCCGCGACAGGGGAAGTCAAAGAGACCCCCTCTGGTAACATACACTTTTAAAAGATAAGTATGTTATGAAGTGCGGCGTGTGTATAGATTTGACAATAACATTGCAGATGGCGCCGGGGTAGATCCGAACAAGCAACAGCTTTTGCGCCGGTTAAAGGCCGGCGAGAACATGCTTACGAGGGTGAGGCGGGAGAAAAATAATCTCCAAGATGCCAACACCCAACTGGGTGAGGAGCGAAAAGATGTTCGTGCCTAGCTGTCTGACTTCGTTAAGGAGAATCAGCGGCTTCGACGCGGCATTTTTAGTAAGTGCTTAAACGAACTTCGAAAAAAAAAGTTCGGCGAGGAAGTCGACTAACAGAGTTATGTCTGTAGGTATGCTCATAGGCCGTCCTGCAGAGGAAATGCCCGGTTCTATGGGTGACCTTCTTCCCGAGCTCTTACAACTGCATTAAAGAGTTCGACAGGTGATGAAAGCGTCGCCAGCCTTGTGGCCATCTGTCTCCCCTTTCGAAGGCCTTGGGGAGCTTGCAGAGAGGCTCCAGGAGCGGCGGCGCTTCCGATTATGGAAGATATCGGCTGCCGTCAAAGGCGCCGAGGAGGCTGGGCCATGGTGAAGACGCGGTATAATGGCTGACCCAAACCACATGGCCGAGGTCGGACTGTGGGGCAGATGGGAAGGAGATCCTGTGAGCTTAGTGTGCGGCCGGGTAGAATTGGCATAAAAGTATTCCCAGCAGGGTGTAAACTAGACAGCCTTGTTAGATGGCATTGAAGAGGAATACAATCAGTCAAATTGACTATGTAATTTAAGGTGACATGTAAAATGCCTTCTAGCGGATTGAAGATCGTTTGTCTTAGCGGACCTTTTCGCTTCAACCTCGGGACCCAATAGTCCGAGTGTGTCCGAATACCCTCGCGGTTATATAAAAACCGGGGCATGCGTGGAGACCAGCGTAGGGGTCATTAGTGCTTTATCGGACAAGTGCCCAACTAGTTATGTTATATTACATGGGTAGTAAGAAACATCTTCCGGGAGAATAGTTCCGTTAGGGGTTCCTTTCCACAGGAGGCATGCCCTAAAGTGCATGTACGGACTGCGAAAAAGCAGAAAAAACATCTGGGGGCAGATAAATAAATAGGTAAGAAATCTTCTTTTAGTTCACCGACCGAATATTCTCTTAAGAACGCTAACTTTCGGCTTCACCCAGTCTGAGGTACACATCCGGCTGACCCGGTAGTAACAATCACAGAGGTGCTCCCTTTACCACCTAGCCGAACAATCGGGAGCGAGGGGTAAGCAGTGAGCCGAGCAACCTAGCTTGGCCAATACTTAAGTCATATCGATGCATATAATGGTGAATAAAAGGTACATACGGAAGTGTGACACATGTATTGGGCGTGAAGCCCTTATAATTAAGCTTCTGTGAAAGAAGCCCCCAGGTACAATGAGCTGACGATAAGCGCGTCAAGTGTGTGCGAACAATGCGCTAACGAGCCTTCCAAGGCCTGAAACAAAAAAGGAGGGAGAAGGAGAAAAATAGAAGACAGCTAAAATGTAAAATATGGACAGAGGAAGGAGACGAACTCAGAATACGGTGCTAGGCGTTGAATCTTCAGAGACGTGCTGCGTTCCATGGGTTCTGCTCGAGTCGGTTATCCGATGCATCTCGCAGACGGTACGCTCCACCGGCCAGGACTTGGTCGATGACAAAGGGACCTTCCCATTTGGGCTTTAGTTTGTCCTTTTTCTTGTCCGGCATGCGTAGAACTAGATCTCCAACATTGTAAGTTTTGGCCCATACTTCCTACCTTTGATATCTTGAGCCTCTTTGTTGATAGAATGCGGAACGGGCTTTTGCTACGTCACGCTCCTCCTCCTAGGCGTCCAAACTGTCGTGTCGATCGAGCTCAGCTTCTCTTTCTTCGTACATGCGCACGCGAGGTGAGTCATGAATTATGTCGCAGGGCAGAACTGCCTCTGCGCCGTATACCATAAAGAATGGTGTGAATCCGGTCGTGCGATTCGGAGTGGTCTGCAGCCCCAGTGCACGGAGTCGAGCTCCTCTACCGGTCGTGTTAGATTCATTGATGGACCTCACTAATCTGGGTTTGATGCCGCTCATAATTAGACCATTAGCTCGCTCAACTTGACCGTTAGTTTGAGGGTGATAGACTGAAGCATAGTCGAGCTTAATGCCCATGTTTTTGCACCAGAGTTTGACCTCGTCGGCCGTAAAGTTCATGCCGTTATCAGTGATGATGTTGTGGGGGACACCGTAACGGTGTACGACCCCTGATATGAAGTCTATCACCGGTCCGGATTCGGCCGTCTTGACAGTCTTGGCCTCTATCCATTTGGTGAAGTTATCCACCATGACCAGTAGGTATTTTTGCTTGTGGGTTCCCCCTTTAAGGGGTCCGACCATGTCAAGCCCCCAGACCGCAAA
This sequence comes from Aegilops bicornis, assembly GCA_021605145.1. Classification (NCBI taxonomy): domain Eukaryota; kingdom Viridiplantae; phylum Streptophyta; class Magnoliopsida; order Poales; family Poaceae; genus Aegilops; species Aegilops bicornis. The sequence goes on along the minus strand of CM038670.1, from coordinate 221,311,759 downwards.
GGGCCAGGTGATGGGGATAGTTTTGAGGGCGGTTGGGTGGCATGTGGCTTTGATTAGCAAAGAGGCGGCATCCGACTCATCGTTGGACTAAGTCACGAGCATCTGCCGGGCGTCGGCCAATAAAATCATGTCTGGAAGGCCTTGCCTACAAGGGCCGGGCTGCGGCGTGGTGCCCGCCGAGTCCGGCATGTATTTCAGCGGAAGATTCCGCCCTTCCTCTTTGGAGATACACCTTTCAAGGACTCCGGTTGTGCTTTTCTTATAAAGCTCTCCCTCATGGACTTTGTAGGCTTTAGATCGCCGCACTATGCAGCGGGCCTCGTTTTGGTCCTTGGGGAGTTCCTGCCTGGTTAGGTAGGCTAGGAATGGTTCTGCCCACGGGGCAATGACTACCATTATTACATGGGTTGAGGGTGTTATTTCATTGGTAGAACCACCAACTGTGTCAGAATGTTCGGTGTGGGGCAGTGCGGTTGGAGTGCAGGTTGTTATTGGGACTCTCCCTCCCATAATACGGATGGCTTGAACAGCCTCTCTAGGAAGATGTTGGGGGACAGCATCGGCGCTTATGCGCGATGCGTGCCAACACGTCTGATGCCTAGTTGCTATCCCGGGCTATATGGTGAAATTCGAGCCCCTCAAACCGAGCTGACATTTTTAGGACGGCATTGCGATATGCTGCCATTTTCGGATCCTTGGCATCAAAGTCTCCATTTATTTGGGATATCGCGAGGTTCGAATCCCCGCGCACCTCTAGGCGTTGAATGCCCATGGAGACTGTCATCCGGAGACCATGTAGAAGGGCCTCGTATTCGGCTGCATTGTTGGAGTCCGTATACATTATTTGGAGTACGTATTGAACTGTATCCCCGGTTGGGGAGACGTCGAAACGACGCTTGACCCGAGCCGACCAACATTTTGGAGCCGTCGAAGTGCATTATCTAGTTGGAATATGCGCCATACTATTTAGGGAGTTCGACTTCGGTCCATTCGGCGATGAAGTCGGCCAAAACCTGCGACTTAATAGCTCTGCGTGGCTTATAGGTTATGTCGAACGGGAGGAGCTCAATGGCCCATTTGGCAATCCGGCCCGTCGCGTCAGGGTTGTTTATAATGTCGTTAAGGGGTACTTCGGAGGCTACTGTTATTGAACACTCTTTAAAGTAGTGTCGCAGCTTCCGGGATGCCATAAACACCGCGTACGCTCTCTTTTGATAATGCGGGTACCGTGACTTGCATGGAGTTAGGACAGTGGACACGTAGTAAACTGGTTTTTGAAGAGGGAACGTGTGTCCGTCTGTTTCTTGTTCGACAACGAGCACCGTGCTTACAACTTGATGAGTTGCTGTGATGTATAATAGCATTGGTTCGCCCATGTTGGGCGCGGCCAGGACCGGGTTTGTTGCCAATATGGCTTTTATTTCTTCGAATCCGGCCGTGGCGGCATCTGTCCACTCGAAGTGTTCGGTGCGTCGAAGGAGGCGATAAAGGGGTAATGCCTTTTCTCCCAAACGTGAGATAAAGTGGCTTAGAGCCGCCATGCATCCAGTCAATTTTTATATTTGTTTGAGGTCTTTTGGGTTATCCAATTGTGACAGAGCTCGGATCTTGGCTGGGTTTGCTTCAATTCCTCTACCGGATACAATGAAGCCCAAGAGCTTTCCGGCTGGTACGCCGAAAACGCATTTTTCCGTGTTGAGCTTAATGTCATATGTTCGGAGATTATCGAATGTGAGCCTCAAGTCGTCTACTAGAGTTTCGATGTGCTTGATTTTGATGACCACATCGTCTACGTATGCCTCCACTGTTTTGCCGATCTGGTTTGCGGACATATACGAATCATCTTGTTGATATGTTGTCCCGGCGTTTTTGAGCCCGAAGGGTATTGTGTTGAAGCAGAATGGGCCGTATGGAGTGATGAATGCCGTTGCAGCTTGGTCAGGCTCTGCCATCTTAATTTGGTGGTAGCCGGAGTATGCGTCGAGGAAACACAATGAATCGTGTCCTGCGGTAGCGTTGATGATTTCATCAATGCGGGGGAGGGGGAAGGGATCCTTTGGGCAAGCCTTGTTGAGGTCCTTGAAATCGACGCATAGGTGCCAGGATTTGTCCTTCTTTGGTACCATCACCAGGTTTGCTAGCCAGTCCAGATGTTTTATATGTCTGATAAATCCGGCCTCCAATAGTTTTGCTAGCTCCTCTCCCATGGCCTGTCTCTTGGGTTCGGAGAAACGCCAAAGCGCCTGTTTGACTGGCTTGGATCCTTTTAGGATGTTTAGGCTGTACTCGGCCAGTCGGCGTGGGATTCCTGACATGTTTGAAGGGTGCCAGGCAAAAATGTCCCAATTTTTGCGTACGAATTCTCTTAGTGCGGTGTCTACATCAGGATTTAATTGTGCCTCGATGGAGGCCGTTTTTGTAGGGTCCGTTGGATGGACTTGGAATTTGACTATTTCATCTGCTGGTTTGAAGGACGTGGACTTGGATCTCTTATCGAGTATCACATCGTCCCTATTCACCATGGAGCCTTGTTAGTGATGAGTTCCTCGGCCGCTAGGGCTTGGATAGTGCCTCAAGGGCCGGTGTGGCTGTCTTATTTTCGGTAGCGGAGTGCTATGTCCGGGTCACTAGCAAGAGTGATGATTCCGTTGGGCCCGGGCATTTTGAGCTTCATGTACCCCTAATGGGGTATAGCTTGGAAAATTGTGAATGCCTCTCGCCCTAATAGAGCGTGGTATCCGCTGCTGAACGGGGCCACTTGGAACGTGACCTCCTCGGACCAGTAATTATCAGGCGTGCCGAACACCACATCCAGTGTGATTTTTCCTGTATAGCGTGCTTCCCGACTGGGGATTATTCCTCTAAAGGTTGTGCTACTTCGTTCAATGCGGCTCCAGTCTATTTCCATTTCTCGGAGGGTTTCCTCATAAATGAGGTTCAATCCGCTGCCACCGTCCATGAGTACCTTAGTAAGGCAAAATCTGTCCACTATCGGACCGAGGACCAATGCGGCTGGTGCTCGGACTGTTCGGAATTTAGGTTCGTCACTGGCATTGAAGGTAATATCCGTGTCACTCCATGGGTTTATTGTTGCTACTTGGTAGACTTCGCCAAGGCTACGGAGTGTTCGTTTCCGCATATTATTTGATGTGAAAGTCTCGAAGATTGTTAATACCGTACTGGTATCCCTGGGTTGGTGCTCTAGAGCTAGAAGCTCTTCGCCACTTTTAAATCCGGAACAGGAGACAAGGAGTCGGGCCACAATTAAATCCGGAGCCGCGGCCACAATTAAATCCGGAACCGCGCCCAATCTGAGACTTAAGGGCCAAGGAGCTTCCGAACTTGGAAGCTTGGATTCTTGGATGTTATCCAATGAATCTAGCCCGCTGCCTTACTTTAGGTTCAGAGCTTGAGTGACGTCCTCTCCTCCGCGGGAATCCGGCATGGAGGGATCGGGAATACGAACGTAGCTAGTCCTTAAGATAGAAGAAGGGTCGCCGTATTGTTTCTCCACCACAGCAACGTGGTGGGTAACCCGGGGAGAGTTAATCTCTCTCATATCGGGTTTAGGCCCAATCTGATCATAGTCTGTAGCGACTCCCAGGGCGGCGATGCGATCCAAGAGCTCGTTTAAGGAAGAGAGCTCCATCGGATCTAACCGCTCGGCGAGCTCGAGTTAACGTGAAGATTGCTTTCGATGACCCGAGAAGTCATCGTCCGGCCAAGGGCGAACAGGCGGTCATAAGAAAACCGCCTAGCCGGAGAGTTTGACCGACAGCCAAAGCTTCTTTAGCAACAGTGCCATCTTTAAAGACGGGATGAGGCATCCTTCCTGACGGCGACGACACAGAGGAACTCTCAATGAAAGCACCAATGTCGGTGTCAAAACCGGCGGATCTCGGGTAGGGGGTCCCGAACTGTGCGTCTGGGCGGATGGTAACAGGAGACAAGGGACACGATGTTTTTACCCAGGTTCGGGCCCTCTCGATGGAGGTAAAACCCTACTCCGGCTTGATTAATATTGATGATATGGGTAGTACAAGAGTAGATCTACCACGAGATCAGAGAGGCTAAACCCTAGAAGCTAGCCTATGGTATGATTGTTGTTAGTCCTATGGACTAAAACCCTCCGGTTTATATAGACACCGAATAGGGTTAGGGTTACACAGTCGGTTACAATGGTAGGAGATCTACATATCCGTATCGCCAAGCTTGCCTTCCACGCCAAGGAAAGTCCCATCCGGACACGGGACGAAGTCTTCAATCTTGTATCTTCATAGTCCAGGAGTCTGGCCAAAGGTCATAGTCCGGCTATCCGGACACCCCCTAATCCGGGACTCCCTCACTACCCCATGAATGTATTGGGAAAAACCGAACCCGGTGGTGGTCCCAAAACTCACCGGACTCGGGGCTGCGCTGCATGAGTTCTGCGGTCCTCGGATGTGGGAGGAGGTACTTCGGAGGCTTTAAACAACTCCTTCCACGCGTCTTTGTGCTTCATGCCATAGAGCCTCTGAAGCGTCTGGTGTTCGGCTGGGACGAACTCCCACAGATTGAATGCCCGCCTTTGGCACGGCAGAATCCGGTGAACGAGCATGACCTGGATCACGTTGACAAGCTTAATGTTCTTGTCCTTCATGCTCTTGATGCAGGTTTGGAGTCCGGACAGCTCTGTAGGTTCGCCCCAAGTCAGGCCTTCCTTTCCCAAGAGGTGAGCCGCATGGGGGCTCCGGATTGGAACTCGGGGACCGCAGCCCAGTTCGCGCCGCGCAGCTCGGTGATGTAGAACCACCCTGATGCCACCCTTTTACGATCTCCGCAAAGGAGCCGTCCAGCCAGGTGACGTTGGGCATCTTGCCCACCATGGCTCCTCCACACTCCGCTTGCTGGCCGTGTATAATCTTCGACTTCACGCAGAAGATTCGCAGCCATAGGCCGAAGTGAGGCCGGATGCGGAGGAAAGCCTCGCATACGACGATGAACGCCGAGATGTTGAGGACGAAATTTGGGGCTAGATCATGGAAATCTAGCCCGTAGTAGAACATGAGCCCGCGGACAAAGGGGTGAAGTGGAAACCCCAGTCCACGGACGAAGTGGGCGACGAACACGACCCTCTCGTGGGGTCCCGGGGTCGGGATGACCTGCCCAGCGTCCGGTAGCCGGTGCGCTATGTCTGCGGCCAAGTATCCGGCCGCCCGAAGATTTGCTATATGCTTCTCCTTGACGGTGGAAGCCACCCACTTGCCTCCTGCTCCGGACATGTTTAGCTGTGCGGAGAAGACTTGGGCTTGGGCGCTGGAGCTCGAGGGGGCGAGAGTGGGAAAAGGAGGAAGAGGGCGTGGGTAAAAATGGGGAAATCTTATCCCTTTATAGAGGCGACGAAAGCGGTGTGCCTCCCCACTTGCCCGTTGGGAATCGCTTGCTTCCCAAACGCCACGATTAATGATGTGGTGGGATTACCCGTACCCGTATTGATGAGAATCCCGTGATAAGGGGACACGTTCTCTGCTTTGACAAGACGTGTCAAGGAAAACGCCTCGCAATATGCGATGTGGCTGGTTGTGGGAAAACGGTTCGGATAACGACCCGGCCGTAATGACACGTCGCATTGTCTAAAAAGTTGTCAGCATATTGCATTTGTGAAATACTATTCTCTCTACGGTGGCATGTGAAGATCATTTTGTGGATCCGGACACGGTTCAAGTGTTCGATAATTACCTTGGAGTATTCGGAGGAGGAACCCGCCCTGCAATGCCGAAGACAATACTGCGCGCCTGACTCATCGTCATTGAAGCCTGGTTCAGGGGCTACTGAGGGAGTCCTGGATTAGGAGGTATCCGGACAGCCGGACTGTGTACAACGTCCGGACTATTGACGCGTGAAGATACAAGACTCAAGACTTCGCCCGTGTCCGGATGGGACTTTCCTTGGCGTGGAAGGCAAGCTTGGCGATCCGGATATTATATTTCCTTCCTTGTAACCGACTCCATGTAAACCCTAGCCCTCTCTGGTGTCTATATAAACGGGAGAGGTTGGTCCTTAGAAGGCCGATCACAATTACAATCATACCATCATAGGCTAGCTCTTAGGGTTTAGCCTCTACGATCTCGTGGTAGATCTACTCTTGTACTACCCATATCATCAATATTAATCAAGCAGGAAGTAGGGTTTTACCTCCATCAATAGGGCCCGAACCTGGGTAAACATTTGTGTCCCTTGCTTCCTGTTACCATCAGCCTTGACGCACAAATCGGGACCCCCTACCCGAGATCCGCCGGTTTTGACACCGCACTACTACAAGAACCCCCCTATACCAACGCATATCGAGCAACGATATAACAGGATGTGTTGTTTCACCCCAGAAAAAAAATGATGCGTTGTTTCCCACCTTCCCCACTTTAGCGCTAACCTCTCCGTGCCCACACCTCCACCTCTTACGCACGAAGCGTTTTCCTATTCCCCCCATCGTTTTGGCCTTCATCCTAAGCGAGGGACGCACCCACGCAGCTAGGGTTTCAACCACCGCCGTGCTTTGCCCTCGACCGCCTCCCATGTTCCCTCGGTTCGTTCAAGAGCCTCCGCCAAGCCATCCTCCTCGCCACTTTCTCCGCGTTGGGGACACTGCGGATGCCGTCGCCCATCCTCCTTGCGTTGGGGAAGCAGCGTCGCCGCCGTCGTTTCATGCGCATGACCGGAGATGCAGACTTGGCGTTGTTTCTCCTGATCCACACAGCAAGGAACGACGCAAGAACTGATGCCCCCGTCTTCCAACTGCAGTAGTTAAGCAGGTCCTATTCTGCCTCTCCCGCATCTGTATTTGTACTCTATCAAGTAATATTCCCCGCTGTCCTCGCCCATCTTTGTTTTTCCTTGTCGGCCGCATCTTACAAGCTACCACACCAGTGGACCACATCCTCATTGAGGCCTGTCCTGCATGCGCAATGCATATGCTGATTTCAAACCTACTAAGATTTCCTATTTTACGCATCCTTTGAAGGGGGCAGTTTAAGCTGACCCACAAGTTTCTTATTGAAATAAATGTGGGATTCTTCTACCCAAACGTTGAACAAGAGATGATTTCTGCAGAGAGAGAAGTTGAGAACGTGTAAGGTATTTTGCTTAGTGTGTACCGCTGCTGTGTGTGTGTGTGTGTGTGTGTGTGTGTGTGTGTGTGTGTGTGTGTGTTTGTAAATATTGTGCTCATGTGTTTGTATATCATGCAGGTTTGCAAAGGATATGACCATAATTTCGTGATCAACAAAAAAAGCATCTATTCTTCATCCCTTGATCTCCCGGCTAGAGTTGAGGTAACCAATTCTTAGTTGTTACTTCATGATGGTTCTAATTCACTTACATTCAACCTTGATCTGTTATGGGTTCCAGTTTAATTAAGAACATGTGTCATGATGCAACCAGATGAACTTGGAACATGGAAGTTGTTTGAGATTATATGTAATGATACTTTTAAGCCTCATAACAATCAGTTAAGTGTAAGACAAAAAACATGTAGAAAAGCAAGTTCAACTTCTTTCACCAAGCTTATACCTGAAGGGCTGATGCATGTACATATGGTATGTAATTGTGCTAAGGCAGGAGCATGACGATTGATATTTCAAGTGATGACAATGCATAGGGACTGGAGGCGTGGTTCGAGGCGGCGATTAACAATCGTATGCGATTTTCAGGAAGAATGATTGTGTACCTTTTGTTGAGTCAAACCTTGTCTACGGATGGCAACAATAGCAGCGGTGATCACTTAACTATCAAGGAAAACAAAGGCAGGTCGGCAGCAACATGCTGTATTACCTTGCCGATTAAGGTAGCGATATAAGTGGAAAAGTAGTATAGTAAATTACATCTTTGTAGAAAGTGGTCAAGATGACATAATTTAGAATATGGCGTGTGTGCTTATGTCAAGTAGCTACTAGATCGGTTCGATTAGCTATAACCGGTTGTAATTAGACCATTCCACTTTCAATACAAATATTCAGCTCAAGCGGTACTCCAACTCTAGTCTACGGTGTGTGTGCGTTGCACTAGTGCGTGGACATAGCTAGTGTGCGATCGGCTGGTTATAGTTTTCCTCTGCTAGATTGTACTCCCTCCGTTCCAAAATAGATTACTCAACTTTGTACTAACTTTAATAAAAAGTTGAGTCATCTATTTTGGAACGGAGGGAGTACAAGAGAGAGCTAGCTACTTGTAGTTTAAGCTAACACTTTTACTCAACACTCATTTCTTGTGATGCATTACATTTTAATTTTCTTGCAGCTATGTGTGTGCATCAATCGTTCTTGATTTTCTTGCTGCTTCTGGCCCGAGTCCTTATCTCTGCTTGGGGTGGAGCTGCAAGATCAGACGGAAACCAGACTTCTTATGGTAGGATCAGTCTCATATGTTCTTTCCCCCACAGCTAATCAGTTATTTTGTGATGTCCTATCCGTATACTAATTATGGCATGCTCTTGTCTATATTAATTAGATCACGCATATCTTCAAGGTGAAGTCAGGGGCTCAGGGTAGACAGTTCATAGTTTTCTTGTTCTTTCCCCTTTCTGTTTGTTAGTTCATTATGCACGTCTTTTTCTATGCATGTGTTGATAACTCCAGTTGTTCCAATCTGATGATGCTTTTTTTCGTTATGTTGCTTACGCAAGTTGTGAGAATTTTATTCATGGATCAGGAAATTCTAGCGTGTGACTTTGTAGTACTCGGTAACAATGACATTTTGTGTAATGTAGATTATTTACAGATTTTTAAATTTGTTGGCACTAATAAGATTTCTCCTAATACACTATTAGCAAGCATGACTAATAAGTCGTCCCAAGAATGGGTAGTACAGAGTGATGTGACCCAAAGCTAACTAGTGCAGAGACCATTGGAAAATGGAAATATTCAATTATGTATAGTTAGTATAACTGGTTACCTAGAATACTTATCATTTAGCGGTTGCTGAATTCATCTCACTATTACTATAATATATTTTTTGGAGATAATTTTTTGTAGTAAATACAAGCTGATGATTGTTCACAATGAATAGCCATCCGATTGGTCAAAGGTACTCGGTGTTTGAACAAGTAGTTTTTTATCTTAACGAGCCACAGTTATTCAGAACACGTGCATGACAATTAAGAGAAATATAATGGCCTCAGTTTACAAAGTAAGGGTGAACACTCGAAGTCCCTCTGTTTGTACTACATAGCATGGCAATGACCCTTTCGCTAGTGTGTATTTTTATTATTTCTTTAAGGAGCGATGCTATAGATGTTTCAAGTATCTGCACTTTGCACTTCTGCATTTTGGTCTTTTTTATAGAAAATGGACTGGAACAATAAAAATATATAATGATAGTTCATATAATTTTGAATTGACGCGAGGCATAAAAAAAACAATTAGTACACGGATATAGGTCGCATAATCTACAATGTTGTTTAATAATTGTTGTAGATGTTTTTACAATCAGATTATTAATTAGTCCACCTCTGTGTACAAATCTAAGTGCTCCTTCAAACTTTACTTCTCTATTAACCTGATTTTCTTTACTGTAATTGCTCATCTCCTATTGTTATTTTGTAGATTACCAAGATAAATTGAGGATGCATGACTCAGATTTTGATTGAAATGCTAAGAAGATTTTGTTTCCAAGGCAAACCGTTGGGCTACTACAAGACAACTAGAATGTAACTTTTAGTATCAATGTTTCAAACATTATAGTTTGACCGTGTTCTTTGTAATGCCACATATCTGATTTAATATATGAGACTTGTTTGTTTATTATATTGTTTGTTGATTGCAAGGTCAAGAATTGGCTTACTACTAGATAGTTTCACCTCTTGTAATCTTTCGACCATGTTCTTTGTAATGCCACATATTTGATTTAATATATGAGACTTGTTTGTTTATTATATTGTGGCTCATATGCACTATTGGCGTTGACCTAATAATTTTGGATGCAATATATGAAAATCATTAGTTGTTCGTGCTATCTAGAGAAGCTTCTAGAATCCTTTTGTGTAGTGTCATCACCAACGCATATGAAGTGTTGTTGGGCCCTAGATTTACATGTTGCTACCTAACAACGCTCCTACATGTCGTTTACCAACGCATGTATATATGTTGTTGTAGATCCTTCCAACGCCACCAACGGCAACGCATACTAATTCGTTGGTGTAGACCCTAGCAACATATATATGGGCATACGACAACGCATTGATGCGTTGCTACAGGGGGGTTCCTGTTGTAGTGCCGACACCCTTCCCCCCCCCCCCCCCAGTCCGAATTGGACAAGGAGGGGGGGCACCCCCTTTCCTTTCCCCCCCTCTCTCCTTCCCTCTTCTCTCCTACTCCCACTTGGAAGGGGGAGTCCTACTCCCGGTGGGAGTAGGACTCCTCATGGGGCGCGCCTAGGGTGGCCGGCCCTCTCCCCCTCCTCCACTCGTTTATATACGGGGAGGGAGGCACCCCTTGGAGACACAACAATTGATCCCTTGGATCTCTTAGCCGTGTGCTGTGCCCCCCTCCACCATATTCCACCTTGATAATATCGTAGCGGTGCTTAGGCGAACCCCTGCGTCGGTAGCATCATCAACACCGTCACCACACCGTCGTGCAGATGGAACTCTCCCTCAAAGTTCGGCTAGATCGGAGTTCGACGGACGTCATCGAGTTGAACGTGTGCAGAACTCGGAGGTGCCGTACGTTCGGTACTTGATCGGTCGGATCGTGAAGACGTACGACTACATCAACCGCGTTGTGCTAACGCTTCCGCTTTCGGTCTACGAGGGTACATGGACACACTCTCCCCTCTCATTTGCTATGCATCACCATGATCTTGCGTGTGCATAGGAATTTTTTTGAAATTACTATGTTCCCCAACATAGACATGACCGATACACATCTCCGGTCAATAACCAATAGCGGAATCGGGATGCTCATATTGGCTCCTACATATTCTAGGAGATCTTTATCGGTCGAACCGCATAACAACATACATTGTTCCCTTTGTCATCGGCATGTTACTTGCCCGAGATTCGATCGTCGGTATCTCAATACCTAGTTCAATCTCGTTACCGACAAGTCTCTTTACTCGTTCCGTAATGCATCATCCCGCAACTAACTCATTAGTCACATTGCTTGCAAGGCTTATAGTGATGTGCATTACCGAGAGGGCCGAGAGATACCTCTCCGACAATCGGAGTGACAAATCCTAATTTCGATCAATGCCAACTCAACAAGTACCATTGGAGAAACCTGTAGAGCATCTTTATAATCACCCAATTACGTTGTGACGTTTGATAGCACACAAGGTGTTCCTTCGGTATTCGGGAGTTGCATAATCTCATAGTCTGAGGAACATGTATAAGTCATGAATAAAGCAAATGAAACCGTAACGATCATAATGCTAAGCTAACGAATGGGTCTTGTCCATCACATCATTCTCCTAATGATTTGATCCCGTTCATCAAATGACAACACATGTCTATGGTTTAGGAAACATAACCATCTTTGATAAACGAGCTAGTCAAGTAGAGGCATACTAGGGACACTTTGTTTTGTCTATGTATTCACACATGTACTAAGTTTCCGGTTAATACAATTCTAGCATGAATAATAAATATTTATCATGAAATAAGGAAATAAATAATAACTTTAGTTTTGCCTCTAGGGCATATTTCCTTCACATAATATGGCTCGACCTTCCCCTGACACACATATTTTACCTTTTTTTTATCCTTTTTAGGTTTCTTTTCCAAGGGTCCCTCACGACGGCCTGATCATCGATCCTTTCGAAGGATGGATATACCAAGGCGGCAAGTAGCATTGACGTGTGGGGGAATCTCTAGGTGGTCTTCTTGACGATCACTCTACCTGTTTTCAGGACCCGCGTGAAGCTCCCCCTTGGTCTCAGCATGTTAAGTAGCCCTGTTGCCTATCGCACTATTTGTTCAAATACATTTTGACGTATTAATCAAATTATAATGAAAATAGTTTGCGGCCCAACTCATGTGGCACTGGCTTTCTACTTTATTTTATTTTGCTATTCTTATTGATTGCATCCGTACACTTTGATACGCCTTAATTCGCCAGGGGCTTCATTACGCTCCGTACTACGGCAACAAGTCTGAACACTTTTACAGTATCGTCCGGCACCCCGAAGTTAGCATTATATGCATCGGCTCCGAATCATGTCTTTGGTCAATAGTTGGGTTGCCCGACTCCTGTGCTTGCTACCTTACGTTCCGTCCTATCAGCTAGGGTAGTAAAGGGAGAACTACTATGATTGTGTCCTGGTTAATCCGGATGAGCACATCAGTAGATAAAGCCGAAAACTGACTGTCATGATGCGGCGAGAGCTGGTCAGCTGTTCGGAGGTTAAAATCCCTTGCGATTTTTTCCCGCATTATGCGACGGATCGGCATCCACCCGATCAGGTGTCTACAGCACCCTAGTCCGGACTAACAAATGCCAACTATGGGCTGCGCCTACATTTCTGTTGTCAAACTCCTATGGCTAAGTGAGGGTGATAAAGCCACATAGTCCGATTGCCTGGTTCGCTGCGCTAAACACCTCCTTCAAGAACCAAAATCTTGGATCAAGAGTGTTTAGGTTTCAACCAGAACACCCCTGTACTACCTACGTGGGGGCTGAAGCCGATGACTGGCCAACTCTCGGATTTAAGGAAACGGCCGCACAAGAGGTAAAATTTTAAATAAACAGCAGGCATTATATTACATATCAGCCTTGTTTTCATAATACAGGACGGGATAACATGAATGCATTCATTCAAAGATAATGTCCTTTGAACACTGGCCCTCTACAATACGGGACCCCTTCAGGACATCATCAAAATACTGCTCGGGCATGCGGTGCTCCTTGCCCACGGGCGGTCCCTCGGTTGCAAGCATGACAACATCCATCTTCGCCCACTGCACCTTGACACGGGCGAAGGCCATCCGCGCACCTTCGATGCAGACCGGCCGCTTGATGGCATCAAGCCGAGGGCAGGCATTGACCAGCTGCTTCACGGGTCCGAAGTAGCTGCTGGGTATGGCTTCGGCTGGCCATAGACGGATTATCAAATCCTTCATGGCCAATTCGGCCACCCTGTGCAGTTCGGTCAGCTGTTTAAGCTGATCACTAAAGGGCACCGGATGCTCTGGCACAAGGTATTGTGACCAGAACAGCTTCTCCATTGAGCTCCCCTCTTCGGCTCGGAAGAACTCCGCAGCATCAGCAACACTGTGCGGCAGATCCATAAACGCTCCTGGAGAACTCCAAATCCGGGTCAGTAAGAGGTACCTTTTCCTCACATATTTGCTCTACATAATAAAGGCCTTACCCGCCGCGATCTTCCTGGCCTCCTGGATTTCCTGGAGGGCGCCCTGGGCTTCAACCCGGGCCTCTTGCGCACTTTGGCGGGCCGTGGAAAGTTTGTACTCTTGGTCTGCAATATTGCGCTCCAAGGACTCGCATTTCTTTACGACGTCCTGGAGCTCCCACTGGACCTCCCCGACCCTGGCCTCGTGCTTTTCACGGGCGGCTTGTTCCTTCACTGCTCTCTACTGGGCCTCGGCCAGCGCGTTCTTGAGGGACTCCACCTCGGTCGCAGCTCCTACGAAATATCATGATAGCATGATCAACACAAAGTGATACGTCTCCAACGTATCTATAATTTTTGATTGTTCCATGCTATTATATTATCTATTTTGGATGTTTAATGGGCTTTGTTATACACTTTTATATTATTTTGGGGACTAACCTACTAACCGGAGGCCCAGTCCAAATTGCTGTTTTTTGCCTATTTCAGTGTTTTGCAGAAAAGGAATATCAAACGGAATCCAAACGGAATGAAACCTTCGGGAGAGTGATTTTTGGAACAAACGCAATCCAGGAGACTTGGAGTGGACGTCAAGGAAGCAACGAGGCGGCCACGAGGTAGGGAGGCGCGCCGGGGGGGTTGGTGCGCCCCCACCCTCGTGGGCCCCTCGTGGCTCCCCAACCGACTTATTTCGCCTATATATACTCATATACCCCATGAACATCCGAGAGCACCACGAAACCCTATTTCCACCGCCGCAACCTTCTGTGCCCGTGAGATCCCATCTTCGATCATGTGTGAGTAGTTTACCTCAGACCTTCAGGTCGATGGTTATTAGCTAGATGGCTTCTTCTCTCTCTTTGGATCTCAATACCAAGTTCTCTTTGATCTTCTTGGAGATCTATTTGATGTAATTCTTTTTGCGGCGTGTTTGTCGAGATCCGATGAATTGTGGGTTTATTATCAAGATTATCTATGAGCAATATTTGAATCTCCTCTGAATTCTTTTAGGTATGATTTGATATCTTTGCAAGTCTCTTCAAATTATCAGTTTGGTTTGGCCTACTAGATTGATCTTTCTTGCAATGGGAGAAGTGCTTAGCTTTAGGTTCAATCTTGCGGTGTTCGATCCCAGTGACAGAAAGGGAACCGACACGTATTGTATTGTTGCCATCGAGAATAAAAAGATGGGGTTTATATCATATTGCTTGAGTTTATCCCTCTAAATCATGTCATCTTGGCTAATGCGTTACTCTGTTCTTATGAACTTAATACTCTAGATGCATGCTGGATAGCGGTCGATGTGTGGAGTAATAGTAGTAGATGCAGAATCGTTTCGATCTACTTGTCGCGGACGTGATGCCTATATACATGATCATTCCTAAATATTCTCGTAACTATGCACTTTTCTATCAATTGCTCGACAGTAATTTATTCACCCACCGTAATATTTATGCTATTTTGAGAGAAGCCACTAGTGAAACCTATGGCCCCCATGTCTATTTTCCATCATATTAATCTCCCGACAACTAGCGATTTCTGGCGCCTATCGGTGTCAAAACCAGCGGATCTCGGGTAGGGGGTCCTGAACTATGTGTCTAAGGTCGATGGTTACAGGAGACGGTGGACACGATGTTTACCCAGGTTCGGGCCCTCTCTATGGAGGTAATACCCTACTTCCTACTTGATTGATCTTGATCAATATGAGTATTACAAGAGTTGATCTACCACGAGATCATAATGGCCAAACCCTAGAAGCCTAGCCCGTTATGACTATGGTAATGAGTCTCTCCTTTCCAGACTACACCCTCCGGCTTATATAGACACCGGGGGGATCTAGGGTTACATAGAGTCGGTTACATAAGAAGGAATCTTCATAGCTGGTCGCCAAGCTTGCCTTCCACGCCAAGGAGAGTCCAATCCGGACACGGGTATAGTCTTCGGCATTCATGTCTTCACAGCCCATCAGTCCGGCCCATGGATAACAGGTCGGACGCCTGAGGACCCCTTAGTCCAGGACTCCCTCAGCGCCGTTTATTTTGCAATCTTTACTTTTCAATCTATACAACAAAAATACCAAAAATATTTATCTTATTATCTCTATCAGATCTCACTTTTGCAAGTGGCCGTGAAGGGATTGACAACGCCTTTATCGCGTTGGTTGCAAGGTTCTTATTTGTTTGTGCAGGTACGAGGGATTTGCGTGTAGCCTCCTACTAGATTGATACCTTAGTTCTCAAAAAGTAAGGGAAATACTTACGCTACTTTGCTGCATCACCCTTTCCTCTTCAAGGGAAAACCAACGCAGTGCTTAAGAGGTAGCAAGAAGGATTTCTGGCACCGTCGTCGGGGAGATCTACGCACAAGTCAAGACATACCAAGTACCCATAAAAAACTCTTACCCCTCGCATTACATTATTTGCCATTTGCCTCTCATTTTCCTCTCCCGCACTTCACCTTTGCCTTTTCTTTGCCTTTTTCCTGTACGTCTTTTTGTTTGTGTTTCCTTTTGCCTTCTATTTTCTTGCTAAAAATCTGTTGATATGGATCCACTTAAAGTGTTCTACTTGGATCATCTTCGATCCTTATGCGCTCGTGCTGAAACCCCAACTAGCCTAATTGATGGGAAATCTTTAGATGAGCATGCTCATTTTGTGTGTCACCGTTTGTCTCAAAAAGGGAGATTCTTATGGGATCAAATAAACAGATTGTTGGGTTGTCCTTGGAATCTTTGTGCAATTTATGATTTTACTTGTTGCTCTAAGAACCCTAAAAACACATTCCCTACCTATGTGAGTTTAATGATAATGAAATCTTATCTTATTATGCAAAGGGTGTTTATAGTTACTACGATGTCGAAAAAATTGAAGAATTTGTTGCTTTTAAGGGTGCTTATGAAGTTGCTTCTTTGATTGAAAAGTATGATATTACTCTCTACGCATATGAAAATTTTGACATAGTTAAATATTGCTATGAAAACTATGCTCATAATGTCTATGTCAAATTTATTGAAAGAATGACCGTTGCTTCTGAAGAAAATAATGATATGCATGAATCCATACATAATTATGATTCTGATGATTTGATTGAAATATCCCTTGATGAACATGATGCTTGCTATTCTTGTGGCCATGATGCCAATATTTATGAAGATGAATTTGCTATAGTTCCTTATGTTAAACATGAGATCTTTGCTGTTGCACCCACACTTGATAGTTCCTTCGATGAAAAGCATGATTACAATGATGTTATTATAAATTCTCTTGATGTCAATTGGGCTAATAATATGCAAAACCCTAAGCTTGAGGATGCTAGTTTTGTTATGTCCACTGCTTGTTGCAATGATGATGATTGGGGTGATTCTTCTTATGATCTTGAAAATTTATTTAAGCCACATGATGAATATGAGATTGATAATAGTGTTTGCAATAATATTGGAAGTGGATTTGGAAGAGTGTCAACTTTACATACCACATATTTGGAGAATTTTCAGTCTTATGGTATTTTTGATAAAAGTGAGTTTGGAGAGGTCATGACTTTAGTTAATGATAATCCCACTATTTTGGAAGAGTGTCAACTTCGCATGCATGTAGATCGTGTTGAGAATACGTTATGTGATAGCTATTTTGTTGAATTTTCTTATGATCCTACATGAAATTATTATGAGAGAGGAAAATATGGTTATAGAAATTTTCAAGTTACTAAATTACCTCTCGTTATGTTGAGATTGCTATTGTTCCTTTCCGCTTCCTTGCATATGCTAGTTTTTGCTTGCTATGATAATTTTTTTTCTAATATGCCTATGAATAGTAAGTATGTTAGACTTAGATGTGTTTTCTCATGTTTTATGATGCTATCTTTGTGCTTCAATTCTTGTCTTTCATGTGAGCATCATCAAAATTATCAATGCCTAGCTAGGGGCGTTAAACGATAGCGCTTGTTGGCAGACAACCCAATATATTTCCTTTCTGTTGTTGAATAAATAATTCATCTAGCTTCTGGTTAGATGTGGTTTTGTGTTTTAATTAGTGTTTGTGCCAAGTGAAACCTATAGAATCTTCTTGGATGATAGTTATTTGATCTTGCTGAAAAAATCAGAAACTTTCTGCTCACGAAAAAAATTGTTAAAAATCACCAGAGCATGATAAAATACTCATTCAAATTGCAGTAGATTAATAATAAATTATCTAGGTCTTCCTATTTTGGTATAATTTTGAGTTACAGGAAGTTTGCGTTTGATACAGATTACTACAGAATGTTCTGTTTTTGACAGATTCTGTTTTTCGTGTGTTGTTTGCATATTTTGATGAATCTATGGCTAGTATCGGGGGGTATGAACCATAGAGAAATTGGAATACAGTAGGTTTAACACCAATATAAATAAATAATGAGGTCATTACAATGCCTTAAATTGGTGGTTTGTTTTATTTCGCTAACGGAGCTCATGAGATTTTCTGTTGAGTTTTGTGTTGTGAAGTTTTCAAGTTTTGGGTAAAGATTTGATGGATTATGGAATAAGGAGTGGCAAGAGCCTAAGCTTTGGGATGCCCAAGGCACCCCAAGGTAAAATTCAAGGACAACCAAAAGCCTAAGCTTGGGGATGCCCCGGAAGGCATCTCCTCTTTCGTCTTCGTCCATCGGTAACTTTACTTGATGCTATATTTTTATTCACCACATGATATATGTTTTGCTTGGAGCGTCTTGTATGATTTGAGTATTTACTTTTTAGTTCCCCACAATCATCCTTGATGTACACACCTTTTGGGAGAGACACACATGAATCTGAATTTATTAGAATACTCTATGTGCTTCACTTACATCTTTTGAGCTAGATAATTTTGCTCTAGTGCTTCACTTATATCTTTTTAGAGCACGGTGGTGGTTTTATTTTATAGAAATTATTGATCTCTCATGCTTCACTTAAATTATTTTGAGAGTCCTTTAGAACAGCATGGTAATTTGCTTTGGCTATAAAATTAGTCCTAATCTAATAGGCATCCAAGATGGATATAATAAAAACTTTCATATAGAGTGCATTGAATACTATGAGAAGTTTGATACTTGATGATTGTTTTGAGATATGAAGATGGTGATATTAAAGTTGTGCTAGTTGAGTAATTGTGAATTTGAGAAATACTTGTGTTGAAGTTTGCAAGTCCCGTAGCATGCACATATGGTAACCGTTGTGTAACAAATTTGAAACATGAGGTGTTCTTTGAGTGTCATCCTTTGTGTGGAGGTCGGGACCGCGCGATGGTTAACTCCTACCAACCCTTCCCCTAGGAGCATGCGTGTAGTGCTTGGTTTTGTTGAGTAGATTTTTGCAATAAGTATGTGAGTTATTTATGACTAATGTTGGGTCCATGGATTATACGCACTCTTACCCTTCCATCATTTCTAGCCTCTTCGGTACCGTGCATTGCCCTTTCTCACCTTGAGAGTTGGTGCAAACTTCGCCGGTGCATCCAAACCCCGTGATATGACACACTCTATCACACATAAACCTCCTTATATCTTCCTCAAAACAGCCACCATACCTACCTATTATGGCATTTCCATAGCCATTCTGAGATATATTGCCATGCAACTTTCCACCGTTTCATTCACCATGACACGCTTCATCATTGTCATATTACCTTGCATGATCATGTAGTTGACATCGTATTTGTGGCAAAGCCACCATTCATAATTCTTTCATACATGTCACTCTTGATTCATTGCCCATCCCGGTACACCGCCGGAGGCATTCATATAGAGTCATATTTTGTTCTAGTATCGAGTTGTAATCATTGAGTTGTAAATAAATAGAAGTGTGATGATCATCATTCATAGAGCATTGTCCCAAAAAAAAGAGAAAGGCCAAATAAAAAAAGAGGCCCAAAAAAAAGGAATTAAAAGGGACAATGCTACTATCCTTTTTTTCCACACTTGTGCTTCAAAGTAGCATCATGCTTTATGATAGAGACTCTTGTTTTGTCACTTTCATATACTAATGGGAATTTTTCATTATAGAACTTGGCTTGTATATTCCAACAATGGGCTTCCTCTTCGTGAGAAAGCAAGTTAGATGCACACCCACTTAGTTTCTTTCGTGAGCTTTCATACATTTATAGCTCTAGTGCATCCATTGCATGGCAATCCCTACTCCATGCATTGACATCAATTGATGGTCATCTCCCTAGCACGTTGATTAGCCGCGTCAATGTGAGACTTTCTCCTTTTTTGTTTTCTCCACACAATCCCCATCATCATATTCTATTCCATCCATAGTGCTATGTCCATGGCTCACGCTCATATATTGCGTGAAAGTTGAAAAAGTTTAAAATTTCTAAAGTATGAAACAATTGCTTGGATGAAACCGGGGTTGTGCATGATTTGAATATTTTGTGTGACGAAGATGGAACATAGCCAAACTATATGATTTTGTAGGGATGAACTTTCTTTGGCCATGTTATTTTGATAAGACATAATCGCTTAGTTAGTATGCTTGAAGTATTATTATTTTTATGTCAATATTAAACTTTTATCTTTAATCTTTCGGATCTGAATATTCATGCCACAATAAAGAAAATTACATTGAAAAATATGCTAGGTAGCATTCCACATCAAAAATTCTGTTTTTATCACTTACCTACTCGAGGACGAGCAGGAATTAAGCTTGGGGATGCTTGACACGTCTCCAACGTATCTATAACTTTTTATTGTTCCATGCTATTATATTATCTATTTTGGAGGTTTAATGGGCTTTGTTATACACTTTTCTATTATTTTTGGGACTAACCTACTAACCGGAGGCCCAGTCCAAATTGTTGTTTTTTGCCTATTTCAGTGTTTCGCATAAAAGGAATATCAAACGGAATCCAAACGGAATGAAACCTTCGGGAGAGTGATTTTTGGAACAAACGCAATCCAGGAGACTTGGAGTGGACGTCAAGGAAGCAACGAGGTGGCCACGAGGTAGGGAGGCGCGCCTAGGGGGGTAGGCGCGCCCCCCACCCTTGTGGGTCCCTCGTGGCTCCCCCAACCGACTTCTTTCTCCTATATATACTCGTATACCCTGTGAACATCCGATAGCACCACGAAACCCTATTTCCACCGCCGCAACCTTCTGTACCCGTGAGATCCCATCTTGGGGCCTTTTCCGGCGCTCCGCCGGAGGGGGAATCAATCATGGAGGGCTTCTACATCAACACCATAGCCTCTCCGATGATGTGTGAGTAGTTTACCTCAGACCTTCGGGTCCATAGTTATTAGCTAGATGGCTTCTTCTCTCTCTTTGGATCTCAATACCAAGTTCTCCTTGATCTTCTTGGAGATCTATTCGATGTAATTATTTTTGTGGTGTGTTTGTCGAGATCCGATGGATTCTGGGTTTATTATCAAGATTATCTATGAACAATACTTGAATCTCCTCCGAATTATTTTATGTATGATTTGATATCTTTGCAAGTCTCTTCGAATTATCAGTTTGGTTTGGCCTACTAGATTGATCTTTCTTGCAATGGGAGAAGTGCTTAGCTTTGGGTTCAATCTTGCGGTGTTCGATCCCAGCGACAAAAAGGGAACCGACACGTATTGTATTGTTTCCATCGAGGATAAAAAGATGGGGTTTATATCATATTGCTTGAGTTTATCTCTCTACTCCTCCTCATCCTCGGTGGCGGGGGATGAGTGGGTTTCGGCGTCTTCGGACGTCACGTCCGAAGTGCCTATACGGCGGAGGCCACTTCGGGTCTCCTTGGCCTTCTTGTTGGCCTTCTTCTCCGGCGCCTGGTTGGGCGCCGGAACCAGCATCTTCGTCAGAAGTGGGATTGCTGGGTTTTCGGGCAGCGGAGCCGGACTCTGGATCCGCTCCGCCTTTGTTGTCCAGCCCTGAAAAGACAGATAGGGAAGCTTAGACATCTTCCTTGAACGTACAGGTGAAGGATACACCTTGGAATGCGAAAAACTTACCGGACTGGCGGGATGGGTTAGGTTGTACCCACGGTCCTCGGTCGTCTTCGACCATGTCTCATTGGACTTGAAAAGCACCTTCCAGATGCCTTCGTGCACAGTGCCAAAGAACTGTTGCAAGGTCTGGTGCTTGGCCGGATCGAACTCCCACAAATTGCAAGTTCGCCTTTGGCAAGGAAGGATCCGGCGAAAAAGCATCACCTGGATCACATTGACAAGCTTGATATCCTTGTCCACCATGCTCTTGACGCGCGTCTGCAACACCGTCAGCTCGTCCGATGAGGCCCAGTCTAGGCCCTTCTCTAGCCAGGAGGTGAGCCGCATTGGGGCCCCGGACTTGAATTCAGGAGCCACGGCCCAGGTGGTGTCGCGGGGCTCTGTGACGTAGAACCACTGCTGCTACCACCCTTTGACAGTCTCCACGAAGGTGCCTTTGGGCCACGTGACGCTGGACATCTTGCTCACCATAGCGCCTCCGCACTCTGCGTGTTGACTACCCACCACCTTCGGCTTTACATTGAAGGTCTTTAGCCACAATCCGAAGTGGGGTGGGATGCGGAGGAAGGCCTCGCACACGACAATGAATGCCAAGATGTTGAGGAAGGAATTCAGGGCCAGATCATGGAAATCTAGCCCGTAGTAGAACATGAGTCCGCGGACGAATGGGTGGAGGGGAAATCCCAACCCGCGGACGAAGTGGGGAATGAGCACCACCCTCTCCTAGTGCTTCGGGGTGGAGACGATCTGCCCCTTGGCCGAAAGCCGGTGGGCGATTTCCTGGGCCAAGTATCCCGCCTCCCGGAGCTTCGCAATGTCCTTCTCCGTGACAGAGGAGGCCATCCACTTGCCCTGCGCTCCAGATCCAGACATGGCCGGAGTGCTTTTTTGAGGCCGAAAGGGTGGAGGCTTGGGCGCTGGAGCTCGAGAATGGGTGGGCAGAGAGGAAGAAGGCGTGGGTGAAAAGGTGAATCCTTATCTCTTTATGAAGGCAGCGAATATCAAGCGCCTCCCCACTCGCCTTAAAACTCGCTTATTCCCCAAGGGTCGTGTGAATGGCACGGTGGGATTACCCACGCCCGTATTGATGAGAATCCCGTGATAAGGGGACACGATCTCTGCTTCGACAAGACATGCCAATGGAAACCGCATCTCGAAACATGGAGTGGGAGGCTAAAAAACGGTTCGAAATAATGACCGTGCAGGGACATGGCGTATCGCTACAAAAGATGTCAGTAGATGGGACTTGTTGATATTATACTCTTTGCAGCTGTGTGTGGAGCTTGTTTTGCAGAGCTGGGCACATTTTTTGTGTTTGAGGACTACTTTGAAGTATTCGGAGGAGGAACCCGCGTTGCAGTGCCGAAGACAATCTACGCGCCGGACACATCGCCATTGAAGCCTGGTTCAGGCGCTACTGAGGGAGTCCAGGATTAAGGGGTCCTCGGGCGTCCGGCCTATGTGATGTGGGCCGGATTGATGGGCCATGAAGATACAAGATAGAAGACTTCCTCCCGTGTTCGGATGGGACTCTCCTTGGCTTGGATGGCAAGCCTGGCGTCCGGATGGATTATTTTCTTCCTCTGTAAACCGACTCTGTACAATCCTAGGCCCCTCCGGTGTCTATATAAACCGAAGGGTTTAGTCCGTAGACACAATCACAATCATACAGGCTAGACATCTAGGGTTTAGCCATTACGATCTCGTGGTAGATCAACTCTTGTAATCCTCATATTCATCAAGATCAATCAAGCAGGAAGTAAGGTATTACCTCCATCAAGAGGGCCCGACTAGGTAAACATCGTGTCCCCCGTCTCCTGTTACCGTCGACCCTTGGCGCACAGTTCGGGACCCCCTACCCGAGATCCGCCGGTTTTGACACCGACAACCGTTGCCTCCGGTGTTGTCGCCCTGCGCCTTCGCCTGGGACGGCACCGCCTGTCAGATCTGGCCGCCTCGGCCCTGGGATCGGAGCCAGATCCTCTGATCTGGAGGCTGGTGGGCCAGGGTTCGCCGGATCCACACGGATCTGGCCGGCGTGGCCTTGCCTCGTCCTGCCCGGCTTGGTGTTTATGCAGTGTGGTGAATCCTGGTGGCGGCGGTGAGGGTCTTCATCCATGTCTCGAGGGAATGTGTGCGGTGGTTGGATGCCGGGGCGGCGGCCTCGAGCGGTGTGGACGGGGAGGGGGGTGGTGGATGGACGACGTCTTGACCGCGTGGGTGGTGAGTTGCTGGTGGATCTCCTTCGCGCTACAGGCTCTCTCCCGCTGCACTTGACGGCTTAGGATCGCAGTCGTCGGCCTCGGTGCGTTCGCGGGGCTGGTTGAGGTGACATCAGACCGGAGGAAACTCTGGGTGACTCGTTCATCCCGATGGTGGCGACGACCAGGGTCGCCGTTTTCCTCCTTGCAGGCGCCGTCGAGGTCCCTGCCCTCCACCCCGACACCATGCCCGGGTGAAAACCCATAATCTCCTGCGATTGGGCGGCGGCGGCACTGCGAGTGTCGTACCCTTCTTGGAGGTGTCGCCTGGGGCGTTTGGATGCTCGGTTAGAGGAACTGCAGGCGGAGGGGATGGGACCAGTGGCGGCAGGTGGTGTTCGCGAAGGAGGAGGGCGTGGCATCTGGCACGTCGACAACGGCGGGTCTCAGCGGCATGGAGCAGCGGGGTCTCACCGATGGGCGTGTGTTGATGGACGAGCGCAGGGCGGTGGAGCTGTCTAGCGTCATGTTGGCATCGATGGCAGCGAGACCGGGCAAGGTTGATGCAGCAGTACAACACTGGAGATGGATTGGTGGCAGGAGGCTGCGGCGGCGTCATACTCGGCAGGCGTCCTGGTTGAGGAATGCGCCGGACTGGTGGGTGCCCCATACCTGGCAGGCGTCCTGGGTAGGACCTCAGGTCTTAGATGTTAGGTTCGGATGCGAGGTCTGTTTGGTATCAGGCCCAGACTATCAACACCCCTTCATCAACTGGTTAGGAGTAACGACAGATGTGCCTAGATGGTGGCTTCAGTCTTGCTATTATATGACTTTGTACGGTCTTATGTGAACAATTAATAAAGTGGCTGCATGCATTATCCAAATACAGAGACCAGGGGTCCTCCTTTTTTTCTAAAAAAAAGTTGATTAAACTTTGAAGACATGCACATGACTTTATCTAGGCCAAGAAAACGCTAGCTCGAGATAACTACCAGTATTATATAATCGGCAACTTGCATGTATATGCTTATATTAATTAATTGATGGACCAGTTGGTGGCCTGTACCGTTCTCGTTTTATAAATAATATTAAAACATACACGTTTCTGGTTTGTTTCTTCTCATTTTGGAACCGATGATGCAAATGCGTAGTCCGAAAATAACGCGGGCATCCTTTTAATTATACATATCTGAAACAAATGTGTTCCACCATGCAGATGCTGTAGGCCGGGTGTATTTTATAAGTAATAGTTAGCGCACAAAACCGAAAGCATCATCCCCCGGCGCTCTGAAGCGAAACCAATGCGGTCGCATCGGATAGGTCTCCGCGGTGGTTGCCGTGACATGATGTTTTCTTGGGTTGAGAGATGACGCGTGGGGCCGGGCCCATGTGTCAGTGGGCTGACGGCACGTCAGAGAAGCTGCATCCGTTGAGACATTGATCTTGTTCTGGAACGCGATGTTCCTTCCTTTATGCCTTGTGTCGATGAGGTCGCTCGTGTGCAGGATTCGGTCATGGTCGTGCGTGCAATTCCGTTTCCATTGGTGCCGTGATCAGGTTCAATTATTTGGAAGGATTTGTTGTTGTCCGTGTCAGGATTAATTGAGAACGAGTAGAGATCTTATCCTCGTGATGGTCAGATATCAGATGGCACGTGCGAGTATCGGAGCATGAGTGTGAGTGGTCGGCTTGCGGCCATGCGGTAAATTTGACAAATTTAACCTGTAAATAAAATTAAATTACAGAATGAACTATTTGTGAAACTATTTCACGCGGCTAATTTTTTAAAGTGTGGCCGACACGGCCATTACGTTGTCTGCAACGCCTCGTAGATGGCGCTACACGCTGACCAGGCGTTGCATCGCCTAAAAATCTAAAATTGCTAAGTCATTGTGCCTCACGAAAGGCGCTGCATTGTATAGTGTGGCGCTTAGCTGCCGCACTAGTGGTTGCACTACAAAATGAAGCATTCTTAGTGCAACGCCTTAGAAGCTAGCGCTGTATAGTGTGGCGCCTAGCTCTCGGCGCCTGTCGACTTAGTAATTTTGAATCACAGGTGTATTGTTGGCGGCGTGTAGCGCCTATCTGCGGCGTTGCGCGGTGTAGTGTGGCGCTTCGCCGTGTCGGCGTCGCCACACAAAAATCGGCCATGGGAAATAGTTTCACGAGCAGTTCATTCTATGATTTGATTTCGTTCATAAGTCAAATTTGTCAATTTTGCCCGGCCATGCATCATGTCTGAACCACTGTTCATAACTCTGGGCAATTATATGAATCCTTCTTGTAACTATCTCTCGTCAGTCCTGTTAGATGCTGTTACTATCAGTATTACACCAAATATTCCTGTATCTTCTCGCTAAAACAACTGGAATGTTTTCTGCTCCAAACAAGGATTGGAGGAGTGGCAGATAAAGTGGCATGGTCGGGAAATTATGGACGACAGAAGGCAGGATTGTGTCCTGTTTGTTGCCTACCAACGACGAACACTTCGAAGAAGTTGAGAAACACGCGGCGACATAGTAGTATCATACTCTATTTCCGCTCACTTCCATGTTTTTTTCTTGAATCTCCAATACGCGGAATCGCATCAAAGTTTGGACCAGGGATGGTGAACAGTGCGCGTGACAGGCATTAGCACACCAACACGTACAATCTTTATTTGTGTATATCTATCTTTATCTTTATCTTTACCTACTAATAAAGCGGATATCGCTTCTGGTTATGCGTCGTCACCGTTTTTGCAAGAAAGCCCCTTTGTTTCTGAGTATTCAACCCGCAGTCCTATTTTAAGTGGGTATATGAATGAGAAAACGATTCGTTTTTTGCAAAAAGAACCCTGCATTTTTGTGTATTCGACCCGCGATCCTTTTTAGGGCCAAAAACGCGTGCGCCCGAGCAACGGAGGGGCTCGCCCCGACCCCGCCTTCCTCCGCTGCCTCGCCGCGCCGGCTGGCCTCACCGGAGATCACCACCACCACGACCAGGTCACGTCGCCGCACCTGCCTACTCCTCCTCCCTCTCCTTCATCCTTCCCTCCCATCATTTTCTCTCCCTCTCATTGCAGCGCCGCCATGGCTGCCCCAAGCTTCGCCGGCAGCCGCGCCCGCCTCCCTCCGGCCACAACTCCGGCGGGATCCGGCCGCCCCTTCCTGGATACGCATCCTCCGCTCCTCCGCGCCCCGGATCCGGCCACCACCAAGCCTCCCGCGCCGATCCGCCCGTCCGCCGGCCTCCCCCTGCTCGATCCGGGTGTACGGGTGAAGTTTCTGACTTGCCATTGGAGTTGACCCGAAGCTCCGTCGGTGAGGAGCATTGCCGCTGCTGCAGATTAGGGAGGAGGGTCGAGGCAGCCACGAATTCCATCCTGCACTACTTCAACACCGGCCTATTCTTGCATGAATCTTCCGCCGTGAGGTATTTTCTTGTGCACTTGGATGCTTGTGCCAATATTTAAGGCTTTTCGTTGGTGAAATTGAGCACTAGCTGGTCAAACTATAGGTTTACTTCATGTTTCTTCCCTTGGTAATTTACACATATTTCCTGTATTTGATGATATGGTCCTAAATTTCGTTTGAAATTCAGGGGATGTGATTTTCAGCCCTCAAGCAAAAAGTGATTGAGGATTCCAGCTATACGACGAATTTAATTTCAGCAATTTAAGTTTTCACTACACTTTTTGCAAACACTGGTTAAATTTCCTTTTGCTAAGAAGACCTCACATGCTTGAGGTTGAGGTTTATTTCCCGTCTTTGAAATTATGATATAAGGATTTTATGCTGCTGTTTAAGTCAGCACTGCCTCCTCTTATTTTTTTGTGTGTTTTTAACCTATATGAGTGCAGCTGCATAATTTGCCACTGACATCACCATTATATATGCAGGATTTGATGCAGCAAGGGCCATTTGTTTGACAGAAATAGAGTTGTTACCGCAAGAGAGGTACAAATCAAGGACTGAGGAGGAATGCGTGTGGATTTGATCTAGATGATGTGATTGCTTTGTTATTTCATTTAATTAATAGAAAAATTGATGAGGCAATTGGAAGAATGAAGCAGCAATTTTACTACAGATCTGCGCCATTGATTTGGTCATCTTTGTCACTAGCAAGTTGCATAAGAAAGAGTGTGGCGTTGCAGAGGCGTGTACAATTGTGAGTCCCACAATTATAGAGCGGATCCAGATGAAAGATGTAGGTGGTGTGCGGATTGAACTCTAGATCGGGAACCTGCAGTACTAGATGGACGATAACTATGCTTACGATTGTTGACCGAACACTTTGAGGTATGTGCCTGTCCCTCTTCCACCCATATCAACATGTAATTTTGTAAGAAGCTAATTTAGTGTAGCAAGAACATCATATTTTAGACACGGTCTGCAGATCGATGTACTTTGTCCGTCTTTCCTTCACCAAAGCATGCGTTGTGAGATCATGATTGCTACCAGGTACAACATTGCAATTTATTTTCCAGAATGTTCCTTGAACACACTCCCAAGTTCCCAACCATCAGCAATTATAGTCTCCTCAATTCAGATGCATAGGAATGCAACTTTTATCCGAGAATGTGCAACAAAAGCATGTTGTTTGTATCTGTTGACCATTGAAATCCCAAGACCAATGCATGGAGAAGTAGCCTGTGAACCCTAAGTTATTTCTGGAGAAATTAAACCACATATTTGACTACTTATTGATCTCCGCGCTCTATAATAATATTAGCCTTAATCTGTTTTTTGTGAAGACAGAGGATGAGAAAGAAACAGTATCCAGGACCGTGTACTATACTAACATTGTAATTATGGGTCCGTGCCACCTATTTCTATTTTGAAGCAGTTCTTTTAGGAACAGATGATTACACATGAAGTAATGGTATCCATGACTATGTACGATACTAACATTAGTAATTATGGGTCCATGCTAGGTATTTATATTCCGAAGTAATTCCTTCAGGAACAGATGATCACACAATATCTTTTGATAAATATTTTTGCCTAGCTCTGATTTCTATTATCAGAAACAGATTGTCTGTACTTACAAGAAACATCTGTAAACAGCCGTTATTCGTTATTGTGCTCTTCCATGTCGCGCCGCTGACGAGAGGGTGGAGGGTGTTAGTCGTCGTCGCGGAGAAGAACAAGGGTAACCACCAAGCAGGAGAGAGGGAGGAAAGTTGTGCCTGTTCACTGGAAGCCAGGCAACCTGGCGCCATCGCCAAGGAGAGCGAGGAGGGGCTGGACTACGCCACCACAGGGGTGAGCTGCGAGGGGCTCCGGCGTCTCTGCATAGGAGGGGGGAGAGAAGCCGCCAACGCACCACGTGATTCTGCTTGAAACTCCTCGGAGCTTGCACCAGGCTCAAACGTGAGTCCACTGCTCTTCATATTCAGGCTGCAACATTTTCTGAATTTTAAGTTTGGCTGAAGATGCTCTTACTCGTACACTAGATCAACCGTACAAATTGCTCTAAATGTACTGCTTGACTGCTTATCTTTATTTTAATCATTTTCTTTGGCAGCTCTAAATTTTTAATTTGGCTCATTGTCTTTCCCTGGTGTACAAATGCTTTCAATTTTTAGTTTGGCTCGTTGTCTGAGTCTCTTCAGAAATCTGAAGAAAACTGTATTGTGGAAGGATAGCAATATTATTTGCTGCTTCTCGTCAATTGTTTCTTTGCGTAAAACTCTAGCTTTGTTTCTGCTCATGTTTATGCAATGCAAGTATACATGATAGCTTTTCTGCAATGTTGTTTTATTCAGTAAGTGTTCTTTTTCAGTGGCTCTTGTTTGTATTGTTAACTGACTAAAAAACTGATGTTTGTCTTTCTAATGGCTGAAAACGGCCAAGTCTAAATCATGGTTTTTCTTCAGATGTGCTGGCCTTTAGACGTCTGTACCCGTGGGTTGTTTTCACTTAGGCGAATGACAATTAATATCTGATCGAACTCATTTGGAGGCCAAAGAGGTTCGGCTTTCGGACTGCCACCAATAACGCTCGAAGACACCGACGTGCAGACTGTAAGTTTCCTCCTTCAGTCCTGATATATTGGTGCGAGACACCCTGCATTTACATGATATTGCTAGGAGCACGTGCAAATTACATAATTTGTTATACATGCTGCTTAAGTTGATCACCGTTATCCTGTTAATTGGACCTCAAGAATAGAGATGACACCTTACCATAGGCAGCTCTTGATTTTGTGCATGTGAATTCAATTCTGAAAGTTGATTCAAGTTTGTAGTGCTTGAAGTAGATTCATAGAAGCTACACTTCTGTTAGTATGTGAACAAAAAGCTTGTCTTATATGTGTGACTGGAGTTGCAGAATATGAATAAGGGAATGATCATAGATGCCAACACCTACAGTATGATTTATCTTGATAGAGGTGCAGTGGATTCGTAAGTAGTTTTAGGGTTTTTTGTGGATAGCTCAAGTACTTAAGCTTCTGCAATCATGAAAAATGAAACAAGGGTCCAGTAGTCAGGTTCCATTAATCCTTCTGTAGGTGTTCTTTTTGTTCCCTTGCCCCCTTCATTACCAGTACAATGATGCTTTCTCTGTTAAAATCTTGACACTATATTATCAATCTCAATAGCTTAATCGATTCTAAGCTCACTAGAAGTATTTGTTCAGAATTTGGGTCATCTATCGCATATGCTTATACCCGAACCCTCTATAACGTGGTATTCTTGTGCCAGATTTTTGCCATTCAGTAATAGTTATAATTGCATACTTCGATCTGGGAGTGATGGTTGTACCAGGATGCGTCTCATGTCTTACTTTGTGACAACAGTTGGTCGCATTTCAGTGACAGTCAATTCAACCTTGAACAAGCATCTAAATAGCAGGTCTTCTTTGGTTGGAAGCACCACATCTCATCTGTGTTGCTGCAAAACCTTTCCATTATTGGACCAAGCTTATGGGATATGCATTGCAGTATGTATTAGTTACCATGCTCAGTTTGTGCGACCGATTTAATTACTTCTCTTGCGTGGAGAAAAACACTTTAGTTGCTTCTTTTGTTTGTCACTTCAAAAATGTCCTTTTCTCCTAGCATGTAAGATTATGTTATGTGGGCAGGCTGATTGATTTGCAGGTCAGTAAGGCTGTACATTATGTGGAGGGACTGAATGTGTATCCTGTCAGTGCACTTCGATGAAAACTGGATTCAGAAAAGTAAAATATAGAGGCTGGAGAGTTCGGCGACCAGCTTGGTAGCACTTGTGTCGCATCTATCATCGAGCAGCACCCTTACTGCGACGTCCTACCCGTGGTCCTCATGGTGCCGTTTACATAGCATAGACAGGGACGTGGTCGGCCTCGACATG
The DNA here is from genome assembly GCA_021605145.1 of Aegilops bicornis. Lineage (NCBI taxonomy): Eukaryota > Viridiplantae > Streptophyta > Magnoliopsida > Poales > Poaceae > Aegilops > Aegilops bicornis. The sequence goes on along the minus strand of CM038670.1, from coordinate 221,280,973 downwards.
TTCTCCTATTGTGGCCAAGGACAGTGATAATGTAGAGAATTTCAGAATTGGGTTGCAGGGTGCAGGCATGATGCTCAGAACTGCTCTTTAGGGACTTCGCAAAATGATCTTTCCTGTTATGCAACAAAACATTCTCATGCAGTACCGGAGGTCATGGAGGAAAAGAGCGTGTATGATCGTGATGAGGCCGAGCGTTTGGCTGCCGCTGTGCGGGACCACAAGAGCGTCAGCGAGATCTGTGACCATATGCGGCTCCTTTCGTGCGAGAGGAATTCTCCGGCAGCTACGAGGACGACCAGAACACGTCCGCCTGGAAGCAGCGGAGAGCTGTATTTGAGGATTTTGTACTATCTGTGTCCTTAACAGACTACTACTGATCACAAACTAAAAGGAAATGGATTACTGGATCGGATGTGGAAGAGGAAAATTTCAGAGATTGGACACCCAGATTAGTACACAGAAAAGTTGGACTACTTGATCGAGCATGTCTACATGTACTGAACCAGTAAATCGTTCATGGATATTTCTTTATAATGTTTGCAATGACTCGTTCGTCGTTATTTAAAATTTTGATTAGTCTGATGGTCCTTTATAATGTTTGTGCAATCTATACGAATAATTCCATGTGCATATGTAATTTACCACCAAAATCAGTAACTAAGGGGAAAGACTACGTCCTACTTTCCGGGAAGCTTAATGATTAGGATCGGAACTTATCATCTGTGGGACAAGTGGTGGTGGAGGTAAAAGCCATGATCAGAACTTTGAGTGAGTTCACCTGGGTCCGAAGGACAACAAATGGTGCTGCCCATTTGCTGGCGCGCTTAGGAATAAGCAGTAGAGCATCAGTGGTGCTTTGGGACTCAGTTCTCCTGATTGTATTCTTAGCGTTGTATCAGATGAAATTCCTAATTTAGTTTAATAAAGTGGGGGTGTGAACTTCAAAAAAAGAAGTGTTTGTTTGGGACAAGCCCAAATAGTGTTCAATTTTTATGAAAACGTTAACTTTTATTATACCAAAATTAACCTAATTATCAATGTTTATTTAAATTAGATATAAAAATGATGCACAATGCCACATGAAGCAGATTGTGTCTCTTTTTTGCCCGATGCAACGCATGGGCATTTGTATTAGTATATATAAATAAACAAACAAAAACCAAGCGGCTTCATGACGTCCGGCTGTTGTTAGGGAAGGAAGGAACACCTCTGCTTCGTCTCCCTCTCTCGGGTTGTTGCGCAATCAGTAGCTCGGTGATGCTCGTGTCACGAAAAAGACAGCGGAAAGCTCATCGCCGCCGACCCAACCCGAGTGACAGGTCCCATCTCTCCGCAGCCTGCATGCACCATGTGTTTCCCTTTTTCCATTCTTTTATTTTAGAAACCAAAAAGGTTTTCCTTTTCCAACCAGAACGAAGATATTCTCTCACTGGATGTTTACACGGGGCAGAGCCTGCATAGGAAATGCGATGCTTTCTTAATGCTTAATCCTCGACCTTCTAGTGGTGGTAGTCTCCATCCACCTCTGTTAGGATCCGGCCAGTTAAATCGTGTTGAGCAAAGCGTGGATGCTACTTGTATTTTGCATTGACAAAATTGCGCAAAAAGTGGCCGATATACACAAGTTGTCTTCACGAGTTGCTGCTACACAGCCCATCTGTCTGGTCCTGTCTTTCAAGATTTGTCAGGTCGTGTACCACTGATGCGGACTGAAGTTCTACCCATTTCTCTTTCATCTTTCTTTTGATTTCGAGGTACGTAGCGTACGTACGATTGGTGGATGACTGAGGATCCTATTGTCGGCTGGATGCATGCTTCTGATTAGATGTATGTTTAGTGAGATGTATTTCCAAGTTAAATCTCATCAATATCACCGGCTACCACGCTAGATTAGGACGGCGGCGGATAGTGAGACTGTATCAGACAGCAACTCTGAAACTGAAACGAACCTAATAACGCGTTTCGTATGGCTCGATGGAGCTACAGGAGTAGCGAGTAGTTTAGGTTACTTCCAAATTCTTCGGCCAGACACTTATGATATCGCAAGGATTTTCGGTAATTCTCACATAATAGATGCGAAATGCTGAAATGAAATTCAAGGGGCGCATTTCAAGAAACGTTGCAACACGTTGGCTGTGCCCACGAATGCGTGCAATACGGAGGCCACACGGATTGGCAACATTGATAGGGAGATCTCGCTTTTCAAAGCTTCTAAGTGCACGGCTCGCGCCCATGTTGTGCTGCGCCCGATTGCCACTCCACCTCAAACGTCTCGACCCATGCCTCATCTAGCGGGCGATCATGATGTCGGCTATCCGCTATAGGCTAGGCAAGCCGAAGAGGTCACGACTGAACCGGTTAACTCTGAAAAAGATACTTTTCCCATTGTTTTATTCAATACTTGATAAGCTAGACGAGCTAAGAACCATTTTTGTCACGAAAAGGATGCCAGAAGATTTGGCTCCTCAACTTATGCTTGATTGCATTGGCAATCGGGTGCTGAATCTATGAGTCAACGTAGGATTCTAGGGTCCTCCCTCCTAATTTCCTTTTAAAGTAAACGGTCTGAATTGATAAAGGCTCGGTACTACTTGATCGACGTCTCGAGTACACAGTCTTCTGTGGCAATGCCTCGCTCACGTGACAGTCCATTGTTCATGGTCTCGATCTCCTGAAGAAGGGGTTAATCTTGTGTATTGGCGATGGCGCTTCGGTTTGCATCTGGCGGGACCAGTGGATCCTGCACCCGCTGGCCGTTGCCGGTTGAGGAGAGTAAACAAACAGCTTGATGACCATGAGAACTGGAAGGTGGAGCTGCTCCAGCAATATTTCATGCATGTGGATGTGATGGAAAATTTGAAAATTAAAGCTTCCTCACGACACTGGTGATTTCATTGCATGGCGGAAGAGAGTACTAGAACCTTCTCGGTGCGGAGTGCTTATCGCCTTGCTCTCAATGAGCGTCTCCTGCCGTCTTCAGCCGCAGCAAGCAGGGCACCAGATGGCCGACGTGCCGTCCGGGCACTTATATGGAGGTGCCCTACTCCTACCAAGGTGCCCATATTCACGTGGAAGCTCGCATCAAATTTCTTGGCCACTTGGGCTAACAAAAATTTGAGAACCCTGGAGGTTACCGATACTTATCCGCTATGTGCGTTGGAACAAGTGGATGCGATCCATGTTTTTGCAGGTGTCCCCGAGTGGTGGAACTCTGGCATATGCCATGGCAAAGCATTGGAATCTGCCATACCTAAAAACTGTGCGGCCGACGGGCATTGAATGGATGTTTGATGTGCTGCACACTTTGGAAGCTGTCAATCGCATGCGAGTCCTCATGGTGATATGGCGCTCCTGCCATGTCCGTAATAAAATCGTCCGATCTCCCCACAAGGTCGCCACCAGTTGAAGCTTCATGTCGTTTCCTGCTTAGCTATGAGGCTTTGCTCATTGCAATCAAGAGGTACCCAACCGGTGACCATGTGAAAGGAAAGATGGTGATTGGCGAGCTCTAGCACCAGTCCGTGTTAAACTGAATGTCGACGGGTCCTATTGTGAAGCATCTGGGTGAGGCTGGTGCAGGTATGGTCTTGCGCGACAGTAACAAACCTAATATTTTCTCGGCTTGTAGAAGTCCGCACAACTGTGTTGGAGAATTGCAAGCTGAACTTGCGGCTTGCTTGGAGGGACTTAACTTTGCCATGTAATGGTCGGCGCTACTAGTGAATGTCAAGATGGATTGTCTGGTTGCAATGGATGCTATCCGGACGAGGACAGATCACAAGATCGCAACATGCGATGATGATAAATGAAGTCAAGTTACTTCTAGGTGAAAGAGATGGTTCTATTGCTCATATTAGTAGGCACCAAAATTCTGTCAATCATATACTAGCTTTGTTTGATCGTGTAGAAGTTAGGACAGCTGATCCTAGGTTTCCTAGTTCCTATACTGGTTTTAGGTTTGATTCATACTTTTCGTTTTCTTTCTTTTGTTGTTTCTTTATTGTTTTATTTTTATTCAATTCTTTTGTTTCTGTTGAACTATATAGGTTTTTATTTTCAGGGAAAAAAATAAACTTCAAATAAATGTTTGTGTGTCATAAAATGTTCAAGTTTTTGAAAAATAGACTTATTAAAAAATGTTCTCAAATTTTGTAAAGAAATGTTCACACTTTTTGAAAACTATTCTATTATTTAAAAAGATATCCACATTTCAAAATAAACAGTGCATGCGCTACAAAGAAATTGCCATTGGGAAAGAAACACTGCATGCACTATCAGCACACCGCTATGAAAATTTGTGACCCGGAGACAATGTAGACCCCACCACACTTCATACTGCCATTTCGTTTAGCTATCGTCCCTTCACCTTTTCGGAGTTTTAAGAAAAACATCACCAAAAGGAACAGGAAAGCACACACGTACTGACACACCTTGGAAACTACAGTGGCTGCCGCACAAACGGACATGTGAGCGAGCTCCGCTCCCTCCGCCCAGTTTGGGGGATCCGAATAAAATCCCCAGCCGGCTCGGGGCCGCAGTGCAGAAACGGCTCCATGATTCGCTCGAGCGCGTCCCGTGGGTCGGGTCGGGTCGGCTGGCCTTTCCGCCACTATAGCCGAACATGCTTCTGTGGAGAGCGGCCGACCTCGACGCAATGATGGGAGGCCGGCCGCATTACGGCGTCCACACACACTTTTCTGGAGCGAGCTGCCATGGCATGCGAATTCAAGGCTAAATAATGCGACATGTGGTGCCACATGAGCGTTTTCTCTACATTACGAGCACATGTGCGTGTATCTTGCTTTGTAAGTATTCTACGTACATGTTCCTCCTTTGGGCATGCCGCCTGCCCTGCCACATGTGACATGTCCCGTTGTATTGTACCCCGTTCAGACCATGAAGATCTGCGTTGTACTAGTATAGCACAGAAGCATTCCAGTGAGATCATGTGAGGGGGATACGGTCACAAGGGTGGGTGACCACTGGTCAGCTCATCAGGAAGAGTTCGGGGCCACGGCGCAGGTAGAGTGGGACGCCCACACGTGGGCACGTGGCAGGCTAGACACAGCCCACGGAGAACCAAGACGCGCCACACCTCATGCAGGCGAGCTCCTTTCGCTTTGGCCAGGAGCCTTGTGGCGCACGGACGGGCAATGCGCAGCCCGGCAAGCAGCGACGTGTCCACGCACCTCAACCGAGCTGGGCGGATGCGCGCACGCATGGCCGCCAGCGACATGAGGCAAGGCACCAACGGAGCTCGCGCGGCGACGGCGGCCGAATCCGATCGACCCGCGCGGCGACGGCGACCGCAACGCACACAGACGTGCGAGTGGGCGCGGCCGCCGGCCAGCCATGTCGCCCGTGCATGCAATGATGTACGCGTGCATGTCATGTCCTTGGTGTTGGTTTTCTTCGGAGTTGATTAGGTTTGGCGGACGAGTACGACCGCCGGTAAACTGGAGTCACATCTGATCGAACCATCATTTGCCCATGGAAAAAGCGTCACATCATTTGAGACGATCGTTAGACGTACGCACATCAGATCGCCATCGTTGCGTTTGCTTCATCTAACAACAGCTCCAGAGCAGTACAAGCTAGCTCTCGCCTTGTCTACATCGGCATGCACGGACGGACGCACCGTGAGTTCTGTCTGTGCACGCGTGAGTTGATCACGCTCATCTACCTTCTTCTCCGTCTGACCTTTTCTTTTCCGAAGGTAAATAGCAGAACTAAAAATGGGGTCAAAGATCATGCACGAGTCTGAATTTTGCATATATTTTTTGCAGAATGGTTGGGGTTGGAATTTCGGTGCCCTGACATCTGGACCTTTTTTTTCTTCTTTTCGCTGGATTTGTACAACTTCCCCTTTCTGGGTACGCGTAGAACCTGGTTGACGACATGCGATTTCAACTTCAGAACTGCTCCACGAATGATTCTCTTGCGTGCAGTTGTTTAAACTTTGAAGACATGCACACGACTTTATCTAGGCGAAGAAAATGCTAGTAGAAGAAGATAACTACTCCTACCACCAGTACTATATAATGGCCAACTTGCATTTACACGGAGTAGTATTTATTTAAATGGACCAATTCGTGCACCGTTTTCATTAAAGAAAAATCATACACAAATATAAACTGTTCTTTTTCGCTTCCTCTCATTTTGGAACCCATGACGCAAACACGTAGTCCTAAAAGACGCGGCTAGGATATACGCAAGCTCTATGAAACAAATGCGTTCCACCATGCAGATACTCTGTAGGCGGAGTATATTTTATAACTAACTAGTGGGCGAAGGCGCGGCGTGCCGTGCAATTGTTGTTGCTGCTTAAAAACTACTACTATAATAACAACAGGGCACACGTGCCGGATGAGAGGAAACGTACATCTGGTTGAACGGGGTACATTCCATTGCTAGATGATACAAATTTGCTAATGAAAAGCAATCCTGTGAAGTGTAATATTTTTTTTGCTAAAAGCATCTCTAGCAGACCCTGCACAATAACCGCCAAAATGTGGCTCGGCGTGGAAAATCCCGCCCGAAAAGAACCCGCAAACGCGGCCGACCCGCAAAATTTTTTGAGGGGCGCGACAAAAACTTGACCCCAACCTGCGAATACGCGGGTTTGCCCGCCCCTCCCCTCCCCCCCCCCCCCCGGCCCGTCGGTGCCCTGCATATAGCGGGAGCGGTTGGTGGGGAGGACATTTCAGCCTGCGCTTTTCCCCACCAACCACCTCTCCTCTTTCCCTCGCCTCGCCGTCGGGCCGCCACCCAAGATTCCGGCGAAAGTAGCTAGCGGGAGCACGCCGAAAGGCCGCCACATGCACGAGGTTGCCCTCCGCCCCCCTCCTGCGTCGGCGGGCCGGAAAGTTGCGGATCTGCAGCCCTTCATTGCGGGCGGCCAGATTTGGCTTTTCCGGCCGCCGATGGCTGCGCCAAGTGATGGAATGGTCGGGGAGCATCTCGCGCAGCCCCGGCAAAGTCACATCGCCGCATGCAGATAGGGTTCGTCCTCTCGCCTTCGCCGACGGTCTGCGGGCCTGGATTCGCCGTCATTCATCGGGCTCGGCGCGGCCGCTAGCTGCTGTTTCGCCGATGCCGCTCATACGGTACGACGAATGCACGCGGACAGTGTTGCGGCTAACTTCGGGCACACCGAAGCACCCCGGACGGGTGTTCTTCAAATGCGAAAATGACGGGGTACGTGTTGTTTTCATTCGACTCATTTTGATAGCTCATTCTTTGGTTCAATTGCGGTAGCTCATTTTGAACATCATCATGTGTGTAGGAAGATGGACGCTCATTTTGGTTTTGGGAAGGCGAATACATTGATTTATTGATAGAAAAAAACTTGATAGACGTTCGTGCACTTCTTAGAGCATCTCCAGCCGTTGGCCCCCCAAGGGCGCCGAAAAATAGCAGCCTGGGGGCGAACCGGCGCTAGATTGGCCCCTGGGGGCGATCTAGCTCCCAGCCACGCCCCCAGGCGCCGCCCCCGAGACGTAGCAAATTCAAACTTGGTCATTCCCGCTCATAAGAAAACGCCACAAGTCCGGCGATCAGCGGCTCAGTTTGGCGATCGGATGAAAAGTTCGGCGTACAAAAAAAGGAAATGACGCGTGGGCAATGCATCAAAATGCGGGGTCGGCCTCTTGCGTCGGCGGAGTCGGCGTGCGCGGGCTTGGCGGTGTCGGAGGCTTACATCTTTGGCGGCGTCGGTAGCGGCTTGTGTCTTCTTTGGGCGTCGTGGAGGCATCATTGCTCGGGCTTGGCGGCGTTGTCGACCTGGGCGTGGGAGTTGGCGGCGCCGTTGACGGCAGCTGGTTCAGGATGAGACCGCGCTCCGCCAAGTACCACGCCTTGACCTGCTCGTCATTGCTCTGGAGCATGTCCGCCCTGCCCATCAGAAAAGCCGGGTCGGTGTTCCTCTTCTTCGCGGCGACGTTGGTCCGGAGTAGGTCGAGCTTGACGGCGTTGTTCATCATCAACGCCGACCACCATGCCTCAGTCTTCTCTTCACGCAGGACGGCCCGGGCCTGTGCGTCGGCGAGGCAATGCTCAATTACTCCTACACTCGCGCGGTTGCCGAGTCGGCGTGTTTCCCCTTCTTGGCCCCTTTGTTGCCTTCAGGGCGAACGTCGCCCGCGCCCAGCGTCGGCGCGTCTGGCTTGTAGGTCTCCTTGGCCTTGGCGAGGGTACGCCGGACATCTGCCCACTTCTCGCACTTCTCGATCCGCTTGAAGACGTGGAGGTACTTGAAATCTTGGTCGCTGCTGTCCTCGCGAAACATGGCGAACATCTGCACCAGCTGCGCCGAGGAACAATCAGTCAACGGCGCGCACCCGGCGAAAGGAAAAGGGAGAGGCCAGCGTGCCATACCTGATCCTAGATGCTGGCGCCACTCTCCGGCCAAGCCGCGATCTCCTTGACGATCCCATGCCATTTGTTGCATGCCGATTGGATGAGCCCCCAATGGTTGGCCATTGCCTTCGCCCCGTGCTGCATGTACACGCCTTTGAAGTATGGGTCGACAAGCTTGCGCTCGTCAAACTCGGCCTTGATGCGGTCCCAATACGTGTCGATGCTCTGGTTCATGCCGATGATCAGGTCGAGGCAGACGACTTTCCACGCTTCGGCAAGGCACTCGTCCTCCTTGGACGCCCACTTGATGCGCGGCTCGCCGGTCCTGGCCGCCCCCTTCTTCTTCTTCCGTTTCCTCGCCGGAGCAGGCGCTGGCTCCTCCTCCTCCTCCTCCTTCGGCTCCGGCTCCTCCTCGCCGTAGTCGAGCTCGCCGTCCATGTCGCAGTTGATGTCCACTGTGTCATCCTGGGTAGTAAACCCGGGGGACGCGGCGGCGGCGGCCGAGCCGGCCGTGATGACATCGTCCATGTCAGCTTATGTCGCGTCGGTGTCGTCGAGATGCGGCGTGGAGGCTTGGGAGAAGGGCAGCGCGCCACGGCGGAGAGGGGGCATCGGGGAGGATGCGTAGGCCGGCGGTGAGTAGGTGTACGGAGGGTACTGCACGCCGGCGAAGGCGGGCAAGGGCGTCCGCTGGGCCGGGTGACCATGGGGGAAGGTGATGTTGGGGTTGAACCCGCCGTGCGCGTCACCGTTGGCGTAACCCGGCAACGGCGTGCAGTCCCAGGGTTGCGTCAATGACGAGAAGCCAGCCAGAGAACCGACGCTTTGTTTGCTCCAGGGCGCGTATGGGGCGTGGCCGCCGGGTGGATTCATCATCCCCACGCGAGCCGCCTCGGCTTGTTCGGCCGAGCGCTCCGCCGCCGCTGCAGCCGCGAGCCCCGCCGCACTGTCCCGTGCCTTCTTGGCGTTGGCCCTGTTTCGCCGGTCGATGGTGACAGCCTCCCGGTGCTGAACTTCCGCCCTCCAGTCGGTGTTGGACATGCTCGGGGGCTTGGACGGCGGCGCCCTCGGCTTCCTCTGCTTCGGCTGGGTGACGGCGGCGGTCGCACCCGTCACGACGCAGGGGAGCACGTACTTCTTCGGCGGCATGGCGGCCGGCTGGGAGGGGAGGAGGAGATTGGCAGGAGTAATGGAGAGAATGAGAGGGAAGTCGGGGGAGCGGGAAAATGCCCTCCTCTCGCCGACGGAGCGGCCCTGCGCCCCTTTTCGCTTGTGCCGGTGCCCCAGGGCCCCCCAGCGCGCTGGGTTCGGCTCTGGTGCGTCCACTGTTATTTCGGCCCAACCCGGCAAAAAACGGACTCCTGGGGGCGCGACTGGGCCGATTTTCGCCCGTCGGCGCTAAAAAATCGCCCGGGGGGCCTGTTGGGGGCGCGGCTGGAGATGCTCTTAGTAGAATCGAAGGCAATGATGCAGCTGCATGTGCAACTAAAAGGTAAGCAACGTCTACTTCTTTTGAACCAAAAATGAAGAAAGAAGAATGCATAATTAAGAATCTACAGATCAACAACGAATGCATGGGAAGATATTAGTCCAACTAGTGGGAGCAGTTATGGAAGTTGGAAATCTTCTAAAATGCATACTTGTGATTCTTGTTTTCTTTGGTCTTACTATTCTAGCAAAGATTTGGTGATGTATGATGTATCCAATGTTGTTGAAAAAGCAATGAAATGCATTATGTTGGGTCAAATTGAGGTGCAAATTTAGGTTTTCCGGGGCGGGCGGGGGTGGCGTCAGACCAGACCCTTCAAAGCCGACCCATAAAAGAACATATTTCATGAATATCCTTTTTTATGTGTCCGTTTTACGGGGCCTGCCTCTGCAGGCCATCCGCGCCGGCCTGCAACATCATTTTTCCGCGAACTGCAAATGCATTTTGCGGGTCGACGGAATGCGGAGTCTGCTAGAGATGCTTTAAGCTATCATAACCAAATGTGAAACCGAATATTGGCAGGCTAAAACTGTGAGATCATTTAGTAACACAGATGGTTCGACTCTACAGTTGTGAGAGTACATTCTTTTTTCCATTTACGCTGAAATCTTCAAATATCCACTCTCAAGTAGGATGCCGACCATGGAGAAGCTACTCTCATGCTTAAAAGTGTTGGAGGTACCCTATGCAACGGCGTCAAAAAGTCAGCTTTGGGTTCCCTCCGCATGGCATTTTCTGGAGCTCTAATGGGCAAACATGATATTTTTTTCCACACAAATGACACCATAATCAGCGAACAAGGGCTTACAACATGATCCGTATGTAATCGTATGCCATACATAAACAATGTGTTCTCGTTATCGTTTAAACGTTCTCTATGGCTCTAAATATTTGAGCAAACAGATATTAAGCCATGGTTTTGTTTATGACTTATTGAACCAAAACATCAAATTTACCATAACCACAAGTCCCAAATAAACAGGGGATTTGGTCCAATCATAGTGCCAAGATAAAGCCAGCTTTATGTCATCTAAAAATATCAATGATCGCTTCTAACCACTAAGAGATAAAAGAATATAAACTGATAATTGAACTCACCAAACTTGAAACAACTCATTATCCAAGGTAATCTAGTACCGAAAATAGTTCTTTCTGCAAAAAAATCAAATTTTCTTGACCGCCAAATTAAATAGCTGCCAAAGAATCAACGTTATGTTAATTCAATTTTTGCTTTAACCCACATAAAGAGATTTTTTCCCACTGGAACTTACTAATTTAGTTGCTAACAATTATGTTTAATAGTAAATGAATCACAGCTAGCCACAACAATGCTCAGATGGACAGACACACAAAGCTTCTTTTGTATAGTAGATGATAATCAGTATACTCAATTCTTCTCAATGGATACACATGACAAAGACATCATATGAAAAAAGTTGGAAAGCGTCATACATGCATGCCTAGGTAACTATAATACAATGCCAGAAAGAACTTTTGAACTAAAGCAAATGTTTGCTTCGTCAATCCAAGAAGATTCATCTTTGAAGTGAAAATGCTTGTTTATAACATGTGGAGGGAGGGATGAAGAAACTTACAGGGAGCATCAAAACAATGTGTTGGTACACCCTTAAGATCTGGAATTGTTATTGGATCACCGACCACTTGAAAAACAATTCATCTATACATTTGAAATGTGAGGAAATAAATTGTGTTATTTTTAGTATTACATAAGGCACACCGTTTCATACCTATTTCTTTTGCATGGAAGAAACATCAAGAATTAAAATTAGAAAACTGATAACTACAACTAATTATCGCCAAGGAGGGAATGTGATTTTTTTCATATACAGTGAAGTTGATCTTTAAGAAAGAATTGGATAATATGGACCGAGATAAACAAATATAATTTGTAAAAAGTAATAAAGCTGACCTAAAGATAACTATTTTAGAAAAGAGGCAGTTGTAAACCATGAAAAAAGTGAACCAAAAGCCACCAGCTTTGTTACTGGGCTACTTGCAACTGCATACAATGTAAGAAAACGAAACTACAAAGCCATCTAAATTTGAACTGACTTGCTTATTGGCTAATTAGGTCCACAATAGATCAATGTACTTTGTACTATAAACATACCACTGGAAGCTCAAAAGCACGGCTACATGACCTATCCACATGAATTGTCTGAAGTGTGTGTGCCATGATTATCATCAGTTGATCCATGACTTCAGGAATGATGATCTGGGGTCGGACAGAAAAATGTGCAGCAAAAGACTCGGAGATCTAGAGATGAACAGATAAAGGGCACCGCGAAAAGATTGATCAATGATGCAGCATAGGTGTCCTAGAATCCCGCTCCTCCTCGCCATAGACCTGCACACAACACATTAGGAAATAAGAGTTAGGGATCTGGAGGAAGAGTGCCAAGCAAGCACGCAGACAATGCATCTCTGAGTTTAGCAACCAATCGACCCAAAAATCATACTTAATTTAAAATTATGGATGAAGGAGCATATAAGGATAGACACACTTCAATGGGAAATTATAAATAAATTTTGAGAGAGAGAGAGAGAAAGTAGCTCAAGATGAAATATGGACAACATTTGAAGGCATTGGTTTAAATCAAATAGGATTCTTGTTGCCAATCAACATTTAATATAGTACATTTCTTCCCTCCTCTAATCTGTATAAATGAAAGAAGAAGAATGATGTGTGTAAAGGAGACGTACCCATGGTAATCTAAACCCACTAAAATTACATGCAAACTCAAATGTTTTGAGTGGCAAACAATAAGAATTGTTGTTAATCATATGCATTTTCTCTCCATATATCTGATACAGTGCAAATAGTGTATATAATATTTTACAAATATTATTTGGGTAGATGCAAAAGGTTGAACTGAAATCACACCTGAAGCCAGTACTCCCCAGAGGACGCTGGATCCACTCATTCACTTGGAATCTTAGCTATTTTAATTTGAACTCAAAGAAGAAGACCACTCAAACCATCTAATACAAAAAACCAAAGTATCATTTTTTATTCTTGTATTGAAGTAAGAAGAACGGATGGCCGATGCAAAGTTTATATCAGGTAGGTAAAGATAAATAATTTGCGCACAAAACCTAAAGCATCTATTCCCTCCGTCCCATAATGTAAGATGTTTTTTGACACTACACACTAGTGTTAGAAAACGTCTTACATTATGGGACGGAGGGACAAGGGAGTACGTAACAAACTTTTTTTCAATCGGAGGCAAAATATTTTCCTTATATATTAAATAAGGAGGGGAAAGAGTTTGTTACAACACATCCATGTTACGGCATGACAATTATTCTCGCAATAAAAAAGACCCTAGCTTCTTTGCCCCGGCGGTGATCCAAATATTTGCTCGTCGACGATGATGTCAAGCAAAATTGGCAGAGTGATGTCTACTACGCAACCTTTCTTCTTGTAGACGTTTTTCGGCCTCCAAGCGCAGAGTTCTGTAGGACAGTAGCAAATTTTCCTCAACTGGATAATCTAAGGTTTATCAATCCGTGGGAGGCGTAGGATGAAGATTGTCTCTCCCAAACAACCCTGCAACCAAATAACAAAGAGTCTCTTGTGTCCCCAACACACCCAATACAATGGTAAATTGTATAGGTGCACTAGTTCGGCGAAGAGATGGTGATACAAGTGCAATATCGATGGTAGATATAGGTTTTTGTAATCTGAAAATATAAAAATAGAAAGGTAACTAGTAATAAAAGTGAGCGAAAACAGTATTGCAATGCTTGGAAACAAGGCCTAGGGTTCATACTTTCACTAGTGCAAGTTCTCTCAACAATGATAACATAATTGGACCATATAACAATCCCTCAACGTGCAACAAAGAATCACTCCAAAGTTTCTATCGGAGAACGTAGGATGAAAACGTGCATCAACCCCTATGCATAGATTACCCCAATGTCACCACGGGAATCCGCAAGTTGAGTGCCAAAACATACATCAAGTAAATCAATAGAACATCCCATTGTCACCACAGATATTCCATCGCAAGACATACATCAAGTGTTCTCAAATCCAATACTCAATCCAACATAATGGAACCTCAAAGAGCAAGACTCAATTCATCACAAGAAGGTAGAGGGGGGAAAGCACCATATGATTCAACTATAGTAATAAAGCTCGCGGTACATTAAGATCGTGCCGAATCAACAACACGAGAGAGATAGAGAGAGATAGAGAGATAGATAGATAGAGAGAGAGAGAGAGAGAGAGAGAGAGAGAGAGAGAAATCAAACACATAGCTACTGGTACATACCCTTAGCCCTGAGGGTGAACTACTCCCTCCTCGTCATGGAGAGCGCCGTGATGATGAAGATGGCCACCGGTGATGGTTTCCCCCTCCGGCAGGGCGCCTGAACGGGCCCCCGATTGGTTTTTCGTGGCTACGAAGGCTTGTAGCGGCGGAACTCCCAATCTAGGTTTATTTCTGGGAGTTTCTATATTTATAAGACTTTTTGGCGTCAAGAACAAGTCAGGGGGTCCACAAGGAGCCCACAATACCGGGGGGCACCCCAGGGGGGTAGGGAGCGCCCTCCACCCTTGTGGAGGCCTCGTGAATCTTCTGGCCCAACTCTTTTGCTTTGGGGGCTTCTTCTGGTCCATAAAAAATCGCCGTAAATTTTCAACTCATTTGGACTCCGTTTGATATTCTTTTTCTGCGAAACTCAAAAACAAGGAAAAAACAGAAACTGGCACCGGGCTCTAGGTTAATAGGTTTGTATAAACCAATGCAAAAACCTTATCATTCTATACTGTAGCAAATCACTAAAATTATTATTCAACATTGCATACTAAATGTCTCTGCATATTTAAAACTCCTATCCACAAATAGGATCATTAAACAAGCAAACATATGCAAACAATGCAAACATAACAGCAATCTACCAAGTCTGTAAAGAATGCAAGAGTATCAATACTTCACCAACTCCAAACATTATGAAAATCTACCACACTGTAGAAAATTTATCAGAGCTTATTATGCAAAAAAATTCAGCATTTTATCACATTCTAACTTTTCTCAGGAATTTTTGCAACATCGATAAACTTTCTGTTTTCAAACAGCAACATGTAGATTTGTAAAATAAGCATACTAAAGGCTATCAATGCCACTTTTATTGAAATAAAAGATGCAAAACATTATTATAAATAACAGCAAGCAAATCCTAACAAAATAAATTGATGCTCCAAGTAAAACACATAGCATGTGACGAATGAAAACATAGCTCCAAGTGAGGTTACCGATAATGTTGGAGACGAAAGAGGGGATGCCTTCCGGGGCATCCCCAAGCTTAGTTGCTTGGATATTCCTTGGATATTAAATTGGGGTGCCTTGGGCATCCCCAAGATTTGGGTCTTGTCACTCCTTATTCTCCTCATATCAACATCTCATCCAAAACTTGAAAACTTCAATCACACAAAACTTAACGGAACTTTGTGAGATAGGTTAGTATGATAAAGAGCAAACCATTTCACTTTTGGTACTGCCAAAGATAAGATTCATAATTGTTTACACACAATGACTACTGTAGATATCATTTCCAGAATTTATATTGAGCAATATAAGCCATAGTAAAACTAGAAAACAAGCAAACTATGCATTGAAAACAGAATCTGTCAAAAACAGAACAGTCTGTAATGATCTGGATAACTACCATACTTCTGCTACTCCAAAAATTATGAAACAAATTGGAACACGTGAGAAATTTGTATATTAAACTTATCCAAAAATAATCAACTCAATATCACTCTTCTGTTAAAAATGAGACCCATTTTCATGAGCGCAAAAGTTTCTGTTTTTCAGCATAGTCAAACCAACTATCACCCAACATGATCCCAAAGGCTTTACTTGGCACTTTATTGAAACAAAAGCTATAAAACATGATTACTACAGTAGCATAATCATGTGAACACAAAAAAACAGTAGGTAAAATCATTAGGTTGTCTTCCAACAAGCGCTTTTCTTTAATGCCTTTTAAGCTAGGCATGATGATTTCAATTATGCTCACATAAAAGATAGGAATTGAAACACAAACAGAACATCATGCATCATAAGTTCCTGTCTCATAATAATTTTCAGTATCATCATGAATAGATTCATCAATATAACCATTACATAAATCATTCTTTTCATGATCCACAAGCATAGAAAATTCATTACTCTCTATGGCATACATGTCATCATAATAATCATCATAGAAAGCGACTTTATTGCTATAGTCAATTGAAACCTCTTCCAAAATAGTGGATGTATCACTAAATAAAGTCATGACCTCTCCAAATCCAATTTCATCAATATTGTAATAAGATTCAACACCCTCCAAAATAGTGGGGTCACTACTACCTAGAGTTGACACTCTTCCAAACCCACTTTTATCAATGTTATCATCATAAATAGGAGGCATGCTATCATCAAAATAAGTTTGATCATTCAAAGTAGGGGGACTAAAAAGATCATCTTGATTAAACATAGCCTCCCCAAGCTTGGGACAAACATTAATTGCAGCAAATAAATTCTCAAACATGTTATCCTCATCAAACATAGCATCCCCAAGCTTCTGGCTTGGCATATCATAAGCATGATCACTCTCATCATTAATAGTATGAATAGCATCAACGGTATAAAAATTGCTATCATCATAATTTCCCAAGTTGGTGCCAAAAAGATTTCCAATATTGTAAGAAGTATCATTATCTTCCCAATCATAATCATCGCAACAAGCAATAGGCATAACAAAATCATCATCAAGTGCATCACCTTCCACAATTATTTTTGATTCATTTTCATAAGGCACAACAATAATAAAAGCAACATTATTTGGGAGAGATACCTTTTTACCTCTCTTCTTTCTTTTTTTTCTTCTTGTTCAGCACATCATGTGTGGGTTCATTAAATCTTTTCAAGCTTCTTATTGATGAGATTGGTTGGATAGGAAGCTCCTCCTCGTTACCCGATTCTTCATAATAAACACTAGGAGGGTTTTGGGAAACATTTTCCCTTTCATTACTACTCTCTTCATATTCTATTTGTTCTATTGACTTTAGATAGTTGGCAATATAAGGATTCTCAATGCAATTTTGCACAAAACATATAAATGTCTTCTAGATCAAAATCAAGAAACCTCTTGGAGTTTGGAAAATCCTTAGTTATACATTTCATTTCTTCATAGCCCAAAAGAATACTAAGCACTTTATGATGCTCAAGGGTAATCAAGTTATCACAATTTTTGGACACTATTTGATCATGAAAGAATCTGCATTGAAGATCTGAATGACCATGTTCATTGCAAAGCTCACAAGGATGGCAGAAAAAATTACATCTTTCAGCACAAACATCTAGCCTCTCTTGCAAATTTTTCGTTTCTAAATAGTTATGCTTCTTACAAAATATATCTTCCTTTTTGGTGTGCAAAGGCACTCCCAATTCACTCCACAAAAAGTGACATGCTTATAATAAACATTTTTATCATGACTTGTGCAATCATCATTAGCATTTTGGATATTCAAAGAATTCATACTAACAACATTGCAATCATGCTCATCATTAAAATATTTTGTGCCAAACATTTTAATGCATTCTTCTTCTAACACTTGAGCACAATTTTCTGATCCATCATTTTCAAGAAAAATGTTATAAAGATGATCAATAATATGATGCAACCTCAATTCCATTTTTTTGTAGTTTTCTTTTATAAACCAAACTAGTGATAAAACAAGAAACTAAAAGATTCAATTGCAAGATCTAAAGATATACCTTTAAGCACTCACCTCCCCGGCAACGGCGCTAGAAAAGAGCTTGATGTCTACTACGCAACTTTATTCTTGTAGACACGTGTTGGGCCTCCAAGCACAGAGTTTTGTAGGACAGTAGCAATTTTCTCTCAAGTGGATGACCTAAGGTTTATCAATCTGTGAGAGGTGTAGGATGAAGATGGTCTCTCTCAAACGACCCTGCAACCAAATACACGAAATCTCTTGTGTCCCCAACACACCCAATACAATGGCAAATCGTATAGGTGCACTAGTTCGGCGAAGAGATGATGATAAATGTGTAATATGTATGGTAGGAATATATTTTTATAATCTGAATAAATGAAAACAGCAAGGTAGCAAGTAGTGAACGGGCACAAAAACGGTGTTGCAATGCTTAAAAACAAGGCCTAGGGTCCGTACTTTTGCTAGTGCAAACTCTCAACAGTGCTAACATAGTTGGATCATATGATTATCCCTCAATGTGTAATGAAGAATCACTCCCGAGTTCCTATTAGCGGAGAACAAAAGATACGAATTGTCTGTAGGGTACGGAACCATCTCAAAGCTATTCTTTCCATTCGATCTATCCTAGAGTTCGTACTAGAATAACGCAAGCTATTCTTTCCGATCGATCTAATCAAGAGTTCGTACTAACACCAAAGCAAATTCATATTCATAATAATCAATCCACACAAAGAACTACAAAGAGACCCCGAAGTTTCTACCGGAGAAAAAACGCGCATCAACCCCTATGCATAGATTACCCCAATATCACCGCGGGAATCTGCGAGTTGAATGCCATAACATATGTCAAGTGACTCAATAAGATACCCCAATTGTCACCTCAAGTATTCATATTGGAAGATATATATCATGTGTTCTCATCTCTGAATATTCAATTCGGCAAGAAAAAACTTCAAGGGGTAAAGATTCAATTCATCATTACAAGAGTATAGAGGGTAGAAACATCATATGATCTGACTATATTAACAAAGCCCATGATAGAAGTCACGAGAGAGAGAGAGAGAGAGAGATTAAGCAGATGAATCTTGGTACAAACCCTCATTACGAGGGTGGACTACTCCCTCCTCATCGTGGTGGCCGGGATGATGAAGATGGCCACCGGAGATGATTCCCCCCTCGGTAGGGTGCGGAGCAGGGGTCTAGATTGATTTTCATGGCGGATCTGAGAGACCTTGCGGCGGTGGAACTTCTGATCTAGGTTAACCCCGATGGGTTTCAGGATATTTGGGAATTTATAGTGCAAAGAGGGGCTGCGGGAGGCCACCGAGGTGGACACAACCCACCTGGGCGTGCCAGGGGGCGCGCCCTGGTGGGTTGTGCCCCCCTCGGGGCACCCCCAGGTGCTGCTCTGGCCCAATGGGTCTCTTCCGGTCCATAAAAAACCTCCATGGAGTTTCGTTGCGTTTGGACTCCGTTTGGTATTGATTTCCTGCGATGTAAAAAACAAGCAAAAAATAACAACTGGCATTGGGCACTGGGTCAATAGGTTAGTCCCGAAAAAATGATATAAAGTTGCTATAAAATGATTGTAAAACAACCAAGAATGATAAAATAACAACATGAATACTTCATAAATTATTGATACGTTGGAGACGTATCAAACATTAGGCATTTCGGTGGGACCGATATGATCAACTCGGTGGGACCGATGTGCTAGGGTTAGGGTAAAACCTCAACTCGGTTTGACCGATTACACAAACTCGGTGGGACCGATTTTGGTAATAAGCTAAACAGAGAGTTGGTCAGGCAAACTCGGTGGGACCGATTGCTTATCTCGGTGGGACTGAAATAAATGCAACAGGTAACAGAGAGTTTGCAAGCCCATCTTGGTGAGACCGAACTGATTAGGGTTTCTGGCAGTGGCTATGTCAAGTGAACTCGGTGGCGCCGGATAGATCAAATCGGTGGGGCCGAGTTTTACTTTTGGTTTGGGACATATGTGGAAATGAGAAAGTGGTTGAGGGCTTTGGAGCATATCACTAAGCACTTTGAGCAAGCAAGCCATAAAGCAACACCTCATCCCCTTTTAATAGTATTGGCTTCCCTATGGACTCAATGTGATCTTGGATCACTAAAATGAAAATGTAGAGTCTTGAGCTTCTGAGCTTTTGCCAATCTTCTGTCCTTTGCATCTTGAAGGGTTTCCACATCCTCTTGTCCACGCCACACCAATGTTGGACTCATCTGAAATATACTAGATAAAAGTATTAGTCCAACAAGAGATATGTTGACATTAATTACCAAAATCACCCAGGGAGCACTTGTGCTTTCAATCTCCCCCTTTTTGGTAATTGATGACAACATATATCAAAGCTTTATATAAGGATATAGAGAATAGCAAGTAAAGCTTTGGAAGGACATGTAACCTGCATAGGCTCCCCCTACATGTATGCAATCATGTCAATATTGAATATAAAAGCATGTGAATGCATAAGCATGACAGAGCAAGCAATGTGTTACATGTATCTTGGTTATATGCATCAGAGCAAATGATACGAATATAGGAATTGTACCTTCATGTTCATGAGTCCTTCTTGCAAACAATATGTACATCAGCAAGAGATCATCATGCACAAGTGTGATGCATATACTTACCTTGTGGTCTTGAGCTGGCTTAGGAAGAGATGAACCTGAGTAAACAAGGTTAGATAACACAGAAACATCTACTAAACAGAGCAAGAACTGCAAACCACACGAGTACCAAGATTGGGATGACATGTAGAGAGTGAGTACTAGGTACTCTATTGGATATAGACATGTCCCTAAAGGTAAAGATATGCAATGCATTCAAAGATTTCATTCCCTTAGATGTCTTTCTCCCCCTGAATCTTATATTGGATAATGGGAGAATATAGGGAAAAGAAAATCATAGAAAAACAAATCAGAGCACAATAATCATAACACAAACCAACATGTCTTTCCCCTCTTAAAGACATGTGACTTCTATCCTCTTGAATACCAAGCATCTGGGGTCTCTCTCCCTTTGACGTTCCCTTTGATGTGATTAAGCTTTGATGTGAGCTCTCTCCCCCTTTGACATCACTTTCCAAGAAGGGTCTTCTGGAAGGTGAGTCGAATAGGTTTGGTCCTTGAGTCACATGACAAAGCAGCAAGTAGAATGTGATGTAGGTAGAGGACAAGAATCATCGAGTGGAGCTGGAACAGTTATGCAGGATGCAAATGACAAATTGTCTTCTCAACATTGAAATCGGTAACACCAAGTTGTTTTCTTCGTTGGCACCGAAATGGTTCGGTTTGACCGAAAGAGACAGGCCGGTGTGTCCGAGTTCAACACAGAGAGAGAGAGCAAATGTCATCTCAGCTCACTAGGCAAATAAGATCTCACAAAGATTTGCAAGGAATTAACTGAAGGATTTGTAATGAATTGGATGCAGGGAATGCAGAACATAACAGAGAAAATAAAGAAATCTAGATGAAGTTTTTTTTATTAAAGAAGGGGAACAAATATGCAAGAGACAAATGCAAGAACACACAGAAACACTAGAGAACTTCATCTAGAATTGGTCGACGACAAAGTCACCTATGTTAGAGTATATTGACTGAGGAGTCAAGTGAGAACGCTTGATCGTAGGTCATACTCATCATTTAAGCTCAAAATGGGGTTACCATTTTTCGCTTAAGAATTTTGATGTATTCGCATCTTGTTGAGCTGCTTTGACCCATGATTTGGGGTAAAGCTTCTCTAAGATGGAATAACATACCTCGGGTGGTGGTGTTGAACTTGATCATGTAGTTGAACTTGTGTGGGATGCTCAAGGTTGATGTAGCTCATCAATGGTTGGGAGCACCACTTGTAGTTTGAGTTCATCTACCTACATGAGTTAGTTTTGCAAGGAAGAGCACTTCTGTATCCAAAATGACAATCAATAAAATTTGATATCAAATGAAATTGTCAAAGGATATGTTGAAGGGATTCATGCTCCCTTGGCTTCAACCACCGTCTTGTAGAGAGTTGGCGATGTAGAGATTGCTCAACATGTGAGTGATTTGCAATCTCATAGATTTAGATTCATCCAAGTACCTACAAGTGTTAGATAGCATGCAAGGGTGCAAATATATCCAAGACATATGATCATCATCATAAGAGAAATATCAAGGATTAGTCAAAGGTTCATGCCTTGCATTTATCCAAATGGAGTTTCTACTCCAAGTTTGAAGCATAAATGATGTTCAATTCACCTCTCAAACGGCAAAATACTTTCTCATCAAGCGGTTTGGTGAATATATCCGCCAATTGCTTATCGGTATGCGAACATGCTTAAGATCAATGTCCCATTTATCAACATGATCTCGAATGAAATGATGACGAACTTCAATATGCTTAGTTTGAGAATGTTGCACAGGATTGTGAGCAATCTTAATAGCACTTTCATTGTCACAAAGCAATGGAACATGTTTCACATAGATCCCATAATCTTGAAGAGTTTGGGTCATCCAAACTAATTGAGCACAACATGAACCGGCGGCAATGTATTCCGATTCGGCGGTGGATAAGGATACCGAGTTTTGTTTCTTGGAGGAACAAGACACAAGAGATCTACCAAGAAATTGACACATACCCGAAGTGGACTTTCTATCAACATTGTCACCAGAATAATCCTAATCGTAGTAGCCAACAAGATCAAAAGAGGACTTCTTAGGATACCAAATGCCAAAATTTGGTGTATGAATTAAGTATCTCACTATCCTTTTCACAGCCTTAAGATGACATTCTTTGGGGGCCGCTTGATATCGTGCACACATGCACACACTTAGGATAATATTGGGATGGGAGGCACATAGATATAACAATGAACAAATCATAGAGCTGTAAACCTTTTCGTCAACCGATTTGCCATCCTTGGTCAAGTCAAGATGTCCACTAGTAGGCAGGGGAGTTTTCATACCTTTGCTTTCTTGCATGTTGAACTTCTTGAATAAGTCCTTGGTGTACTTTGTTTGAGAGACAAAGGTGCCCTCCTTAGTTTTCTTGATTTGCAAACCAAGAAAGAACTTGAGTTCACACATCATAGACAACTCAAACTTCTTCGACATTAGCTTCCCAAACTTTTCACTAAAATGAGGGTCAGTCGAACCAAATATGATATCATCAACATAAATTTGGCACACAAATAATTCACCATTAACCCTTTTTGTAAAAAGAGTAGAATCAATCTTTCCAATCTCAAAGCTTTTTCAATAAGGAACTTGGTCAAGCATTTATACCACGCTCTAGGAGCTTGTTTAAGACCATAAAGAGCTTTGTGAAGTTTGTAAACATGGTCGGGTTTCTTAGGATTAACAAAGCTGGGAGGTTGTTTAACATAAACTTCCTCCTCAATTTCACCATTTAGAAAAGCACTTTTAATGTCCATTTGGTACAAGGTGATATCATGGTGATTAGCATAGGCAAGTAAGATGCGGATGGACTCAAGTCTAGCAACGAGGACATATGTCTCACCATAGTCCATACCTTCGACTTGAGTGTAGCCTTGGGCGACGAGACGAGCTTTGTTGCGAACGACTTGTCCATGTTTGTCTTGCATGTTGCGAAACACCCATTTGGTACCGATGATGTTGTGGTTGTTGTCGGGCTTCTCGACCAATGTCCACACTTGGTTTCTCTCAAAGTTGTGTAGCTCTTCATGCATGGCATTTGTCCAATACGGATCTTCCAATGCTTCTTCAACCTTCATCGGTTCAATGCTAGAGATGAATGAATAATGTCCACAAAAATTAGCCAAACGAGTTTTAGAGCGAGTATTTCTCCTAGTTTGGATATCATTGAAGATTTGTTCGACATGATGGTGTTTTGAGACTCTTGCTCGAACTCGTGAGAGCCTTTGCTTGGGTCGGGGTGGAACATCTTCTTCATCATCTTATTCTTCTTCTTGGCCTTCTTCATTGTTGACGTTGTCATTCTCTTGTCTAGGTGGAGAAGGAGGTTGATGAGGTTCATCTTGGTGTACTTCCTCGTTTTCTTCATCTTGGTGTGTCCCACTTGTGGATGCTGTCATGTCAACTCTTGGTTCATGATGACCCACAAGTATAGGGAATCTATCATAGTCTTTTCGATAAGTAAGAGTGTTGAACCCAATGAGGAGAAGAAGGAAATGATAAGCAGTTTTCAGTAAAGTATTCTCTGCAAGCACTGAAATTATCAGTAACAGATAGTTTTGTGATAAGGTAATTCATAACGGGTAACAAGTAACAAAAGTAAACAAGGTGCGGCAAGGTGGACCAATCCTTTTTGTAGCAAAGGACAAGACTGGACAAACTCTTATATAAAGGAAAGCGCTCCCGAGGACACATGGGAATTATCTTCAAGCTAGTTTTCATCATGCTCATATGATTCATGTTCGTTACTTTGATAATTTGATATGTGGGTGGACCGGTGCTTGGGTACTGCCCTTCCTTGGACAAGCATCCCACTTATGATTAACCCCCCTCGCAAGCATCTGCAACTACGAAAGAAGAATTAAGGTAAACCTAACCATAGCATGAAACATATGGATAAGAATCAGCCCCTTATGAAGCAACGCATAAAATAGGGATTAAGCTTATGTCACTCTAGCAACCCATCATCTACTTATTACTTCCCAATGCCTTCCCCTAGGCCCAAACAATGGTGAAGTTTCATGTATTCGACGTTCACATAACACCACTAGAGGAAATACAACATACATCTCATCAAAATATCGAACGAATGCCAAATGTACATGACTACTTATAACAAGATTTCTCCCATGTCCTCAGGAACAAACATAACTACTCACAAATCATATTCATGTTCATAATCAGAGGGGTATTAATGTGCATAAAGGATCTGAACATATAATCTTCCACCGAATAAACCAACTAGCATCAACTACAAGGAGTAATCAACACTACCAGCAACCCACGGGTACCAATCTGAGGTTTTGAGACAAAGATAGGTTACAAGAGATGAACTAGGGTTTGAGAGGAGATGGTGCTGGTGAATATGTTGATGGAGATTGACCCCCTCCCGATGAGATGATCGATGGTGATGACGATGGTGACGATGGTGACGATTTCCCCCTCCCGGAGGGATGTTTCCCCAGCAGAACAGCTCCGCCGGAGCCCTAGATTGGTTCCGCCAAGGTTCCGCCTCGAGACGGCGGTGCTTCATCCCGAAAGCTTCCTTCTGATTTTTTCCAGGGGGAAAGACACCTTATACCAGAAGATGGGCATCGAGGGGCTTCCAGGTGGCCCACGAGGTAGGGGGCGCGCCCAGGGGGTAGGGCGCGCCCTCCACCCTCGTGGACAGTGGGTGGCCCCCCTCTGGTGCTTTCTCCGCCCAACATTTTTAATATATTTCAAAACTGACTTTCGTGGAGTTTCAGGACTTTTGGAGTTGTGCAGAATAGGTCTCTAATATTTGCTCCTTTTCCAGCCCAAAATTCCAACTACCGGCATTCTCCCTCTTCATGTAAACCTTGTAGAATAAGAGAGAAAAGGCATAAGTATTGTGACATAATGTGTAATAACAGACCATAATGCAATAAATATCAATATAAAAGCATGATGCAAAATGGGCGTATCAACTCCCCCAAGCTTAGACCTCACTTGTCCTCAAGCGGAAGCCGATATCAAAAAATATGTCCACATGTTTAGAGATAGAGGTGTCGATAAAATAAAATACGGACATGAGAGCATCATGATCATTCTTAGAATAGCAACATATATATATATATATATATATATATATATATATATATATATATTGTCATATGATTTCTTATGCTGAAGTAACAATCTATTGACAATGTAAAGTATGAATCAGAAACTTCATTGAAAACTAACAAACTATGATCTCAGTCATTGAAGCAATTGCAATTTATCGTAACGTCGGAAAGAGTCAATATAAGAGCTTTGCAGCAAGTCCACATACTCAACTATCATTTAGTCTTTCACAATTGCTAACACTCACGCAATACTTATGGGTATGAAGTTTTAATCGGACACAGAGGAAGATAGGGGCTTATAGTTTTGCCTCCCAACCTTTTACCCCAAGGGTAACGTCAACAATAATGCTTTATGAAAACCCACATCCAATTGGATATATATATATATATATATATATATATATAGGTAATTAACTGGGGCACCTAGGTGCCTGGGCTCCTAGAACCGTTATGACAAGTCTTATTTGTTGATGCATGTGTACTATCCACGATATAATGACTTACCAAGTTTGTTCGCATGTGCTCAAACCATTAAAGGTCAATTGTTTCTTTCCAAAAAAACAATATACTATTGATTCTTTAGAAAGTTTCCGTTCCAAACTAAATCCGCACGGTATTTTTCTATAAAATGCACTGTCTTATACGTTCTTTCAAAATGTTTTCAACTCTCATACCCCATTGACTTATTGAAAAAATGGTGCGCGTACAATATACCTATGATTTTTTTGGTTATTCATATATCCTTTATGTTTTTCACATTTTGACCATAGCTGCAATCCAATATACACAAGGGTATGTAACCTAATGAAACAAATGGTATGCATATACCCTCTAATTTTTTAAGGTATCTGATACAACCAAATAATATGAAACATCGTCCGAAAGGTTTGTATGTATAATTATGACGCTCTTATGTATTTTTCTAATGTTTTCTATTCAAGGTATCTAGTATTTTTTTTTAAATAAAGTAGGCCACACTATTTTATGACTAATTTTCTATACAAACTAAGGTGACCAAATAATATAAAATATAATTCTAATTTTTTTACGAATGCACGCATGCATGTTGATACCCATACATGATTTTTATTTGACACTTTGACCATATCTGTGTATCACGATAACCAAGGGTGTGTATATATGCCTAGTGAAACAAAAAGGGTATGTATATAATATATGATTCTTTTAAAATATCAGATATGGCTAAATAATATGAAATATCATCCCAAAGGTATGCATCTATAACTAGGACATTCTTATGTATTTTTTGTAATGTTTTATTTTTCAAGGTATCTAATATTTTAAATATATATCAGGATCTTTCCAACACATAGCGCTTGCCAAAGGATAAAGTGTAAAAAGGAAAGGTGAAGATCACCATGACTCTTGTATAAGGTATAAGACAAAAATAAAAGATTGGCCCTTCGCAGAGGGAAGCAGAGGTTGTCATGTGCTTTTATGGTTGGATGCACAAAATCTTAATGCAAAAGAACGTCACTTTATATTGCCACTTGTGATAGGGACCTTTATTATGCAGTCCATCGCTTTTATTTCTTCCTTATCACAAGATCGTATAAAGCTTATTTTATCCACACTAATAGATCATACATATTTAGAGAGCAATTTTTATTGCTTGCAACAATGACAACTTACTTGAGGGATCTTACTCAATCCATAGGTAGATATGGTGGACTCTCATGGCAAAACTGGGTTTAAGGATATTTGGAAGCACAAGTAGCATCTCTACTTGGTGCAAAGAATTTGGCTAGCATGAGGGGGAAAGGCAAGCTCAACATGTTGGATGATCCATGACAATATAATTTATTTTGGATATAAGAAAACATAACCCATTACGTTGTCTTCCTTGTCCAACATCAACTTTTTAGCATGTCATATTTTAATGAGTGCTCACAATCATAAAAGATGTCCAAGATAGTATATTTATATGTGAAAACCTCTCTTTCTTTATTACTTCCTATTAATTTCAACGATGACCAAAACTATGTTTGTCAACTCTCAACAACTTTTATTTATCATACTCTTTATATGTGAAGTCATTACTCTCCATAAGATCAATATGATCTCTTTATTTCTTTTTTCTTTTATTCCCTCAAGATCATAGCAAGATAACCAAGCCCTCAACTCAAGACTAGTCTTTATTATATATAGCTCACGGACTCGATTACATAGATAAGGATCAACACAAAAACTCAAAGCTAGATCATACTAAACTTTATTCTACTAGATCGAGATATAACCAAAAGGATCGAACTAAGAAAAACGGTAAAGACAGAAGTGTGATGGTGATACAATACCGGGGCACCTCCCCCAAGCTTGGCAGTTTCCAAGGGGAGTGCCCATACCCAGGTGTTTATGTATCTTTCTTCGGAGGTGGTGATGATGGAGTTGTTGATGATGTAGGCTTGTCGTCCATCTTCCAAGGCATAGGCTCACCATCATAGAAGGATGATCGAGTCTCCGGGATCCTCAAATCTGCAGCCAAACTCATCCTCTTGAATCTATATTCATACTCACAGTTTTGGTTTTGCGGGTCATAGATCTGGGCTTGGAGGTGCTCGATTTTCTCGTGAAGCTTGAAGATGGTCTCCCCAATGTTTTTGGCATCCAGCTTGTGGTTGTTGGTGAACTCCGCGATCATCATGTGGTTGGCGTTGAGTCTGCATTCCACCATCCCCTGGCACTTGAAAACTTATTGCTCCATTGCTTCGAGTCTTGTGTCCACGCTTCCGGTCCTCCTTGGTCCCTCAACATTGCGGATGTGCAGCACCCCCTCACGCATCTCAATGGTTTGAGGGTGTTGCAGCACCTCCGCGAGGTAGGGGTTGATGACCTTCTCGAAAAATTTGTCCTTGGGGGCGCTTGAAGATGTCATGATGATCTAGATTTGTCAGAAAAATAGCTCGAAACAAAAGCAGAGGATTTTGTCGTGGTACCGTGGTCAAAACCTTCGGGAGATTATATAATGAATTTTTACCGACCAAATGAAGTATCGTGCAAGAAAACGGAGTCCGGAGGGCACACGAGGTGCCCACGAGGCAGGGGCGCGCCCAGGGGGGTAGGGCGCGCCCTCCACCCTCGTGGGTGCCTCGTGTACTTTCCAGACTACTTATTTTCCTATTTTTCTAGATATTCCAAAACGGAGAAAAATTGCTATTAGAACTGATTTGGAGTCGGTTTACTTACCGTACCACATACCTATTCCTTTTCGGAGTCTGAAACGTTCTGGAAAGTGTCCCTTATGTACTCCTTCGGGGTTACGGTGTCAATAACATTGGTTTCAACATTTATGGGATTACCTGAGATATAATGTTTGATTCTTTGACCGTTCACCACCTTCGGATTTGTGCCTTCGAAGTTGTTGATTTTTATGGCACCGGAATGATAGACCTCCTCGATAACATGAGGACCTTCCCATTTAGAGAGGAGTTTTCCTCCAAAAAATCTTGAACGAGAGTTGTATAACAAAACATAATCACCTACATTAAACTCATGCTTTTGTATTCTTTGTCCTGCCATCTTTTAACTTTTTCTTTAAACAGTTTGGCATTCTCATAGGCCTGGGTTCTCCACTCATCAAGTGAGCTAATGTCAAATAGTCTCTTTTCACCGGCAAGTTTGAAATCATAATTGAGCTCTTTAATGGCCCAATATGCCTTATGTTCTAGTTCGAGAGGTAAGTGACATGCTTTTCCATAAACCATTTTATACGGAGACATACCCATAGGATTTTTATATGCAGTTCTATAGGCCCATAATGCATCATCAAGTTTCTTGGACCAATTCTTTCTAGATCTATTAACAGTCTTTTGCAAAATTAATTTAATCTCTCTATTACTCAGTTCTACTTGACCACTAGACTGTGGGTGGTATGGAGATGCAATTCTATGATTAACATCATACTTAGCAATCATTTTACGAAAAGCACCATGAATAAAATGTGAACCACCATCAGTCATTAAGTATCTAGGGAATCCAAACCTCGGAAAAATAACTTATTTAAGCATCTTAATATATGTGTTATGATCAGCACTACTAGTTGGGATAGCTTCTACCCACTTAGTAACGTAATCAACAGCAACTAAAATATGTGTATACCCATTAGAGGAAGGAAACGGTCCCATATAATCAAAGCCCCAAACATTAAATGGTTCAATAACAAGTGAATAGTTCATAGGCATTTCTTGGCGTATACTAATTGATAACCCACAAGTATAGGGGATCGCAACAGCTTTCCAGGGTAGAGTATTCAACCCAAATTTATTGATTCGACACAAGGGGAGCCAAAGAATATTCTTGAGTATTAGCAGTTGAGTTGTCAATTCAACCACACCTGGATAACTTAGTATCTGCAGCAAAGTGTTTAGTAGCAAAAGTGGTATGATAATAATAGTAACGGTAGCAAAAGTAAAGATAAATGTTTTTGGGTTTTTGTAGTAGTTGTAAAGATGTAACGGAAAAGTAAATAAGCGAAGAACAATATGTGAAAAGCTCGTAGGCAATGGATCGATGATGGATAATTATGCCGGATGCGATTCCTCATGCAATAGTTATAACATAGGGTGATATAGAACTAGCTCCAATTCATCAATGTAATGTAGGCATGTATTCCGTAAGTAGTCATATGTGCTTATGGAAAAGAACTTGTATAACATCTTTTGTCCTACCCTCCCGTGGCAGTGGGGTCCTTACGGAAACTAAGGGATATTAAGGCCTCCTTTTTAATAGAGAACCGGACCAAAGCATTAACACATAGTGAATACATGAACTCTTCAAACTACGGTCATCACCGAGAAGTATCCCGATTATTGTCACTTCGGGGTTGTCGGATCATAACACATAATAGGTGACTATAGACTTGCAAGATAGGATCAAGAACACACATATATTCATGAAAACATAATAGGTTCAGATCTGAAATCATGGCACTCGGGCCCTAGTGACAAGCATTAAGCATAGCAAAGTCATAGCAACATCAATCTCAGAACATAGTGGATACTAGGGATCAAACCCTAACGAAACTAACTTGATTACATGGTAAATCTCATCCAACCCATCACCGTCCAGCAAGCCTACGATGGTATTACTCACTCACGGCGGTGAGCATCATGAAATTGATGATGGAGGATGGTTGATGATGACGGCAATGACGAACCCCCTCTCCGAGCCCGAGCGGACTCCAGATCAGCCCTCCCGAGAGATTAGGGCTTGGCAGCGGCTCCGTGTCGTGAAACGCGATGAAACTTTCTCTCTGATTTTTTTCTCTCCGGGACGGAATATATGGAGTTGGAGTTGAGGTCGGAGGAGGTCCAGAGGGCCCACGAGATAGGGGGGCACGCCCTAGCGGGGGGACGCCCCCCTGTCTCGTGGATAGGCCCTGGGCCCTCTGGTGTATTTCTTTCGCCCAATAATTCTTATAAATTCCAAAAAGTGCCTCCGTGGATTTCCAGGACATTCCGAGAACTTTTCTTTTCTACACATAAAACAACATCATGGTAGTTCTGCTGAAAACAGCGTCAGTCCGGGTTAGTTTCATTCAAATCATGCAAGTTAGAGTCCAAAACAAGGGCAAAAGTGTTTGGAAAAGTAGATACGCTGGAGACGTATCACTAATATTACCAATTCTTTGACATTCATCACAAGACAAGACAAACTTATGAGCATCTTTGAAAAGAGTAGGCCAATAAAAACCGGATTGCAATACCTTATGTGTAGTTCTATCTCCAGCGTGGTGTCCTCCAGATGCCTCGGAGTGACACTTGCGTAGGATATGTTCCTGTTCATGCTCAGGTACACAACGTCTAATAACACCATCTACTCCTTTATAAATGTGTGGGTCATCCTAGAAGTAATGTCTTAAATCATAGAAAAACTTTTTATTTTGCTGGTATGTGAAACTAGGTGGTATAAATTTAGCAACAATGTAATTAGCATAATCAGCATACCATGGAGCGATCTGAGAAGCATTTATGATAGCCAATTGTTCATCGGAAAGCTATCATCAATAGGTAGTGGGTCATCAAGAACATTCTCTAACCTAGACAAGTTATGCATAGCTGGGTTCTCAGCTCCCTTTCTATCAATAATGTGCAAATCAAATTTTTGTAGCAAGAGAACCCATCTAATAAGTCTAGGTTTAGCATCTTTCTTTTCCATAAGGTATTTAATAGCAGCATGATCAGTGTGAACAGTTACTTAAGAATCAACAATATAAGGTCTGAACTTATCACAAGCAAATACAACTGCTAAAAATTCTTTTTCAGTAGTAGCATAATTTCTCTGGGCACTGTCTAGAGTTTTATTAGCATATTGGATAACATTTAATTTCTTATCAACTCTTTCTCCTAGAACAACACCTACAACACAATCACTAGCATCACACATAATTTCAAAGGGTAAATTCCAATCAGGTGGCTGAACAATAGGTGCAGAAATCAAAGCTTTCTTAAGTATTTCAAATGCCTCTACACAATCATCATCAAAGACAAAAGGAACATCTTTTTGTAAGAGATTAGTCAGCGGCCTAGAAATTTTTGAGAAGTCTTTAATGAACCTCCTATGAAAACCGACATGACCAAGGAAACTTCTTAATGTCCTTAGGACACGGCATCTTTTCAATGGCGTCAACTTTAGCTTTACCAACTTCAATACCTCTTTCAAAAATTTTATGCCCCAAGACAATACCTTCATTAACCATAAAGTGGCACTTCTCCCAATTCAAGACAAGATTAGTTTCTTCACATCTCTGCAAAACACATTCAAGGTTGCTTAAGCAATCATCAAAAGAAGTTCCATACATGGAGAAATCATCCATGAAAACCTCAACAATCTTTTCACAAAAGTCAGAGAATATAGCAGTCATACATCTTTGAAAGGTAGCAGGTGCATTACATAAACCAAAAGGCATACGTCTATAAGCAAAGGTACCGAAAGGGCAAGTAAAAGTGGTCTTCTCCTGATCCTCTTTTGACACAGGTATTTGAGAGAAACCAGAATAACCGTCTAGAAATCCAAAATGTGTATGTTTGGATAATCTTTCTAGCATTTGATCAATAAAAGGTAAAGGGTAATGATCTTTTCTAGTAGCTTTATTTAATTTGCATAAGTCAATTACCATTCTATAACCTGTAACAATTCTTTGTGGGATCAATTCGTCTTTATCATTAGGAATAATAGTAATACCTACCTTCTTAGGGACACAATGGACAAACTTACCCACTGACTATCAGCAACATGATAAATTGTACCTGCCTCCAGAAGCTTTAGTATTTCATTTCTTACCACTTCTTTCATCTTAGGATTTAACCGTCGCTGGTGATCAACAATCGGTTTAGCGTCTTTCTCCAATTTTATTTTGTGTTGGCATAGAGTGGGACTAATGCCATTAAGATCATCAAGAGTATATCCAATAGCAGCACGGTGCTTCTTCAGAGTTTTCAATAATTTCTCTTCTTCACCTTTCTGAAAGGTTAGCACTAATAATAATACGATATATCTTCTTTTCATAAAGATAAGCATATTTAAGAGTATCAGGTAATGGTTTAAGCTCAAATACGGGATCACCCTTGGGTGGAGGAGGATCCCCTAGGATTTCAACATGCAAGTTGTGTTTCAATAAAGGTCCCTGTTTAAATAATACTTTATCTATTTCCCTTCTTTCATTCATGAACATATCATTTTCATGGTCAAGCAAGTATTGTTCTAAAGGATCATTGGGAGGCACTGCAATAGAAGCAAGACCCATAATTTCATCTTTACTGGGAAATTCTTTATCATGGGGTTGTCTACGAAATTTAGCAAAATTAAAATCATGAGACATATCCCCTAAACCAACAGTAACAATATCCTTTTTGCAGTCTATCCTAGCATTAACAGTATTCAAGAAGGGTCTACCAAATATAATGGGACAAAAGTCATCTTGTGGGGAACCAAGAACAAGAAACTCAGTAGGATATTTAACTTTCCCACACAAGACTTCAACATCTCTAACAATCCCAATTGGTGAAATAGTATCTCTATTGGCAAGCTTAATAGTGACATTAATACCTTCTATTTCAGCAGGTGCAATATCATGCATAATTTCTTTGTATAAGGAATGAGGTATTGCACTCGCACTAGCACCCGTATCGCATAAGCCATGATAACAATGATCTCCTATTTTATTAGAAACAACAGGCATGCCAACAACAGGTCTATGTTTACCTTTAGTGTCGGGTCTAGCAATTCTAGCAGCTTCATTACAGAAGTAAATAACATGCCCATCAATATTATCAACCCAGAGATCCTTAACCATAGCAATACTAGGCTCAAATTTAATTTGCTCAGGGGGTGTAAGTGTTCTAGCATTACTCTTACGAACCACAGTTGAAGCTTTAGCATGATATCCTTTATTCTAACAGGGAAAGGTGGTTTCTCAACATAAGCGGTAGGAACAATAGGATCAACATTATAAGTGATAGTCTTTTCTTCAACTTTAATAGGTTCAACTACTTTTACTTCAATGGGAGGATGATATTTAAACCACTTCTCCTTAGGGAGATCAACATGGGTAGCAAATGATTCACAGAAGGAAGCTACTATCTCAGAGTCAAGTCCATATTTAGTGCTAAATTCACGAAAAACATCGGTATCCATAAAAGATTTAACACAATCAAAATTAGGTTTTATACCTGACTCCTTACCTTCGTCGAGTTCCCAATCTTCAGAGTTGCATTTAATTCTTCCCAATAAATCCCATTTGAATTCAATAGTCTTCATCATAAAAGAACCACTACAAGAAGTATCGAGCATGGAGCGATTGTTGAGAGAAAGCCAAGCATAAAATTTTTGAATAATAATTTCTCTTGAGAGCTCATGATTGGGGCATGAATATAGCATTGACTTAAGCCTCCACCAATCTTGAGCGATACTTTCTCCTTCGCGAGGCCAAAAATTATATATATAATTACGACCACGATGAACCAGATGCATAGGATAAAACTTCTGATGAAATTCCAATTTCAATCGGTTGTAGTTCCATGATCGAACATCACCACATAGCCTAAACCATGTCAATGTATTTCCCTTCAAAGATAAAGGGAAGACCTTCTTCTTGATAACATCCTCGGGCATACCTGCAAGCTTAAATAATCCACAAACTTCATCCACATAGATTAGGTGCATATCGGGATGTAATGTTCCATCTCCTATAAAAGGATTAGCTAGTAGTTTCTCTATCATACCCGAAGGAATTTCAAAGTAAACATTTTCAGTAGGTTGAGGAGCAACTCTTTGCTCTACTGGTCGGGGTGAAGATACCCCGAACAAGCCCCTCAAAGGATTATTTTCCATAATAACAAGTGACGATGAAATTTCAGCACACTATATAAATTTTTCCTTACCAAATTCCACCTACCAAAGGCGCTTCACTCCCAAGAACGGCGCGGAAAAGAGTTTTGATGACCCACAAGTATAGGGGATCTATCGTAGTCCTTTTGATAAGTAAGAGTGTCGAACCCAACAAGGAGCGAAGGAAATGATAAGCGGTTTCCAATAAGGTATTCTCTGCAAACCGAAATTATCGGTAACCGATAGTTTTGTGATAAGGTAATTTGTAACGGGTAACAAGTAACAAAAGTAAACAAGGTGCAGCAAGGTGGCCCAATCCTTTTTGTAGCAAAGGACAATCCTGGACAAACTCTTATATAAAGGAAAGCGCTCCCGAGGACACATGGGAATTATCGTCAAGCTAGTTTTCATCATGCTCATATGATTCGCGTTCGTTACTTTGATAATTTGATATGTGGGTGGACTGGTGCTTGGGTACTACCCTTCCTTGGACAAGCATCCCACTTATGATTAACCCCCTCGCAAGCATCCGCAACTACGAAATAAGAATTAAGGTAAACCTAACCATAGCATGAAACATATGGATCCAAATCAGCCCCTTACGAAGCAACGCATAAACTAGGGTTTAAGCTTATGTCACTATAGCAACCCATCATCTACTTATTACTTCCCAATGCCTTCCCCTAGGCCCAAACAATGGTGAAGTGTCATGTAGTCGACATTCACATAACACCACTAGAGGAAAGACAACATACATCTCATCTCATCAAAATATCGAATGAATACCAAATTCACATGACTACTTATAACAAGACTTCTCCCATGTCCTCAGGAACAAACATAACTACTCACAAATCATATTCATGTTCATAATCAGAGGGGTATTAATGTGCATAAAGGATCTGAACATATAATCTTCCACCGAATAAACCAACTAGCATCAACTACAAGGAGTAATCAACACTACTAGCAACCCACGGATACCAATCTTAGGTTTTGAGACAAAGATCGGTTACAAGAGATGAACTAGGGTTTGAGAGGAGATAGTGCTGGTGAAGATGTTGATGGAGATTGACCCCCTCCCGATGAGAGGATCGATGGTGATGACGATGGTGACGATTTCCCCCTCCGGAGGATGTTTCCCAGCAGAACAGCTCATGGAGCCCTATATTGGTTCCGCAAAGGTTCTGCCTCGAGACGGCGGCGCTTCGTCCCGAAAGCTTCCTTCTGATTTTTTCCAGGGCGAAAGACACCTTATACCAGAAGATGGGCACAGGGGGGCTTCCAGGTGGCCCACGAGGCAGGGAGCGCGCCCAGGGGGTAGGGCACACCCTCCACCCTCGTGGACAGTGGGTGGCCCCCCTCTGGTGCTTTCTTCACCCAATATTTTAATATATTCCAAAACTGACTTTCATGGAGTTTCAGGACTTTTGGAGTTGTGTAGAATAGGTCTCTAATATTTGCTCATTTTCTAGCCCAGAATTCCAGCTGCCGGCATTCTCCCTCTTCATGTAAACCATGTAAAATAAGAGAGGAAAGGCATAAGTATTATGACATAATGTGTAATAACAACCCATAATGCAATAAACATCGATATAAAAGCATGATGCAAAACGGACGTATCAATTCACCTTGTCGTGAGGTGGAAGCTTCCACTTGGTCGGACGAGGTACTCTCCTTCACCTCCGTTGGACGAATCTTGCCAATAGACAAGTCTTGGATTGCTTCCGAGGGGTCTTTGTCTCCTACATCAATTGGCAATTGCTCTACTTGTGAGCCGTTAGATTCATCAAACTTCACTTCTACCGTCTCTTCAACCTTTCGGGTCAAATTGTTGTAGACTCGGTAAGTGTGAGAGTTTGAGCCATAACCAAGTAGGAAACCCTCATGAGATTTAGGAGCAAATTTAGAACGACGATGCTTATCAAGAATATAGAACTTTGAGTCGAATACTCGAAAGTATCCAACTTGGGGTTTGTTACCGGTGAGAAGTGTTGGGGAACACAGTAATTTCAAAAAATTCCTACGCACACGGAAGATCCATCTAGGTGATGCATAGCAATGAGAGGGGAGAGTGTTGTCCACTTACCCTCGTAGACCAAAAGCGGAAGCGTTATGACAACACGGTTGATGTAGTCGTACGTCTTCATGATCCGACCGATCCTAGTACCAAAAGTACGGCACCTACCCAATCTGCACACGTTCAACTCGGTGACGTCCCGCGAAATCTAGATCCAGATGAGGTCGTGGGAGAGCTTCGTCAGCACGATGGCTTGATGACGGTGATGATGAAGTTACCGACACAGGGCTTCGCCTAAGCACTACAACGATATGACCGAGGTGGAAATCTGTGGAGGGGGCACCGCACACGGCTAAAACAACCAACTTGTGTGTCTATGGGGTGCCCCCTCCCCCGTATATAAAGGAGTGGAAGAGGGGAGGACCGGCCCTCTCTATGGCGCGCCCAAGGGGGAGTCCTACTCCGAGTAGGATTCCCCCCTTCCCTACTTGGAGTAGGAGAGGAAGGAAGGAGGAGAGAGGGAGAAGGAAAGGGGGGCCGGGCCCCCACCCCAATTCGGGTTAGGCTTGGGGGGGGCACCCCCATCTTGGCCGCCTCCTCCTCTCTCCCACTAAGGCCCAATAAGTCCCATATACTCCCCGGGGGGTTCCGTAACCTCCCGGTACTCCGGTAAATGCCCGAACTCACCCGGAACAATTCCGATGTCCAAACATAGCCATCCAATATATCGATCTTTATGTCTTGACCATTTTGAGACTCCTCGACATGTCCGTGATCACATCCACGACTCCGAACAACCTTCGGTACATAAAAACACATAAACTCATAATACCGATCATCACCGAACGTTAAGCGTGCGGACCATACGGGTTCGAGAACTATGTAGACATGACCGAGACTCATCTTCGGTCAATAACCAATAGCGGAACCTGGATGCTCATATTGGTTCCTACATATTCTATGAAGATCTTTATCGGTCAAACCGCATAACAACATACGTTGTTCCCTTTGTCATCGGTATGTTACTTGCCCGAGATTCGATCGTCGGTATCTCAATACCTAGTTCAATCTCATTACCGACAAGTCTCTTTACTCGTTCCGTAATGCATCATCTCGCAACTAACTCATTAGTCACATTGCTTGCAAGGCTTATAGTGATGTGCATTATCGAGAGGGCCCAGAGATACCTCTCTGATACTCGGAGTGACAAATCCTAATCTCGATCTATGCCAACTCAACAAACACCATCGGAGACACCTGTAGAGCATCTTTATAATCACCCAGTTACGTTGTGACGTTTGATATCACACTAAGTGTTCCTCCGGTATTCAGGAGTTGCATAATCTCATAGTCATAGGAACATGTATAAGTCATGAAGAAAGCAATAGCAACAAACTAAACAATCAAGTGCTAAGCTAACGAAATGGGTCAAGTCAATCACATCATTCTGTAATGATGTGATACGTTAATCAAATGACAACTCATGTCTATGCCTAGGAAACTTAACCATCTTTGATTAAATGAGCTAGTCAAGTAGAGGCATACTAGTGACACTCTGTTTGTCTATGTATTCACACATGTACCGAGTTTCCGGTTAATAAAATTCTAGCATGAATAATAAACATTTATCATGATATAAGGAAATATAAATAACAACTTTATTATTGCCTCTAGGGCATATTTCCTTCAAAAAGCTTGTATGTCGTCTTGCCGAGTAGCTTGTGAAGATAGAAGCGATTTGTTGCATGACAAGCTGTCTCAACCGCTTCCGCCCAAAAGTGTTTTGGCGTCTTGTACTCATCGAGCATCATTCTCCCCATCTCAATAAGAGTCCGGTTCTTCCTCTCAACAACTCCATTTTGTTGAGGCGTGTACGTAGCCGAGAACTCTTGTGAAATCCCTTCTTCGTCAAGAAAGGTATCCATATTTGCGTTCTTGAACTCCGTTTCGTTGTCGCTGCGAATCTTCTTGATCTTAACTTTAACTTCAAATTGATTTTGGGCCTTCCTAGCGAAGTTCTTGAAGATATTTTGGACCTGTGGTTTATGATCAAGAAAGAACACCCACGTAAATCTTGAAAAATCATCAACTATGACTAGACCAAATGAGTTTCCACCGAGAATTTATAGGCGTTGGGACCAAAGAGATCCATATGAAGTAGCTCGAGCGGTCTTCTCATGGTCATGATGTTCTTCACGGGGTGACTTCCTCCAACTTGTTTTCCTGCTTGACAAGCAGTGCACAATCTATCCTTGTCAAATATAACATCTTTTACTCCAAGGATATGATCACCTTTAATAAGCTTATCAAGATTTCGCATGCCCACATGACCTAATCTTATATGACACAACCAGACTTTAGAGGATTTAGCAATTTAACAAGTTCTAGGTTGAGCCTTTTTAGTGAAATCAACAATGTATAGATCACCTCTACGTATACCGGTAAATACCATATTGTGGTTATCTCTGAAACACTTGGCAATCTACTTCAGTAAATAGGACATTGAAGCCAAAGTCAGCAAGTCTAGATACGGAAAGTAAATTATAGCCAAGAGATTCAACGAGCATAACATTTTGTATGGGGCTGTCATGTGAGATGGCCACCTTACCAAGGCCAACCACCTTACCCTTGAGTTATCACCAAAGTTGACATACTTTCGAGGGTCGTTGTTTTCAGCAAGCTCACAAAACATATGCTTATCTCCGGTCATGTGATCGGTACATCCACTATCAATGATCCATTCCTTTCCTCCAGCCATGTAGCCACGAAGATTAGCCATAAGACCAAAGTGTCTCATAGATTCATCGAAATCAAAGTCACTATCATCATCCTCATCCTAGTATCCATGTTCAACATCGTCTTGTGATGGATCAATTCCTAGAGAGAGTGATTCATTAGATAAATGATCATCACAATATTCATCTTTATGAATTCTAATGGCTTCAGAGATGATATTGCTAATGATTCCAACATCTCCTTTGGCACGCATGAGGTTAGTAAGATCAAATAGACAATCACCAAACTTAGGATCATTGGAATTCATCTTACTCAAGGCAATGGACTTATGAAGAATTTCATCTAAGTTTTGCAAGGAATAGTTTGGAAATCGTTCCTCAAGAAATCTCCATATAGTGTAGGCACAATCAAGAGTAGGCAAGCAACCAATCAAGTTTCTAGGCAAACCTCTAGTGATAAGATTAACAGTTCTAAGGTTGCGGATCATGTCAATAGGCTCATCAAGGGTAAGATGCAAAGGATGAACAATAGGTGCACAAGAGCTAGTAATGTACTTGATCAAATGATATTCATTGAAAATCACAAGATCTCATTTTTTTCACTCATGAAAGAACTCTCCATCAAGTATAGGCACTCTACGTCTAAGACTCCCCAACGTAGACTCATCCATCTTCCTCCAATGGTGATTAAACCAAAGCAATGGAGACCAATGCTCTGATACCAATTAAAAGGATCGAGAAGAGGTGTCTAGAGGGGGTGATTAGACCCTCAACAAAGAAAAGTAGCAATTTTTAATTTCTTCAAGTTGAGGTGGAGTTTCAGCGCAAAATTAAACATACACAATACATTTCAAGCAAGCATGGCAAGAGTATATGAGCAGCGGAAAGTAAAGCATGCAAGTTGCAAGAATGTAAATAGATGGGATTGGAGTATGAAAATGCAATTGGAGACACGAAGATTTTTTCTGTGGTTCCGATAGGTGGTGCTATCGTACATCCATGTTGATGGAGACTTCAACCCACGAAGGGTAACTGTTGCGTGAGTCCATGGAGGGCTCCACCCACGAAGGGTCCATGAAGAAGCAACCTTGTCTATCCCACCATGGCCATCGCCCACGAAGGACTTGCCTCACTAGGGTAGATCTTCACGAAGTAGGCGATCTCCTTGCCCTTACAAACTCCTTGGTTCAACTCCACAATCTTGTCGGAGGCTCCCAAGTGACACCTAACCAATCTAGGAGACACCACTCTTCAAAAGGTAATAGATGGTGTGTTGATGTTGAACTCCTTGCTCTTGTGCTTCAAATGGTAGTCTCCCCAACACTCAACTCTCTCACACAGATTTGGATTTGATGGAAAGATGATTTGAGTGGAAAGCAACTTGGGGAAGGCTAGAGATCAAGATTCTTGTGGTTGGAATGGAATATCTTGGTCTCAACACATGATTAGCTGGTTCTCTCTCAGAAAATATATGTTGGAAGTGTAGGCACGTTCTGATGGCTCTCTCCAGGAATGAAGAGTGGGTGGAGGGGTATATATAGCCTCCACACAAAATCTAGTCGTTACACACAATTTACCAAACTCGGTGGGACCGAATCATGAAACTCGGTCAGACCTATTCAGTTCAAAATATGAACGTTTGGCATTTCGGTGGGACCGATATGATCAACTCGGTGGGACCGATGTGCTAGGGTTAGGGTAAAACCTCAACTCGGTTTGACCGATTACACGAACTCGGTGGGACCGATTTTGGTAATAAGCTAAACAGAGAGTTGGTCAGGCAAACTCGGTGGGATCGATTGCTTATCTTGGCGGGACCGAAATAATTGCAACAGGTAACAGAGAGTTTGCAAGCCCATCTCGGTGAGACCGAGATCCCATCAGTGAGAACAAACTGATTAGGGTTTCTGACAGTGGCTATGTCAAGTGAACTCGGTGGCGCCGGATAGATCAAATCGGTGGGCCGAGTTTGACTTTTGGTTTGGGACATATGTGGAAATGAGAAAGTGGTTGAGGGCTTTGGAAGCATATCACTAAGCACTTTGAGCAAGCAAGCTATAAAGCAACACCTCATCCCCTTTTAATAGTATTGGATTTCCTATGGACTCAATGTGATCTTGGATCACTAATATGAAAATGTAGAGTCTTGAGCTTCTGAGCTTTTGCCAATCTTCTGTCCATAGCATCTTGAAGGGTTTCCACATCCTCTTGTCCACACCACTCCACTGTTGGACTCATCTGAAATATACTAGATAAAAGTATTAGTGCAACAAGAGATATGTTGACATTATTTACCAAAATCACCCAGGGAGCACTTGTGCTTTCAGACCATCACTCGTCCCCGACCGCCACTCGTAAGGAAGACAATCAATAAATAAATCATGCTCCGACTTCATCACATAACGGTTCACCATACGTGCATGCTATGGGACTCACAAACCTTAACACAAGTATTTCTCAAATTCACAATTACTCAGTAGCATGACTCTAATATCACCATCTCTATATCTCAAAACAATCATAAGGAATCAAACTTCCCATATTATTCAATGCACTTTTATATGAAAGTTTTTATTATATCCCTCTTGGATGCCATCATATTAGGACTACATTCATAACCTAAGAAAATTACCATGCTGTTTAAAGACTCTCAAAATAATATAAGTGAAGCATGAGAGTTCATCAATTTCTTCTAAATAAAACCACCGCCATGCTCTAAAAAGATATAAGTGAAGCACTAGAGCAAATGACAAACTACTCCAAAAGATATAAGTGATGCACAATGAGTAGTTGAATAATTATGTAACTATCTGAAGACTCTCTAACATTAAAATTTTCAGATCTTAAGTACTTTATTCAAACAACAAGCAAAACAAAACAAAACAAAATGACATTGCAAGGATAGCACATATCATGTGAAGAAGCAAAAACTTAGGCTCAACCGAGGCTAACCGATAATTGTTGATGAAGAAAGGTGGGATGCCAACCGGGGCATCCCCAAGCTTAGATACTTGAGACTTCTTGCAATATTAATAATGATTCCTCAGGCATCCCTGTCATGCCCAATATGCGACCCTATCCAAAAGGAACTCGAAGGTCCCACCAAGGATAGACCCGCATATTGAAACGCTTTTACAAGGTGGATATCATTACATCAATATTACATAATAGATGGGGATACATACAAAAGGCATACAATGCCACACGAATACAACATCATCTTACATAAGAGCAACATCCGACTACGGATGAAACACAAACAGAAACTCAAACGACATCCACCCTGCTAGCCCAGTGCGACACGGAACCTATCCCACGATCGAAGAAGAAGCGGAAGAAGAACTCCAAACAAGCAAACATCGCTCTCGCGTCATGATCATCGCAAACCTGTACCTGCAACTGTTGGTGTAGTAATCTGTGAGCCACGAGGACTCAGCAATCCCATTACCATGGTTATCAAGACTAGCAAAGCTTAAAGGGAAAGGAAGGGGTAAAGTGGTGAGGTTGCAGCAGCGACTAAGCATATATGGTGGCTAACATACGCAAATAAGAGCGAGAAGAGAAACAAAGGACCGGTTGTCAACTAGTAATGATCAAGAAGTGATCACGAACTCCTACTTACGTCGAGACAT
The DNA here is from genome assembly GCA_021605145.1 of Aegilops bicornis. Lineage (NCBI taxonomy): Eukaryota > Viridiplantae > Streptophyta > Magnoliopsida > Poales > Poaceae > Aegilops > Aegilops bicornis. Next base: position 221,237,872 of record CM038670.1, on the reverse strand, counting down.
AACCCAAGAACCGTGTTCTCCTCTCGATCAACCCGAAAAAGAGACACTCACGATTACGCTACGGTTGGTGTATTTTAGAAGAGTTTGCTTCAAGTTTACTACAACCGGATATTAACAAATTCCCATACGCCACATAACCAGGCACGGCTCTCGAAAGTTTATACCCTGCAGGGGTGTCCCAACTTAGCCCATGATAAGCTCTCGCGATCAACGAAGGATATTCCTTCTCCCCGGAAGACCCGATCAGTCTTGGAATCCCGGCTACAAAACATTTTGACAGTAATAAAACAAGACCAGCAAAGCCACCCGGATGTGCCGACAAATCCCGATAGGAGCTGCACATATCTCGTTCTCAGGGCACACCGGATGAGCCAGACGTCGGGTTGGCATAGTCCCTGATTGCCAGGCGCCGGACATCGCTCGGTTTGGACCCGCACTTTCGAAGGAGAACTGGCCCGGGCTAAAATAAAGATGACCCTCGGGCTCCGAAAACCCAAGGGAAATAAAAGGGCATAGGTGAGTCAAATGGTAAAACCAATGTTGGGCCTTCTTTGGAGGAGTTTTATTCAAAGCGAACTGTCAAGGGGGTCCGATAAATAACCCAACCGCGTTAGGGACGCAAAATCCGGGAACATAATACCGATATGATGGAAACTAGGGCGGCAAGAGTGGAACAGAACACCAGGCATAAGGCCGAGCCTTCCATCCTTTACCAAGTATATAGATGCATTAATAATATAAGAGATATTGTGATATCCCAACATCAACATAATCCAACATGGAGCAATCTTCAACTTCACCTGCAAATAGCAACGCTATAAGAGGGCCGAGCAAAGCGGTAACATAGCCAAGCAACGGTTTGCTAGAAAGGGTGCAAAGGTTAGAGGCTGACATGGCAAATTGGGAGGCTTGAGGAGCAAAAGATAGGTAACGCAGCATAGCGATAGAACGAAGCAACTAGCATAGCAATGATAGTAATGAGATCCAAGGTGACGGTCATCTTGCCTGAAATCCCGCTAGGAAGAAGAACGAGTCCATGAAGAAGATGAAGCCACGAAGACGAACCAAGCGTAGACGAACGAATACTCACGATCGCAATGAAACGGGAACTAACAAGAAGAAGCACACAACATGGTAAACACACCACACAAAAACAAGGCATGATGCACAACAAGCATGATGCATGACAAGGCTACATGAAGCTACTCATGTCAAGAGATGATGCATACAAGAGCAACACATCAAAGCAAGTTTAAATGAGGCCGGAAACGACATATAACAATTTCGGTAAGTCCTCATATGCAAATTTCGAAATTGGTCCAGATCTGAATAAACCTTATGTTCAAGTTGTTAAATAGCAAGTTAATATGCACCACAATGATCTACACGAAATTCTAGTCAAGTTACATATAAAGTTCATTAGATTCGAGACTACGGCCTAGAAGATATGAGCAAAACAAGTTAAACATGGCATTGATGCAAAATGCATACAAACATCAAGCAAACACCTCAAATCATGGATGCAACATGATAATATGAAACTACATGCAAAATCAAGCAAGTTTCATATAGAGCACACTCAAAACGGAGCAACGGTTCAACACATACACATGAAATAAGTTTAAAGGACAAGCTGTCCAAAACAGCAACTAGGCATATTGCAAGCACCAAAACCATATGCTACAGCATCTCAACGTAATAACGAAACGCATGGGCATGATGTACAGGTAAAGCATGGCAAAAGATGAACACTGAGGTATCTCCAAAAATCACTAGAACATGCTCAAAATGACATGGCAAGGTTGCAAATAATAACAGTTTCAGGCTTTGCAGAAATAACATCAGGTTGCAATGTTTAGAGCTATCAAACACCATGTTATAGGCACTTATGTGACCACGGTATGATACTACTAAATGCATAGAACAAAAGTCCTTTAGTGACCATGAGCCAAAAAGGACCAGAAGATATGATGGCACCCAGGTAAACATGACAAGTTATATGACAGATTCATACATGGCAGGAACAACAATAAGTAGACATGTTGGTGAGCTTGAACCACTCACCACAGAGCAATACATGGCATGACAAGGCAACTCACAATAATAAGACATGTTTATGAAGCTAAGCATGACAAGAGAAAGTTCATAGAGTGCATGGATGACTAACAACAAACATGGCAACAACTGAACTTAATGTTATCAGGCTGACAGCAACATTATTTAGCAACTTTGGGAGCAATATTACATCAAGTTACAGCAGGCTATAACTGTAACCAGGGGCATGAATGGATAGATCATGACATTTATAACAAAACATCCTTAGTGAACATCTCCAGATTATGCATAGAATGACTTGTAGCAGCAGGTTTACCTATCATCATGATATAGCAGTTTAGGACAAGCAAAAGCGATATGACAAGTACCCTACTTAACAAGCTTGATGCACTCAGTACAAGACTCACAAAAATACATGGATGGAAGCACTGTCAAGATGGCATGACATAGTTCAAAACTCATGTAGAGCTCATGCTCATAGGATGCACACATCAATCACGGCAAAAATGACAAATGAGCATGTTATAACAGTTTGAGCAGATTAACAGCAACATGCACTCTTGCAACGGTGATTCATGCACCAAGATGAGCTCAAATGAACATGATGCAATGGAATGAAATGAAGTACTCATCGAGACGAACAATTTGACATATTACACGCACGAAACGGAGCAACACACAGGGAGTTATGGCATGTCAAACTTAGCATCAAAATGTCAGGGACTGGCAAAAACGGGTAAGGGGAAAAAGTCAACCTTGTTCAGATCTAGATCGGCGCGGAATCCGAGGATGGCCTGAGCAGTTCGCCGGAGAACTAGCCGGGGAGAAAGAGGATGGCGGCCGGAGGGACCCTGGCGGCGCTGGGGGTCGCCGGAGGAGGCGGGCGCGACCGACGGAGCGCTGGCAATGGGCGAGGGCGCGCCGGGCGGCTGGCGGTGAAGCAGGCATGGGTGGCGATGTCGCATGGAGGAGGCGGCCTCGGCGGCGGGCGGCGGCGGAGGCCGAGGTCGGACGGCGGCGAATCGGCGGCGGGAAGCCGCGACGGGCGGGCGGCGCGGCGGAGCCGGTCGGGCGGAGGACGCGGCGGCGAGCGCGTGGGTCTTGCCTCGGGCGGGCCGGATCTGGGCCCCGGTGTCCGGCTGGCGGGCGCGCTGGGACGCGTGGGCGCCCACCGGCTGGCCGAGGCGGCGGAGGCGGTGATGTGGGCGCTGATTGGCCGGGCGATGTGGCAGCAGCGTGGATATGTCCGGACGCGACGCTGCCGGGCGCGAGGGGAAGGATTTTTAGGGTTTGGACTGCGGAAATTTCGGGGGAGGCCACATATTTATAGGTAGAGGGAGCTAGGAGAGTCCAAATGAGGTGCGGTTTTCGCCCACACGATCGTGATCGAACGACCGAGAGCATGGAGGGGAGTTTGCTGGGTTTTGGGCCACTTTGGAGGGGGTGTTGGGCTGCAAAGACAAGGAGGCTTTTACGGTTACCCAGTTAACCGTTGGAGTATCGAACGACCTCCAAATGGCACGAAACTTGACAGGCGGTCTACCGGTGGTATACCAAGGCCGCTTGGCAAACCTCGGTCCATTCCGAGAACGTTTAACACCCGCACAAGAGAAGAGACAAAGAGGGGACGCCGGGAGACATAGGAGTGCCGGATTGCAAAACGGACAACGGGGAAAATGTTCGGAGGCATGAGACGAACACGTATGCCAATGCGATGCACATGATGACATGGTATGAAATGCATATGATGACATGGAAAAGTGCAACACGCAAGCACATGACATGGCAACGACGGCGAATAACTAGCAGACACCTGGCGCATCGGATCCGGGGCGTTACAACACTCCTCCACTAACAAGAGATCTCGTCCCGAGATCTTAGGACCGAGACGGAAGGTAAAATGGATGAGGTGAAACAAGAACTCAAGAGAAGAAGCAAAGAATCGAAAGCACTCGAGAAGAAGAGACGAACGACGAGAATGACGAGAATCGAAAGCTCACAGAATCAGATAGACTTTGAAACCACTCCGGTTAGAACGAGATAAGAAACGAATAAGGCTGAAAGGGTTTAGGCAGCACTCCGGTTGAACAAGGAAAGAATAGAACACGAACTTAAGAAGATGGAATGAAACTTGATGAACTCTTGAAGAATGAATTAAATCATGAAGAACCACCGTGAAGAACTCCGGTAACAAAAAGGATGGTGAGATTGAATGAAGGAAGAAAAGAATAAGATTAAGCCTTGCGATGATTAAGATGGAGGTTCCGACGAGATGGCCGAGGAAATTTAAACTCCGGAAAAGAAAAGATGAAAAGACTTGGAACTAGAATTTATTCATTAAGAACAAACTCCGAAGGAAAGGATTGCTCACTTGGATGAAATAAGAATAAGATTTATTGCATGCTTATCCTTCATCAAATTAAATTGATGACAAGCAATGGATTTTGCATATTACTTATTCTTCTTGAAAAAGAATTAAGGGGAATATAGCACAAAACTTGGGAAAGTCTTCATGAACCACCGGTAGGATTGGAAAGAACGAATGAATTAAAATGATAATCAAGGAAAAAAGAATCTTGAACGAACCACCGTAAGAATTCGAAAATGACTGATGAAAGAGAATGAATCACCGGGAAGAATTAGAGAAGCACGGAGATACTTGAGGGAATTAAAATGCAAGAGAACAAAGAGATCGCAAACTGATAGAAGAATACTTGAACGAAGCACCGGAAGAATACTGAGACGAACGAAGGGGCACGAATATGGAATAATTGGAGAACGAATATGAAAAAAACTTAGAATGGAGAGATATTCTGAAAAGATGGCCTCCGGATGATCGGAACAGAAAAACAACTCCTGAAATACTCCGGATGGGTAAGAAAAGAATCTCTGACAAACGGAATAATTCAAGAGGATAACATGAAGCTAGAACCACGAATCTTCGGGAGAACGGACAAGATTTAAGAGAAATCTACTTCTATCTTGAAATGACGACGAGGAACACCACCAAAATAACTGAGGTACTCCGGTAGAATGAAAAGCAAAAGAGGTTGAGTCAACAATGAAATGATTTGAAATTGATCTTGGAAAAGGCATGTGACTGATGGAATCCATTCTTACGTCACACTTGAAAAGAATTTGGGAATAACTCCGGGGAAACTAAAAGAGTCAGGTAAGATCCTGGGAAAGACCTGTGGGTCAGGGCCCACTAAAAGAAAACACCGTTGGAAAGGGATGTTGAACAGATAGATGATGCACCGGAAGAACTGAAATATTTGGTGAGGTGACAACCTCGAATTAATTGGAACACAGACGAATCTCCTGAGATGTCTTCATCACTCCGGAAGGATAAACTGGCGAGAGGCGAACGAGCAAAGGGAAATATTTGAGTTGAGGGAAAGAATACGATCGACAACGAAACACTTGAATTGAATCCACCGGGGAAGAAAAAGAGGTGATGAATGTCAAACGAGACGAGAATTCACCGGTTGAAACAATTGAGGGAAGACTCCACACGAATGAAATTGATGGTCGGAAGAAACTCGAACTCCGGGAATAATAGGGTGGTAGGGCGGGAAAACAAAGACAACTTGGAAGGGGAAACCGACGAATATCTTGAAGAGAAAACACCGGTTGAAATTATTGAGGAAAGAAAGCAAAGACTTCGCACGAGTAGGATGGATACTCGATTATGGACTCTGGTTTCGAGAAGAAGAAGGGTGGGCGGGTGGGAAAAGAAAAACAACTGAGGATTGAACTTGCAAAGATGAAGAGGCTCGAGTCGACTTGACGAGAAATGCACCGGATGAAAAGAGCTGAGGAACAACTACTGGAAAAACCAACTACGTGAACCTAAAGAAAAATTTGAAGGGGAAGAGGAGTAGTTCAAAACAACTACGTTAGGATTCCTTACCAGAGCGACGAAGGGGCTGAGGAGTAAAAGAAATCCTACTCTCCGATATAACCAGACTCCGAAAAAAAATTCTTCTAGACTCAACAACGGCCAAACTACACGATCAATCAAGGGGGCTCCTAGGGTCGGTCGAGGCTCTGATACCAACTTATCACGCCCAATATGCGACCCTATCCAAAAGGAACTCGAAGGTCCCACCAAGGATAGACCCGCATATTGAAACGCTTTTGCAAGGTGGATATCATTACATCAACATTACATAATAGATGGGGATACATACATAAGGCATACAATGCCACGAATACAACATCATCTTACATAAGAGCAACATCCGACTACGGATGAAACACAAACGAAACTCAAGCGACATCCACCACGCTAGCCCAGGCTGCCGACACGGAACCTATCCCCGATCGAAGAAGAAGCGGAAGAAGAACTCCAAACAAGCAAGCGTCGCTCTCGCGTCATGATCATCGCAAACCTGTACACTGCAAGCTGTTGGTGTAATGTCATGAGCCACGAGGACTCAGCAATCCCATTACCATGGGTATCAAGACTAGCAAAGCTTAAAGGGAAAGGAAGGGGTAAAGTGGTGAGGTTGCAGCAGCGACTAAGCATATATGGTGGCTAACATACGCAAATAAGAGCGAGAAGAGAAACAAAGGAACGGCAGTCGTCAACTAGTAATGATCAAGAAGTGATCACGAACTCCTACTTACGTCGAGACATAACCCAAGAACCGTGTTCTCCTCTCGATCAACCCGAAAAGAGACACTCACGATTACGCACACGGTTGGTGTATTTTAGAAGAGTTTGCTTCAAGTTTACTACAACCGGATATTAACAAATTCCCATACGCCACATAACCATGGCACGGCTCTCGAAAGTTTATACCTGCAGGGGTGTCCCAACTTAGCCCATGATAAGCTCTCGCGATCAACGAAGGATATTCCTTCTCCCGGGAAGACCCGATCGGTCTCGGAATCCGGCTACAAGACATTTCGACGGTAATAAAACAAGACCAGCAAAGCCGCCGGATGTGCCGACAAATCCCGATAGGAGCTGCACATATCTCGTTCTCGGGCACCTTTGGATGAGCCAGACGTCGGGTTGGCATAGACCACGATTGCCCGTAGGCGCCGGACATCGCTTCGGTTTGGACCGGCACTCGAAGGAGAACTGGCCCGGGGGCTAAAATAAAGATGACCCTCGGGCTCCGGAAACCCAAGGGAAATAAAAGGGCATAGGTGAGGCAAATGGTAAAACCAATGTTGGGCCTTCTTTGGAGGAGTCTTATTCAAAGCGAACTGTCAAGGGGTCCCATAAATCACCCAACCGTTAGGGATGCAAAATCCGGGAACATAATACCGATATGACGGAAACTAGGGCGGCAAGAGTGGAACAAAACACCAGGCATAAGGCCGAGCCTTCCATCCTTTACCAAGTATATAGATGCATTAATAATATAAGAGATATTATGATATCCCAACATCAACATAATCCAACATGGAGCAATCTTCAAATTCACCTGCAACTAGCAACGCTATAAGAGGGCCGAGCAAAGTGGTAACATAGCCAAGCAACGGTTTGCTAGAAAGGGTGCAAAGGTTAGAGGCTGACATGGCAAATTGGGAGGCTTGAGGAGCAAAAGATAGGTAACGCAGCATAGCGATAGAACGAAGCAACTAGCATAGCAATGATAGTAATGAGATCCAAGGTGACGGTCATCTTGCCTGAAATCCCGCTAGGAAGAAGAACGAGTCCATGAAGAAGATGAAGCCACGAAGACGAACCAAGCGTAGACGAACGAATCCTCGCGATCGCAATGAAACGGGAACTAATAAGAAGAAGTACACAACATGGTAAACACACCACACAAGAACAAGGCATGATGCACAACGAGCATTATGCATGACAGGGCTACATGAAGCTACTCATGGCAAGAGATGATGCAAAGAAGAGCAACACATCAAAGCAAGTTTAAATGAGGCCGGAAACGACATATAACAATTCCGGTAAGTCCTCATATGCAAATTTCGAAATTGGTCCAGATATGAATAAACCTTATGTTCAAGTTGTTAAACAGAAAGTTAAGATGCACCACGATGATCTACACGAAATTCTAGTCAAGTTACATATAAAGTTCATTAGATTCGGAGCTACGGCCTAGAAGATATGAGCAAAACAAGTTAAACATGGCATTGATGCAAAATGCATACAAACATCAAGCAAACACCTCAAATCATGGATGTAACATGATATTATGAAACTACATGCAAAATCAAGCAAGTTTCATATAGAGCACACTCAAAACGGAGCAACGGTTCAACACATACACATGAAACAAGTTTAAAGGACAAGCTGTCCAAAACAGCAACTAGGCATATTGCAAGCACCAAAACCATATGCTACAGCATCTCAACGTAATAACAAAAGGCAGGAGCATTCAGTACAGGTAAAGAATGGAAAAAGATGAACACTGAGCTATCTCCAGAAATCACTAGAACATGCTCAAAATGACATGGCAATATTGCAAATAATAACAGTTTCAGGCTTTGCAGAAATAACATCAGGTTGCAATGTTTAGAGCTATTGAACAACATGTTACAGGAACTTATCATGGCAAACCAAGGCATGGCACGGTACTACTAAATGCATAGAACAAAAGTCCTTTAGTGACCATGAGCCAAAAATGAGCAGAAGATATGATGGCACCCAGGTAAACATGGCAAGTTATATGACAGATTCATACATGGCAGGAACAACAATAAGTAGACATGTTGGTGAGCTTGAACCACTCACCACAGAGCAATACATGGCATGGTAAGGCAACTCACAATAATAAGACATGTTTATAAAGCTAAGCATGGCAAGAGCAAGTTTATAGAGTGCATGGATGACTAACAACAAACATGGCAACAACTGAACTTAATGTTAACAGGCTGACAGCAACATTATTTAGCAACTTTGGGAGCAAGATTACATCAAGTTACAGCAGGTTATAAATTCAAACAGGGGCATGAATGGATAGAGCATGACATGTATAACAAAACATCCTTAGTGAACATCTCCAGATTATGCATAGAATGACTTGTAGAAGCAGGTTAACATAGCATCATGATATAGCAGTTTCAGACAAGCAAAACAGTAACAGCAAGTACCCTACTTAACAAGCTTGATGCACTCAGTACAAGACTCACAAAAATACATGGATGGAACCACTGTCAAGATGGCATGACATAGTTCAAAACTCATGTAGAGCTCATGCTCATAGGATTCACACATCAATCACGGCAAAAATGACAAATGAGCATGTTATAACAGTTTCAGCAGATTAACAGCAACATGCACTCTTGCAACGGTGATTCAGGCACCAAGATGGGCTCAAATGAACATGATGTAATGGAATGAAATGAAGTACTCATCGAGGCGAACAATTTGACATATTACACGCACGAAACGGATCAACACACAGGGAGTTATGGCATGTCAAACTTAGCATCAAAATGTCAGGGACTTGGGCAAAAACGGGGAAGGGGAAAAAGTCAACCTCGTTCAGATCTGGATCGGTGCGGAATCCGAGGATGGCCTGAGCAGTTCGCCGGAGAACTAGCCGGCGAGGAAGAGGATGGCGGCCGGAGGGACCCTGGCGGCGCTGGGGGTCGCCGGAGAAGGCAGGCGCGACTCGGTCAAGGGCAGCGGCAATGAAGGCCTTCGTGGCGATGAAGCAGTGTGAGGTGGCGTGCTCCAGCGGAGGAGGCGGCCTCCTGGCGGCGGCGCGGCGGAGGCCGAGGCCGACGGCGGCGAATCGACGGCGGGAAGCCGCGGCCAGCGGCGGTGAGCGGGCGGAGGACGCTTGAAGGCGGCGCGGGCAGCCCGGCAGGCCGGATCTGGGCCACGGGTGTCCGGCGGGCGCTGTGGGACGCGTGGCGTCCATCGGTTATCGAGGCGAAGCGGTGATGTGGCGGCGCTGATTGGCCGTGATGTGGCAGATGGTGGACATGTCCGGACGCGACGCTGCCAGCGTCCGTTGAGGAAGGATTTTAGGGTTTGGACTACGGAAATTTGGGGAGGCCACATATTTATAGGTAGAGGGAGCTAGGAGAGTCCAAATGAGGTGCGGTTTTCGCCCACACGATCGTGATCGAACGACCGAGAGCATGGAGGGGAGTTTGCTGGGTTTTTGGCCACTTTGGAGGGGGTGTTGGGCTGCAAAGAGAAGGAGGCTTTTACGGTTACCCAGTTAATCGTTGGAGTATCAAACAACCTCCAAATGGCACTAAACTTGACAGGCGGTTTACCGGTGGTATACCAAGGCCGCTTGGCAAACCTCGGTCCATTCCGAGAACGTTTAACACCCGCACAAGAGAAGAGACAAAGAGGGGCCAGGGAGACATAGGAGTCTTGGGATTGCAAAAGCGGACAACGGGAAAATGCTCGGATGCATGAGACGAACACGTATGCCAATGCGATGCACATGATGACATGGTATGAAATGCATATGATGACATGGCAAAGTGCAACACGCAAGCACATGACATGGCAACGATGGCGAATAACTAGCAGACACCTGGCGCATCGGATCCGGGGCGTTACAATCCCCAAGCTTGAGCTTTTGCGTCTCCTTAATTCCTCTCCTATCATAGTTTACCGGAATCTTAAAACTTCATCCACACAAAACTCCACAAGAACTCGTGAGATAAGTTAGTATAAATCCATGCATAACCTTATTATTATCTATTGTAGAAAATCGCTAAAATTAAAATTTGATATTTCCTACTAAATGCCTCTGCATATTTAACACTCCTATCCTCAAATAGAATCATTAAACAAGCAAACATATGCAAACAATGCAGACATAACAGCAATCTGTCAAAATAGGATAGTCTGTAAAGAATGCAGGAGGAATCATACTTCCCTAACTCCAAAATTCTGAAAAATTACCGCACTGTAGAAAATTTATTGCTAATTATTGTGTAAAAGTTTCAAGATTTCATCATATTCTGACTTTCCGGAAGAATTCAGACAATGATAATAAACTTTCTGTTTTCAAAACAGCAACATATAGACTTGCAAAATAAGCATGGTAAAGGCTACACTTGACCTTTTTATTGAACTAAAAGATACAAAACATTGTTATAAATAACAGCAAGCAAATACTAACAAAAGAAAATGACGCTCCAAGCAAAACTCATATCATGTGATGAATAAAAATATAGCTCCAAGTGAGGTTACCGGTAATGTTGGAGACGAAAAGAGGGGTTGCCTTCCGGGGCATCCCCAAGCTTAGTTGTTTGGGTATTCCTTGAATATTTCCTTGGGGTGCCTTGGGCATCCCCAAGCTTAGTGTATTTCTGCTCCTTATTCTCCTCATATCGATATCTCACCCAAAACTTGAAAACTTCAATCACACAAAATTTAACGGAACTTCGTGAGATGGGTTAGTATAGTAAAACAAATCATTCACTTTGGTACTCTCAAAGAAAAGATTCATAATTGTTTCCACATAATGCCTACTGTACTCTACAATTTCCACAATTTATATCACTTAATATAAGCTATGGAAACACTAAAACAAGCAAACTATGCATGGAAAATGGAATCTGTCAAAAACAGAACAGTCTGTAATGATCTGAACAACAACCATACTTCTGCTACTCCAAAAACTCTAAAAAATTAGGACAACATAGACCATTTGTATATCAATAAACTGTAAAACATTCAAGAATTTATCGCGTTCCAGCAGACCATATCAATTCTGTTACTGGGCGCAAAAGTTTCTGTTTTCTCACAGAATCAAATCAACTATCATCCACACTATCCCAAAGGCTTTACTTGGCACTTTATTGAAACAAAAGCTATAAAACATGATTATACACTAGCCTAATCATGTGAACTCAAAAAATAGTAGGGGTAAATGTTGGGTTGTCTCCCAACAAGCGCTTTTCTTTAATGCCTTTTTAGCTAGGCAAGATGATGTCAATGATGCACTCATAAAAGATAAGAATTGAAGCATAATGGGAGCATAATGGGAGCATCATGAAGCATATGACTAGCACATTTAAGTACAACCCACTTCCTATGCATAGGGATTTTGTGAGCAAACAATTTAGGGGAACAAGAATCATCTAGCATAGGAAGGCAAAACAAGTGCAACTTCAAGATTTTCAACATATAGAGAGGAAACTTGATATTATTTCAATATGTAGAAGCATATGTTCCTCTCTCATGATAATTTTCAGTATCATCATGAATGAATTCAACAATATATAACTATCACATAAAGCATTCTTTTCATGATCCACAAGCATAGAAATTTTACTACTCTCCACATACGCAAAATTCTTCTCATTAATAATAGTGGGAGCAAGTTCAACAAAATAACTATCATGCGAGGCATAATCCAATTGAAAACTAAAATCATGATGACAAGTTTCATCGTTATCATTATTCTTTATAGCATACATGTTATCACAATAACCATCATAGATAGCAACTTTGTTCTCATAATCAATTGGAACCTCTTCCGAAATAGTGGATTCATCACTAAATAAAGTCATGACCTCTCCAAAACCACTTTCATAAATATTATAAGATTCAACACCCTCCAAAATAGTGGGATCATTACCTAGAGTTGGCACTCTTCCAAACCCACTTTCATCAATATAATCATCATAAATAGGGGGCATGCTATTATCATAATAAATTTGCTCATCAAAACTTGGGGACAAAAAATATCATCTTCATCAAACATAGCATCCCCAAGCTTATGGCTTTGCGTATCATTAGCATCACGGATATTCAAAGAATTCATACTAACAACATTGCAATCATGCTCATCATTCAAAAATTTAGTGCCAAACATTTTATAGACCTCTTCTTCTAACAGTTGAGCACAATTTTCCTTTCCATCATTTTCACCAAAGACATTAAAAAGATGAAGCATATGAGGCAACCTCAATTTAATTTTTTTGTAGTTTTCTTTTGTAAATTAAACTAGTGATAAAACAAGAAACTAAAAGATTCAATTGCAAGATCTAAAGATATACCTTGAAGCTCGAACCTCCCCGGCAACAGCGCCAGAAAAGAGCTTGATGTCTACTACGCAACCTTTCTTCTTGTAGATGTTGTTGGGCCTCCAAGCACAAAATTTTGTAGGACAGTAGAAAATTTCCCTCAAGTGGATGACCTAAGGTTTATCAATCCGTGGGAGGCGCAGGATGAAGATGGTCTCTCTCAAACAACCCTGCAACCAAATAACAAAGAGTCTCTTGTGTCCCCAACACACCCAATACAATGGTAAATTGTATAGGTGCACTAGTTCGGCGACGAGATGGTGATACAAGTGCAATATGGATGGCAGATATAGGTTTTTGTAATCTCAAAATATAAAAACAGCAAGGTAACTAGTAACAAAAGTGAGCAAAAACGGTATTGCAATGCTTGGAAACAAGGACTAGGGTTCATACTTTCACTAGTGCAAGTTCTCTCAACAATGATAACATAATTGGATCATATAACTATCCCTCAACGTGCAACAAAGAATCACTCCAAAGTTTCTATCGGAGAACGTAGGACGAAAACGTGCATCAACCCCTATGCATAGATTACCCCAATGTCACCACGGGAATCCGCAAATTGAGTGCCAAAACATACATCAAGTAAATCAATATAACATCCCATTGTCACCACAGATATTCCATTGCAAGACATACATCAAGTGTTCTCAAATCCAATACTCAATCCAAAATAAGGGAAGCTCAAAGAGCAAGACTCAATTCATCACAAGAAGGTAGGGGGGAAACACCATATGATTCAACTATAGTAACAAAGCTCGCGATACATCAAGATCGTGCCAAATCAAGAACACGAGAGAGAGAGAGAGAGAGAGAGAGAGAGAGATCAAACACATAGCTACTGCTACATACCCTCATCCCCGAGGGTGAACTACTCCCTCCTCGTCATGGAGAGCGCCAGGATGATAAAGATGTCCACCGGTGATGGTTTCCCCCTCCGGCAGGGTGCCGGAACGGCTCCCGATTGGTTTTTCGTGGCTACGAAGGCTTGTGGCGGCGGAACTCCCGATCTAGGTTTATTTCTGGGGGTTTCTATATTTATAGGACTTTTTGGCGTCAAGAACAAGCAGGGGGTCCACAAGGAGCCCACAATACCGGGGGGCACCCCCGGGGGGGTAGGGAGCGCCCTCCACCCTTGTGGAGGCCTTGTGAATCTTCTGGCCCAACTCTTTTGCTTTGGGGCATCTTTTGGTCCATAAAAAATCTCCGTAAATTTTCAGCTCATTTGGACTCCGTTTGATATTATTTTTCCGCGAAACTCAAAAACGAGGAAAAAAACAGAAACTGGCACTGGGCTCTAGGTTAATAGGTTTGTCCCAAAAATCGTATAAAATAGCATATAAATGCATATAAAACATCCAAGATGGATAATATAATAGCATGGAACAATAAAAAATTATAGATACGTTGGAGACGTATCACGGAGGTGCGCTCTTTTGCCGGAACACCCTTGCATTTCTCTCATTCCAAATGACCCACGACACAAGCATGGTGATCGAGGCCTTTGCTTTTCGGTCGGCAGTCCCCACAGCGCTCATGCTCACCCACCACGCCTCCACGGAGTCGAACGGGTACAAAGCGGACGTGTCCATGTCCTGGATGTGAAATTTGTGAATAACCAAGTTCCAAAGCCCGAGAGAGAAGCGACATCTGAAGAAAAGATGGGGTCCACATTCCTGTACCCCCCCCCCCCGGCACAAGGGGCAAGGGCCACAGTTTGGCCAACCTCGCTTAGCCAACTTGTGGGTGGTCCAGATTCTATCTTAAAGCGTGAGCCAAGCTAAGAACTTGACTTTCGATGGGGCCCAAGCATTCCAAACCATTTGGTCCATGGGGGAGAGAACCCAAGAACTGCGCCCTGTAAGCAGAGGCCGCTGAGTAATGCCCAGAGTCTGTGTGCTTACAAAGGATGTCATCCTTGGCAAGCTCATGAAGATGCACCTCGTGCAGGAGCATCCATAGGGTGAAGAATTGTCAGACATGCTCAATAGAAACCGATGTGGGAGGCCTGATCTTGAGGATCCATGCGTTTTCCTTGAGGGCCTCCCGCACTTTCCAGTGCTTCCGCGAGGACGTCTCGTAAATGAGCGGAGCAATGTCCTTGGGCTTGCGTCCGAGAAGCAAAGGGGAATCCCAAAATGGCGTTCCCGCACCATTTTCCGACCGATGACCAGCGGTGTGATGAAGTAGATCACCTGGGAAGCAAGGACCGACTTCACAAGAGTGTCGCGCCCAATGGTGTTGATGTTTTGGCCCTCGTATGTTGTCAATTTGCTAGCCACCTTATCCACAAGGAATTGCAAATCGGTGAGCTTTAGCTTTCACACAGAGAGTGGAAGCCCCAAATATCGCAATAGACATTTAGAAATCACTGGCCGAGTAGTATATAGCATCTGATACTGTAGGTGTAGGCCGAGTACAATATACCCAACTTGTACGCAATTTAGAAAGGGAAACGTTTGGAGACGGCGCGCCGACCGAAGCTTCGGCCGGTCGCGCCGCGTAGCTCGCTTTAGTTTTCCTTCCCACGTGACTAGGTGAGCATCTGGGACCAACCACCGCCTACCTCTTCATCTTATCTCTTCAGAACACACTACAGCCATTCGTTCCCCTCAAGTCTCTCCCTTCCCAATCCCAATCTCGTCAGCCATGGCACGACCATCCCCCCGGCGAGCAGCTCCTTCCATGGTGCTCGTACGACTCCTACCTCTCCACGGCTGTGATGCTCGTCGCCTTGTCTCCCTCCGCCGGCAGCTGGGCACGCGCCCTCTCCATAGCCGTCGCAGCCAGGTGCTTCGGTCACCATGGCCAAGCTGCACCCGGCCACGGTGACGGCTGCGAGTTTGTGCTGGAACCGATTTTTTTTGCTGGATCCACCATGTTATTTTGCTACAACCCCTTTGTTTTTTGCTACATCCTCATTCGTTTTCATGAACATCTTCATTTTTTGCTGGAACTGGTGCCCCTGTCTGCTGCAACCAGCTGGTATATGTGCTACAAGGTCGGTGCCTCGCCGGGGAAGCTACATCGAGCAGCAAGGAGTGTTGTACCCAACGCCGTTCGAACATCGGGAGCTGCAATCGTGCACGCCGGAGCTGCAACCGGCTGCTGGGGGAGCTGCAAGAGAGGATGGCAATTTTTTGCTGATGCATTTTTTGCTGAACCAATTTTTTGTTTTTGCTGGAACCGGTGTATCTTTTTGCTGGAACCAAGATAATTTTTTGCTTCATCGGTTGCAGAGCTCCCAAATGCTCATGTCGTTTTTGTTGGCACCTAAGTTTGTTTTTGCTAGAAGCATTTTTTGATTTTGCTTCAACCGACCACCGGACTTCGACCAGGGGTGAAGTTTTTTGCTGGAAGATTTTTGTTGCATCCAGATTTTTTGCTGCTTGGCACTCGAACCCGGCGAGCTGGAGACGCAGAGATGATGCAGCCAGCCACCCTGACTGCTAGCACATGCATCATCAGAAGTTTGGATCCAGCAAATTATTTTGCTACCACCATAATTTTTTACTGGAAACAACTTCAAATTTTGCTTCCATCATGTTCTGTTTTAGCTGGATCCAGCTTTTCTTTTTGCTTCCACCATGACGGCGGCCGGCGGAAACAATTGCGGCCGGCGGTGACGACGACGACCGGCGGGGAGGGCAGCTACAGGCGAGCGCACCAGGGCGCACCAGGGCGGTACTTTCAGGCTGGGCGCATCGCTCATCCATGGCAGCGCGTTGGAAGTTTTTTTTAAGGAAGAAGACGCCTAGTGAAAGAAAAGGAGAGAATCGTACGGCTATGAGTTGTTTAATCGGATGCTGCTGGTATGACCGGCCTAAAGTTGGGCCGGCGCACCGGCGCCTAGTAGTGGCCATTTAGAAATCACCACCTGTACTGTTTGGCGTAGTATCTACGAAGAGCCAGACAGCTTCCGACATGTCGCGCCGATATTTGAATCTATTTAGTAGACGTCCACTTGTTTCAATCAAAAAGAAAATAAAATCAGCAGACGTCCAGCCTGCAACTCACAGTTTGTTCGTCAGTTCGGTTGTTTCATCTCCCACAGGCCTTACATTCACCGGCAGCAAAGGGAATCCGTACCACTAGTACTGACGCGGAGTAGCACATGAAGATACCTCTAGGGAAACGCAGATAAATTTGATTCAAATCCATGAAGGATGCGACAGTGTCAGCCCTGTTTTCTCTTGTTTTTGCCGGCCAAGATTTCTGAGCTGTCATCGATGTGTATGCCCCTCAGTAGACCTACAGATGGAGCTGTCATTTCAGCTTAAGAAATGCCAGGGAAAAGGATGTGTGTTACACAATCCTCGCGAGCGCATATAATTTGGCCTCTGGCCGCGACACGGCACTTCTAAACTATTGTGTTTCCGGGTGAGGTCCCTGAGAAGCAAGTTGCATGGGAACGCCGAGATCCTCCGGCGTTCTGAGCCGAAACCAATTCGGTCGCATCGGGATAGGTCTGTGCGGTTGTTGCGGTGACAGCTTTGACATGATGTTTTCTTGAGACGAGATGGCGATCTTGTTCTGGAATGCGATGTCCCTTCCTTCCTTCCTTCTCTGTGGATGAGCTCGCTCGTGTGCAGGATTCTGTCATAGTCGTGCGTGCAATTCCGTTTTCATTGGTGCCGAGATCGGTTCAATTATTTGGAAGGATTTGCTATTGTCGGTATCAGGATTAATTGAGAACAACTAGAGATCTTATCCATTGTGATGGCCAGATATCATCAAATAAAAAAAGGAAAAAGGCGTGCGGGTTCATGGCGTACGCTTGTTGTTAGGGAAGGAATGAACACCTCTGCTTCGTCTCCCCCTCTCGGTTGCTGCGCAGTCAGTAGTAGCTCGGTGATGCCAGTGTCATGAAAAAGACAGCGGAAAGCTCATCGCCGGCGACCCAATCACCCAACGCAAGTGACACGTCCGTCTCACCGCAGTCTGCATGCGCCATGCGTTTTCCCTTTTCCTTTCTTTTCTTAAAAAATGGAAAGTTGGAAAGTTTCTCCTTTTCCAACCAGAACGAAGATAGTCCCTGACTCGGAGGTTTCCACATGCATGGGAAATGTGAAGCTTTCTTAATGCTTAATCGATCTTCTGGTGGTGTTTTTTACGTAGGCGAAACTTGTGGCGATGATGGCAGTCTCCATCCACCTCTGTTAGGATCTGAGCCAGTTAAATCGTGTCGAGTAAAGCATGGATGCTACTTGTATCTGGCATTGACAAAATTGCGCAAAAAGTGGCCGATATAAACTACTGGTGCGTCCGGAGTAGCTGCCGCTCAGCCCGTCCGCCTTGTGTCTAGTCGTTGTTTCGGTTTTGTGTCTCAAGATTTGTCAGGTCGTGTATCACTGATGCGGGTTGCGGTTGTACCCACTTCCCTTTCATCTACTGTCGGCCGGATGCATGCATGCTTCTGATTAGATGTAAGTTTACTGAGATTTGTGGTAGTAGTGAAGCCTACTGTTCAGGCTGTATATTCCCCCAAGTCAAATCTCATCAGTATCACCGGGTACCACACTGGACTGACGCCAACGGCAACGGATAGTGTGACTGTATCAGACAGCAACTCTTTTCCACTCCTTCGTACGGCTGTATCGATCTACAGGACTAGTATAGGTAGGTAGGGAACTTATGATATCTCAAGGAAGTCTGGTAACTACGCAAGGGTCGGCGCATCTTGCACAAACGTTGGAGCACATCGGCCGTGCTCACGAATGCGCACAGTACAGAGGCTGCACCGATTGGCGACATGTATGGATAGGGGGGAGACTTCTCTTTCCAAGTTTCGAGTTCACGGCTCGCGCCCATGTTGCGTTGCGCCCGTTTGCGACGGCAGCTCGAACGTCTAGGCCCATGCCTCGTCTAGCTTCGTCGTTAACAAAAAAAAAAATGAGACCAACCCTTGTCGGCTTTTCTTTATAGAAGAAACTAAAGTAAGATCGTAGCGTCCGTCTTTGGCTTCGAAATCGGATGAAATTTGGCAAGAACCTCACCGCCAACCAACGGGTCGACACCCCGTCCTCAGCTTCGTCATCAACAAGGCGGAATGAGAGGAACAACCCAACAGGCAAAGGTGGTCACGATCTATCCATCTCGGCGATCCACTCCAGACTATGCAAATTGAACAGGTCATCACTGAACTATTTCTTTTTTTCGGAGGAATCACCGAACTGTTTGTCTTTTCAGAAAACACTGAACTGGTACCAATATGCATCAAAATATCAAATACTGAACTGGTACCGATAGGAGTAGTGTGCAACTTTTTTTTAACACAGTACATGCACATACACTCATCACTATAAACCGACGCACAGGCACCCTGCCCTACGAGCACCTTTGAAAGACTGAGCTGACATATTATCTTGAGATTGATAAAGTCGTCACAGACGCTTTCGTAGTCGACATGAATATCTGCTCCCAAACATAACCGGAAGACCTGATATAAATAAAGGAAACTGTGAACACTAGTGAATTGAAATTTGGTGAGCTAGTATGCCACTATTCTCCTAACCCTACAACCACAACTTTTGAGGGGTCCAAATAGCGTGCAGGGCGCCCACGACACCTAGCGACATCAATATAACAGTCCAGACCATCTAAGCTCCAGACCACTTTTCCCGTTTTCTGAGCTTCCACAAGCATCCAGCTGTATTTCTTTCTTTCTTTTGTACTGTTTGTTTCATTGCTCGAATTTTACACCTAGTTCTTGTTTCGTATTTTTGTTATGTTCTACTTTTACTTTTTGACTTTTTTTCAAATCGATATTTTTTTTAGCATTTGTTAAAATTTTCTTCAATTTTATGAACTTTTTTTGAATTGACAAACATTTTTTAAATCCATGTTTTTCCAAATTCACAAACATTTCTTAATTTGTGAACATATTTTGCATTTTTCTCTATTTTTATTCAAATAGGTGTACGTTCTTTTATTTCATTAATGTGTTTTCATTCCACAAACGTCCTTTAAATCCGCAAATTTTTTATAAAATTTGTGAATTTTTAATATATGTATATTTTTAAATTTCGTGAATTCTTTTGTATTTTGTGAACATATTTTATATTTGAAAGATTTTTATAATTCATGCATATTTTATGAATTATGAACATTTGTGAATTTTTGAAGTTTATTTGAATTCATGATCTTTTTTTTTAATTCGTTAGGGCCAAGGGGAGAGCGCAGAGGGGACACGAGCTCTGGCTTCATGCGGAGGAGCGTCTCCGGTGGCGCTGCCGGGCCGTTGACGTGGAGGACGGGGCGGCGGAGGATTACCTTCATCTGCTCCTCGTTAGTCATGCATAGACCACGTATATTAAGTTACGGAGAAAGTATAGAAGATAAAGAACACGGATATTACAGAACTGTCTTTTTCAGTTTGCTTCAGGTCAGCCAGCCATTGTAAAGTTCTTAGGAGCAAAAAGCACCGTCACCTCAAACTGCCCGTAATTCAAAACCGAGTCATCAGGGAACCTAACAGCTCCAACAGCTCCTTGCTGGAAAGTCCACCAAAACAATGATTCCTCCATTTTTAAGCAAATATCCAATTTCCCCTCAGCCTTCACCGCGACAACATACTGGAACAGTTTTCCATCCCCAGAGAACTTATCGTCAAACAGCACAATCTCACCATCAAAGCCACTAGTGAATGCAGTGAATCTCATATGATGAGGGCAGTCAATCTTTGCAGAGACTTGTATTACAGCCTCAACACTCTCATCAAGCAAGAGATAGTCGATGACCAAGCTGCCAAGGTCACTACTAACCTCTCCATCTAGCATTTCATCTAACTGGTACATCCCCTCAAACTCAGCATACAAAGAAAGCAACTGCTTGTCAGATGACCCATCTCCTTCCTCCTTTACCCAAAGATCAACTTCTAGTAATGCTCTGTCCCTGACTAAATACATTCCTCGACGAGGACTACAAAGAGGCAAGGTTAAGGAATCCTGCAATTAAAAAATATTAGTAAGCATTAGAACTCAACAAGATATATAAACCCAGTTTGGGATACATCAGTATATATCAACAAAATTAACTCGGCAAGACATGCATGATCATATTTGGACTAAAATATAGTTCTGTTTGAAAGTACAAGCCAGACGCTGTTTGGCATTTCTTTTACATGCATGCATTTTCAATCTTTCTCCACTCACTCGTATATACCGCCACCCCCTCTTCAACATACACTTGGAAAATGCACCAAAGATGCAGATGCAAACCACATCAGCACCGGGCTTGCGGTTTGAGATAGGTCAACAGTGGGAACTTACAATGAATTTAGCACAAGTCTGTATTCTATTGTTTTCTCCAACATACAGATTGGGGTCCGGACGATCTATGCAGCGCATCCTGTCAGAGTGGACCAGGACCACACAGAGGCCATGGGAGCAAACCTCAAAGACACAACAGCCGTGGGAACATAGTCTTCCCACGACGATGGGTGGATCAGGCCATACTCACCTGGACTGGTGGAGCAGCGGCTCCTATGGCCAAGCTCACTGTATGGGGAGAGGTGAGAGAGAAGGGGATAGGCAAGAGAGGAAGGCCGATTAACCTGTACTATGTCATGGTGGGCCTATATGAGAATGTACTTAATTAGTATTTGTGATTCCTAAAAGAATGGGCACCTATCCTGCGACAGACATGGATGGCTCAGATTCAATGGGAAACTGTGCCCAGGTGCAAAAAAAAAAAACCTCCATTCACCTGTATTACTATCTCTGTAATTCCTAATTCCTAAAACAGGAAGACTGGGGATATCATAATCATCTCCCCCTAGCCAATATAGTCTGATCTAGAACCTTCTAAGCACCCTATGCATAGTTGGTAAAAAAAAATATGCCTTGTAAATCAGAAGATGACTAGTTTCATGTGCTATTGATGTTACAACTATATCAGAATCCCAGGAGTCCATAACATGTTAATGCCTGTGCGTAGAGAAATATGTGTTGCTTTGCAGGGAGTCAAAACACAACTTGTGTAATAAAGAAATAGAGTAAACATTTTATAATTATGTTAGGATAATCAAACATGACTACTTTTCCATGCTTTTGGCAGCACAATCATATAAAGTTTGCAGGATCTGATGGCCATGGAACTGATAGCGTGTTGACGCCGGAGAACATACTGAAAGGGGTGACAGCACAGCATAGTGCAATTATTGGTACAGGTAGTCAAGATTCAGTGGCCCTTTTTGTCGACCAAAAGTGACACAGATAACAAAAAGAACGAATCACAGAATTACCGCAAATGTATAATTATACCATTTACACAGAAAATGGAGGACTAAATGCATATATAATTTCCTTTTAGTGGATCCAACCAAGTAATGAACAATCAGAACAACAAAAATCTCACATGCACTGCAACTGAAAAGTTACATGGAAACAGAACCAAGCCTAGCTCGATCAATTACCTGGTCAACCGTAAAAGCATCATCTCTGCAGGGACGGTTAAACACAAGATTCCGTAGTGGCTCCAAGGCATCCCGAACAGCAACAATTCCATAGACGCTAACGGGGTAGGAATAGGATTCGGAGATTGATAAATGCATCGCAAAGATCTGTAGCATCAGTCTTGGATCACGTAACCCAAGAGTTGATCTAGCTGCAAAATATAGTGATAGCAAAAGTTGTTATAACAAACATAGGTAGATCACAGTCGCAGATTAATCGCTGGGTTAGCTAGGAATGAATGAGATCGACAAGCTTACTAGTGGAAGTATCATGGGTTTTATATTCACGGTGGTGGCAAAAGCCCCTCAAGACACATAGACCTGTTGCCTCAGGGAGTATTTTGAGAGGATAAGAAGGAAATGTGGCATTCTCATCTCCACTTGCTTCAATATCCTCACACTTCTTCTGGTACTCGATGTTTCGTCTGGTGTAAATCCTACTCCATATGTCGTCTACTTTCGCTGCTGTTGCCTCGGGAAATTTCTTCCCTGAAAAAACAAATCAGTGTAGGATCGACTGACCAATTAACTGTTTTTCGTTATCTGGACACATGACGAAAGTGGTATCTAATTATATACCTGGGCAGTTTGTCTCCTCGTTGTCGGCATCCACTGCCAGTGGATCGTAATCCATCAAGTCGGACAAGTTGACGCCATCAACAGGTTCAACACCAGCGCCCACGAGAATGTCGTCCCAGCTAGGCAACTCGGACTCAGACTCTGATTCTGCGTGGTTACCCAAAAGTTTGATCGATAGGAAGCCTAGCTAAATCGGCGCAAAAGATTATTAGTCCTTGTACAATGGGAGGTGCTTAGAGAGATGCTTAGAAAAATAAACCCGATTTTTCTGAAGCATCGATGCCTATTTCTATAGGAAAGACGCTTAGTTAAGCGTCTATCTACAAATAAGCACGGTGCTTAAGAAAAGACTGGTTTATTTCTCTAAGCACCTCCCCTGAGCACCTCCCATTCTCCCATTGTACGAGGCCTTAGAAAACATAGAGAAGCTAGGCGGTAATACTCACCGCTCTCGAGGAACCCTCTCTCTTTCTTCTCCGCCAACACCACCGCCTCCTCCTCCTCCTCCCCCTCCTCGAACTCATCAAGGAGACGATGGTGGATAGAACCAAATAGATCTGGGGCGATTTCGAATCTAAACACATCGATGGGGGCCTCCTCGCGAGTCTCATGGAGATGCCGGGGAAAAGGACCAAAAAGATCTGTGGGGATTTCGAAGCTGGGCAGATGGCTGGGATAGCAGTCGCCGGGAAAGGCATGTCCAGGACCCAGGGGCTCCTTCGACGACAACATCGCGATGCTAGGGTTTCGTCGGCTGCGGCGTTGGCGGAGACGCGTAAAAAGCTCTTGGGGGGGCGAAGGATTCTTTCTTGATCTGGGAGCGAAGTATTCGGTTTGGGGATTGGGGTTCAGTATGGATGGCCGAGAGACAAGCGAAACGGTAGGCTTGCTGGGTCGGTGATCCAAAATATCCGTGCCCGACTCGATGGTTCTCCTTCTCTCCTGCTCCCTCCGTTCCTAAATAATTGTCTTTTTTTAGAGATTTCAACAAGTGACTACATACGGAACAAAATGAATGAATCTACACTTTAAAACATGTCTATATACATCCGTATATTGTAGTCCATTTGAGATGGCTAGAAAAACAATTATATTTAGGAACGAAGGAAGTACATAAGGAACCATCGAAGGCCCAACTCGCTTGCTTCTCCTTCGCTAAAAAAGAAAGTAAGCATGTACGTGCAACTCGAGAGCGAACATGCACAAAAATGCAAATGCGTCTGGTGGAAATCAAACCAGCGACCTCCTCTGCGTTCGCACCATACAATAACCACCGCAACCACTTACTTCATGTGTTCAAAAATATCTTCTTCACTCTTTTCTTCTCATGTATATTTTTTTCGTTTTTTTGTTTATTTGAAAGGGTTTTGTTTGGTGTTTTTCTTCTTCTTTTCATTTCAATAAACTATTTTCCAAATTAATGAACTTTTCCAAAATCGATGAACTTTTTTGAAATCGAAGAACTTTGTTCCAAATTCGATGATTTTTTTTTGATTTTGATGAACTTTTTTTCAAAAATTGACAAACTTTTTTCAAATTCGATGAACATTTTCTAAAATTTGATTATCTTTTTTGAATTTGATGAACTTTTTCCAAAATCGATGAAATCTTTTCCAAAATTGATGAACCTTTTCAAATTTGATGAAGTTTTTTAAAATTCGATGATAATTTTTCGAATTCGATGAAATTTTTTCCAAAATTGATGAACTCCTTTCCAAAATTGATGAACTTTTTCAAATTCGATGAAGTTTTTTTCAAATTCGATGAACTCTTTTCAAAAGTTGATGAAAGTTTTTTTAAAATTGATGAACTTTTTTCAAAGTTGTGAACTAATTTTCGAAATTGATTTTTCTAAACTTTTTTAAAATCGATGAACTTTTTCTGAAATTGATAAACTCTTTTTGAGAATTGATGAACTTTTTTTGAAAACTGATAAGCTCTTTTTTAGAATAGATGAAGTTTTTGTTCAAAATCATAGAACTCAGATTTTCTGGAAGTTTTTAAAAATCGATGAACCTTTTCAGATTTTTGTGAACTTTTTGGAAAATTGATGAAAGTTTTCTAATTCGTGATTTTTTCTAAAATATGTGGACTTCCGAGAAAAAAAACACATCTTTGTCAAAAGAAATCACGCTTTCCTAAAATGTTTTCATATAATTTAAATATCTACGCGGCTACTGTTCGTATGTATCGTCGCGCTGCAATGTATCATATATTCGTAGTAGTTCGAGTGGTCAGCCAACCACTTACTGGAGGTATTGATCGTGAGTTCGATAACACGTCCAGCGCCATATTGTCCGAGTTTTCTTTTTTCGCGCTACTACCTGTCTGTTCGTGGGCCTGGCCCATACCAGCACGCGCGTGGGCGCCAGAAACTCCAACCGGCGCCCAGCGTGCTCCCCTCCCGCTCCCCTGCGCCCCTTGTGGGCCGGCGCACCCCTCAGCACCCGTGCGCCCCTAGTGGGCCGGCCCATGAGCGGGGCTGAACGCCTCAGTTTTTTCAATTCATTTTTTACTATTTTTTATTTCCGTTTTTTAAACATAATTCGCAATTTAGAAAAGTTCCAAATTTCAACAAAAGTGAATTTTGTAAGAAAAAATCGTGATTTCAAAATAATGAACATCTTTTTTAATTTTAATGAAATTTCTTTATTTCAACGAACAAATTTATATGAGCATTTTCTTTAATAATGATGTACAGTTTTTTATATTTTATGAACAAAATTTTAATATGATGAACATTTTTAAACTGTATGAACAAAATTTGTATTCAAGAATACTTTTTCAAAAAAATGGAGGAAATTTTTTTGAATTTGATGAATAAATTTTGAACTCGATGATCAAATTTTAATTTTGGTGAACAATTTTTGAAATCGATGATGAACAAATTTTGAATTTGGTGAACAATTTTGAAATCCATGAACAAATTTCGAATTTTTATGAACATTTTTCAATCCAATGAAAAAAAGGAATTTTATGAACATTTTTTGAACCTTTGGGCATTTCTACACACTGACGAACATTTTTTGAATTTGATACAAAACAATGTTCACCAATTTGGGGGAAAAGGAACATTTTGAGTTTGATGAACATTTTTGAATTAGATGAATTTCTTTTTGAATTTTTATGAGCACTTTTTCAATCCGATGAACAAAAAAGGAATTTTATGAACATTTTTTGAACCTTTGGGCATTTTTACACACTGACGAACATTATTTGAATTTGATACAAAAAAGTGTTCACGAATTTGGAAAGGACAAAAAGAAAAGGACAATTTTTGAATATGACGAACAAATTTTGAATTTGGTGATCAAACTATTAAAATGATGATGAACAAATTTTGAATTTGGTGAACAATTTTTGAAATTGATGATCAATTTTTGAATTTGATGAATATTTTTTGAATTTGATTAACAAAATTTGAATTTTATGACTATTTTTTCAATCCGATGAACAAAAAAGGAATTTTATGAACATTTTTTGAATTGTTGAGCACTTTTACACATTGACGAACTTTTTTGAATTTGGTACAAAAAATGTTCACGAATTTGAAAGAAAAGAAAAAATAAAAATAAAAAGGGAAACAGAAAAGAAAAAAAGAAAAAAAGAAAAAGAGAACTAAAGAAAAAACGAAAAGAAAAATAAACGGGATATGGGCCGGCCCATAGGAACGCCTAGCGCGGCAGGTCGCTCGGCAGCGCCCTATACGCCAAATAGGAACCCGTATCCTGGATGGGACAAATTTGGTGCTTTGACCATTTTTCGAAACTTCAGCACGATCTAACCCCACATGTAAATTTTTTTGGGACTTTGACCTTTTCTCTACCGCCGTAGTCCTTGGCGGTAGTGTATAACATGCTACCGCCAAAGTCTTCGATGGTAGCATTTAACTGTGCCAACCACGCTTATTTATGTGAAAAATATGCTACCGTCAAGGTTTTTGGGGGTAGGACATAATACCCTCTTGCGAGAATCGTAGATAGTAGGTTACGCACCATCTTAGTAAAAAATGGAGTGGCTCGCCTCCACCTTGCCTTGCCTCGAGACCTGCAAAACATCAACCTAATCATGCGCCAGATTCCATGGCACAAATATAGAGCATAATTGGCTTGATGCCAAAAGTTGGCATGCCAAATTTTGGCAACTGCCAAATATTGGCTAGAGATTGGTTGCTTGCCAATTCTCGTTGCCAATCTCACAAAAAGTTGCCAAATGTTGGCAACTTTTGATTTTGCCAAATGATGGTAGCAAACCAATTATGCTCATAGTGTACTACCCATTTCTCATTCTACTCTTTCTCATTCATCTAGGTCTCTTTCTTTGCCGCTCTAGGCCCATTTTCGTAGGCCTCTAGCTGGAACAGAGAGATAGAGCTAGCACATGCAGCTAGCTGTAGAAGTAGGCGCATGAGGATGGGGGTATTGATCACTGTGGCAACTTTGGTCAGCAGGTTCAGCATTGTACTCCTCCTGCTCATTATACCATGCATGTCTGCAGCCACATAATTACAAAATACAAAGGGTGGCTATTGAATGAGCAGCGACGACACGAGGAATGGCAGGGGCTCTCCATTCAAGAATGACGTTTCTTTGCTTCCAATGTGGGTGATATGTTGTGGCTCGCAGGCAGGAGGAGCGAAGCACGCACCGCTAGGCCGTGGGGTATATGGCGGATCCACTGTAGGCGGCTGTGGGGTGCAGACCTTGGGGGGGCAAAGGATTCTTTCTTGATTTATAGGGAGCGAAGGATTCATTTTTTTCCTTTTTTTTACAATTTAGGGATTGGGGTTTGGTATGGATGGCCGAGAGACGAGTGAAACTGTAGGTTTGCTGGGTCGGTGATCCAAAATATTTGTGCCCGACTCGATCGTTCTCCTTCTCTCCTACATAACGGCCCATCGAGGGCCCAACTCGCTTGCTTCTCCTTCCCTAGCGTGTACGTGCAACTCGAGAGCGGATATCCTGGATGGGACTAATTTGGTGCTTTGATCATTTTTTGAAACTTCAGCACGATCTAATCCCACATGTAATTTTTTTTTGGAATTTGACCTTTTCTCTACCACCGTAGTCCTTGGCGGTAGGGTATAATTGTTGAGGAACACAGTAATTTCAAAAAAATTCTACGCACACGCAAGATCATGGTGATGCATAGCAATGAGAGGGGAGAGTGTAGTCCACGTACCATCGTACTGTCATGATCTCCGTTTTCACAGGCATGACACCATGATCTCCATCATCTTGATCTCTATCAACGTGTCGTCACATGGTCGTCTCGCCAACTATTGCTTTTGCAACTATTGCTATTGCATAGCGATAAAGTAAAGAAATTATATGGCGCTTGCATATTATGCAATAAAGAGACAACCATAAGGCTCCTGCCAGTTGCCGATAACTTTAACAAAACATGATCATCACATACAACAATTTATATATCATCACGCCTTGACCATATCACATCACAACATGCCCTGCAAAAACAAGTTAGACATCCTCTACTTTGTTGTTGCAAGTTTTACGTGGCTACTACGGGCTTAGCAAGAACCGTTCTTACCTACGCATCAAAACCACAACGATTTTTCGTTAAGTGTGTTGTTTTAACCTTCAACAAGGATCGAGCATAGTCACACTCGATTCAACTAAAGTGGGAGAAACAAACACCCACTAGCCACCTGTGTGCGAAGCACGGCGGTAGAACCAGTCTCATGAACGCGGTCATGTAATGTCGGTCTGGGCCGCTTCATCCAACAATACCGCCGAATCAAAGTATGACATGCTGGTAAGCAGTATGACTATTATCGCCCATAACTCTTTGTGTTCTACTCGTGCATATAACATCTACGCATAGACCTGGCTCTGATGCCACTGTTGGGGAACGCAGTAATTTCAAAATTTTCCTACGCACACGCAAGATCATGGCGATGCATAGCAATGAGAGGGGAGAGTGTAGTCCACGTACCCTCGTAGACCGTAAGCGGAAGCGTTATGACAACGCGGTTGATGTAGTCATGCGTCTTCATGATCCGACCAATCCTAGCACCGAACGTACGACACCTCCGTGTTCAGCACACGTTCAGCTCGATGACGTCCCTCGTACTCTTGATCCAGTTGAGGCCGAGGGAGAGTTCTGTCGGCACGACGGCGCGGCGACGGTGATGATGAAGTTACCGGCGCAGGGCTTCGCCTAAGCACTACGACGATATGACCGAGGTGTGTAACTGTGGAGGGGGGCACCGCACACGGCTAAGAGATTGTTTGTTGTGCCTTTGGGGTGTCCCATGCCCACGTATATAAAGGAGGGAGTAGGAGGAGGCCGGCCCTAGAGGGGGCGCGCCAAGTGTGGGGACTCCTACTAGGACTCCCAAGTCCTAATAGGATCCCCCTTTTCCTTTCCAGAGTAGGAGAGAAGAAAGAGGGAAAGAGAGAGGGAGTAGGAAAGGGCAAGGGAGCCCCTTTCCCTAGTCCAGTCGGACCCATGGGGTAGCGCCTCTTTCCCTTTGGCCTGCCTCCTCTATTCCCGTATGGCCCAATAAGGCCCAATACTTCTCCCGGCGAATTCCCGTAACTCTCCGGTACTCTGAAAAATACCCGAATCACTTGGAACCTTTCCGATGTCCGAATATAGCCTTCCAATATATCGATCTTTACCTCTCGACCATTTCGAGACTCCTCGTCATGTCCGCGATCTCACCCGGGACTCCGAACAAACTTCGGTCATCAAATCACATAACTCATAATACAAATCGTCATCGAACGTTAAGCGTGCGGACCCTACGGGTTCGAGAACTATGTAGACATGACCGAGACACATCTCCGGTCAATAACCAATAGCAGAACCTGGATGCTCATATTGGCTCCTACATATTCTACGAAGATCTTTATCGGTCAAACTGCATAACAATATACGTTGTTCCCATTGTCATCGGTATGTTACTTGCCCGAGATTCGATCGTAGGTATCCTCATACCTAGTTCAATCTTGTTACCGACAAGTCTCTTTACTCGTTCCGTAATGCATCTTCCCGCAACTAACTCATTAGTCATAATGCTTGCAAGGCTTATAGTGATGTGCATTACCGAGAGGGCCCAGAGATACCTCTCCGATACACGGAGTGACAGATCCTAATCTCGATTTATGCCAACTCAACAAACACCATCAGAGACACCTGTAGAGCATATTTATAATCACCCAGTTACGTTGTGACGTTTGATAGCACACAAGGTGTTCCTCTCGTATTCAGGAGTTGCATAATCTCATAGTCTGAGGAACATGTATAAGTCATGAAGAAAGCAGTAGCAATGAAACTGTAACGATCATAATGCTAAGCTAAAGAATGGGTCTTGTTCATCACATCATTCTCCTAATGATGTGATCGCGTTCATCAAATGACAACACATGTCTATGGTTAGGAAACATGACCATCTTTGTTAAACGAGCTAGTCAAGTAGAGGCATACTAGGGACACTTTGTTTTGTCTATGTATTCACACATGTACTAAGTTTCCGGTTAATACAATTCTAGCATGAATAATAAACATTTATCATGAAATAAGGAAATAATAATAACTTTATTATTGCCTCTAGGGCATATTTCCTTCAATAACATGCTACCGCCAAAGTCTTCGATGCTACCATTTAGCTGCGCGTCACGCCGCTGTAACGCGAAAAATATGCTACCGCCAATAGGACATTATACCCTCCCACCAGAATCGTAGACGGTAGGTTCTGCACTGCGCCGCAGAAAACAGAGTAGCCTGCCTCCCTGCACTTCACCGCCTCAGACATCACAAAACATCAACCTACTCATGCGCTAGATTCCATGTCAAAAATATATTGTACTACCCATTTCTCATTCTACTCTTTCTCATTCATCTAGGTCTCTTTCTTTGCCGCTCTAGGCCCATTGTCGTAGGCCTCTAGCTGGAATAGAGAGATAGAGCTAGCACATGCAGCTAGCTGTAGAAGTAGGCGCATGAGGATGGGTGTATTGATCACTGTGGCAACTTTGGTCAGCAGGTTCAGCACTGTACTCCTCCTGCTCATTATACCATGCATGTCTGCAGCCACATAATTACAAAATACAAAGGGTGGCTATTGAATGAGCGGCCACGACACGACGAATGGCAGGGGATCTCCATTTAAGAATGGTGTTTCTTTGCTTCCAATGTGGGTGCTATAGTTGTTGTGGTACTCGCAGGCAGGAGGAGCGGAGCACGCACCGCTGGGCTGTGGGCACTGGTATGCGTCGATCCTAAACAAACAGTTTTTAACCCCTTTCCGCAACGGCATTTGGAACCGTCGCCAAGTGAGTGTGGGCGATAGGGGGGGTCCTTCCCACACGACCCAAAAACCGTCGGGGATAGGGCCCCTACAGTACTCCTACTCGTTTCTGCTCGCATTGCCATCACAGTCGGTATTCAGTGGTGCTGCGTTTACGATGCACGACCCATCACAAACGGTTCACTATTATAGAACATGTATGATGCGCGGCCCATCACAAACGGTTCACCGTTAAGAAGATTAGTTAATCGTCGTACGAGTGTCGGACAGGATTACGAAACGTCAAAACGTCGTAACATCGTCGTACACGACAACTATCACACACGCTCTGTGGTGCAATGTTTACGATGCATACTTCATCAGAAACAGTTCATGATTGCGAATCATGTACGATAAGGCAACTAACACAAACATTTAGTTTGCCCGCACCGTTTGTGATATTGTCTGACATCGCACACGCTTTGCAAACGGCAACTGTGTGTATGCTTGCACACATTTCCTCTCTGTGAACCGTCTCTGATTATGGCGCATATTGCAAACATTTGTGTTTTACCAACTGTGTGTGCCGTAACAAACTGGAGAGCGTAATTTCACCGTAATTTAATTGCTGCTTTTCCAAATTGTACCGGATTTGGATTTGAATTTGAATGTATGCTACTGACTTTATTACGTATCCATCAGGTTCAAACAACCAATGCATTATTCGATTCATGGGTACATATGTTCAAGAATTATATAAGAACCAAATAAAGAATGATGAACCACAGTTGTATACTTGTACTATTAAAGACGATAAAGAAAGATGCGAAATATATTCTGGTTGCTGAACAAGGTGAAGCGGAATGCCCATATTGTGCCCTCCTCCATGCGAGAACGCATACGACTCTAGTCCAACCCCTTGTGATGGCCGACCGCCCATCCTTCACGGTCTTCATGAAAACATCTAGATAATCATCATGTTCCGGTAGAAATACTTTAACCTTTGCATGCCCACCAATCATGTAGTTTGAGAGGTAATCTTGAGTAAACTGCTTTGGCAACCACTGCAAAGGAAAACATCCAGACATTGTCATCTAACACAACTTATTATGGGTAGTAAAAAGAAGGTTGCAGAGTTCTTACTTACCATCCCGCAGTTCGCTTTTGTCTTGGATAAAGTGCAAACAAATAGTTTAATTGCCATCTTTGGACCCATTTTACTAACAATCTTTGTCAGCTTCCTCACTTGATGCTGGTTCATCGATATCTCATTGCCCCATACGCATAAAGGGTCGAAACGCGGATCTTTACCAATGACATATGTACCTAAAAGCACCAAGTTAATATTAGAAGCTAAACAGCAATTGCACAATGATGTAGTACAACACTCTTTAATAATATGTCTATATACATCAGTATGTGGTAGTCCATTTGAAATCTCTAAAAATACAAATATTTAGGAACGGAGGGAGTATCTTATAACATCCAATATACTCACATATTAGATGAATTAACATCTTATATTATGGGACGGAAGGAGTTTAGTTCATTCTTACAAATTATTGGCTGATTAACTGCTGCTGTATCCATGGGTTATAGTTAGTTTGAGCTAGTTCGGGCTCAAATAGCCCTAAAGTATATCTAAACATGAGGGCTAGTTTGAGCTAGTTGCATCTATAACCCACCCAAAAAAATAGTATCCAACCCAAGAGGTGCTAATTGGAGCTAGTTCTCCTAGTGCATTTATTGTCAATCTAACCCTGCCATACAAACAACTCTTTGGATGGAGTTAGTTTAGGGTTAGTAATGAGCTAGAAACTAACTCTAACCTCTAGCTAAGTTGAGTATCCAAACAGGGTTGTGTTGTTGCTGTTCCTGCTGCTGCTCTTCTACGTATATCTAGACATCATTAGAACACTAATGTAACACTCTTCCTTGTTGTTATGTAGCCTAGGATTGCATATTTAGACTTTAAGTACAGTGCATGTTGCTATGTAGCCTCAGATACATTACATATGGTCCTAGTTAACTTAAAGAAAAATGGGTTGCAGATATATTCAGTTAAAAGTCCGATTCACCGATTAGTCCCTTATCAGCCGCTGGCCTATATGGTACCAGCTACCGATATCCTGAACAATGAGCAGATATAAGCCATGGGATGAAACTAACCTCGATGGAAAACAGTAGTCGTTCCCAAAATTGTCCTGTGTAGGTACATCGAGAAGCATGTTAAGCACAACAGGCTAAACATCAACCAAAATTACACATGGTAGACAAAATAATCTCCAAAAGATAGCTTTAGTGTGCAGGTTTAAGCATGCTAGTAAAGCAAAACAAGTGGAAAGGCGTGCTAACTGCAACAGGCCTAACATTTAATAACAAGCAAACATAGTCATTCAAATTGGTATTGTGCCGGTCTAAGTACAATGGTTATGGTTAAATAAAAATGGAAAGGCGTGTTAACTACAAGATGCAGCAACCAAATGTAGTCATTCATAGTGGTATTGTTGAAACTGCATGATGAAATTGAACCGCAGTTCATACTTGCACATATAGAACATCACGTTGTGAATAAGCTGGAATAAACAAGGCATACTACGAACAACCAAAGATAGCATTTGAAACTGAACATATGCTAACTACAAACAACCGAACAATCAAAAAACTTTAAAATAGGCATATGCTAGCTATAACGGGCTTAACGACAAGCAAATATATGCATTCCTATCGGTATGTTTTAAACTGGATTGATGAAATGTCTTGCACGATAAATAATTGCACATATAGAGCATCACATTGTGAACAACTGAAATAAACAAGGCATCGCAAACAACCAGATATAGCAATTAAAACTGGACATATTCTCACTACACTACAAAAGGGACTCGACAAAACAAATCATGGGTTTCCCACTGTGAAGAGGCACGACAAAACAAATCATGGGTTTCCTCACTTGTCACTGATGGGCTCGTTCCCGTTGGAAGAGCACGGACCCTGGATGCGCTCCATGTTGTCGCACATGGGCTCCTTCCCCTTGGAAGAGCACGGATGTAGGGTGCGCTCCCTGATGTCGTAGACGGGCACTTTCCCCTTGGAGAAGTAGATGGGATCTTTCCCCTTGGAAGAGCCAGAGAGGGTGCCCTCCTCGTGGTCACCGTCGATGAGGTCTGACTTGGAAGCTGTGGATTCCAAGCCAGTGTCGCAGAACGTGTCCTTAAAAAATGACAAAAGGGGCTCGATGGCGATGTAGAATGGCAAATTGTTGACAGCGAGCCAGAGGAGATCAGCGGCGGGGCCAGGGATGAGATCGACGGCCGTTGAACCCGAGGGGTTGGGGGTGGGCCACTTAACCTGTGACACAGCCCGCCTCATGGCGTCGCTGTCGATGACCTCGATGACGTAGCCGGCGGACGAGACATGCCCGCATACTCTAGCCTGCTGCTTGAGTGCCTGCCGCCAGTAATGGTCGTCAGCTTCCTCGGCGACGTCGGGCGAAGAACCGCTATACACCTCTTTTGTGCCAGTCGCTCCTCGAGCTCCACGGGAAGCGTAGCCGGGCTTAGGTTGCGACGCTCTGGAGTGGGGATGGGGATGGGGATGGGGATCTGTGGGAAAGGGGGCGTTTGGCAGGCGTCATCTAAGAAACTCGGGCTGCCTGGGTATGGAGAACGGTGGGTAAGATACACGGGCAAACCGGCAGATGTTGACAATGGAGGCCTTGCGGCGGCGGCGGGGGCCTTGCTAGGGTTTTGAGAGAGGGAGGGTGTGTGTGTGTCTGTGCGCGCGCGCACGCCCGAGGAGGTTTTGGTGTGTGTGTGTGTGTGGAGGGGGGGGTGGGGTGTTTGAGGAAATGACGCGGGTACTGAAAATTTTACTACGCGGGAGTCAAACGCGGGAGTGAAATGCCGGGCTATTGAAAATTTTGATGATAGTGCATCGCACATGGTCCGGAGATAACAACCGTGTGTTATGAAACAGAAAAACCCTCGAGGCTAGCAGATATTTTCTAGGGATGCAGGCGGGATTGGGAACAAGAAACATCGCACACGGTCCGGAGATAACAACCGTGTGTTATGAAATAGAAAAACCCTCGAGGCGGGCAAATATTTTGAGAGGGGAGCCTCGTGGAGCCCAATGTACTGTGCGGATGTGTGCGTGACAGGTGCACCAGCGTGGCACACCGTTAGTTTGAGTGAACCGTGTCTGTTGCGTCATCCGACTTGTCTAATGTTCATAAATTTGGCGAAAAACGACGCGGAGAGGGTCAGAACACGAACACACTTGCATGTGGACAAAATTTATGTTTTAAAAGGGTGGTTTGATTTTCAAATACCAAATGCAACTTTGATGTGACACCTCTTTCGCAAAGCGCACGGTATTGCTTGCCCCCACCCCCCCTCGTGTCGGCACGAAGGGAATCCTAAGCTATGAATGCATGCCCCTCCCCCCAACCGAGGTTCCCCTAGCAAAGTGCGAAGTAGCTAGCAGCCCCCCTCCTCCCTCGTATCGGCACGAAGGGAATCCTAAGCTATGAATGCATGCCCCCCCAACCGAGGTCCATTCACCTAGCAAACTGCGAAGTAGCTAGCAACCCCCCTCCCTCGTGTCGGCACGAAGGGAATCCTAAGCTATGAATGCATGCGCCCCCCAACCGAGGTCCATTCACCTAGCAAAGTGCGAAATAGCTAGCAGCCCCCCTCCCTCATGTCGGCACGAAGGGAATCCTAAGCTATGAATGCATGCCCCCCCAACCGAGGTTTACCCTAGCAAAGTGCGAAGTAGTTAGCAGCCCCCTCCCTCGTGTCGGCACGAAGGGAATCCTAAGCTATGAATGCATGCCCCCAACCGAGGTTCACCCTAGCAAAGTGTGAAGTAACTAGCAGCCCCCCTCCTTGTGTCGGCACTAAGGGAATCCTAAGCTATGAGTGCATGCCCCCCCAACCGAGGTTCACCTAGCAAAGTGTGAAGTAGAGCTAGTAGCCCCACTCCCTCTTGTCAGCATGAAGGGATTCCTAAGCTATGAATGCATGCCCCCCAACCGAGGTTCACCTAGCAAAGTGCGAAGTAGCTAGCAGCCACCCCTCCCTCGTGTCGGCACGAAGGGAATCCTAAGCTATGAATCCACATGCCCCCAACCGAGGTTCACCTAGCAAAGTCTTGAAGTAGCTAGCAGACCCCCTCCCTCGTGTCGGCACGAAGGGAATCGTAAGCTATGAATGCATGCCCTCCCCCCCAACCGAGGTTCACCCTAGCAAAGTGTGAAGTAGCTAGCAGCCACCCCTCCCTCGTGTCGGCACGAAGGGAATCCTAAGCTATGAATGCCCATGCCCCCCAACCGAGGTGCACCTAGCAAAGTGCTTGAAGTAGCTAGCAGCCCCTCGTGTCGGCATGAAGGGAATCCTAAGCTATGAATGCATGCCCTCCCCCAACCGAGGTTCACCTAGCAAAGTCTTGAAGTAGCTAACAACCCCCACCCCCCCTCGCGTCGCCACGAAGGGAATCCTAATTAAGATATGAATGCATGCCCCCCCCTTAACCGAGGTTCACCTAGCAAAGTGCGAAGTAGCAACCCCCCCCCCCACACACACACACTTTCAGTCGGCGGGCCAGGGAGGCATATATCTCACCAAGATGGATCGTAAAACAGACCAAGAATAATCCACCTTGGTCTTACAATGTAGCGACCCGACATCAGACGGTCAAGCCTCTGTGTATCTGTGCCATCCCTGGATCAGTATGCTGGCACACACAGTACATCAATGTATATATCAAAGTGCAATCACATGTATAAATAACGTAAAATGATATATACCTCATAATACTCGTGAAACAATCAAGCGGGTGTGGAGTCCCATCAACGCCATCGGCAAGTTGAGTGTAGACCGTAACCACTGCCGTACTCTTACTTGTCGGAAGTAAATATACGCAACATGATACGTTGCAGCCGTGTAGGTCGATTACATTGAATGTACGGCAAGATCACAACATGAGAAAAAGCAGATGATAAAACTATACTATATGCAATATGGCTTTGTGGCTCAGTGTCGAGTTTTGTTTGCATAAAAGCTGATTTTATTTTCCCTACATCAAAGGAATAAATGAAGTCTGTACTATGGAGTTTTCTATCATGACATGGTTCCGCCAACCAATGTCTCATAGCCCAAAATTCATCATAAGTTGCCCACAATTAAGTTATCAATCCGGTGTTGAGAGTTCGAGATAGATCCAAGTCCAGAGGCTCAAATTGTCCGTAATCGGGACACGGCTAATCGATTAGGTTTTTAACCCTCTGCAGAGGTTTGTACACTTTACATAAGATTCGATCCCTCTCTTTACGTTCTCGCACTTCAGGTGTTTGAGAACAAGATGACCAAAACATGGTCTTCGAAGAGTTCCTCGACCCTTGTCCGTGCTCATCCCATCCTACCGTAGTTCTACATCTGCTAGCACCGTCCGGTCAGAGTCACAACTAAGGTCAACCAAGCGAGCCCATATTGACTTGCGGTTGCACAGGTAAGCTTCCGGGCATGAAGTATTCTTCCGTCTCTTTGAGTCTGGGTGAAGCTTTCCGCAAGATGTCATGGCGCTTCTCCATGCATCCGGCCAACCACTTGGTTTCTCCAGGTGCCCGTCAACCGTCCTTCACCCGAGTGTGTATTGAATTCTTGTCTCGAGTCTTGAAGTCTTGAGGCCTTGAAGATGCAGATCCTTGCGGGTTCCATCATGGAGTTGTCGTCATTGACGTAGAGTCCTCCTTCTTCACACCACTCTCGAACACTCATACCAAACCCGTCTACTATAGCGTAGCATTAAAATAAATAACGTCCGGGCTTGGTAACAGGGTGATGGGTTCCTACCTCATGCATACTACTCAACTACAAGGATTCAATAACACTCTTGAGGGGTGGTTGCAAAGATGCCACTAAATGCAATAAAACATAGGTATGAAAGCATGGTCAAAGTGAACTTGCCTTGCTGACGATCTTCGAAAACTAGGGACTCGTGGTAGCAAGCTTCACACTCCGGAAATTCTACCGAGGCAAACAACAAACATAATAAGCATATTGTTGGAGAACGTAGTAATTTCAAAAAATTTCCTACGCACACACAGGACCATGGTGATGGCATAGCAACGAGAGGGGAGAGTGTCTGTCCACGTACCCTCGTAGACCGAAAGCGGAAGCATTATAACAACGCGGTTGATGTAGTCGTGCGTCTTCACGATCCGACCGATCCAAGCACCGAATGTACGGCACCTCCGAGTTACGCACACGTTCAGCTCGATGGCGATCCCGGACTCCGATCCGGCAAAGTGTCGGGGATGAGTTCCGTCAAGACGACGGCGTGGTAGCGATGATGATGCTCCACCGACGAGGGCTTCGCCTAAGCTCATGACGATATGACTTCTCCGGCGCAGGGCTTCGCCTAAGCTCATGACGATATGACGAAGTGGAATATGGTGGAGGGGCACCGCACACGGCTAAGGAACGATCCGTAGATCAACTTGTGTGTTCTGGGGTGCCCCCTGCCCCGTATATAAAGGAGCAAGGGAGGAGGTGGCCGGCCTAGGAGGCGCGCAAGGGGAGTCCTACTCCCACCGGGAGTAGGACTCCTCCTTTCCTAGTAGGAGTAGGAGAGAAGGAAGGGAAGGGAAGAAGGGTGCGGCCTCCCCTAGTCCAATTCGGACTAGGCCTTGAGAAGCGCGGCCTGCCCTAGGCAGCCTCTCTCTTTCCCTTGAGGGCCCAATAAGGCCCAATACTTCTCCCCGGCGAATTCCCGTAACTCTCCGGTACTCCGAAAAATACCCGAATCATTCGGAACCTTTCCGAACTCCGAATATAGTCGTCCAATATATCGATATTTACGTCTCGACCATTTCGAGACTCCTCGTCATGTCCCCGATCTCATCCGGGACTCCGAACTCCTTCGGTACATCAAAACTCATAAACTCATAATATAAGCATCATCGAAACCTTAAGCGTGCGGACCCTACGGGTTCGAGAACTATGTAGACATGACCTAGAACTATTCTTGGTCAATAACCAATAAGCGGAACCTGGATGCCCATATTGGCTCCTACATATTCTACGAAGATCTTTATCGGTCAAACCGCATAACAACATACTTTGTTCCCTTTGTCATCGGTATGTTACTTGCCCGAGATTCGACCGTCGGTATCCAATACCTAGTTCAATCTTGTTACTGGCAAGTCTCTTTACTCGTTTACGTAATGCATCATTCCGTAATTAACTCATTAGCTACATTGCTTGCAAGGCTTATAGTGATGTGCATTACCGAGAGGGCCCAGAGATACCTCTCCGACAATCGGAGTGACAAAACCTAATCTCAAAATACGTCAACCCAACATGTACCTTTGGAGACACCTGTAGTACTCCTTTATAATCACCCGATTACGTTGTGACGTTTGGTAGCACCAAAGTGTTCCTCCGGTAAACGGAGTTGCATAATCTCATAGTTACGGGAACATGTATAAGTCATGAAGAAAGCAATAGCAACATACTAAACGATCAAGTGCTAGGCTAACGGAATGGGTCAAGTCAATCACATCATTCTCCTCATGATGTGATCCCGTTAATCAAATGACAACTCATGTCTATGGCTAGGAAACTTAACCATCTTTGATTTAACGAGCTAGTCAAGTAGAGGCATACTAGTGACACTATGTTTGTCTATGTATTCACACGTGTATTATGTTTCCGGTTAATACAATTCTAGCATGAATGATAAACATTTATCATGAAATAAGGAAATAAATAATAACTTTATTATTGCCTCTAGGGCATATTTCCTTCAGTCTCCCACTTGCACTAGAGTCAATAATCTAGTTCACATCATCATGTGATTCAACACTAATATTCACATCGTATGTGATTAACACCCATAGTTCACATCGTCATGTGACCAACATCCAAAGGGTTTACTAGAGTCAATAATCTAGTTCACATCGTTATGTGATTAACACCCAAAGAGTACTAAGGTATGATCATGTTTTGCTCGTGAGAGAAGCTTAGTCAGCAGATGCATCACATTCGAGCCGTATGTATTTTGCAAATATTCTATGTCTACAATGCTCTGCGGAGCTACTCTAGCTAATTGCTCCCACTTTCAATATGTATCCAGATTGAGACTTAGAGTCATCTGGATCAGTGTAAAAAGCTTGCATCGATGTAACTCTTTACTGACGGGCCTTTTATCACCTCCATAATCGAGAAATATTTCCTTAGTCCTCTCTAAGGATGTTCTTGACCAATGTCCGATGATCTACTCCTAGATCACTATTGTACTCCTTGCCAAATTGAGCAAGGTATACAATAGGTGCAGTACATAGCATAGCATACTTTATAGAACCTATGACTGAGGTATAGGGAATGACTTTCATTCTCTTTTCTATTTTCTGCCGTGGTCGGGATTTGAGTCTTTACTCAATTTCACACCTTTTACAACACAGGCAAGAACTCTTTCTTTGACTGTTCCAGTTTGAACTATTTCAAAATCTTGACAAAGGTATGTACTTATTGAAAAACTTATCAAGCGTCTTGATCTATCTCAATAGATCTTGATGCTCAATATGTAAGCAGCTTCACCGAGGTCTTTCTTTGAAAAACTCCTTTCAAATACTCCTTTATGCTTTGCAGAATAATTCTACATTATTTCCGATCAACAATATGTCATTCACATATACTTATCGAAATCTTTGTAGTGCTCCCACTCACTTTCTTGTAAACACAGGCTTCTCCAAAAGTCTGTATAAAACCATATGCTTTGATCACACTATCAAAGCGTATATTCCAACTCCGAGATGCTTGCACTAGTCCATAGATGGATCGATGGAGCTTGCACATTTTGTTAGCTCCTTTAGGATTGACAAAACCTTCTGGTTGCATCATATACAACTCTTCTTTAATAAATCCATTAAAGAATGTTGTTTTTGACATCCATTTGCCGATTTCATAAAATGTGGCAATTGCTAACATGATTCGGACAGACTTAAGCATCGCTTCTGGTGAGAAAGTCTCATCGTAGTCAACCCCTTGAACTTGTCGAAAACCTTTTGCAACAAGTCGAGCTTTGTAGATAGTAACACTGCTATCAGTGTCCGTCTTCCTCTTGAAGATCCATTTATTTAACTTGACTTGCTGATCGAGCAGGTCAACCAAAGTCCATACTTTGTTCTCATACATGGATCCTATCTCAGATTTCATGGCCTCAAGCCATTTCGCGGAATCTGGGCTCATCATCGCTTCCTCATAGTTCGTAGGTTCATCATGGTCTAGTAACATGACTTCCGAACATGATTACCGTACCACTTTCGGGTGCGGATCTTACTCTGGAAGACCTACGAGGTTTGGTAGCAACTTGATCTGAAGTTTTATGATCATCATCACTAACTTCTTCACTAATTGGTGTAGGAATCACTGGAACTGATTTACGTGATGAACTACTTTCCAATAAGGGAGAAGGTACAATTACCTCATCAAGTTCTACTTTCCTCCCACTCACTTCTTTCGAGAGAAACTTCTTCTCTAGAAAGGATCCATCTTAGCAACGAATAACTTGCCTTCGGATCTGTGATAGAAGGTGTACCCAATAGTTACCTTTGGGTATTCTATGAAGACGCACTTCTCCGATTTGGGTTCGAGCTTATCGGTGAAAACTTTTTCACATAAGCATCACAACTCAAACTTTAAGAAACGGCGACTTAGGTTTCTTTGTTAAACCATAGTTCATACGGTGTCGCCTCAACGGATTTAGATGGTGCCCTATTAAGCGTGAATGCAGTTGTCTCTAATGCATAACCCCAAAGCGATAGTGGTAAGCGATAAGAGACATCATAGATCGCACCATATCCAATAAAGTGCGGTTATGACTTTCGGACACACCATTATCTTTGTGGTGTTCCATATGGCGTGAGTTCTTGAAACTATTTCACATTGTTTCAAATGAAGACCAAACTTCGTAACTCAAATATTTATCTCCACGATCGGATCGCGAAACTTTATTTTCTTGTTACGATGATTTTCCACTTCACTCTGAAATTCTTTGAACTTTTCAATTATTTCAGACTTATGTTTCATCAAGTAGATATACCCATATCTGCTCAAATCATCTTGTGAAGGTCGAAAATAACGATACTTGCCACGAGCATCAACACTCATTGAATCGCATACATCGGTATGTATTATTTCCAATAAGTCGGTAGCTTGTTCTATTGTTGGGAGAAGCGGAGTTTTAGTCATCTTGCCCAAAAGGCACGGTTACGCAAGCATCAAATGATTCATAATCAAGTGATTCCAAAAGTCCATCAGCATGGAGTTTTCTTCATGTGCTTTACACCAATATGACCTAAACGGCAGTGCCACAAATAAGTTGCACTATCATTATTAACTTTGCATCTTTTTGGTTTCAATATTATGAATATGTGCATCACTATGATCGAGATCCAATGAACCATTTTCATTGGGTGTGTAACCATATAAGGTTTTATTCATGTAAACAGAACAACAATTTATTCTCTTACTTAAATGAATAACCGTATTGCAATAAACATGATCAAATCATTTTTTATGCTCAACACCAAATAACACTTATTTAGGTTCAACACTAATCCCGATAGTATAGGGAGTGTGCGATGATGATCATATCAATCTTGGAACTACTTCCAACACTCATCGTTACTGCCCCTTCAACTAGTTTACATTTATTACGTAACTCCTGTTTGAGTTACTAATCTTAGCAACCGAACAAGTATCAAATACTAGGGGCTACTATAAACACTAATCTCGATAGTATAGGGAGTGTGCGATGATGATCATATCAATCTTGGAACTACTTCCAACACTCATCGTCACTTCCCCTTCAACTAGTCTCTGTTTATTACGTAACTCCTGTTTGAGTTACTAATCTTAGCAACCGAACAAGTATCAAATACTCAGGGGCTACTATAAACGCTAGTAAAGCACACATCAATAACCTGTATATCAAATATACCCTTGTTCACTTTGCCATCCTTCTTATCCACCAAATATCTCGGGTATTTCCGTTTCCAGTGACCATTTCCTATGCAGTGTAAGCACTTTCGGTTTCAGGCTTTGGTTCAGCTTTGGGTTTCTTCGTGGGGCGACAACTTGCTTGTCATTCTACTTGAAGTTCCCTTTCTTTCCCTTTGCCCTTTTCTTGAAACTAGTGGTCTTGTCAATCATCAACACTTGATGCTCTTTTCTTGATTTCTACCTTCGTCGATTTCCAAGCATCACGAAGAGCTTGGGAATTACTTTTGTCATCCCTTGCATATTATAGTTCATCACGAAGTTCTACTAACTTGGTGATGGTGACTAGAGAATTCTGTCAATCACTATCTTATACGGAAGATTAACTCCCACTTGATTCAAGCGATTGAAGTACCCAGACAATCTGAGCACATGCTCACTAGTTGAGCGATTCTCCTCCATCTTTTAGCTATAGAACTTGTTGGAGACTTTATATCTCTCAACTCGGGTATTTGCTCGAAATATTAACTTCAACTCCTGGAACATCTCATATGGTCCATGACGTTTCAAAAACGTCTTTGAAGTCCCGATTCTAAGCCGTTAAGCATGGTGCACTAAACTATCAAGTAGTCATCATATTGAGCTAGCCAAACGTTCATAACGTGCATACGCTCCTGCAATAGGTACATCACCTAGCGGTGCATCAAGGACATAATTCTTCTGCGCAGCAATGAGGATAAACCTCAGATCACGGATCCAATCCGCATCATTGCTACTAACATCTTTCAATACAATTTTCTCTAGGAACACATATAAACACATAGGGAAGCAAGAACGCGAGCTATTGATCTACAACATAATTTGCAAAATACTAGCAGGACTAAGTTCATGATAAATTTAAGTTCAATTAATCATTTTAAAAAACTCCCACTTAGACAGACATCTCTCTAGTCATCCAAGTGATTACGTGATCCAAATCAACTAAACCATGTCCGATCATCACGTGAGATGGAGTAGTTTCAATGGTGAACATCACTATGTTGATCATATCTACTATATGATTCACGTTCGACCTTTCGGTCTCTCGTGTTCGAGGCCATATCTGTTATATGCTAGGCTCGTCAAGTTTAACCTGAGTATTCGGCGTGTGCAACTGTTTTGCACCCGTTGTAGATGGACGTGGAGCTTATCACACCCGATCATCACGTGGTGTCCGGGCACTACGAACTTTGGCAACGGTGCATACTCGGGAGAACACTTCTTGATAATTTTAGTGAGAGATCATCTTATAATGCTACCGTCAATCAAAGCAAAATAAGATGCATAAAGGATAAACATCACATGCAATCAATATAAGTGATATGATATGGCCATCATCATCTTGTGCCTTTGATCTTCATCTCCAATGCACCGTCATGATCACCATCGTCACCGGCGCGACACCTTGATCTCAATCGTAGCATCGTTGTCGTCTCGCCAACTATTGCTTCTACGACTATCGCTACTGCTTAGTGATAAAATAAAAACAATTACATGGTGATTGCATTGCATACAATAAAGTGACAACCATATGGCTCACCCGATTGCCGATAACTTCGGTTACAAAACATGATCATCTCATACAA
The DNA here is from genome assembly GCA_021605145.1 of Aegilops bicornis. Classification (NCBI taxonomy): domain Eukaryota; kingdom Viridiplantae; phylum Streptophyta; class Magnoliopsida; order Poales; family Poaceae; genus Aegilops; species Aegilops bicornis. The sequence goes on along the minus strand of CM038670.1, from coordinate 221,192,908 downwards.
TAAAATATAGCATCACGTCTTGACCACATCACATCACAACATGCCCTGCAAAAACAAGTTAGACGTCCTCTACTTTGTTGTTGCAAGTTTTACGTGGCTGCTACGGGCTGAGCAAGAACCGTTCTTACCTACGCATCAAAACCACAACGATAGTTTGTCAAGTTGGTGCTGTTTTAACCTTCGCAAGGACGGGCGTAGCCACTTTTCGGTTCAACTAAAGTGAGAAAGCGACACCCGCCGGTCACCTTTAAGCAACTAGTGCTCGAAGCGGTGAAACCAGTCTCGCGTAAGCGTACGCGTAATGTCGGTCCGGGCCGCTTCATCTCACAATACTGCCAAACCAAAGTATGACATGCTGGTAAGCCGTATGCCTTATATCGCCCACAACTCACTTGTGTTCTACTCGTGCACATGACATCAACGCATAAAACCTGGCTCGGATGCCACTGTTGGAGAACGTAGTAATTTCAAAAAATTTCCTACGCACACACAGGACCATGGTGATGGCATAGCAACGAGAGGGGAGAGTGTCATCCCACGTACCCTCGTGAGACCGAAAGCGGAAGCGTTATAACAACGCGGTTGATGTAGTCGTGCGTCTTCACGATCCGACCGATCCAAGCACCGAATGTACGGCACCTCCGAGTTACGCACACGTTCAGCTCGATGGCGATCCCGGACTCGATCCAGCAAAGTGTCGGGGATGAGTTCCGTCGGCCTGACGGCGTGGTGGCGATGATGATGCTCCACCGACGCGAGGCTTCGCCTAAGCTCATGACGATATGACTTCTCCGTGGGGCTTCGCCTAAGCTCATGACGATATGACCGAAGTGGAATATGGTGGAGGGGCACCGCACTGCAGCTGAAACGATCCGTAGATCAACTTGTGTGTTCGGGTGCCCCCGCCTGCCCGTATATAAAGGAGCAAGGGAGGAGGTGGCCGGCCCAGGAGGGCGCACCAAGGGGGAGTCCTACTCCCACCGGGAGTAGGACTCCTCCTTTCCTAGTAGGAGTAGGAGAGAAGGAAGGGAAGGGAAGAAGGGTGCGGCCCCTCCCCTAGTCCAATTCGGACTAGGCCTTGAAGCGCGGCCTGCCCTAGGCAGCCCTCTCTCTTTCCCGCAGGGCCCAATAAGGCCCAATACTTCTCCCGGCGAATTCCGTAACTCTCCGGTACTCGAAAAATACCGAATCATTCGAACCTTTCCGAACTCGAATATAGTCGTCCAATATATCGATATTTACGTCTCGACCATTTCGAGACTCCTCGTCATGTCCCCGATCTCATCCGGGACTCCGAACTCCTTCGGTACATCAAAACTCATAAACTCATAATATAAGCATCATCGAAACCTTAAGCGTGCGGACCCTACGGGTTCGAGAACTATGTAGACATGACCTAGAACTATTCTTGGTCAATAACCAATAAGCGGAACCTGGATGCCCATATTGGCTCCTACATATTCTCACGAAGATCTTTATCGGTCAAACCGCATAACAACATACTTTGTTCCCTTTGTCATAGGTATGTTACTTGCCCGAGATTCGACCGTCGGTATCCAATACCTAGTTCAATCTTGTTACTGGCAAGTCTCTTTACTCGTTTACGTAATGCATCATTCCGTAATTAACTCATTAGCTACATTGCTTGCAAGGCTTATAGTGATGTGCATTACCGAGAGGGCCCAGAGATACCTCTCAGGCAATCGGAGTGACAAAACCTAATCTCAAAATACGTCAACCCAACATGTACCTTTGGAGACACCTGTAGTACTCCTTTATAATCACCCGATTACGTTGTGACGTTTGGTAGCACCAAAGTGTTCCTCCGGTAAACGGAGTTGCATAATCTCATAGTTACAGGAACATGTATAAGTCATGAAGAAAGCAATAGCAACATACTAAACGATCAAGTGCTAGGCTAACGGAATGGGTCAAGTCAATCACATCATTCTCCTCATGATGTGATCCCGTTAATCAAATGACAACTCATGTCTATGGCTAGGAAACTTAACCATCTTTGATTTTACGAGCTAGTCAAGTAGAGGCATACTAGTGACACTATGTTTTTCTATGTATTCACACATGTATTATGTTTCCGGTTAATACAATTCTAGCATGAATGATAAACATTTATCATGAAATAAGGAAATAAATAATAACTTTATTATTGCCTCTAGGGCATATTTCCTTCACATATAGCATATGATCACTTAACATAACTACATGCTAACACAATCACACAAAACAAACGAATCAAAACCCAAAGGAAAAACTCGAAGAAATCCAACTCAAGGTTTTCCTACTTCAAGCAACAACTAAAAATAGTTTTGCATTACAAAAGTTTTCTCAACAGAACCTAATCATGGTTTTATGCTAACTTAACAGAAAAGAATGCATTATGCAACTAGGAGCAAAAAGAATCACTTTAAAATCTATTATAAAACTCCTATTAGGCTTAAAGCAAATTCTAGTAAGAAAATAAAATAAAAGTTTTATTTATTATAAATAAAAGTTCATGCTATAAAGTGACAGAAACTATCCTAGAATAATCAATCCCATGTGAAAAATAAATTTATTTGCTAATTAAAATAATAGGAAAAGCAGTAGCTAGTTAATTAATTAAGAATATCATGATTCTGATTAAAACTATTTTTTATAAATCCTAAAATGCCCAAATTAATTCCTACGGTTTGGCAATGACAAAACTAAGTTGGGACAAAAAGAATCATATAAAAATAATTTTCCTAACTCATTTCATAGCAGATTTACTATTCTGTCTAAAACTAAAATAAAGCTATTCTAAATAATTTTAACATAGCTAATTATATTTTCTACAGAAACTATAAGAAATTTGCAAACCAACAAAAAAAAGAATCACTTAAAAATATTAAGTAGAATAAAAGATATGAATTTTTCAAATGTGAAACTATTCTGTTAAAACAGAAAAAACGAAAATAAAGAAAAAACGGCTAAATGGGCCTAACTTACGACCGTATGCGTAATATAACTAAACGGGCCTAGGGTTTAAATGAATCGGGCCGATCTAAAATAAAAACCTAACAAAAAAATTAAACCGTAACGAACCGGGCCAAACCGGGTTTTATTAAAAGAACTTACCCCTTCGGGGGGGGGGGGGGGTTCTAATCCTAGCCGCATACATGAGATCGGACGGCGGGGAGGAGCTCCGGCGGCTTACCGGTGGTCGGCGGCGGAGGCTTGGGCGGCGAGTGTGTTGGCGTCGCCGGTGGTGGGAGGAGGTCGGCGGAGGCTCCGTGGTCTTGAGGCGAGGGGGTGGTGCAGTGGAGTGGGTGGAGCTTGGGGAGGGCTAGGCGACGGCGACGAGGCAAATGGCGGCGGCGGCGTTCGGCCAAGTCCGGCGAGCACGTGAGGAGGAGGAGGGGTTTGTGAGGGGGCAAGGGGAATGGGGTGCGGGGAGGGCTTATAGGCGGGGCCTCACCTTGGGCGGGGGTGAATCGGGAGGATCGGATCCGGATCCTTTGGGATCCAGTGGCCAGCGTGGGCGAGTGCGTGGGCGAGGTTGGCAGCAGTGGTGGCCCACCCGTCGGTAGTCTTGAAGTGCGGTCTCGGTCGGTCGGCCAGGCAAGCGAATCCAGCGAGGGTGCGGTCGGTCTGTTGGTACTGGCTCATTTGGGCTGGCTCGATGGGCCGCTTTGGGTTGGCTGGGCAGTTGGCTGGCGGTGCCAGGGGTTTTCTCTTTTTCTTTTTCTTTTTTTTCATTTTAATTTTAATTCTTTTTGAAAAATAAAAACAGAGAGAAATATAAATATTTATATAAGACATATATATATCAAAATGATCGGGGGAATATTCCCTATCATTTGAACATTTTTCCAGGGGCAAAATCCAAAGTTTATAAAAATCATTTTTTCCAAAATTCAAATAAAACTCAAATTTGAATTCAAAACTTTTGGCATTGTTTTCCTCTGATATTTTTGGAGTGTCATGTTTACTCCTCTCATACTTTTTCACAAGTATTTATCAGGCATAGTTTTTTTGAAATGATTTCCACTTGCCAAAATTTGAATTCAAATGCCAACAACTCCAAAACCTCTGAAACTTCAAATTTCACTCAATTTCACTCAATCAATCAAACAAACAATCAGACGACAAGCATAGTTATTTATCTAATATAACATTCCAAAATTTAGAATTTTGGGATGTTACAAACCTACCACACTTAAAATGAATCTCGTCCTCGAGATTCAAGAAACTAACAAGAAAAGGTTAGGGGTTGGGGTGCGCTAGCAAACATTTGGTCGGAAAGGTCGGGGTGCTACCACACTTAAAAGCATGGTTATGGTTCCAACGGAACTCGGTACTCCATCCCTTTGGGTTGTGATTGTCGCTCCGGGTTTCACCGAGGATCTTCGGTAGGGTATAACCTTTTTCTCAACACGTGTCCTTTCATCCTGGTGAGGTTCTTTCGAGACTGGTCTTCATCTCCGAAGCAGATGCCGCCAATACTAAACAACTATCGAAATTCTCATGGTGGTCGACAATTCATGGTTTCTCCTGCAGGAATATGGTCGGGGTTGGATCTCACCGTATGACCTACGTTTGGCAACGGTTGCCGGTACAAGGGTTCCATCGTCCTACCATTCTATGGTTTTATGGCTTGACGTGTCGACACTCTTCTAAGGTTTTCAAGTCTCTCTGATTTTCCATCAACATATGATAGTTCATGATAGAAGTCTCGGTATGGGGCCAATCCATCCCGTGCATTTGAACCATTACTACATATGCGAGACATCGAATCACGTATTCTAACACTTGGGCATACTCACAAGCATTGCGGAATTTCTCTTGTTGACGAACTGAGTTCGAATAAATCCTTTAGTTCAGCAAGCCAAACAAAACATCTATCGTTCTTCACAACTCTTGGGTTTTCGTAACCTCCTAAGAAGCGTATCTTTGATTGAATCACCGATTCCTCCAATTTTTCTTCCTTCATCAAGGTTACATCTGTTCCTTTTCAAAATCACAGGCGGTGGGTTATGGCCCACTTCAACACTAATGCGGTTGTGACTCATCCTTGGAGTAACTCCCTTGTTCCATATTACACCTCTTTTAAATCCGGTAGTACTTTGTTTCTTCATACCCTTGTGGTGACGATCATACAAAATTCCAACTTATTTTGTCCAGCCTCCTTCTATGGACCGTCGTGAATAACACATTTCTTTCTTCATTGATCATGTGGCTTTACGGAGTACTACGACACCAAAAGAATGCACTAGTTTATCCATAAATCTCATTATTTTTCATATCAAATCTTTTATTACATCCTTAACCATTTTTCGTAAATCCAAATTCCGAAAGTTTATTACAAATGCTGCCACCCACATGATTCGGTGTATGGTGGACATTACTTCCAACTTTATTCATTTTTCCTCCTTGAGAATTCTTGATCCCACTTTGGAATTGCACGACATGCGCCTTGAAATCTTCAATCTTACATTTCTTCGTGGTGGCCTTGAGCTTCACCTCCATCATCTCTGCATGCACTTCTACGAGGTATTCTGAGTATAACGGAGTCTTGCTTCAAGTATTTCTCCGATCTGGCGTATGGCTTCCATGGCTGCTTCACGAATAGCGTCGAAGAAAGTTGCTTGTGGCACACGTGAGATGAAAAATCTTGCCCCATCATCTTTGGGCAAACTCCTTTCGAGCGGTGGAGGTGTACCTCCACATACCAAAGTTCCACTCCTTTTTGCATGAAGGGGTAGCCTTTGTAGACTGCATCTCCTTCAAGGTGAATATGCTTCATCATGTCCTTCAGGATCTTGGGTAATCATGATCACTCGTCGAGGTCATGATCGTTTTCGGACCTTTAAGGAAGGACTCATAAAGGGTTGTCATCTGCATGTGTAGGATAAGAGGGGTGCTCAGAACAAAGAATGTATCTCCATGGGGAAATTGCAATTGTCTCCAGAAAAGTTTGGTGTTCAGTTGTCCATGGGTTCAAGATTTGAGGTGCAGTTGAGATAGAAAGAGAAAGAAAATACCCACCCATCAACAAAAGAATCCTAGCTCAAAAGTACCGTTTGTAATGGGCCGTTCTACTATGGTTTTCGTTTCTAAGTCCTCATTTCTTGGTCTTCAATGCTCGGGAGTTTCCAATTCCTGATGCTTTTCCCATATGAAGGCCTTCTACCATTCTTCCGTAACTTACGTCTCTCATGGTTGAAATAAATACAAGCCTACGAATATCGCATCTATCCAACCATTCAATAAACACAAAAAAATACTAGCAACCAAGCATTCATTTATTCAATCAATTCTACAGTATCGCCACCCACATAAATTGGTATGGTCAGATACTTAAATCGAGAAGGCGTTCATCTTTATTTCTCTCATGGTGGGATACTACTAAGCTAATTTATTAGGAACTTGATCATTGTACCCACTTTGGGGCTTCTTACGTGTGGACTTGATCTCCTCCGGTTTACGCTAGATTTTCCCTGTCGGCGGAGTTTCTTGTGACGACCACTGTATGTCTGAAGTTGTTCCTTGAGCTTACGGATTTCAACGTCCTTGGCATGAGACATGGTCCTGCTGCTTTTCAGTTCCTCGACGCATTCTCGAGATCTCGAGGTTCTCCTCCTCCGGCTTGTTTACCTTCGGTCTACGAGTCTTGACCTCTTCTCATAGTGCTTCATTGTCAAGCAGGGCTTCCGGAGGTCCATCTGAAGATTCTTGATGTATTGTTCTAGATCCTGATTGTATACTAACAATGGGGAGAACTTCATCTTTTGCGCTTCCGTCAAGGCAATAGTAGCTCCATCAAACTTCTGCCATCCAATCCTTCCAAAGAAGTGTGGGTTTAGTGCGACGATAGCGATAGCATAAGCGTGCAATAGCATCATGGACGGCGGTGTTGATGCCCATATCACGATCACCATTTATAGTGCGAAGTCTGATGTCTGCAGTCTTGGGGTCTTCTTCTGACCAAAACTTGGGTCTTGACTCCCCATGATCTAGACGTCCTCTTAGTTGCCTTGATCTCAGGTATCGGTAACTTCAGTAGCCTGACTAGCTCCACAAGGAAAGGGCCTCCAAGAACCTTCTCGTAGTGTTCTCTTTTGTTCAGAATGTAGCTCTCCATCTATAGTTTGAAATAAGGAAGGTTCAGTAAAAGAATTCAGGTGTTACGAGAGTAGTACAAAACAAAGGTCATTCCTATTGGGATCTTCATATTACTAAGCCATTTTCTAGGGTCACGTCCTACAGCCAACATGTGCTCTGATACCATTTCTGTAGCGACCCGACCTCAGACGGTCAAGCCTACGTGTATACATGCCATCCTCGGATCGATATCTTTGGCACACAGTACATCAATGTATATATCAAAGTGCAATCACATGTATAAATAACGTAAAATGATATATACCTCATAATGCTCAGTGGAAACAATCAAGCGGGTGTGGAGTCCCATCAACGCCATCGGCAAGTTGAGTGTAGACCGTAACCACTGCCGTACTCTTACTCGTCGAAGTAAATATACGCAACATGATACGTTGCAGCCGTGTAGGAAAGATTACATTGAATGTACCGCAAGATCACAACATGAGAAAAAAGCAGATGATAAAACTATACTATATGCAATATGGCTTTGTGGCTCAGATGTCGAGTTTTGTTTGCATAAAAGCTGATTTTATTTTCCCTACATCAAAGGAATAAATGAAGTCTGTACTATGGAGTTTTCTATCATGACATGGTTCCGCCAACCAATGTCTCATAGCCCAAAATTCATCATAAGTTGCCCACAATTAAGTTATCAATCCGGTGTTGAGAGTTCCGAGATAGATCCAAGTCCAGAGGCTCAAATTGTCCGTAACCGGGGACACGGCTAATCGATTAGGTTTTTAACCCTCTGCGAGAGGTTTGTACACTTTACCCGCAAGATTCGATCCCTCTCTTTACGTTCTCGCACTTGAGGTGTTTGAGAACAAGATGACCGAAACATGGTCTTAGAAGAGTTCCTCGACCACTTGTCCGGTGCTCATCCCATCCTACCGTAGTTCTACATCTGCTAGCACCGTCGGTCGAGTCACAACTAAGGTCAACCAAGCGAGCCCATATTGACTTGCGGTTGCACAGGTAAGCTTCCGGCATGAAGTATTCTTCCGTCTCTTTGAGTCTGGGTGAAGCTTTCGCAAGATGTCATGGCGCTTCTCCATGCATCCCGCCAACCACCGGTTTCTCCAGGTGCCCGTCAACCGTCCTTCACCCAAAGAGTGTGTATTGAATTCTTGTCTCGAGTCTTGAAGTCTTGAGGCCTTGAAGATGCAGTCCTTGCAGGTTCCATCATGGAGTTGTCGTCATTGACGTAGAGTCCTCCTTCTTCACACCACTCTCGAACACTCATACCAAACCCCGTCTACTATAGCGTAGCATTAAAATAAATAACGTCCCGGGCTTGGTAACAGGGTGATGGGTTCCTACCTCATGCATACTACTCAACTACAAGGATTCAATAACACTACTGAGGGGTGGTTGCAAAGATGCCACTAAATGCAATAAAACATAGGTATGAAAGCATGGTCAAAGTGAACTTGCCTTCTTGGCGATCTTGAAAACTAGGGACTCGTGGTAGCAAGCTTCGCACTCAGGAAATTCTACCGAGGCAAACAACAAACATAATAAGCATATAGCATATGATCACTTAACATAACTACATGCTAACACAATCACACAAAACAAACGAATCAAAACCCAAAGGAAAAACTCGAAGAAATCCAACTCAAGGTTTTCCTACTTCAAGCAACAACTAAAAATAGTTTTGCATTACAAAAGTTTTCTCAACAGAACCTAATCATGGTTTTATGCTAACTTAACAGAAAAGAATGCATTATGCAACTAGGAGCAAAAAGAATCACTTTAAAATCTATTATAAAACTCCTATTAGGCTTAAAGCAAATTCTAGTAAGAAAATAAAATAAAAGTTTTATTTATTATAAATAAAAGTTCATGCTATAAAGTGACAGAAACTATCCTAGAATAATCAATCCCATGTGAAAAATAAATTTATTTGCTAATTAAAATAATAGGAAAAGCAGTAGCTAGTTAATTAATTAAGAATATCATGATTCTGATTAAAACTATTTTTATAAATCCTAAAATGCCCAAATTAATTCCTACAGTTTGGCAATGACAAAACTAAGTTGGGACAAAAATAATCATATAAAAATAATTTTCCTAACTCATTTCATAGCAGATTTACTATTCTGTCTAAAACTAAAATAAAGCTATTCTAAATAATTTTAACATAGCTAATTATATTTTCTACAGAAACTATAAGAAATTTGCAAACCAACAAAAAAAAGAATCACTTAAAAATATTAAGTAGAATAAAATATATGAATTTTTCAACTCTGAAACTATTACATTAAAAGCAGAAAAAAGCGAAAATAAAGAAAAAAAGCGGCTAAATGGGCCTAACTAGCGCATATGTAATATAACTAAACGGGCCTAGGGTTTAAATGAATCGGGCGATCTAAAATAAAACCTAACAAAAAATTAAATCAGAATTTAACCGGGCCAAACCGGGTTTTATTAAAAGAACTTACCCCTTCGGGGGGGGGGGGGGGTTCTAATCCTAGCCGCATACATGAGATCGGACGGCGGGGAGGAGCTCCGGCGGCTTACCGGTGGTCGGCGGCGGCGGAGGCTTGGGCGGCGAGTGTGTTGGCGTCGCCGGTGGTCGGGAGGTCGGCGGAGGCTCCGTGGTCTTGAGCTGACGAGGGTGGTCTGGTGGAGTGGGTGGAGCTTAGGGAGGGCTAGGCGGCGACGACGAGGCAAATGGCGGCGGCGGCGTTGCAAGTCCGGCGAGCACGTGAGGAGGGAGGAGGGTTCGGCGAGGGGCAAGGGGAATGGGGTGCGGGGAGGGCTTATAGGCGGGGGCCTCACCTTGGGCGGGGTGAATCGGGAGGATCGGATCCGGATCCTTTGGGATCCGGCGGCTGTGGCAGGCGAGTCGTGAGGTTGACGACGGTGGTGGCCCACCGTCGGTAGTCTTGAAGTGCGGTCTCGGTCGGTCGATCGAGCCAAGCGAATCAGGCGAGGTGCGGTCGGTGCGTTAGGCTCGGCTCGGCGCTGGGCACTGGGCACTTTGGGTTGGCTGGGCAGTTGGCTGGCCGGTGCCTGAGGTTTTCTCTTTTTCTTTTTTTTAATTTTAATTTTAATTCTTTTTGAAAAATAAAAACAGAGAGAAATATAAATATTTATATAAGACATATATATCAAAATGATCGGGGGAATATTCCCTATCATTTGAACATTTTTCCAGGGGCAAAATCCAAAGTTTATAAAAAAATTATTTTTTCCAAAATTCAAATAAAACTCAAATTTGAATTCAAAACTTTTGGCATTGTTTTCCTCTGATATTTTTGGAGTGTCATGTTTACTCCTCTCATACTTTTTCACAAGTATTTATCAGGCATAGTTTTTTTGAAATGATTTCCACTTGCCAAAATTTGAATTCAAATGCCAACAACTCCAAAACCTCTGAAACTTCAAATTTCACTCAATTTCACTCAATCAATCAAACAAACAATCAGACGACAAGCATAGTTATTTATCTAATATAACATTCCAAAATTTAGAATTTTGGGATGTTACATACAACCTCTCTCTTGTTGTAGGTCAAAGTGATGGCCGTCCATGCGACCCCGGAGATGGGCTTGCTTTCCAATAATCACGCAAGTAGCTAGTCCCCAAAGACAACCACTGCATGAGTGTGGCCAAAACATATGTATGGAGAGGTGTGTTTTTGAGTAACAATGGAACAACTTTGATGTGGCACCGTGATTTCGAACTAGAAATCCCCACACTGAGTGAGGGTTAGGTTGACGATGCATATGTATGTTACACCACACTTCAAGCCAACGATGGGATTCATATATGCATGCATGCGTGCATAATATATGCGCTTAAACTTAATTAGGTCTGAATCTCACCATGACCTATACTACGATAACACGAACCAAATGAAGAATCCGCCATGGTAACCTATCTTGTTGTTGGTCAAGGTGATCATGGATGTCCACGCGGGCCCATGAATATATAGGCTTCTCACCGATAACCACGCGAGGGAGTGTATCATTCGAAGGCAACCACTACATGCATATGTATGGAGGTGATGCGTGCATGCATGTTTGAATACACAACATTGATGTGGCACGTGTGTCAAAAATCGTACACTAGCTCCCCACACAGAGCGAGATCGGTTCATGATGTGTCGTTGTACTAGCCACTTCGACTCGATGGGAGGGATTCATGCGTACACATGCATGTGTGTGTGCTCAAACTGTATCATGCATGTCATCCCAGAGCAAAAATAATAATCCCCTCCTAAGTCAAATTAACCTATCTTGGTGTCACGCAAAAAGAAGTGATGGACCAAGCGGGCCCACAGATGGAAAGCATCGATATCGCTGATAACCGCATAAGTGGGTGCGATAGGACAACCACCACCACTTTGCATGTGGGCCAAAGATATATATGTCGAATACCCAAAATGCACAACTTTGATGTGCCACATGCCTCAAAAACCGTAAACCATGCACCCACACAGAGCGAGGTTCATATCAAGCGTACTACATATGATGGTCCCCTTCCCCCCTCTTCACCGCATACTATATGCTCCTTCCGTAATATATGTACAACCCGAAAGAATCCTCATCGATGGTGAAATTAATTAACCTCTCCCGATGTAGGTCAAAGCGATGCATGCATGCATGCATCGACGATGGCCTCGTGGGCCCACAGATGGAAGCGTCACACGTGAGTGTCCTATCTAGGATATATATGCATGTGGCCCAAAAAGGTGTTGTGTGATGTTTGAATAACCAATTTTCACAATTTTGATGTGGCACATGCCTCAGTAACCAAAAAGTCCCGACACTGAGTGAGGTGTAGTTGTTCACAGACGCATACGTATAGTATATATGCTAGTCCCTTCCCACCTCTTCGACGCATACTATATACCACCATAACACAAACAAAAAAGATTCTACCTTGCTGGTCAAATTAACCTCACTGTCGGCTGTTCGTCAAAGTGATGGACGACGACCTCGCGGGCCCACAGAAAGCGTCACACGCGAGTATCGAGTGTCATGTAGGACAACCATTGACTGCATGTGGCCAAAACATTTATGTATGAAAGGGTTGTGTAATGTTTTAAATAAAGACTCTGATGTGGCACTGGCCTGCCTAACAAAACGGCCAACCCACATGGTGGCTCACAACTCGTAGTGTACTACGAGCCACCCGCCACCCCCAGACGCACACACCCACACACACACCGCGAATCCACCGCAACTACGATGCATGTTAAATTAATTATCCCGCGGTGAACATACATGTTACCAAAGGAGGGACGTTTTAATTTCAAAAAAATCACAGAGATCATTAAGACGTTTTAGTACATTGATTGATTGATTTTCTATGGGTATAATGTGCAAAAATCAAATTTGAGCTACATGCACACGTGACAGTGCACCTAAATGGATTGCAAAAACACATGTATCACCAGGTGAATGTTTACTCCCCGTGCAACAAATTTCAAACATTGATAAGCTTGATTTTTAAATTCTAGTACATCCGAAACTTATTTGAAGTTCATGAAACTTATCGTGTTGTCATATGGACACCAATACAAAGTGGCATTGTACTATTTTTTGTCAAATTTGAGACCAGTTTTGATGTAATCTTATCTAATTACAGACGGGAGATTATTAATAATTGGGAACCAATATCCCAAATGGATTATTTATTCGAATCGTGAGCGTTAGACCAACAATGGATACGTGCCATGCTTCGGTTAAGCAATAAAGTGGTAGCATTAATCATCAAAATAGAAAAACAATATACGTGCCGCCGCACGGCCTGTGTGGCGTGCAAGCAGGCGTGAGTTGACGGGACGCATGCGGGCAGTCCGCCGCAGGCAGACGGGGAGGCGTGCGTGCAGGTGTGTGAATTGACGGAGGCGTGCTTGCTGCGCAGTGTCATCGGGAGGCATGCGAGTAGCTGTGTGAAACTTTGGTAGGCATGCCAGCAGTCCGATGCGCAGGCTCACTGGGAGGTGAGCCATCGGTTTGATCGCCGCCCGCCTCTCTCCCACAACTCCCACTACTCCATATTAATGGTGCACCCGAGCAGCCGCACCCCCCATCCTCGCTACGCACACACAATCCTCTCTCTCCGCTTGCATCCTCGACGCCGCTCTCAGTCCTCAAAGCCGTCAGTGTATGAGGATGCCGCCGAAGCGCCCCATCGGAGGGAGTGGCAACGCCGGGGCTGCTAAAGCATCGGAGCACGGCGTGGAGATGGAGAGAGAGGTTTCCGTCACCGCCGGTGAGTTATCGCTGCACCCTGACATCGTCGACGGCGTCGAGCTTCCACAGCCAGAGGCGGAGTTCCACACCGACTCTGATGACCACTCCGGCGACGACTCCGACGACGACGGACAGCTGGTTAGTCATCTATACCCATTTATGTGTTAAATAGATCATAGGGTTTCTCTGGTTACTCCTGCCTCCCCCTTTTTGGAACAGAAATCCTGTGCTTATGTTCTCCCAATCCATGAAATCTGAGTAAGTTTCATTAGATCCGTGTAGTGTATTGATTGTTTGAATGGTACATATGGTAAGTGATTAGTTGTTTCATCTGTGCAAATGATATCTACTAGTAATCCGACTAGGGTTAATGTTCATGCTAATAATTCCTAGTCGGGACTTGATAATTGATTTTGAATGACCTACATATGTTTGTGCCATTATTTTTGTCACAACCCTAGAATATCTGAGTCTAATAGTTGCATCCGTGAGCATGCATCATGTTTAAATTGAAGAAACTTGAATTGAGGGAATTTGAAAGCCTCAAAATCTTTTAAAAGAAGGGCAATAATCCTTTAAATTGCATTCAGTGAATCTAAAATTCCCTAAAAATAGTTTTGAGAATTTTGGCAATGGTTATATACCAAACCAAAATTTTGGAACATTTTTAAGGAATGATTTGGTCTCTGAATTTAAAACAATATTCTATTTGAATTTGAAAATATATTCAAATATATATGGATATGTTTTTAAATGCTCTGTGATAATTTATGTGCATTTGGAAATGCCCAATGAGCAACATAAGTTATACTCAGAGGATATTTGGCACTGTTTTGATTTGTTCTAAATTTTAAATAGTGGCAAGTTTAAATAAAAGAAAACAGAACAAAAATTAAAACAGAGCAGAAAAACTCACCTGGGCTTCTTACCTGTAGCAGCAACCCACCTGGCCAGGCCACCTGGCGGCCCAGCCCACCAGGGGCACACCCGTCTTCTACCCCCTGCCAGTAGGAGCAGCTGCGTGCTCGCACGCGCGCGGCCGAGGAGGGCAGCTCCTGCCTGCCCCTCCCCGACGCATCTGGACGAGCGCCACGCGACCCTCCCCGGCTCTCTCTCACTCTCTCTCGTCCCCCATCCACTCCCCTGGCTCTCTCCCTCGCACGCACCGAAGGCAGCCGCCGCCGCCGCTCGCTGTTGCCGCACCCAGAGCCTCTTCCTCGCATCACCGACACGTCCCAGGGATCCGCCTTGTCACCCTCTTCCACCTCATCGAGCCACGCCTCGTCGGAAGCCCTTCTTCGTCGTCACCGCGTCGTCTTCAACCTCGGGATGCCGAGATCGCCATCTTCGCCCCGTCGTCCCCAAGCCTCCCCCGAGCCGGCTAAGTTGATCATCCGACGCGCTGTGAGCTCCTACGGCTTCCCCACCTTACTTATGCACTCGTTGCCTCGCCTAGGCCATAGTTCCACCGAAGTCGTGAGCTCCTCGCCACCGGCGATGATGCAGACGCGGCCATGGTCACTGCAGCCCGTGCCCGAGAACACCAGTGTGCTCAGCACGTCTCCACGAACCCGTAGCCACCAGCAGCTCCCCCTCCCACGCTCTCTAGCGCCGAACCCGACTGCTCCCGAACTTCGGCCGCCACCCAAGTGGTCACCACCATCGACCCCGGCCTCCCTGCGCCCAGCTGCGTGCATCCCTGGATGCGGGCTAACGAGGGCTCTCTCCTGGTGTCCTCAGCGCAGCCAGCCACAGCATCTAGCGCCACTCTGCCGAGCCGCCGCCGCATCGAGGTATCGTCGGTGTTAAGCCGCTGGTTAACCCCCTGTTTAAGCCGCTAATTAACCCTTCCCGCGCCACAGACATATGGGCCCCGCACACTAATTAAACCACAGGTTAGATTTGTCTAAGTTAAATTAACCCTTTGTTATCTAGTGTGTCCATGACACGTGGGACCCACATGTCTGTTTTGACTGTGTTGACTTGCTGATGCAAGCCTGATGCGGTGCTGACATCATAAACTCATTTCCTGGTATTTTCTTATTTAGAAACAAATATGAAAATTCCAGAAAATGTTATAAACTTTGAAAAATCATAGAAATTCAACCATAACTCCAAATGAAACAAATTATATATGAAAAATTATCATAAAAACCCAATCTATCCATTTATGCTGTTTTCATGCTGACAAAGCAACTTAACCTTGCTGTATAGATCAAAACATGATAATGCACATTATAAATTCATAACTTGAGTTTGAATTTGAACCCTTGGTTCAAATTAGCTCAAACCCTTCTAGTTTTAGTTGCATTAGCTCAAATCACATCATATTGCCATGTCATGTTCATGCATCATATTGTTGCATTGCATTGATTGTGTTTCTTCTCTATTGTTGGTGTTTGTCCCCTCTCAGTGGATGTAGTTCCAACGATGAGTTCGATGACACCGATGAAGAGTTATGCTATCTTCGGAAGTGTCAGGCAAGAAAAACCCCCTTGTTCATTCCGATACAATCCCACTCTCTTGCTCCTGCTCTCTTTTACTGCATTAGGACAACACCGTTCCAACTGTTACATGCTCCGGTAGCTGAACCCCTTTCCTCTGCATGACCTGTCATTGCCACAGTAAATAGATGAAACCCACTAGCATGAGTAGGAGTTGTTTGAGCCCTGATGTGCCTACTCATTCATGCTTCTTTGTCATGCCTGCTACTGCCTAGAGTTGAGTCAGGTCTGTTTCATCCGGGATGAATTAGAGGTGTGTGAACATGTCCTATTGTTGTGAGCTAAGTGTGTGAACACGATTTGGTAAAGGTATTGATGAGAGGCCATGTAGGAGTACATGGTGGGTTGTCTCATTGAAGCCGTTCTCGGGAACTAAGTTCTGCGTTTGTGATCCATGAACAGTTACTACCACACATTGGGTTCCGGTAACTCGACCCCTCTCAACTTATTAATCAACATGATCTCGGTCCATGAGTTGCAACTAGTTTCTGGTGTTTGTAGGTAGTGTTAGTAGTCTACCAAGTGGCACCCGGTACAGGTGGGCTTGGGACAGACTAGGCACCGTGGCTGGGTATGCCAAGCGTCGCCCGTTTGGTGGGCTTGGAACCCTGTACACATCGTTTGGGGCCGTGAGCGACACCCCGGCCAGATCTCCTTGCGGATTGAACCCGAATAGGCGATAAACCTGGACGAGAGACTTGTGTGGTTAGTCAGGTTGTGGCCGACTCCCTCGCCAGGCTTTTGCTTGAAGGTTGCCGAGATACACGACGTGTACATGGTGGTAAGTGGCGAGGGCGTGTGTGAAGAAGTACACCCTGTAGGGTTAACATCATCTATTCGAATAGTCGTGTCCGCGGTAAAGGACTTCTAGGTTGCCTGTACAGTTCATAGACAAGTGAAAGTGGATACTCTAAAATGCGCAAGATAAGCGTGAGTGCTATGGATGGCGTTCTCGTAGGGAGACGGGTGCAGATCCATAGTGGTGTATTGATATGGTGAATATGTGGACTCGTGTGCGCCACCTCAAAAGGGTTACTTGCAGTCGTAGTACAGGATAGCCACCGAGTCAAAGCTGGCTTGCTGCAATAAAACTCCACCACCCCTTTGTTGATGCCGATGCATATGTAGCTAGTTCTGATGTAAGTCTTGCTGGGTACATTTGTACTCATGTTTGCTTAATTTATGTTTTTGCAGAGAGACTTCAGTCTCGCTAGTAGTTCCGCGTGGACTTAGACGTTTAGCTTGTTACCTCAGCTATGATCTTGTACCCTTGGGATGGTCTTGTGGATAGTCAGGCTTCTCAGCCTTTTTCATTTGTAGTTGTCTGTACTCAGACATGTTCATGCTTCCGCTTGATTCTTGTATGCTCCGTATGTTGGGTCATGAGACCCATGTTTGTAATACTTGGCTCTTCAGAGCCTTATGATTAAATACTTTGAGTCATAGAGTTTTGTTGTGATGCCATGTTGTATTTACACATATCGAGCATATTGTGTGTATGATTTGAAATGCTTGGTATGTGTGGGATCCAACAACCTAGTTGTCTATCCTTGGTAGCCTCGCTTATGGGGAAATGTAGTCTAGTGCTTCCACTGAGCCATGGTAGCCTGCTACAGCCCGGTTTATCCGAGTCCTGTTAGCCCAGTTGCTATTGCTCCGGAACACTTAGACTGGCCGGCATGTGTCCTACTTCAATCATGTGTCTGTCCCTTCAGGGAAATGTCACGCGGTGTATACCGGAGTCCTGCTAGCCTGCTACAGCCCGGTTTACCGGAGTCCTGCTAGCCCAGTTGCTACAGCCCGGAATCACTCGCTGATGACCGACACGTTCGATGATGGGTCATGTATGCCTTTCCCTGTAAGTTAGTGCCACTTTGGGTTCACGACTAGTCATGTCGGCCCGGGTTCTCTGTCATATGGATGCTAGCGACACTATCATATACGTGAGCCAAAAGGCGCAAATGGTCCCGGGCCAGGTAAGGTGTCACCCATGGGAATACCGTGCGTGAGGCCGCAAAGTGATATGATGTGTTACATGCTAGATCGGCGTGACTTAGAATCGGGGTCCTGACAACTTTCTTCAAGATTGGTCTGTACATAGACGAGTGTGCTTAAAAATCGAATCATAATCTCTAGATATGTATAAATAATAGCCATAAATTCCTAGTCCTACTTCACGGCATGTAATCAATGATTTGATGCCAACTTTGTTTTACTATTTGTATAGGTGCTGTCTGACGATGTGGACAGCGAGGATGAAGATGCCCAGAGGAGGTACAAGAGGCAAATCCTGAGGGAGCTTTATGCGGGAATGCATAACAAGGGTATTAGGACACAGGCAGCGGCTATGGATGCCCATTTGCAACCACAAGATTCATGACGCGTATCTAAGTGTTGGCGCATGCAAGAGGACGGTCGTTGGCTCCTTCAAGCGAAGTATTCTCGAGGTGGCGCCGACGCAGCACGCCGAAGTACTGGAGAATCTTGAGGATCGTCTTGGCCGCATGTGAGATGAGATGTGGGATGGATTGAACTTTGTACGCTTGAGTATGCTTAATGATGGTTGAACTATGTACTTATGGTTGAACTATGCTTATGTACGTGTACGCTTATTATCTATGTCCGAGCATGCTTAATCTTTCACCGAAGTTTGGTAAAAATTACATTGTAAGGACCAATAAACCAGGACAGAGGTAGTATATCAATCACACAAGGTTCCCAAAATTGGAACCATGTGCAATGACTTCCATTTTGCCTGCTGCATCAATCACACACGGTTCGCTCTAGCAAACCGTCGCCCCCAAAATTCTTTGTGGGACAGAAAACCCTCACCACCCAATTCAAAAAAGAAAAAATAAAACCCTCACCATCCTCATGTTACAAAAACCCTCACCCCACCCACCACCCCCTCGGCCCCTCCGGTACGTTCCCCATTCACACCTGCACAAGCTCCTCCGCGTCTATGCCATGGCACCGCCTATCGTGGCGGTAAACACTTAGCTCGACGCTTTGCCACCGCCGGCTGCCGACAATAAAGCCCACCGCATTTCGCCATACTGCTTGCCGCCTATCGCCATCGACTTTCTTGACGCTTTCATGGTCGACCCAGCTCCGCTCGGTTGGGGAATCTACCATACTGAGGGTTATTTCTCATGGACGACAAGGTAACTAATTTAACGAGATATTATCTCATCTCTTATCCCAGTTCATCTGCCTCCTTTAATCACCCAGCAGAAATCGCCATGAATTCATTTTTATTCGAGCTGAATTGAGGGTTTTCTTTCATTCATAGAATGTATAGTGCACCGACACTTTAGGACTTTGCGACCCCCGCTAGTGATTACATCTCATCGTACCAGATAACTTGAGGACGCGCGCGGTATGTTCAATCTCACCCTAAATCGGTTGGCATGGCCTACTTTTCTGAACATATTATAAATATTGCTACATTTGGATAAAAGGTGCCACATGCACCATATATGTCAAAGGGGATTTTCCCCCTCTTCTTTCTATATTAGGCAAATTAATGATGTGTTGTTCTTTCGATTACTCTCATTTTCCATGACATCATGTTTACCCTATCTGTTTAATTATAGATTTTTGTCTTTCGATTTCAACCGCTATACAGTTCTTTCAATTTGGGACCATATTTGCATGTATATTTTCTTTAACAATCATACCTTTTCTGCAGGACATCCCTCCCTATGCAACAGATTATGTAGTGCACAATTTTTCCCTTTACATAGATCAAGGCTCCACGGATGTCATACTGCACACAAACCATGGATTTACAATCGTTGCTACTATAAGACTTGATGAACGTGGTGACTCCTATTTTCCACTGGCTTTTGGAATGAAATTGCAGTTTTATGTACTGAAAGATGGCACTAAAATTGCACTGCACATAAAAGGGCCTGGTCATGAGATATATGCTAACTTCCCCGACAAAATCATCCGTCCAGACTTTGTTTGAAGTAAGTTTTCTTTTCAACTATCTGCATATGTTGACTTATCCAGCAATGTCAAATGAATTGTGTAGTATTTAAGCAACCAATTGCTATTCCCTTTTCTTACTATATTCCTACCTAATAACTTCTAGTTACCAATACACTTTCTATTGCCCTGTTTTAACTAAATATTCCCTATACTCCCATTTATATCAGAAAGCGCCGCTGACAAGGAGACTCCGGAGGTGGAGAACGGGGCTGCCAACAAGCGGAGGCAGGGCGAGCTAGAACCGCAAGCGACTCTAGCAGGCCTACACTTAATCAGCAGCCTCCCCGATGATATGTTGAGAGTCATCATCTCCCTCCTCCCAATCAAATATGGGGCACGGACAACCCTCCTTTCTCGGCGGTGGCGCCCCCTATGGAACTCCAGCCCTCTCGACCTCATCGACACCCACGAGCTCTGCCATGGCTATCGCAAAAGCTTGGATGCATTCTCCAAGATCCTCGGCAGTCACCTTGGCCCATCCAAAAGCCTTAGAATGGGCAAGTTCCGTTCCAACGGCAAGGACTGAGCCAAGCTTGACGACTGGTTCCGATCCCCCGCCCTAGATCAGCTCGAGGAGCTCACTTTTGATGATGGGCATATGCGGTCGCTGCCAACGTCCGCACCCCGCCTCGCGCCCACGCTGCGCGTCGCCAAGTTCAGGAACTGTCATTTCCCGCCCCTTAATGACGTGCCCGCTCTTATTCTACCATGACTGAAGCACCTCGAGCTCGTTGTCGTCTGCCTCTCAAAGGGTGACATGGAGCGCCCGCTCCGTGGCTGTACTGCACTCGAGTACCTTCGTCTTCAGGTGATCAATGGGTTGAGTACCTTCCACATCACCTCCATGATTCTCCGGACTCACTATAAAAAAGACACATCCGTGACATTTTGGGCCGAACGATTTTTTTTCTGTCATACATATGACACTTCTATGACGATAATTGTGACAAAACCCGGTATCATCATAGATGTGGTGGGCTCCTACTTCTATGACAAAAATCATGACAGAAAATGGGCTTTTCGTCTGGGCGGGCGAGACGCAGCTGCATGACATTCTTTGGGCCGTCCATGACGGAAAAACTGTGGTAGAAGCGAGGGGAGGAAAATTTCGGGAGTTCCGATTCTGATTGGGAGGTCGGGGCGGCGATGCGCGTTCTCTCGTACGTCTGCAGCGGCGTGTGTGCGAGGCGTTGGCTCTAACTAAACCCGAGCGAGGCGTTGGGATCTAACTGAACCCGAGTGATTGCTCTGCAGGCTACGCATTACTGAACCCGAGTGATCGATGGCTGTTAACTGAACCCGATGGAGCGATTCGCCGCTCTGCTGCTACTGAAGCCGATCGATTGGATGAGCAGTGGCGTTGCGAGGGGGTTGGATGAGCGGTGGCGGTGGCGTTGCCTCTGGATGAATAGGACCCCGTGGTGTGGAGGGCTGGATGAACAGTAGACGTGGAGGGGTGGTTGAACAGGACCCCGTGGTGTGGAGGGCTGGATGAACAGTAGACGATGGAGGGGTGCCCATGGAGGGGTGGTTGAACAGTAGTCGGTGGAGTAGCACGCGGTGGAGGCTGGATGAACAGGAGCCCGTGGAGGCTGGAGGAGGTCGAGGATAGTCCGTGGAGGCTGGAGGAGGTCGACGGTGGAGATGAGCAGTATCCCGTGGAGTCCCGTTTTGCGGTACGCCACACCCCTCCCGATGAACAGGACCCCCGTTTCAGCCGTAGCGCTCCAACACAAGTCCGTTTCGTCCGATTTGCGGTACGCCACACCCCTCCCGATCAACAGGACCCCCATTTCGACCATAGGGGGTTCGTTTCGTCCGTTTTGCGGTACGCCACACCCCTCCCGATCAAAAGGACCCCCGTTTCGACCATAGGAGGTCCGTTTCCTCCGTTTTGCGGTACACCAGACCCCTCCCGATCAACAGGACCCTGTTTTGAACTTGGCCGGTCGAACACAAGGCCGTTTCCTCCGTTCTGTGGTACGCCAGGCCTCGTTTCCGTCGCCTGTTCCGTCCAAGCCGGTTGGCTCCCACGCGTTCTGTTGCCTCCCGATGAACACGACGCATTCCGTTGCCTCCCCATGAACACGACGCATTCCGTTGCCTCCCCATGAAAATGACGACGACGCTGTTTCTCCTTTCGACCCAGCCATGTACACGAGCCCTCGCCGTACGTATGCGCAAGTAGGCGTTCGAGACCCTGCCCGTATGTACTTACGTGGCCGTATTTTCTTTCTTGCACCCCGCTGTACGTACGTGTACATGCTACGTGCGCGCCTCTACAATGACCAGTATGTACGTACACGTTCGCGACCAGAATGACAATGCTACGTACGCTTCGACCAGGTGGGTCCCGACTGTCAGGCACTTCCTTGCGTGCGAAAATGTAGCTGGTGGGTCCCAGCAGTCAGAGGGGCGAACCGTAATTTTTTTCCCGGACGCACTTCCATTGCGTGCGAAGATGTAGCTGGTAGGTCCCAGCAGTCAGGGGGGAGAATCGTTTTTTTTCCGAACGCACTTACTTGGGTGCGAAGATGTAGCGGGAGGGTCCCAGCAATGATCGAAGCGAATCATTTTTTGCGGACGCACTTCCTTGTGTGCGAAGATGTAGCTGGTGGGTCCCAGAAGTCAGGGGGAAACGTTTTTTTTCATGAAATACGGTGGCTGTAGGACCTTGAAGTATGTCTAGAGGGGGGTGATTAGACTACTTGACCAATTAAAAACTTAACATTTTCCCAATTTTAGACTTTGGCAGATTTTAGCTATCTTTGCACAAGTCAAGCAATCTTCACACAATTCAAGCAAGCATGCAAAGAGTATATGAGCAGCGGAATTTAAAGCATGCAACTTGCAAGAATGTAAGGGGAAGGGTTTGGAGCATTCAAACGCAATTGGAGACACGGATGTTTTTGTCGTGGTTCCGATAGGTGGTGCTATCATTCATCCACGTTGATGGAGACTTCAACCCACGAAGGGTAACGGTTGCGTGAGTCCATGGAGGGCTCCACCCATGAAGGGTCCATGAAGAAGCAACCTTGTCTATCCCACCATGGCCGTCGCCCACGAAGGACTTGCCTCACTAGCGGTAGATCTTCACGAAGTAGGCGATCTCCTTGCCCTTACAAACTCCTTGGTTCAACTCCACAATCTTGTCGGAGGCTCCCAAGTGACACCTAGCCAATCTAGGAGACACCACTCTCCAAGAAGTAACAAATGGTGTGTTGATGATGAACTCCTTGCTCTTGTGCTTCAAATGATAGTCTCCCCAACACTCAACTCTCTCTCACATGATTTGGATTTGGTGGAAAGAAGATTTGAGTGGAAAGCAACTTGGGGAAGGCTAGAGATCAAGATTCATGTGGTAGGAATGGAATATCTTGGCCTCAACACATGAGTAGGTGGTTCTCTCTCGAGGCGGCAAGTTGGAAGTGTAGGTTTGTTACGATGGCTCTCTCCACGAATGAAGAGGAGGTGGAGGGGTATATATAGCCTCCACACAAAATCTAACCGTTACACACAATTTACCAAACTTCGGTGGGACCGAATCAACAAACTTGGTCGGACCGATTCAAGTAAACCTAGTGACCGTTAGGGTTTTCGGTGGGACCGACATGCAACTTCGGTAGGACCGATATGGTGGCGTTAGGGCATAACGTAATCTCGGTGAGACCGATTACACAAACTCGGTGGGACCGATTTTGGTAATTAGCTAACCCGGAGAGTTGGTCGGAGTAAACTTCGGTGGGACCGATTCGCTCTTTTCGGTGAGACCGGAATGTTACGAAGGGAAGCAGAGAGTTTACATTGCAATCTTGGTGGGACCGATCGCTCACTTGGTTAGACCGAAGCGTTACGAAGGGAAACAGAGAGATTACAATCCCGTCTCGGTGAGACCGAGATCCCTATCGGTGAAACCGATTTGCCTAGGGTTTGTGGCGTTGGCTACGACATTTGAACTTCGGTGGCGCTTGATGAAAGAATCGGTAGGACCGATTTTGACTTTAGGTTTAGGTCATATGTGGATGTGAGAAAGTAGTTGACGGTTTTTGGAGCATATCACTAAGCACATGAAGCAAGAGGCTCATTAAGCAACACCTCATCCCTCCTTGATAGTATTGGTTTTTCCTATAGACTCACTAAAATGTAAAATGTATAGTCTTGAGCTTTTGAGCTTGAGCCAATCCTTTGTCCTTAATATTTTGAGGGATCCACTTTCATCATCCATGCCATGCCATTCATTGAGCTTTCCTGAAATATTTGTCTTGGAATAGCATTAGCTCAATGAGCTATATGTTGTTATGAATTACCAAAACCACCTAGGGATAGTTGCACTTTCAATCTCCCCCTTTTTGGTAATTGACGACAACATATAGATCAAAGCTTCGATAAATGATAATAAGATTGAAAAACATCGTCGCTTTGAGAAGTATGTGATAAGCAAGAGCTCCCCCTAAATTTGTGCATATTTTAAGATTTGCTTTGGACTGCAAATGCACAAGGAATTAGGCTCATGGGTTACTCTTCCATGTCACATACATCTTGGTGGAGCGCTCAAAATAATAAAGATTGAATACATGCACTCATCACCAAGCAAAGTGAATGATCATATAAGGATAAGTAAGATAATATCATCTAACAAGCATATGTGTAGCTTATGATCAAACACATTATCATCAATGTCTCACAGGCAATAGCATAGTATCTTAAGCAAGCAAAAGCAAACAAAGTTCAACCAAAAAGACAAGAGAGAACAAAAGTAAACTCTCTCTCTCTCGAAGCCTACGATCTATACATTTTTCTCCCCCTTTGGCAACAAGTTAACAAAAAGTTCCTAGAAAATGCATAGTACTATATCGTCTCTCAGGCTTGGTCTTCAGTAGGTGGCGTAGAGATGGCTCCTTGGAAGAAGACTTCAGTTGATGTGGAAGGAGCTGAAGGAGTTGGTCTTTGGAGCTGGTTCTTATTTGGAGCTGTAGTTGGAGCGGATGAAGTGACTCGGTGTCTGCATTCTTGGCTCTGCGGTGATCTCTGAGCTCGAGGCACTCTGGCAAATGCATCAGTACTTGTCCTGCCCTTCCTCTCCTGCATGTCATCCTGTAGTTGCTCCACAACTGACTGAATCTTAGTTACTTTGACATCAAGATCATAGAATTTTTGTTCCATGATTATTTCCAGGCTCTCCTGGTTTTGAGTTAGGGTGGCCAACCCTTTCTCAATCCTCAAAGTTGATGCTATCAAGTAACTAAGCTGGTCACCTTGCTCTTCAAAAGTACTCGAGATGCCTCCTCTTGTGTTGGCATCTTGGCAGCCTTCTCTTTCTTTCCTTTCTCCTTCTTCTCTTGAGCTTGTACTGATGATGGTTCATTCTCATTCATCACAACTTGATTGTCCTCAAAGTTAGGATGGAGAACAAAGTGTTCCTTATCCAACATATACTTTCCTGTGCCCATCTTTGAGTTAATCAACTCCTGAATTTGTGGGGCATATCCACAACTTCTCTTTTGATGCATTCTTTGTCCTCTTGATAGTCTCAACCATGAGGCTCATGACCTTGAATTTTTGTGGCACATCAAATATGTGTAGCAAATTAATTGCATACCCTCTGATCATGTTGTGGTCACCTGATTTGGGTAAAAGAGTGTGCCTTAGGATCCAGTTGATCGTTGGCAGCCCTGACAGAAGAAAATGGACTGACCCAAGCTTGAAAGTCTCAAGAGCTTTGTATGGGATCTCCTTGTACATCTGTGACATAGAGTTGTGATCCATCTTTTTCTTGGCATAAACGTCCAAGTCATCTTCACTCTCCTTTGGGGCATTGATCAGACTTGCCCATTCCTCAATAGTTGATTGGTACCTCGTTCCTTCAGACATCCAAACTATCCTGCCATCTGGATAGAAATGTGTTGTGGAGTAGAATTGCATAATGAGCTCATCATTCCAGTTTGTGAGCTTCTGCCCAACAAAGTATGCAACTCCACACGCACTGAAGCTGCCATACACTCCAGGATAATGTTCTTCATTCTCCTTTATGTAGGTCCAGTCGACCCACCTCATATCACACACTATGGGCTTCTTGTCCAACAAGATTGTCTCATAGAAATCCTCTTTGTTCCTTTGTGTGGAACCTGTAATCAACATCAGTCCTTCTCTTGGTGGCATATGGATCTGACTCTCTCCATAGCCTCAACCCTAAGTCTCTCCTGATCTTCATGTTCTCAGCCACAGGATGAGCATCATTGTGGTCTAGAATCTTGGGTTTGAGCTTCCTTAGGACATGCCCTTCATCATCTTCCTCGTGACAACATCGAACCTTTGGGGCCTTGTTCTTTTCAATTTGGTATACTCCTGGTATTCCTCTTAGGTGCACTCTTGGGCTTGGAGGCAGCTTTGGGTGCTAATTTGGGCTTTGATGTTGCAGCCCCTGACTTTATAGCATCACCCATCAGCTTTTGTACCTTGGGTGCTGGTGCATCAACCTCCTCTTCTTCTTCTTCTTCCATCATGGAAGGCTTTCCAATCACTCTGGCCATGGTCTTCTTGACCCTTTCCTTCCTTTCCTTTCCTTCTGCAGCAGGCTCTTTGGGTTGGGATTCCAACGATGCTTGAGTGGAGACTCTGGCTTTAGACATTGGTTGTCTTCCTGCAGGCCTTTTGATCTTCATCCATGGCTTTACTGCAGTTGAGCTATACTCCTTCTTGAGCACTTTCTTCTTTGAAATGTCCTCATCTTCTATTGCCACATAATCCTCATCCTCAGATTCTGAGGTTCTCTTCTTCCTTGTCCTGGTGGCAGCTTTGGGCAAATTCTGGGAGTGCTTACCTTCCATCATCTGAGCTGCTAGAGGGACTAGTGCCCTCACTCATCTCAGATTCTGCTCCTCGACTTGTTACGGCTGTCACTTTGATGCGACATGCTGCACACAATAATCGACCACTGTGAATAGTTATAGATGAGATAGAGTGGATGAGCATCACAAAATGCATAGATTTTTGCAAAGAATGATTCAAAAACTTAGTTTTAGTTTTCCACAGAAAGCATTTCGGATCAACCAATTTTCAAACTTCGGTGATACGAAGCAGTTTTGGAACCTAAACTAGTGAACTTCGGTCGAGATCGAGTCACGATTCGATAACACCGAGACTGCTAGGGTTTCACAAAGTTCTAAAATTGGTCTCACCGACAGCAATTCTCGGTCAGACCGAGATTTACGAGTGCAATGGCGTTAGCGAATCGGTGGGACCGAGTTTTTCAACTCGGTGGGTCCGAGATGGTTTCATGAAACCTAACCCTAAATTTTTGAATCGCATCTATTCTAAGGATTGTTCTAAGCTGGATAGAGGTGTTTCAATCATGGCAAGAATCATAATGAACACAATGTCTTTGAGAATCGGCGAGGATAGCACCTTGTGATCGAGTTCATACCCTAGTCCGGCGATGAACTCGCTACGGCAACTGGCGGAGATGAAATCCATTGACGTGGCGGAGACCAGCTGACAGAGGCGGTGGCGGCGAAGTCGACGATCCGGAGACCTAGAAGGCGAAGGCGAGCTATCTTGTGAGGCGAAGAGGTTTGGAGAAAGTTTTCCAAAATTTTGCCCGTGTGAATATATAGCCCGACACTGTCAGTGTGACCGAGTGGAACAACTCGGTGGCACCGAGATGCATAACTGTTGACAGTTACAGCAACTCGGTGTGACCGAAAAGTTCAAATCGGTTGCACCGAGATGAAAACCTAGATCGACTTAGTGATCTCGGTATGACCAAAATGGAGGAATCGGTCAGACCGAAAAGCACAAAGAAGTTTTGCAAGTTTAAGTCTATGACGAATCGGGGACTCCGAGTGCTCACACAGAGTGGTTCGAATCTGACTTGATCAAATTTTGTGATGTGGCATGAATAGAGTTTGAGACGAGAAAAGCATAGATAGCTAGAGAAGGTTCTTAGGCATTCTTGTCCATCCACTTGGCCAAAGAAAAGAATCAAATCAATCAAAACAACACGTGGATGTCCTCGAATGAGTAAGATATGCTACCAACATGCTCACACAATAAAATGACAAATGAAATATGTGACAAAGCATGCACAAACAATTCTAGCATCTATCAAACAATTGGCGATGACTAGGTCATCTATATATGAGTATATTGACTTAGGAGTCAAATTAGAACATTTGATCATAGGTCATACTCATCGTTTAAGCTCAAGTGGGGTTACCACTTTTACATAAAGCATTTATGTGTTCACATCATTATAGTTGCTTTGACTCAATTCTTAGAGTTAAGCTCCCCCTAGATGTAAGATCCCCTTAGAGGGATGAACTAACCTTGGGTTTTGTCGATGATGACTTCATGTAGGTGTTGAAGATGTGGATGCTCAATGTTGATGTAGATCTTTTGGAGCAATCCTTTGGAGTGAGTTGCACTTTCTATACCTACATGGGTTAGTCCCACAAGGAACAAACAAGAATATCCATAGACATAGAGTGATGCACACACAAGATGATGTCCATGAAAACATTAGGTTACCTTGTCCCTTGCCTTACCAACATGAGGGTTTGTGACTCCTTGAACTAGTGCAAGATATGGAAGATGATTGCACTTGTCCTTGCCATAATGATATGAGTGAAGAATGTTGGCGGAGTCACCCTCAAGAACACTATAGTTCTTCTTCTTCGGGATCCACATCATCTTGATGGGAATCCTTGGTGTTGTAGTTGTACTTGATGAAGTAGAACTTGATGTAGTCTTGGGAACCCACTTGACCAAGGCCTTAGGTGCTTTTTCAAATGCATCAATCTCCTCTTGAAGCTTGTCCTTGCCTTTGTTCTTGTGGTCTTGTGGTGGAAGATCATCTTGTGCTTGTGTTCCCTTGAAGGAAGTAGGATCATACTTCTCTTGTTGAGGAACAAACTTCGTCTTGGGGTATTGATCTTCTTCCCACTCAACTCCATTGGCATTGAACTTTTGTTCAGAACCAACACCTTGATTCTTCCGGTGCCTTCCTTGCTTGCATACAATTTCCTCGAATTGCTTACTCCCGGCAAGGCTCTTGTATACACCTTTCTCTATAATTCCCTTCAATAAGCTGTTTTCTTGCTCAAGTGTAACTTGGCTAAGAGAATCATTAGTGGAATCAAGAGAACTACTAGAAGCAATAATATTGGATTTAGCATTGTTATTGTTACTACTAGAGGAAGAATCTTTCTTGTTCTTGTTACTAGACTTGACTTGAGGCATGTAAGTAGATAAGAGTAAGCGGCTTGGCAATGTAAGAAGAACTTTTCTTACGGAGATCATCATTGATTGCCTTTAGGAACTCATGCTCTTGCTCAAGATTGAGCTTTTCAAAGCGTAACTTCTCATGAGCCCTTAAAAGTTCTCGATGATCTTCGAAGATAGTTTCATGAGCTAACTTAAGAGTGTTTAGTTCTTTAGTTAGAAGCTCAATCTTCTCCTTATCATTTTCATTCGTTTCATCTTGATTAGCATGATTAATTGACGTTTCATCATAGTATTTGTCACTAGAGTTGTCAATAAGTAAATCATCATCACCTAACAAGTCATCTTCATCACTATTAAAATCAACATACTCGGGGTGTGTTACCTTAGGACCTTTGGCCATGAAGCATCTTCCGATTCCATCATTTGGTGAGTCAAATATGTCGTAGGAGTTGGTTAACACAAGTGCTAGACCGGCAACACCTTCATCTTGAGTATATTCGGAGTCGGAGTGATAGCTTCTCTCAGAGTGATTGTCGGAGTTGGAGCCGGATACCCATTCACCAACATGAGCTTGATGTCTTCGTTTTGTGTATCTCTTTGATGACTTGTCCTTCCTTTCCGAATCCTTGCTTCTCCGTGAGGGTTTTCGTTCATAACGATCATCTCTACTCCTTCTCTCTCTTGGTGGTGATTCTTCTCTTCTACTTCTTCTTTTGGAGAATCTTCTCTTCTTTTGTAGGGTGCCATACACTCATTGGAATAGTGTCGGGTCTCCCACAATTGTAGCAATTGCGCTCTCGACTAGAAGATCTTTTGTCATTGTAGGACCTTGACTTAGAGCTCCTTTCTTTGCTTCTACTCTTGTAGAATTTGTTGAAGTTCTTCACCATTAAGCTCAATTCTTCATTGAAGGTCTGTTTCTCACTTGATGATGTGGGGGCTTCACATGAGGCTTTGTAAGCACCACTTGACTTGTTGTGAAGTTCCTCCTTATCCTTGAGTGACATCTCATGAGCAACAATTCTTCCAATGACTTCCGTTGGCTTGAGATCTTTGTAATTTGGCATCATTTGGATCAATGTGCACACGGTATCATATTTTCCATCCAATGCTCTTAGGATCTTATTGATGATGAATCTGTCGGTCATCTCTTCACTTCCAAAGCCGACAATCTCATTTGTGATAAGAGCAAGCCTAGAGTACATTTCAGCGACACCTTCACCATCCTTCATTTTGAACTTGTCAAGCTGACTTTGGAGCACATCCAGTTTGGATCCCTTGACGGAGTCGGTACCTTCATGCATATCAATCAAAGTATCCCAAATTTCCTTTGCATTCTCAAGACGGCTGATTTTGTTGAATTCTTCGGGGCACAAGCCATTGAAGAGGATATCACAAGCTTGAGCGTTGTATTGCAGCATCTTCAATTCCTCCGCACTAGTTTCACAGTTTGGTTCTCTCCCATCAAACAATTCACCTTGCAAGCCAATACACGCAATAGCCCAAACGGCGGGGTTATGTCCGAGAATATGCATTTTCATCTTATGCTTCCAACTAGCAAAATTAGTGCCATCAAAGTAAGGACTTCTACGGTGATAATTTCCCTCGCTAGACGCCATACTCTCCTAGGTTGTGAAACCAAGGCTATGACCACCAAAAGCTGTGGAAATCAAAGCAAATGGAGACCAAAGCTCGATACCACTTGTAGGACCTTGAAGTGTGTATAGAGGGGGTGATTAGACTACTTGACCAATTAAAAACTTAACCTTTTCCCAATTTTAGACTTTGGCAGATTTTAGCTATCTTTGCACAAGTCAAGCAATCTTCACACAATTCAAGCAAGCATGCAAAGAGTATATGAGCAGCAGAATTTAAAGCATGCAACTTGCAAGAATGTAAAGGGAAGGATTTGGAGGATTCAAACGCAATTGGAGACACGGATGTTTTTGTCGTGGTTCCGATAGGTGGTGCTATCGTACATCCACGTTGATGGAGACTTCAACCCACGAAGGGTAACAGTTGCTTGTGAGTCCACGGAGGGCTCCACCCACGAAGGGTCCACGAAGAAGCAACCTTGTCTATCCCACCATGGCCGTCGCCCACGAAGGACTTACCTCACTAGCGGTAGATCTTCACGAAGTAGGCGATCTCCTTGCCCTTACAAACTCCTTGGTTCAACTCCACAATCTTGTCGGAGGCTCCCAAGTGACACCTAGCCAATCTAGGAGACACCACTCTCCAAGAAGTAACAAATGGTGTGTTGATGATGAACTCCTTGCTCTTGTGCTTCAAATGATAGTCTCCCCAACACTCAACTCTCTCTCACATGATTTGGATTTGGTGGAAAGAAGATTTGAGTGGAAAGCAACTTGGGGAAGGCTAGAGATCAAGATTCATGTGGTAGGAATGAAATATCTTGGCCTCAACACATGAGTAGGTGGTTCTCTCGAGGCGGCAAGTTGGAAGTGTAGGTTTGTTACGATGGCTCTCTCCACGAATGAAGAGGAGGTGGAGGGGTATATATAGCCTCCACACAAAATCTAACCGTTACACACAATTTACCAAACTCGGTGGGACCGAATCAACAAACTCCGTCGACCGATTGATAAACCTAGTGACAGTTAGGGTTTTGATTGGGACCAACATGCAACTTCGGTAGGACCGATATGGTTAGGGTTAGGGCATAACATAATCTCGGTGAGACCGATTACACAAACTCGCTGAGACCGATTTTGGTAATTAGCTAACCAGAGAGTTGGTCGGAGTAAACTTCGGTGGGACCGATTCGCTCTTTTCGGTGAGACCGAAATGTTACGAAAGGAAACAGAGAGTTTACATTGCAATCTCGGTGGGACCGATCGCTCACCGGTTAGACCAAAAGCGTTACAAAGGGAAACAGAGAGATTACAATCCCGTCTCGGTGAGACCGAGATCCCTATCGGTGACCCCGATTTGCCTAGGGTTTGTGGCAGTGGCTATGACATTTGAACTCGGTGGCGCGGGATAGAAAGAATCGGTAGGACCGATTTTGACTTTAGGTTTAGGTCATATGTGGATGTGAGAAAGTAGTTGAGGGTTTTTGGAGCATATCACTAAGCACATGAAGCAAGAGGCTCATTAAGCAACACCTCATCCCTCCTTGATAGTATTGGCTTTTCCTATAGACTCAATGTGATCTTGGATCACTAAAATGTAAAATGTAGAGTCTTGAGCTTTTGAGCTTGAGCCAATCCTTTGTCCTTAATATTTTGAGGATCCACTTTCATCATCCATGCCATGCCATTCATTGAGCTTTCCTGAAATATTTGTCTTGGAATAGCATTAGCTCAGTGAGCTATATGTTGTTATGAATTACCAAAACCACCTAGGGATAGTTGCACTTTCAGTGGCCCGTCCGGTGGGTCCCCGCTGTCAGGTGGAGGAATTATTATTTTGCGCGTAATAAGGAGGCACTTCCTTGCTACGGCCGTGGACCCGGTATCGACCTCTCCACGTCTGATCCATGTCCGATGGAAGTCGTTCCTTGACGATGTTGACCACACCGCGGCGAGAGCACCACGGCGGTGGACGACGGCGAGGCCTAGGAAGGGGACGACTCGGAGCCGGGGAAGATGCAACAGTGGATGCCCACGCGAAGAGGAGTACGAGGGTTCACTGGTTCGGCTGCAGTGTGAGGCTGCTGTCGCCGCAGAATAACAGGGGGTGTGGGTGAGTAGAGGGATGGCCTGGCCAGCGGTGGGAGTAGTAGGGGGCGGTGAGGCCTCCGCGGCATCACAGCCGGCCACGGGAGGCAGGAGCACGCTGACACGACCGGGCGCTGGTTTGGGCGGCTGGAGCAAGAAGACCAGAGGTTGAAGAAGCACTACGGCCGTTGGATGAACATCGTCTGATGAGAGCTAGAATCGTTCATATTGACTAAGTTGACAAAGCCCTCTGTCCCCATCAACTTGGTAGGCCCACAAGTCAGCCTCCCACTATCTTTGGGTTCGGTGGCGAGGGGAGTATTCATTTTTGTGTAATAAGGAGGCACTTCCTTGCGTGCGAAGATAGCTGGTGGGTCCGACAGGTCGGCTGAGAACACGTTTTTGTGAAATCTGAGAGGCCCTTAGGTGGGTCCTAGATGTCAGGTGGAGGAATCATTATTTTGCGCGTAATAAGAAGGCATTTCCTTGTGTGCGGCCGTGGACCCAGCTGTCGGCCTCTCCACGCACAGTCTACTTCCGATGGTGGTTCATTGACCACGTTGACCATGCCGCACCGAGCGCATCCAAGGTGGTGGACGATGGCGAGGCTCCGGACAGCAACAAGCCGGAGATGGGAAGACGCGGGAGTAGAGTCGCAGACGGAGAGGTGTCTGAGGTTAAGCGGTTCTAGTGCGGTGTGGTTCGGCGGTCGGTGGAGAAGAACAGGAGGTGTGGAGGGTGGAGGGATGGCACAGCCAGCGGTGGAGTAGCGCTTCATAGCGAAGCGTGCTAAGGTAGCTGCTAGCAACATGAGACGGGAGGTGGTCCCGGCGGCGCTGGAGGAAGAAGACGAGAGATTGAAGATGGATGCCGGTCGTTGGATATAAATCCAACGGCTAACATGTCAGAATCATTTGTTGACTAAATTGACAACGACTTGCGTGGGCTTCGACCTATTGGCCCACATTTCAGCCTCCAAAAATGTGGCACATATTCAACCCATTTTTTCAGAATTTACAATCTTTCTTTGCGCGGTAGAATTTACAGTCAATTTGATCTTTTTTTTTGGATTACAGCCATTAGCTGGGCTGGGTGAACAAATAATGTAGCGTCCATGCGGCCCATTTATTTTATTTCCTAAAAAGTCACAGGCCATTTGCACTTTCTCGAAATACATGATTTTGCTGGGCTAATTCTAATTATAATGTTGGGTTGGGCCAGCAATGTTATCAAAAAATAAAAAGGGGCTGAGCATTTTGTTATAAATATATTTAAATAATAAGTGATATTATTACATTCGTCCTTAAATCTTACCAAGCTTTTGTACACAATCACTAGGATTTTCGTTGCCAAAACAATCCAGGATTTTTTTTGTTAAGAAATTATTTTTATAAGTTAATAAGATGTGGGATATTGTTTTCTTACATATATAAGTATCTGTTAAATATATGATGACAATAAAAATAATATATAATAACATATAAAATAATTTAAATATATATAATATAGTTAGAAAGGAAACATAAGTTGGACCCGGCGTTCCTATTATTATATAGAAAAATAGATCAGACCTCTGCGTTTTCTTCAAAAAAAAATTGGGCTGCCAAAAATAAAACCTCGAATGGGAGGTCCATAGGCCGGTCGATACATGACGGCCCTAAGAAAATACAAACATGCTTATGGACCTCCCATCCGAGGTCGTGGGTTGCGCATGTTAAAAATGAAAGCCTACATGGGGCAGCCCAAAACCACGTCCAACACTTGCCAAAACTTGGTCCCTCGTTTTCTCTGTGTTTCGCACACTCGACATTGTGTGGGCATTTTGACTGTGCATCATATGAAGATGTGCTATGCATAATGTTGATCAGCATGATGTTAACTGGCTGGTAGTTCCATTTTCGACCATGAATAAAACTTCCAACAAGATGTTAACCCTGTTTGAAAAGGCCGTGTTAATATAAATGCTCTGCCTCTGAAAGTTGCAGTTTCTTATCTGGCCCGAACTTGCGATTTCTTATCTGAAACTGAAACTTGCAGTTTCTTCTCACGAGAATCACATTGTGCACT
Source organism: Aegilops bicornis (assembly GCA_021605145.1). NCBI lineage: Eukaryota > Viridiplantae > Streptophyta > Magnoliopsida > Poales > Poaceae > Aegilops > Aegilops bicornis. The sequence continues at coordinate 221,158,081 of CM038670.1, read as the reverse complement.
TATATACTCCTATGAAACTACATTTTTTAAGTGCTAAAAATAGATCTCTAGAATTCATAAAATACTTCATATGCTCAATACTGCAAATCTGAAATTCAAAAGACATTCATATCTGAAAGTACTCTCAAAATACACAACACAAAACACAATTCACAACCTGCAAATACTAATAACATTAAGCTCCTCCTGACAATTCACAACCTGCCCGACTATTGGGCTGGGGGGCAGCCCCCTCCTATTCCTCGGCGGCAGACAGCCGCCCCGTGAGACGATGTGAACGGTGAGGGAGACGATGGCGGGGAAGCGTCGTCGGGCCAACTGCTTTTCTCCTCTTGCAGTTGGGTTCGGTCGACGAAGACTCCACCGGCTCGCTCTGGCAGGACACCCTCACAAACAACACCCTGTAGATGCTCAATCCTTCAATCTCTTGTGGATGCTCCATCTAGGATCGATACTCCCACCACCGCTCCCTCACGATCGGATTCGGTGAATCTGTTTGCTCCATGTCCTAGAGGAGCAGCTCTACTCCGGCGCGACTCCCTCCGGGAGTATCGCCGCCTTTTCGCTTCACATTGAGATATTTGGCCATGGATGTCGCCGTCGCCGCTAGTTGGTCCTTGTTGTGAAACCAAGACTGTATCTCCAACATCCTAGCTAGCTTCACAGGTTCGTCGTCTGCGATCCTCACGTATTGGTTGTACTCCTCCATCGATCTACTTCTCCACAACACCTTCAGTCGCCGGCGATGGTTTTTGAATGGAAGAGGAGAGGAGCGGCGCTGGTTTTGGATTAGAACGGGAGAGGAGCGACGCGGGTTTTGGACTGGAACAGGAGAGGAGGGGCGGTGGTTTTGAAATGGACGAGGAGAGGAGCGGTGCTAGATTTAGATTGGAACATGAGAGGAGCGGCGGTGGTTTAAGAGGAGAAGAGCGGAAGAGCGGCGCTGGTCTTGGAAGTATTTTTTTGTTGTTTTGCGTATTTTGGGTCAAAGTTTTACCACGTACTGTATTTGACAAGCAAAATGTGAATGCATGTCACCAAAAATTGTATCGTTTGGTTCGTATCTGAATGTACTTGCAAATTATATTATTTTTGCAACGTATAACATATATTTTATGTGCGAAAATCATGGTCAATTATGACCCAGAATAAAAGGGAGACTAGTTAATGTGGTGTCGCTTTCTTAATTGAAGGGTAAATTGATTTTGATTTTGATCCGATCCTGTTGGGCCCTCTCGCCCAATCCTAAATCGCTGCCAAGACGCTCCTCTCCCTCTTCTCCATTGCAAAACCACCTCCTCTCCTCTCCATCATCTCCATTCCAAAACCACCGTCTCGCCTCTCCCTCTTCTCGATCTTCTCCATTGCAACACCACCTCCTAGCCTCTCCCTCATCTCCATTACTAATCCACCGTCTCGCCTCTCATCTTCTGATCTTCTCCATTGCAAAACCACCTCCTCTCCTATCCATCATCTCCATTCCAAAACCACCGTCTCGCCTCTCCCTCTTCTCTATTGCAAGACCACCATCTCTCCTCCCATCTTCCAAAGCTAGCACCAGACCACTCAGAAGGACATTCATGGAGAGGATGCAAATGAATCAGGCAGATCGCTGCGGCGACTGTGCAAAGTTAGCCAGGTTGAAGGAGATCCTTAGTTGGTTTGACAATGAGTGGGAGATTTCGAGGATGGTGCGGGCCATGTGGCAATGTATGCGAAAGAGCGAGACGGCGACGATGAGGGCGGCGATGTACATGTACTCCTCGACGGCAGTCACGCCGCAGTCCTTCGAGTTCATCGAGTATCTCCTCTGGGCGATGGAGCAGACAGATTCGCCCGAGGCGACAGTCAGGAGGAGGTGGTGGGCATACAGGTCGAAGGTCGAGCACCCAGAGATAACGAATCGATCGAGTATGGTGTGCCGTTCGTGAGGGTGCAGAGCCAGCCGGAGCCACAGGAGTATTCGTTCTCCCACCGCAAGAGGAGGCCGGATGGCGCGACGTCGCTTCCCCGCCGTTCTCCACAGTTCCCTCGACGCTCGCCTCGTTTCAACGACGGCGGTAGGGTTTAAGGTAAGCTTCGCACTAACCTAATCTTCCACCTGCTCATGCTTACAATCGGTGACAGCTAATGAAAATCATGCTTACAATCAGTCTCCGAGTACTACGCCAATCACCCTAGAATAGCTCTGGACCTTTGGGCAAAGTTGTGACACAATGTACAAATAAAGAAAAATAGATTGGTGCTTCTTTCAGAAAAGAGTACTCCCTAGAAAACTGCCAATATAAGCTACTAGTATTTGGTTAGAGGATTTGCTGCCGAGAAAGATCCATCCACAGAGAGCGCCACACATCCCACTGGTGGTGGTGGTGGATGCCAATGCGTGCATGCAACATGGTTGGTGTCGGTAATTTTTACTTGGCACACCTCGCACTCTGCATATATGCCGGTTCCATACGTACATTTGTGCAGTTCCACCAAAATGCAGCTGAATAACCCTGTTTGCACAGATAATGAAAAATTGTGATTACAATATAGTGGCACTAGTTGATGAAACACACAAAATAAATACAAGAAAATATTGCGATAGTATCATAGTATGCCATGCTGCGAGGGCGAGATGGGCCTGACGCCTCATCTGATACGCCTCATCTTGGACATCGTCCCAAGTCTCCCAGATACACCTTACGCTAGTGATGAACATCAGCAGACAATGGCAGTACAAGGAGGCGCCTTGAGACATTCAAATCTCTATTTTTGTACATATCAACTAAAATTAAGCACCCGGTTTGCGAAACGCTTAAACATTAACAAAGGGACTAGTTGATGAAACATACTTTAACAAAGAGAAGCGCTTTCTTTATCTACATTGGAAATGAAATGATAGAGATGACACTCGCTCTATTTTAACTGTATTATTACTTCATTTTATCAGTGACACGGGTCGAGCAGGTGGCTTAACGAGGTGTACCGTAAGGCCGCAAGGATGGAGGCCGGGGTGCTTAGGTGGATGTCAAGCTGGCTCTTTCAGTCACCAACATGGATGGTTCAATTCATGGGACCTTTTGGTGCAGTTCACCTAAAATGAAGCAATGTCCCGTGAGCTAGCAGCTTCTTCTTCAATTTTTTAAGAAAAGGGCTCCATCCCCGGTTCCATTTCCATCAGAAAACGAACCCACTAAGCTTCTTTTTCATTAGTTGCAATAAAATTGAGCAACATCAGAAAACGAACCCACTAAGCTTCTTCTTCATTTTACCAGTGGCATTACATAAGAGTGGCTCGGGGCAACAAACATCAGAACAGGATATCTGGGTTGGTCCCATTTTTGTTCGGTATAGCCACCTTATACTGTGTGAGGCTAGCAAATCTAGTGCTATACTTACTCTGTTGACGTGTTCCCCAGTCCCCACTTTCTTTCCTTTTTCAACCAATAGATCGGGTTTATATTGAGTTTGTACTACGTTTCCCTTTATTTCCCTATTAGACCTAGAGACCAGTTGGATAGCCGCCTACGCTACTATTTGCCCCCATTATTTCCTCTTTCGACCCAGTCCTAGATTTAGGTAACAAATCCTTTCCCACCCCACCCCCTTTCTTCCTTGTTTGAACCAAGTAGTACTAGATTCGAGTGCATGAACTAGTTTTACCTCTTAAACGTAAAAAAATTAGGTGGTTTTCGAACAGCCGATCGATCCTATCTACGAGGGGCCTGAGAAATAGTAAAAGATACAAATGCAGCGACGTCAGGAGCTCGGGAAGTAGAGCAAGGCCGGTTTCGAAGGAAGTTATACCTGATGGTCGCCAGGATGTCGCTAGGTGGGCGGCGGGAGACCGGATCTGCCCACACTACGACAGCGAGGAAGAAGGGGTCGGAGGCCCTCCCTCGCCAGCGGTGCTTGGGAGAGAATGGCAAGGCAGGCTGATCGGGACGTGCCCAGCAGTGTGTAAGAGCCGTCGCCGAGGACGACTGCGTGAACGTTGCACCTTCTCACCTTCCCCGACGGAGAGGATCCGGCTGGATCTATGACCAGCGGTGAGCAGAGAGAGAGTGTGTGGCCACCGCTGTCGTGTTTAGATCTGGAGAGGCCGAGACAGTGTGAAGAAAGCAACACTAGCAAGCAAGCGCGGAGGCTCATGCCTATATAGTGGAGTAGTACTAGTTTTCTTTTGTCTACCGGAGCCGGCTTGACCTCGTCAATGACTATCGAGTAGTCTTCATGCACGTGGCTCGGAGGCGCAGTTGTCGTCATTTTGATCTGAAGCGCTGGATTATAACATATAACACGAAAAAATGCCACATGACAAGAAATCATAACCTCAGTGCCCAAAGGAGACAACATGAATCCCGACGGACAAACTAGACGAGGAACGAAGCTCAAATTAAAGATAAACTCGTAGAAAAGGGGTCCGTCGATAGATGTCCTAATTAACATAGCCGGCTTGACCTAGATGGCAGCCGAGTAGTCACTGCTCGTGCATGTGGCCCCAATGACTAGCCCAACTCAGTTGTCGCTGTTTAACTCTCACAGTGATCCGAAGCACATGACACCTAATTTTGCGAGATGACAAGAAACCTTTTTTTAGATTTCTCACCACAACTACAGCCATGTACAACACAGCCTGCATCGATATGTAGACGATAGCCAATCCAGGCGTGTCTGCTGGAGTCTGGTCACATGCATGGACGAACTGATCTTCTGTGTCTTGCAGGGATCGTCCAAGCACCAACGTAGTACTACAACACTTCTCTAGCACTATCGCTCGTCTCCCTCTTCTATTAAGTCACCCGACTTGCGGGGCCGGGGAGTGTGCCTATGGTCGGTTCTCAATTGCCGTCCCACATGTGTGTGCGAACGCAATATGACGCGCGTTCCATTCGGAGAGCAGCGTGCCAGACCGACCGACCGTCTGGGGTGCGACGCGAACGCGACGGGCGTGCTGTATACTCCGTACATGTGTACCGCCGTTTTCTAGACGCTTTGCTCCATGGCGCGGGCGCAATCCATGGATACAAAATTAGTATACTGTATACTATTTAAAAGTCGAGGGCGGGCTTTTCTCGCTGTAGGCGGCGGGCAGTTCTGCCTTAGTCGGTTCGACAGAGACGCGAAAAGACGAGGGAGTAGGCTATCGCAAACGAGGGGCTGTGTGATTTAACAACGAGTTATCACTGGACAGGTGGGGCCCGTGATTTGACTTGCCATTATCATTTTAACTGCAGCGCTTCGACCGTGAGTCTCACGATTCCTGACCACCTCCATACAGTGCCTCTCCCAATGCTCCACCATGTAGTAGAGGCTGGCTCTTGCATGAGAGCCCACTTCTCCACTTTTCCTTGCCTCTCTTTCCTCCATATATGCAAAATGCCATGTAAAGCGGCTATTGTACTTACTTGCTCCTCTGGTGCTTAAGCTTGCCACATAGGCATAAAGTCCGATGTGGCAAGTTAATCAAGAAGAGAGAGACTAGTTTGGTGACCCAAGGAAGAAACGGTGCTAAGCGCGTGTACCTAGGTGAAAAGACAATTTTGAGTCTATAGCTAATTAAATGAAGCAAACTTAGCAACACCATTTCATCGGAAGAGGTCACTCCTTGGCAAATGCAATAAATACCAGTACTCCCTGTGTCCCATAATATAAGAACGTTTTTGGCACTACACTATTGTAAAAAACGTTCTTATATTATGGGACGGAGGGAGTACGAAGAAATAGATAGAGAGGAGTAAAAAAAATATACACTTATAGCCAACCTTATAGCTAACCTTGTTGTAGTATGAGTGACTAAGTGATGACTATGTATGACATGCCAACATCGGATAGCCCTAACGCACCATGTTAAATCTCCATATGCGCGACCGGCGTCTTGCGCGACGGTCGTGGTAGGTGCGACCATGATACGGGGTGCTGGCAGCCCTTGGATCCGAGATCAAACGGTCGCATGCTAAGTTGCTGAAAATTTGCAGAATAACCCTCCCGCGGCAACCGGCAAATTTCCTCCCGCGTGCCGGAGTAGGTTTCTCGGTTTGCATGCGGGTTTAATGGAGGCGAGGAGGCGTGTTCAGCCGGGCGTGCAGTGGATGGCGCAGTACTATTTGATTTGACAACTACAACTAGTACGGAGTATATTATAAAAAACAAAGAAGAGTAGTAGAGATAGAGATAAGAATAGAGGAGCACCATCTACTGCTTCGTGGGCTACTCCTGCGCTCCATTCGGCGGCCGCAACATCCCCTACAACCACTCCCTCATGCGCTCCATTCGGCGGGCGCTGTTGACATTTCGGGAGCGCACTCTCGTGACTGCTAGCAGCCCCGACTTCACCGATTTATTTACTTCTTCCCGACCTCGGCAACCTCTTCCTCAACGACATGGGCGACAACCTCAACGCCAATGGTGCTGCTCCCGTTGCACCGTATGTGTTTCTGTCCTTCCTGTTCGAAATCGTGGTAGAATTCATGTTTCTACTCTGTGTCCTAGACTCGATCTGTTCTACTATGCTAGTCCGCATGATTAGTTTAATCTCTGTTATAGCTGTCATGATTTATTTTGTAGTATATCTCGTAGTAACTTGCTCATATATTCAACTGGGGGAACATCCCCTACAGCCACTCCCGTTTCATGGACGGCCTGGTCGATGCCTCCAAGGAGCCCTTCGTCTACTGCTATGAGTGCCCGGTGCCGTTTTGGGGCTCGCCGGCGGACATCGTGCATCACCTGACCCAGGCGTGAGATAATCACTATTGGCCCTTGGCGAAGAACATCAAGTACGAGACGTGCTACCTGTTCACCGTGCCGGATTCGCTGGAGGATCAGCGCCGCCTGCTAGTCTCGGAGGAGGACGACATCGTCTTGCTGTTGATCGTGGCCACCGGCGAGGCCCGCGCAGGCCGCCGCCACATCTCTGTAGTGTGCGCTGTGGGCGACGCCGCTTGATGTCGATTAATCGACACGAGGCCGATTTACGGGTGCGTGCTCACTATTACTACCCCTCGGAGGTACGTGGGCGGCGACACTAGCTACGTCAAGCTGACTTGGACTCTGCCGAGCTGGGACCTTCCCGCCGATGTGGACATGGAAGACGCATGGTATTATTTGACCCCCAACAATGTGCATGGGGACTCCAAGGAGGTTCACCTGGACATATGCATTACTAAGTTAAATGTTGATCATTAGTCTTCGCTCAATGTAATCCGCTGTCTAAGCATGTGGAGACTTCCATGCATGATCTTGCTCTATTGGAGTATCGTGCATGAATAAAAGTGTATCCATTTATGGTTTAGTCTAGAATCTTCCATATATGATTTTTTACTATAGTACTGGTGAAAGACTTATGATGAACCATTTCCTGCAAAGCACAATAAGAGTTATTTCTTCACAAGTTTTGGATGCAGGTTGAACAGTTGAACGCTTTTGTTTGCAAAAGATACTTTTTATCTATTTCACCAGGATGTTTACGAGCTCTAGAGATGAAATAATATCCGAAGAAACCTATCGATACATTACACATGAGATGACCCCACATCCTTTGTCAAAATAAACAATACCCCGATCAATGCATTTCACTCTTCCGCAGCAGACGGGCACTACACTAGTGTCAAAACGTTCTTATATTATGGGACGGAGGGAGTACGAAGAAATAGATAGAGAGGAGTAAAAAAATACACTTATAGCCAACCTTATAGCCAGCCTTGTTGTAGTATGAGTGACTAAGTGATGACTATGTATGACATGCCAACATCAGATAGCCTAACGCACCGTGTTAAATCTCCAAGAGCACAACCGCGTGAGCGACACGATGGTCGTGGTAGGCACGACCATGATACGGGCTGCTGGCAGCCCTTGGATCTGAGATCAAACGATCGCATGCTAAGTTGCTGAAAATTTGCAGAATAACCCTCAAGGATAGGATATTCACCCATAGGTCTAGAATCATGCCATGCAACCGTTCGATCTCACATCCAAGGGCTCTCGGAAGCCCGTATCATGGGAGAATTGAAAGCCACTACCCTGCCGTTCGCACGCTGGAAGTTCGCTCCTACTCGTCCCCGCACGTACTTTAATACTACTGCGGTTCGCTCCTAGTCGTCCCGTCCATTCACATTACCGCAGTTCCACTAATCCTAACCCTCCTCCCAAATCCATGGCGTCCCAAATCTCCCCGATCGGCGGTGATTATAAGGTCAGAACCATCACCGGCGATGAGTTCGACGTCATCTACACCCGTTCTTCATGACGGTGAAAGGATGCCTTTCTCGCTGTGATGCATGTTCGAAGACTCGGATGATGAGTGGGTCATTGGGCTAGATGTTGAGTACACCACAGTCTGGGGCGAGAGAAGGATCTAAAGGACGAAGAGAGGAAGAAGCCCGCTGTGATCCAGGTTTGCGTGCATGACTTATGCTTGGTCTACCACATATGCCATGCCGACGTTGTGTGCCAGGATTTTAAGGACTTCCTCGAGAGCAACCTAGTCAAATTCGTCACTGTAGACTTTGGTAACGACAAAGAAGTCCTGTGTCGGATAGGCCTCATTGTAGGCAACACCTTCGACCTCCAAAAGAACCGGCTGGTGTCGTCTCGTCAGCCTTCAATGCTGAACCTGGTAGGAGACATGGTTCATCCTTCGTACGGTAAACTGGAGAAACCTCCATACACGTTTCATCGTCATGCATGGCAGAGGAATGTACTAGATATAGACCACATCCACTACGCTGCAATGGATGGCTACCTTTGTTTCAATATCTACAAGGGTTGGATGAAGAGCAACAGCCAAGTTGGCGGTTCAAGCAAAGAAGTGTCGGCCAAGAGGAAGAGGGACAAGGACGAAGTCGAGGACGTGGACGAGGACTTCGAGTAAGGTGGCGATGTCGTTGCTCACTGGTGGTTCTAATGCAGTGTCTACCGGGATAATTGCAAAGTTTAATTTCAGGTGTGCTTAATTTAATTTGAGGGTGTGTTGTCTTTGAGCCCCCAATGAGAACTATGTTATGTTTCTTCTTGTTACTTTAACTCTTCAAGATGCATACATACTAGTATTTCTTACATTTCATATTTTAGTTGGTATAGTACTACCACTCGTTTCTTCACATTATATACGTTACAATATATATGGCCAACATCATATAGCCAAAGTTTAGTTGTCAAAGAATTTCGTGGTGCTTAGTTTTGTCAAAGAATTCCAGGGTGCTTAGTTTTATTTGAGGGGTGGGTTGTGCTGGACACCATTATTGTGACTAGCCTTTTTAATAGTACTATATGCATAATTTGGCGACCAACACTCTCTATATGTACCACCTATTTTAAAATTTCAAGTTTTGCTCCATGGCGCAATCCATCGATACTACTGTTGTACAAAAGTATACATTTTTTAAAAGGGCTAGAGGGCGGGGTAGTCTAGCTTGGTCGGTTTCACGAGAGGCGAGGGCCTTTGTGATTTGACGGCTCATTACTGCTGGAAGGCGAGGCCTTGTGATTTGACTGCTCGTATAAATGCGCCGACGACCTGATCGAGGAGGAGCAAAGAACCGTGCGGTATACTCAAGTTTTCCACTGGAGTAGTACTACAACGGAGGAGCACGAAACACGGCAGCCCAGTGCCATATGGCGATAAAAAATGATCTAATTTTCCAGTCATCTCATTGTTAGGGTTGTTCTATTCATTCCCTAAAAAAAAAACCATTGTACTATTCATGCCTCGCAGAGAACGTGACACGTGCGGCGAAACACCCGAAGCAAAAGATGAAACACAGCAGCAAAAGAAGAAGGAAGATTATCACCCCAAATGATCTAATTCGCCGCGGAGTCGTAACTGCTTCTTCATCGCCTCCACGACCTCCATCTCCTTGCGATTCTCCTCCGCCATCTTCTTCATTCTGTCCATGATGCGGGATTTCTCGTGAGCCTTCATCATCTGCTCCACGGCCGCATTACGTAACTTGACAAAGAGCCGGTGCTTGATGCGGAGCTTCGCCAACTCCTCCTACATTTCCATGACGAGGGCCTGCATCATCTTCATTGAGGAACTACTATTCTCATGCAGCTTCTTCTAGCCGGCGTTCTTCTCCTTCAACAGGTCGAGCTCGTGGCAGAGCTTCGCCTTGTCCTCCTGAAGTCGCGAGATTTCACGGTCGCCTTCTTCTCCGAGGCAATGCCCTTCTTCAGCAGCATCACCAAGCCGGGCGGTCAACTCCCCGCCGATTGAGCTCAGCAGGCATGTCGTCGAGGCTCTCCTTCAGCAACTCCATCAAGCCTTGGATGAACTCCTTCTGCTTATTGAGGTGCTTATTGAGCTAATCGGGCATGCCGTCGAGGGACAACGACTCCAGCTCCGCCGGCTTGGCATGTTAGCCTCCGCGGCTAGGGCGCTCCTGGGAGCCATCGCCTGCCCGTGAGAGATCTTTCGAGGTCTCTACGTGGCGGCGAGCCCTCTCTTTTTTTTTCTGCAGCGTTGGTTGCCGCTCCCTTGTTACGAGTAGTTCTCGACCTAGAGCTCTGCTCACCGGCCATGGCAACGACGGATGAAGAAGAAGCACTTATGAGGAGGAAAGGTAGAGTAATTTTTGGTTAGGTAGTTCCCTTTTTATAACCTAAGTACTAGCACTAGTACTAATACCTGCATAGTGGGAACACGTTCAGGTTTGGTACTTACTACTAGTAGGTGTGAGCAGTCTTTCGAATGTGATGGGAACAAGGTAAAGATTAATTGATGGTTTTGGTTTCGAGGCCCGAAACGGCTCCTGATGAGTTTAGCGGAACATAAATTTCAAGTACTACACTGCTCAAATGCGTAAATATTATGTTACTGTCCAAAATTGGCACAAAATACGAAGGAGACTAATGGAAGTACTACTTAGCAACCCACGATTTAACTACTCGCATGCTCCCAGTGGAGTAATAATGTCTTCCTTCCGCCCTCACGTCCACTCAATTTGCATGCCCTGTATTAATTGACCATCAATGAAGTGAACGAATTTACACGCATCAAATTATCACATGGGGTGGATCTTGGTACAAAATTGTGTCCGCCCGTGTACCCGCGTGTGCGTGCGAGGGAATGAGTGCGTGCGTGGTGTGCGTGCACATCTTCGCTTCGTGCATGTACCGCCAAGATGGCTCGGGGAGAAGCAGTACATTCTTATGGAACCAGCAGCACGTCACTGTGATCAATCCATGCAAGGAGGTCACGACAACGCCTCCACATGTGCCACGTGGCTTCATGAACTGTAAGAGAGACACTGTGTAGCGTGCCATTAGTATTCTAATTTACGTGTTTTGCACATACTCGAAGTACTAGTAAGGTACATGTGCATTGCACGCATCAGATTTTGCAACCAAATTATGAATAAATACCACACTATAGCATGTAAGCTCACGAGTCATATATGCCTGATGTAGCCCTTCGTTTAATTCTTATAGTTCATCTCATTCAACATCAATTAGAGGGTGCTTGGATACGTTTTAGTCCCATGACTAAAAGTAGTGAGATTAAAACATGCTAGCCTCATCCATGCTTGGATCCAAATACTAAGGAGACTAAAATCAAGTTAATGAGCATTTATTATCCTCCAAACCCTCCAATCCAGAACTCGCCCGTGTTAAAGGAGAGGAGTTAAATGGGGAGAGAGAGGACTAATCCACATTTTAGTAGGGGTACCCATGACTAAAAAAAATAGTCTCAAGACTAGTTTTAGCCCCTCTTTAGTCAGGGGTGCTTGGAACTTTAGTCTCTTAAAGAGACTATTTTTAGTCAGATTAAAATAAGTCCCTTGGATTCAAGCACCCTCTTAGTTTTTATTAAAAAAAGCTAAGAACGCGGGAATAGGAAAAACATGGGATTATAGTGGAATGTCGTCGTGAATCCTACAGGATTGTACGAGTGTTTGATTGTGCGTGGAAAAAACGCATAATTCTTTCAAAGAGGTTTGAGTGGATGGGAAGTTTCCTATGAAATCTAGTGCAAATGAATCATATGGAAAAATTCCTATGGTTTACAATCCTACGAATCAAACAACCAAGATAGGAAAAATTCCTAATGATTAGAATCCTCCAAAATTCCTTTGAGAATCCTTTGAATCAAAGAAGCCCTTAATCTATTTTATGATCCATGGAATTGTGCGTTGTAAAGCATAAAGTAAAAACAAATAATGGCAATTCAACTAGAAAAAAAGTTTGGGCAGTTATGATACGGAAGATTATAGAACAAAAGAGAACCACTGTTGTTTTGAGGTTTGTGCATTATGCTTAAGTTCAACCATGGAGTCTGCTAGATTGTACATGTGGAAAAATCCGGTGGGGGGCTAGAAGCTGGTGCGAGGGGCCGAGTGGAGGGAGACTATGAAGGAATGCACAAGTGTGAGATCGATATTTAGAGAGAGGGGGCGAACACGTGCTTATTTGTTGCACGCAGATGGAGCCATGAAAATAAATGAGCTAGGGGCCAAGCATTGCTAATCCTTTACAAGGAGGGTCAATTCATTAAATTAAACCTTTTTAGCAGCAATTGTCTAATGATCACATTCATATTAGCCTCGATATATAGTGATGTTAGGGGAGGGGCAGGGGCCCTTCATCGCCTTGTCTTTGCCATTGTGCACGTCCCGAGAGATGAAGCGGAAGGCATGGATGATGAGAGGGACGTTGGATATATAATTAATGTGGGTGTATTAGCTATATATTTTAATCCTATGTAGAGAGGTATAGATTGATCGATGTGGACGTGGGAAAGAGGGTGAGACCTCACTGGATATATCGATTGATCGGTCTGTGTGGAAAACTATGAAAGACCTAGCTATATACACACATACATAGAGGAACATTGATCTTTGCGCATGCACGCGTGAGAGATAAAGAATGCCCGATATGATGGAGAGGGGGATGTGTGTGGGTGTGTGCCTTCATGGGAGATCGACCTGAAGAAAAAGATTGCATGCGTGCGATGGATAATGCCGACTGGTAGTGTGTGTGCATGCATGCACGAGAGAAAGTTAGTGGTACAATTATAAAGAGAAGACTACTGTGTGGGTGTAAAAGAATAGGTGAGGTCATAATCAATGTAAAGTTGAATTCAAATATTTGAATAAGAGATCCTGATGTTTGAAACCCATGCATGCGTGAATATAACGGAGATCTGCTGCGGTGTGGTTTGGAAGCGAGCATGTTGTAATGTATACACATTGAACAAGGTCAGACTGATTTGAATTTGAGATACCGATGGCAGACATCATTTGGCCACGGCGCATCTGTGCATGGACACACTATTCTAATTGGAGATGATGGGAGGCTTTGCATCACATATCTATATCTATACCCCTATATATATATTATATTATATATTTTTTATATTGTGTGCGGGTAACTTTAACTTTGAAAGATGGTCGTTGGATGAGGCGAATCCGATGGTCCAAAGATAGAAAATTTGAGCACTATTGGCCGTTGGATATCATCTAGATTCCACCAGATTTCGCCACATGTATAATCTAGAAGACTCCATAGTTGAACTTAAGCATAATGCACAAACATCAAAACACAAGCACTTCTTATTTGTTCTAGAATCTTCCGTATCGAATTGCCCAAATGTTTTTCTACATGATTTGCCATTATTTGTTTTTACTTTATGCCTTACAACGCACAATTCCATGAATCTTAAAATAGATTAGCTTTCTTATAAAAACTAGATGATTTTGAATGAAATGAACTATAAGAATTAAACGAACATCTACATCATTCATATATGACTCAAAGCTTGCATGCTATAATGTGGTATTTATTCATAATTTGGGTGCCAAATCTCATGTGTGCAATGCACGTGTACCTTACTCTAGTCTAAATGGTGTTTGTGTGTGTGTTGTGCGTGTTGAGGTGCAAATTGTCTTTTTTTGGGTACACGTTAAGCTTGTTCTTCCGAAATTTCAAGCCGCGCCTTGTTATGCCAAAAATTCAAGCTAGCGTCTCTGTCTATCGTGCTGCGAAACTCCCGCCTCTTCAACCCGCGCCTTGTTAGCCCGAAATATTTAAGATATATCTTTGTCTCTTTGTGCTCCGACAACTCCCTCCATCTCAACCCGCGCCTTGCTATTCCGAAATTACAACGCGCGCGAAAACTCCCACCTCCTGTGAAATCCCGACACGTGAAATGCCCGTGGTACCCCTGAACCGAAAGAACTGCCTCAAATCGGTGGGGGGTACTTCCGTAACTTACCCCACATTTCGGACAAGCGCGTCTCCAAATGGTTCCCCACTGCCATCCCATCCGCCCACCCATTCGTACATCGAGGCCGCGAAAACCCGCGACGAAACCCCACACCCTGCTCCGTCCGCCACCCAGCCGGAGCCTCTTCCCCGACGAGGGCGTCCACAGCAACACCTCGACGTCCCTCATGCACCGTACCGGATGAGGATCCGTCGTCAATCTCATCGTCCCGCCGGTTCAGCCACCCCGTCCTCCACCTCCAAGGAGCTGCCCTGACATTCCCCTCGTCTTTCGCGCCACCTCCATTCCCACATCGCCGTCTTCACCTGCACCACCGGAAGAGCATCATCATCACCGTTTCCTCGGATGAAGCTGCGGCCTAATCGGCGCCACCAATGAGGTTGTACACTAATCGCCGCATTTTCTTGTTGATTCGATCTCACGGTGCTGCCGGCACTCAGTCCCGAGCCGACACGGTGCGGCTCCATCCACGGCGGCGTCGCAGGCCACTTCCTCCACAGCGTCGCTCCCTCGGCGGAGACGTCCACATCAGTAGGAGCTGCTGCTGCTTTAGCTCTCGCTCGTGCTGCTGCTCTGCTCTTGCTCTCGGTCCCTGCACAGTGCGCTCTTGCTATTGCTCTTGCTTTCGCTGCTGCTCGCTCTTGCTCTTGCTCTTGCTTGCGATGCTGCTCCGATTTAGCTACACTTGATCGAATCGACTTTTGGGTCGATCGATTTTCAGGGGGTGGGGGGCTCATGGGGTGAAGGAAGAACCAGCCGCATCGGGGAGGGGGGCTCGCCGGAGAGGTACCCCACTATCTATCTTAGGGTTCAGGATGTGGGCGGTGGTCGCCGGCGGTGGCGGGGCGGTGGCGTGGGGATCACCGGAGAAAAATCTCGGCACGTGAGGGCCTAGAGGGATGGCCGGGGCGGCGGCGGACCGGCGGTGGGGAGTGTTTTGAGGCGGCGGGGGCTGCTTTGTTTGGCGATGGTGGTGGCGGCTCGGGGTGGAGGTTGAAGATGAACCGCAGGCCCTTGATTTCGTATCCTACGGCTGTAAAATCGACTGACCAGAGATGAAAAAGTCAGTCGACCGACATGTAGCCTCACCTTGCTAGTGCGTTCAGTTTCGACAGCAAAATTCAGTTTCGACAGCAAAATTCAGTTTCGACAGTTCAATTCAGTTTCAACAGTTAAGTTCAGTTTCGACAGTTAAGTTCAGTTTCGAAAGTTAAGTTCAGAGATGAGCGGCTGATGTATTTTACATCTAGCACTTTGTGGTTATGTATTTTACGTCATGTATTGGAGATGCTATTAGAATTCCACTCAGGTTAACGTTGTTCATTGTCTCTCTTGTCCTGCTTCAGCCTCGGTGTCGTACAACTCACCGGAGCTGCTCCAACGACGAAACCCTCCATCACAGCGGAGCAGTACCTCGGGCTCCATCTCTAGACGCCTAAGATCTTCTTCCCCTCCTTCTACAGCAAAGTCAGCCGGAGCATCCTCACCGGCCAACCCAATGACGCTGAGATTGACATGGCTTCGCCAAAGAGGTTGTACACTTGTTGCATCTCTTTTTTACTCTACATGTTATATATATTGTCCACTGAGCACTCGTAGTAACGGGAAATACGATTATTTTATCCTACTATATGACAAGCTGTGAGGTACCAGGCAACTTAGCTATCCGTGATGGACTCTCTTGAATGCCATCATTATTTATCTCTGCGCGTTTGAGCTGTGCATTTGTCGATGGGCCTGGGAGTTGAGCTAGTATGGCAAAGGGCTCGGGTCCAAAGTAATAGAAGTAGCACAAAAACATTTTTTAGTGTAGGATTTTCCTTGCTCAAGCCTGCCTACTAGAATCGCTTGATGCTTGAAAGGAAAAGTGAATGAAAAACATAGGAATTGGAAAGTTTCCTATGGTACTACTTTTCATGAATTTGGTGCAAAGGAATGGAGCAAAGGAAAACTGTAGGATTTGTTCCTTTAGTGTCTCCTTGAAAGAACAACTGTAGGAATTCTAATTTCCACTTCTCCTCCTTTTCATATTCCTATTCATCAAGCACAAGACTAAGAGATAGTAGCATAATAGCATTATAACCGTACATTTTCTTGTGTTTGACTTAATCTCACCATGATTTTTTTGCATCCTGTGATCTTCCAATTGTTGTGAATCAAACACCCAGATTGGCAGAAATCCTGTGTTTTAAAATTTTCTGTTTTGCACGTGCATTCCTATCCTATTCCTGTCTATTACCTATCCCTGCATTGTTAGAATCCATAAATTCAAACAAGCCCTTACTCAATTACTTCTTTTACAGATATGTGTCAAAGAAAACCTTGTGTGGTTTGTCCTGCTCCTGCGGCCATGTTCCACCCCAGCTCATTTGCTCCAATGACGGAAGGGTTCACCACGGCGAGGGATCCGCTCTCGGACTGTCTTTCGCCGCCTCGAGATCTTCTTCCTCGCCGACCCACGACATAACTGCATTACCATCGTCAATCGAAAGCAGATGACCTTGAGGACTACACGGGTCCGCAGAGAGGTCGCACTCTTCCGTGCTTCGCTACGTTACGCTGGCCGCTTAATATGATGGCATGCTACATTATCGTCGTGTTCACCTATTAGACTCGAAGTCAGGTCCAAACTAATCTGAAACTTGAGTTTTTAAATGGTTGTGGGGTACATATTGGGGCAGCAATCGGTACTATCATCTACTATCTGGTTAATCTCCGGTGTCTACTATGAGTTTCATGTTGGGTGCAAACAAACATTAAAGGAGCCATTATCTGTATTTTTTAACTAAAGCTATTATCTGCCTGCTATCACTGGTTTTGGGTCTATCCACAGTTTGCTACCATCACTCTGGATTTGTGCATGCACTCCTTACATAATCTCACTATGTTTTATTCCTATGCATGCCAGTTATTGTACACAATGGAACTGATCCTGTAGAGAAAAAGAGACGAGCCTTGCGTGGCAATAAAATTTCATGCATACATCGTTCCATGGTGGGCGCAAAGGAAGCCCCCCTCCACCCCTTTCGGATCGTAATCAAGAGGAAGATAACTGTTCTGAGGGGGATTCAGAAGGAGAAGACCACTCCTATTTACCCCATGAGGTCTTCGCTCTAACTTGGCATGATGATGTTGGTAATATCATGCATATGGTGCCTTGCATTGCTTACTGTATACATTAAAGATGTCATCTGCTTAGTTTAGACATGCTTTGTGTCAATGCCATCTGCTTAGTTTCTTTATCGTATATGTGAATCTTGCAATGCCATCTTGTCTAGCCAGGCATCATATATGTGAATTTTGCAATGCCACCACAGTTAGCCACCATATTATATGTGAATTATATCATGCCATCATTTTTTATTACGTGTTAAATTTGTCAACAATTTTAGTACATTCAATTACTCTTCCTGCATCAGCCATTCGCACGCAGTCATGGAAAAATCTGGAGTGGAAACAAGGTCTTGAGAGCAGACAATGCTATCTCGGCAAACGCATGTCTTCTTGGTTACCGATAGCTCCTCGAGGAGGATTCAGAGACAGATGACCAGTCATATTCCCCGAGGTGCATGCCCTAACTTGGCAGGTTATGTTGCTCATATCGTGCGTATGGTATCTTGCATTGCTATGTCATTTGCTTAGTTTAGACATGCTTTGTGTGATGCCACCTGTTTAGTGTCTAATTACCATATATGTGAATTATGCAATGTCATCTTGTTGCAAGACATTATATATGTGAATTATGCAATGTTATCTTGTTGCAAGGCATTATGTATGTGAATTATGCAATGCCATCCGTTTAGGCAAGCAGCGTCATATATGTGAATTATATCATGCCGTCCTTTTTTTTTGTATTTCTCATTGCTTTTGTCGACAATGTTTGTATAATCAATCGCTTCTTCCTGTGCATCAGCCATTTGAATTGGTGATGGAGAAATGGAGTGAAAACAAGGTCTTCAGAGCAGACAATGCTACTCTTGAAGCAGATATCTTCTTTGGTTAAAGATAGGTCTTGAGAGGAGGATTCACAGTGCAGATGACCAGTCCTATTATCCCCTAAGGTGTATGCTCAAACTTGGTGGTTATATTACTCATATAATGCATATGTTGTATTGCAATGCTTAGTTTTTACATCATATACACAATATTGAATGCCATATCCTTAGTTGACACATCATATATGCGATTGCCCTCTACTCACTTCCTTAGTATATAAATCATATATTTGAAATTATGTCATGCTATCCTGTTTAATTAGCCATCATATATGTGAAATTATGTCACGCTATTACATTTGCTTAGACAACATAAATGTGAATTATTTCATGCCCTGCTTTTCTTCCCTACTATCCATTGCACTGTCTCATCTTACAATGTCTGTACATTCAATTACTTTTCTTGTTTATCAGCCATTTCAATTGGAGGGAGTGATGGCAGATTCTGTGGGAGTAAAACACGGTCTTGAGAAAAGATCGTGCTACATGTCGATGCAGATAGAACCACAGTTGTACTTGCCCAAGAACCAGCCCCACCACACATAACCCACACTCATGCAGATTGTACCCCTACCCAGTTGGACAGAGAACCAGCTACACCCCTTCTAACCCCAACCCCAGCAGATAGACACCCAGTTCCCGTTGGCACAGCACCGTCTCCACCACAGAGCACTCAAACTAGAGCAGTTAGTAAGGCAACTGCAGTGCCCAAATCACGAGGACCACCACTCCGAACCCGAAGTCAACGCTTAAAGCAGAAGAATAATTGTTCTTAGGTCAGGTTCCGTAGCTATGGTTCATACTACTTTGCTCTTGCATCACTGTATTTACTGATACCAACCAATTTCAAATTTGAAGGATGCAATTGAAACTCCAATGGCGCAACCGGTATGTTTTAAACCTGTTTCTTCAACGTGTTTGGCTGTTTGCTGTTGTAACTAGCTCTATGTTGATTTTAGTTTCAATTGAATAAACAGTTATGTTCTCATGCCATGCACATTACAAGTGTTGTTATTGTGTAGTTTCCCACACTTATATTCTGTCTATGCTGCTTTGTCTTAAATAGATATGATTCGAACTGTATCTATCTTGATTTGGAAACATAAACTATAATTATATAGACCATACAGTGACCATACTACATAGATATATGTTTGTTTCATGCTGTTATCCTGTCCACCTTACTACTGAGCTGGTTTACCAAAATGAGTTTCATATACTAAATTGTAAACCTGAGATGTGTTTGTTTGTTTCTCTTTAGAACGCGGATAAAATATTGGAGAAGAGTACCCTGTTATGCAATGGTAAAGGAAGTAATATAGATAAGGTTCAAGATAGTGAGACATCACTGTTGATCTCCAAGAAAGCTGATAAAAACTATATTGAAGACACTAAGACAACCCCAAAGTCCTGTCTTGATGTAGTGTTCGAGTTACTGGCTACCACTGCTGGCACCAGCTCTTCGAACTCTTTGCCTGAATCAATTCAGCTTCTTGAGTCTCAACTTCAAGTTGAAAGACATCGATCAGATGTTATGCGACAGGAAGCCGAAGGACTGAGGAAGTCCCTGCAGAATTCAGATGCATACTTTCTGGTGCAATGACAATATTTGGAGGACTTAAGCGAGAAACAAGAGAAAGTTAATAAGCTTGCTAAGCATCTTGCCAAAGCATTATGGGTACCTGTGATATTGTTTCTTGAGCTCCTCTGAAGTGGTTTCGATTACGGACTTGTTTTGTTGCTTGGCGTTTATATCTTTGTTGTGTTCCCTATATTTGCACCGGTGGCGAACTTTGATGCCCATGGATGTAATATGTGTAATAGCCGTGATAGCCTAGTGTAAGTTGCTTGCTTATTTATTTCCTTGTTGTCTTGTTTATTTGTTTGCTTGTAGTCAGTGCAGTTCTTTTTCTACGGTTTGCTAGTGGCTGCAATAACCTATTTTTTTAAACTAGGCCACAATAAACACCGCAGTAGTGACACTGGGCCTACGGGCCATAGAAATAGTGGGCCTTCTATGGGCCGTAGAAACAGTGGGCCTTCTACGGGCCGTAGAAACAATGGGCCTTCTACGGGCCGTAGAAACAATGGGCCTTCTACGGGCCGTAGAAACAATGGGCCTTCTACGTGCCGTACAAACAATGGGCCTTCTACGGGCCGTATCATCAATGGGCCTTATAAGGGCCGTGTGATCGATTGGCCAAACATGGGCCAAACAGACCGCATTCTGGTTGTAAACAGGCTAGAGTTGGAATCGTCCGTTCATGGGCCGACCATAACGGGTCATCGTTAATAGGCCGTATTTGATGACGCTATGAAAATGGCCCAACGTATTAACGGACCACAAACGGGCCGACTATAACCACGAGCTGAATTTGGCCCACAAGCAGAAAATGACAGTAATGGGCCGTAAGTAAACGAATGCTGGAAATGAGCCCAAGAATAAATGGGCTCTGAGAAGGCCGAAAGATAACATGGGCTGGAAAAGTCCCAATGGAATAACGGGCCGTTAATGGGTATAAAGTGATACACTGTTCTATACGGGCCAGTTTCACCACGGGCCGTTAATGGGTGTAAAGTGATACACTGTTCATTACGGGCCAGTTTCACCACGGGCCATTAATAGGCCAAGAGTTACATAGGGCCTCATATGGGCCGAAGACGCGTCATGGGCCATACATGGGCGGTGAAAACGGTGGAAGATGGCCCAGATGACGCTACTGGGCCTAATTCGAGTAGGGCGTAACGGGCTTTGGATTAGCGGGCTGTAAATGGGCTATATGCGAACAGGCCGTTAACAGGCTTTCCATGGGCCGGCCCGCCACCTTTTGACCAAGTCAAACGGGCTGGCCTTCTCACAGCAATGGGCCTCTATTGGGTCGTGCCACGTGTCGACGTATCATAGGCGCCTTCTGTCCAATGAGTGGATGACATTTGTCCCAGCGGTGAGCCGACACGTGTTTCCTCCAGCCAATGATGATTTTACACGTGGAAAATCCCCATTGGTCGGGGCTGTTAACGGGTTATCGGATCCAAAACCCGACCCGATAGCGTAATGGCGTTAAGATTACGGTGGATGCCACGTGTCGGTCACCCTTGACGAAAGCACTTCGTGACGCGATTTATCGTCATGGAAGTGGACACTTCCGTGATGATAATTTTCGTAATGTCATGGAACACTTCTACGACAAAGACGGTATGACTATCTTGATTACATCATAAATTTGTCATGGATGTACATGCATGACAGAAAAAGTGACCTCTTGTGACAAACACGTATCATCACGGAAGTGTATTTTTTTGTAGTGACTATTTATGTGTGTTGCTGGTGCGGCAGGAAGACATCACAAGATGTGTACCACGGTATGGTCATCCAGGACACACTTGCACTTGAGATATTACTTGTAGTTGATCAAGAAGGTCCAACAAGAATCAATGTCATTTCTGCGCCGAAATTGGCAGTGGTGGGATACTCGTCTGACAAATACTCTGAACTTGTTATTGGATCCACACCCGTTCAGGTACAACAGCCGCCTTCTACCTCTCCTTCTACAAATTAACATTATTTCTAATTTTGAAGATGTTTGTTCATCTGTCATTCAGAAAATGATTCCGAGAAGCTTGACCTCGAAATCTGCGCATACAGTTGAAGGTCTTGGCACTAGAATCTATTGGGCCCGACCTGGAGCAAGTTGTCAGTTTCCTGAGATGCTTTCCGTGCCTGGAGAAGCTATATATTGAGGCGATGTTCCTTTCCTGTTAAATGTTAACCATAAGGGAGTTCGATTTGTGACACCTTTTTCCAAGTTTACAATGACAATGTACTATGATTTCTGAAGGTTCTTTTGGAGGATTTCAGTACATACATGTCCCCCCCCCCATATTGGTTGCTTGATCCATATGGTTACTATCAATAAGCATTTCTCCTTTGGATTCATCTGGACTAGTTTTCTTAGGGAACTTTTCATCCACTCTAACCTCTTGTGAAGAAGGCTACATTTTTCTAGAATGTAATCAAACACCCATGTTAATCATGTCAGATCAAAGATGGCATGCTAGTGCATTTTACAAATCCTGCAAACCAAATAGCTAGGCATGTAGTAATGTTCAAAACTGCATGTAGGCACTAACACATTTTCTTCTTTTGCAGATAAGATTAGGCCCAGTGGTGGATAATGTGATACAGTATAACAATCACGTCGAATGCCTAGATCTGCATCTCTCAGATATTACTTTGAACTCCTACCGAGTGACCTTACCAGAGATTATATTCATGTGTTCTTTCTTCTCGAGCAAGGGTCTTTGAAGGAAATGAGGTTTGCCCTACATTTATTTCGCAAAAATGAATGGTTTGTTGATCGGCGCCGGCGCCTGCGGCAGAATGGAGTAGGCTCCATAAATGTTGAATTTCATTTGGAACTTCAGATGACAGAGTAATCAGAAGTCATCGTGTCAACCCCATACATGACTTCTCAGTGGCTGACCCCTTTGCAAAAAATGTGACGTTTCGAAGCCAGCCTTAGAAGCGGTGATATTAGTTTGAACCTGTCTGATATCCATGTTCAGCGGATCAGCGCGAGCGTTTGCAGCTGATGAGCTCAATTTCATTTCTAATATCAGTTTGAACCTTGTAATCTTCGAATTTGAGCCATATAACTCTGGAATTTGAACCTTATAACATTTCGAGCTTTTGTGGTACAATCGTTGAAATGGCATCCTATGAGACTCATATATTGCTAGCACTATTTTGACCTTAATATGCAATGGTCTTAGATTTTATTAACCATTCTCGAATTAGTTTACCTTGTCGATCTCACATCACATGGTCTGTATAGCTAACTCGACTGCGATCTTCAACATTATTGCACACAGTTGGTTTCTTCCACCGTGTGCACTTTAGAGTGCAGAATTAATTATCGCACTCGAGTGTCCATCATCACCCTTCTGTGTAACTTTGACCTCATCACCCAAGGGTAAACTTATGACCGAAGTCATTCCACACACTTTGTTTTTACAAAGCTTTTTGCCAATAAACGCCCACGATTTGTCCCTCTTCTAGCCGACGCGTGGCCAAACTAGCCGGGTGGGAAGCTTGCACGGTAAACAGCACGGTAGCGCAGGAACAGGCTCATCGACGATACATTTGGCGCCTCTTCGAGCCCACACGTGCGGTGCGATGTTGTCAAGCGTGCACCGGAATCCTCCGCTATGAACGCCATGACAAGACATGACGATTACAGGCCGGCCGACCCTCATTTATTACAACAGCCATTTAACCTACCCTTGTGTCTCTTCAACCTTTCGATCGCGCCCCACCATTGCAAGAAGCACACCCACCACGAGAAAGTCTTAGAGGGTATCCAGCGCGGCTCCAATGGCGCTCCGAGCGGCTGCCGACGACGAGCAGTGGTTCACCATGCGTGCCGTGGTGGACACTCATAGAAGGTTCATGGACCTCTCGGTGGTGTACACCAACGGCCCGGTCTGGGCGGACCACTCCATCCACATCATGGAGCTTTTTATTGCCGAGGAGAAGTACAAGGTGGTCGGGTTTGACCTCGAGTACACCCGCGCTTGTGACGGGTCTTATCCCAAGGTCGCCATCGCCCAGATGTGCGTGCGCCACCACGTCCTCGTCTACCACTACTGCCTAGCCACAAGGACTTGCGAGCGTTTCGCCAGGTTTGTCAACAACCCCCACTACATGTTCGCTACGGTGGACATCACCAACGATGTAAAGGCGCTCAAGAATTCGGGCATCGCCTGCCAGAATCTTGTCGATATCCAGGGCCAATACAAGATCAGGGGCAGCAAGGAGCATGAGAAGGACTCACTGGTTCACCTGGCCAAGGCCATCATCGACCCCTACTACAGAGACATGAAGGATTCATGCAACAAGGACAAGCATGCCTGGCACTCGGCCTGGATGGAGAAACTCGACAAAGCTCACGTCGTGTCTGCTGCCAAGGAGGCGCATACCACGAGCTACATTGTCATGCACAGCGGATCATTGACATGAGGAAGCCCTCCTTCCCCAAACGGCTAGGGATCCAACCGAAGCGGAGAAATGGCAAGCGTCGTCGCAACAATAAGTAGATGATTAGATCCTCGCTTTCTCCTACTTTAGTATGCATGTAATTGCTTACTTTGGTGTGTGGAAATGTTATGTGTGTAGTCACTTGTGTAATTGTATGCTTAATTTGGTTATGCAATGCTGTCTTTTTAAGTATATATGTTGATGCTCTGTAGACAGAGCATAGATGTTGTGCGGACAAAGAAAATCACATCGCAAACGGACTAAACAATGGAACCCGTCGGTGATGTTTTCATCAATCACTCACAATTGTATACCAGCAATCGTTTGCTCACAACACACACGACTTGTTAGCAGTAATCGTCTGTGTTGTTATCGGTCTTCGCACACTTTTTCGGTTACAGACCTCTTTGCCTCGTATCACACACATCTTGTTCATATGAACCATTTCTGTTCTCATGTCTCAACGCAAACAGTTCATCCGAGTGAATTGCGTGCCGTATATCGCACACACCTTTGATCTGGCTGACCGTTTCTTTTGTGTTGCCTGATCACAAACAGTTCATCTGAGTGAAACGTATGCTATACATCGCACACACCTTCATCTGGCTGCCCGTTTATTTTGTTCCTCCTCATCGCAAACGGTTAATTGAGCTGAACTGTATGCCCTGCATCACACACGCAACTAAAGTCTGAATCGTGTTTGATGCATCTTCCATCGCAAACGTTTTGCACCTTTTTGGACGGTTTTACACCACCGCTTGCGGTATGGCATCGCACCTGATTTAAATCGAAGGGTCTCTGATCGTAGTGTCGCGTTAGCAGCATCCTGCAGTAGTGGGGGTATATGGCGGATCCACTGTAGGCGGCTGCGGGGTGCGAAATCGACGCCATCATCATCACCAATGATCCTCACATCGAGGGAGGGTCAATCTTCATCAACATCTTCACTAGCACCATCTCCTCTCAAACGCTAGTTCATCTCTTGTATGCAATCTTTGTCCCAAAACCTCAGATTGGTACCTGTGGGTTGCTAGTAGTGTTGATTACTCCTTGTAGTTGATGCTAGTTGGTTTATTTGGTGGAAGATCATACGTTCATATCCTTAATAATATTTATTACCCCTCTGATCTTGAACATGAACATGCTTTGTGAGTAGTTACGTTTGTTCCTGAGGACATGGGAGAAGTCTTGTTATAAGTAATCATGTGAATTTGGTATTCGTTTGATATTTTGATAAGATGTATGTTGTCTTTCCTCTAGTGGTGTTATGTGAATGTCGACTACATGACACTTCACCATGACTTGGGCCTAGGGGAAGGCATTGGGAAGTAATAAGTAGATGATGGATTTCTAGAGTGACAGAAACTTAAACCATAGTTTGTCGTTGCTTCGTAAGGGCTGATTTGGATCCACATGTTTCATGCTATGGTTAGATTTATCTTAATTCTTCTTTCGTGGTTGCGGATGCTTGTAAGAGGTGTTAATCATAAGTGGGAGGCTTGTCTAAGTAAGGAAAACACCCAAGCATCGGTCCACCTACATATCAAATTATCAAAGTAACGAACGCGAATCATATGAGCATGATGAAAACTAGCTTGACAATAACTCTCATGTGTCCTCGGGAGCGCTTTGCTTTATATAAGAGTTCGTCCAGCACTGGTACATAGAGTTGCTATACAAACGGGTTTTAACCCCTTTTCATGACGGCATTCTGGACCGTTGCCAAGTGAGTGTGTGCGATAGGGGGGTCCTTCCCACACGACCCAAAAACCGCCGGGGATAGGACCTCCGGTCACACACGCTGGGCAAAATGAGATCATGTGCAACGGGCGAGCGATCAAATACAATTATACAGGCCCAATTGGTTCCGATCATAAGTACATCCCACACAGTAAGTCCCAGACAAACATTTCCTTTTGTATGTACATTCCACATAGTCATTCCAAGGAATACATTTCCGTTCTTATGTACATCCCACGCAGTCAATCCAAGAAGTACATTTCCGTTCGTATGTACATCCCACACAGTCAGCCGAGGGAAAACATTTTTGTTTGTATATACATCCCACACAGTTTTATGTATAGCCTAGTGTGTGATAGGTGTAACGATCACACACGCTCTGCCTCGGTTAATGATACGTCTCCAACGTATCTATAATTTATGAAGTATTCATGTTGTTATATTATCCTTGTAGGATGTTTTATATGCATTTATATGCTATTTTATATGATTTTTGGGACTAACCTATTAACCTAGAGCCCAGTGCCAGTTTCTATTTTTTCCTTGTTTTCGAGTATCGCAGAAAAGGAAAACCAAACGGAGTCCAATTGACCTGAAACTTTACGGAGCTTATTTTTGGACCAGAAGAAGGCCATGGAGTAAAAGAGTTGGACCAAAAGGGTCTCGGGCTTCCCACGAGGGTGGGAGGTGTGCCCAACCCCCTGGGCGCGCCCCCTACCTCGTGGCCGCCTTGGAGACCCCCCTGACTTGTTCCCGATGCCAAAACCTCTTATATATACAGGAACCCCCAGAACATAACCTAGATCGGGAGTTACACCGCCGCAAGCCTTTGTAGCCACCAAAAACCAATCGGGACCCTGTTCCGGCACCCTGCCAGAGGGGGGATCCATCACCGGTGGTCATCTTCATCATCCCGGCACTCTCCATGACGAGGAGGGAGTAGTTCACCCTCGGGGCTGAGGGTATGTACCAGTAGCTATGTGTTTGATCTCTCTCTCTCTCGTGTTCTTGAGGTGGTACGATCTTGATGTTCGCGAGCTTTGCTATTATAGTTGGATCTTATGATGTTTCTCCCCCTCTACTCTCTTGTAACGGATTGAGTTTTCCCTTTGAAGTTATCTTATTGGATTGAGTCTTTAAGGATTTGAGAACACTTGATGTATGTCTTGCATGTGCTTATCTGTGGTGATAATGGGATATCACATGATCCACTTGATGTATGTTTTGGTGATCAACTTTGCGAGTTCCGTGAACTTATGCATAGGGGTTGGCGCACATTTTCGTCTTGACTCTCCGGTAGAAACTTTGGGGCACTCTTTGAAGTACTTCACTACAAAAAAATACACTTCCGTGATGATACGTGTTTGTCACAGTAGGTCGCGTTTTTTGCCATGCATGTACGTTCATGACAAATTTATGATGTAATCAAGATAGTCATACTGTCTTTGTCAGAGAAGTGTACCATGACATTACCAAAATTATCATCACGGAAGTGTCCACTTCCATGACGATAAATCGCGCGTCACAGAAGTGCTTTCGTCAAGGGTGACGGACACATGGCATCCACCCTAACGGAACACCGTTAAGCTATCGGGTCGGGTTTTGGATCCGATAACCCGTTAACAGCCCCGACCAATGGGGATTTTCCACGTGTAAAATCATCATTGGCTGGAGGAAACACGTGTCGGCTCATCGTTGGGACAGATGTCATCCACTCATTGGACGGAAGGCGCCTATGATATGTCGACACGTGGCACGGCCCAACAGAGGCCCATTCCTGTGAAAAGGCCGGCCCAGTAAAAATTAGCAAGCCAGCCCATATAAGGCCTACTTGTGTCAGGTCCATTTAAGCCCACGGCCCATACGAGATGTGCCAATTCGACCCGTCAACGGCCCGTTAAAGATTTGACACCATTGCAGCCCATCGTCAGTTCGAGCCCGTTAACAGCCCGCTATATATTTGGGCTCAATATTGGCCCGATGAGATTTTGGCCTGTTAACGGCCCATTTAATGGATGGGCCAATTTTCAGGATGTACATCTTTCGGCCTTTTAGCGACCCATTTAAATGTTGGGCTAGTTTACGGCCTGATGTGTCTTTCAGCCTGTTGACGGCCCATAAATATGATGGACCATTTGTTGTCGGACCTGAGTTTCGGCCTTTTAGCGGCCCATTTAAGTGTTGGGCCAATTTTCTGGCCGGTGTCACTTTCGACTGTTGACGGCCCATAAATCAGTTGGGCCATTTGTAGTCGGACCTGAGTTTTGGCCTTTTAGCGACCCATTTAAGTGTTGGGCCAATTCCAGGCCCTGTGTGCCTTTCGGCCTGTTAACGGACCATAAATGAGTTGGGCCATTTGTAGTTGGACCTTAGTTTTGGCCTTTAACGGCCCATGCCCTTCATGGTCCAATACCAGCCCGGTTTCTCATTCGGCCTGATAAAGGCCCAAACACAGTTGGGCCATTTACAATACGACCTGACTTTCGGCCTCTTAGCGGCCCATGGTCTTCATGGTCCAGTACAAGCCCGATGTCTCTTTCGGCCTGCTAAAGGCCTACAGTATAGTTGGGCCATATGTAGCACAAACTTAGTAATGACCTGTTAACGGCCCGTGAAATAAACTGGGGCCACCTGTTGCCCGCTTCGATGTCGGCCTGTTAACGACCCGGGAGGTAAGAGGGCTGACCATTAACTTTCGGCCTAGTAACGGCCCATTAACTTAATGGGCCCACTAAAGTTCGTACATGTCTTTAGGCCAAATTAGATAATTTGAGTCCATTACGATGAGCAATTATGCACAGGACCAAAACCGATCACGCAAAGGTATGACATACAGGGAATAACGTTGCACATCCAGCATATACTACAGGAAATTACATCCACTGGGCAATCAAAGATTGATGCGAGTGCAAATAAATGAGCAGAACCTAACCATCTACAACGTCACAATCTGCAACCTCAGCACAGATGACGCCCATAATCATGTTTGCAAGTTCTTCGCTTTGCTACACTTTCTCTGAAAACATTGATCAGTTGTTGTGACGCACGACTCTGCACCTCTGATTCATCCACCATTTTCATCATTGCTTTTGCCATTAATTGGTTCACAAACATACATTTATTCCGTTGCATTCGAGACAGAGGATACTGAACTGATTCAGATGGCGATTTTGGCAGGCTTGTATTATTGATAGTGGAGAGTGTCTCGATCACTGCATCATAACATAAATTAGGACGGGAACCAAACAGATTAACCATGAGTTATTGCCATATTACCTGGCCTAGATTTACTGGAAAGAAACAATGGGGTTGCCTTGCTGTTTTCAGAGTTTGTCTTCTTATCTTCAACAACCTGCACAAAATTAACACACTAGCATTGCTATCATTGGCCAAGTCAGATAATAGGAAAGCAACATTGACACAACGAACGTTTGGGCAACTAGCCTACAACAAATTAACACAATATGGCACAACTATCATCAGCCAGGTAAGGTAGTACGAAAGCAACATTGACACAATGAATGAATGAGCAACCAGAGAAGCACTACAATTCAATAACGTGTGTGATATGAGATAGTACATTCATGCAGCTCAGTATGCAAAACTACCAGGCAGGTTTCCTTACAAAAATCAACATTGGCGCCTTTAACATTTTGCTACAACTAATTTTAGATCAGATAAAGGTTAGATTCATGCCGATTAACATAATACATGTTGATGTAAAAATATAGTGATATATAACAGGTACTTACATCAGCATTGAAGCATAGAGAATTCCCGCAAGATATTTTCCTCGAATACGATCCCAATGGAGGAAGTCTTCTATCGTTTAACCTTATTTTCTAAAAGAGAGATGGGTAAGAAACATGTAGAAAATATGATCAGAATGCTATAAAATTTCATGATGCGAGGATAGGCACGCTTCTTAGAATGGAGTTGACATTCTTTTGCTTTGGACTAGAGCGGACTAGTTCTTTGGCCATTGGAATCTGCTTATTATCAGTGGGACTTGGGTTTCTCTGTGCTGGAGCAATATCTATGAAAAATGGAGTTGGTTTATTATCTCCTGGCGTTTGGATCTTTTGCAAAGACCTGGTTTGTAACCCTTCAGATTCTAACATAGCCGTCTTCCCCTTGCATGCCTTATATAGAAGAATGGTGATTCAGTTATCAAACATGCTACAGCAGAGATGGAATAGGTACTGAAGAATAGAAAGGCATGACATATTGACATGTATTCCCTCCATCCGGAAATAAATGGACGGGTCTAGGCGTATTTCAGTTCTAGATACATCCAGTTTTATCCATTTCTGCGACATTTAATCCGGATGGAGGGAGTATGATGTAAGAGCTAGGGATACGACATGACAACACAGGAAAAAAAAACACTGAAAAACCCACTGCAGAACCAAAGTATTCAAACCCACTGATATGAGATAGTACACTCATGCAGCTCAGGATGCAAAACTACCAGGCAGTTTTCCTTACAAAAATCAACATTGTGGCATTTAATCATACATTTTTCTACAACTAAATTTAGATCAGATAAAGGTTGGGTTCACGCCGATTAACAAAATACATGCTGACGTAAAAATATAGTGATATACAACAGTACTTACATCTACATTGGAGCACAGAGAATTCCTGCAAGAATCTTTCCTCATAAGCGATACCATTGCAGAAAATCTTCTATCTGTTAAGCTTATTTTCTAAAAGAGAGATGGGTAA
This sequence comes from Aegilops bicornis, assembly GCA_021605145.1. Classification (NCBI taxonomy): domain Eukaryota; kingdom Viridiplantae; phylum Streptophyta; class Magnoliopsida; order Poales; family Poaceae; genus Aegilops; species Aegilops bicornis. The sequence continues at coordinate 221,127,372 of CM038670.1, read as the reverse complement.
GAAACATGTAGAAAATATGATCAGCATGCTATAAAATTTCATGATGCAAGGATACGCACACGCTTCTTAGAATTGAGTTGACTTATTTTTGCTCGACTAGAGCGGACTAGTTCTTTGGCCACCGGAATCGCTTATTATCGGTAGGGAGTTGGGTTTCTCTGTCTTTGGAAGCGGTATCTATAAAAACTGGAGTTGGTTTATTATCTCCTGGCGTTTGGATCTTTTGCAAAGGCCTTGTTTGTAACCCTTTAGATTCTAACATAGTCGTCTTCCCCTTGCATGCCTTGTATAGAAGAATGGTGCTTTAATTATAAAACATGTGACAACAGAGAGATGGAATAGGTACTGAAGAATAGAAAGTCATGACATATTGACATGTATTCCCTCCATCCAGAAAAAAATGGATGGGTCTAGGCGTATTTCAGTCCTAGATACATCCTTTTTATCCATTTCGGCAACATGTAATCCAGACGGAGGGAGTATGGTGTAAGAGCTAGGGATACGACAGGACAACACAACAAAAAAACACTAGTTGAATGTAAAACTCTATGCTAGCGGGATAAATGCAGAAATAACTAAGGCAACATACACGTGTATGATTGGGAAAATAAGATGGCATTGCAACAGAGCAATCGAACAACACTTCAATGTAAAAACATGGTATGGCAGACGGATGAAGTACATCTTGATGAATAACAATGTATAAGATATTCGAAGCATGATGTCCAAATTAAGTAGATGGCATTGCGATAGAGTAGAATGATGATTACTTGAATTTGAAAACATGTTATCATGAATGGAATAGGTCTTGGAAAACAGGAAGGCATGACATATTTACATGCATGATCTGCATGCTAAGCACATGGCATTGCAATGAGTAGATACACTCCAGGACATTATATGCATGTTGTACCCATATCACAGGCCAAGTTAGAGCAAGGACCTTGTGGGGTGAAGAGGATTCATCATCTTTCCGCAAGTCTTCAAGAACCGCCTTTACATGTTCCATCATATTGGGTATCATTGACATCAAGTTTATTGGCCTTTACATTGCTCCGTGAGGTTCTTGTGGATATATCGGTGTGCAATTATATCGACATGCATGGAAGACAACTAGTAGTTAGATTTATGTAAATGAGTGCCTCAGAGGAGACATATAAATAGTAGGACTGGGGTTTACTAGCAACAACAGGTCTCATAAACTAAAGGGAGAACACAGATGAAAGCTACATAATATGTATCGCTTTGTACTTTCGAGATTAACTAGATGGCACACAAAAGTATTAAAGAACAACATAGGTAATACTAGAAGTGGTATAATACTATAATCACCAGCCTGTGGGATAGCATTGGCTGATGGATGATAACTATGGAACAACGTTACCTAAAGAACAAGTATCTTAGCTGAACTATGGAACAATGTGAACTCCTGAACAAGACCCGTAAGAGATCAGCATGAACATACTGATCAAATGTGATGATCTATTTTCCGTGCTTAAATGAATAACAAAGCCATAAATGTTGCACACAAGTAAGATGAGGGTACAACCTATCCGGCTGCCATCCATAGGAGTGAGCATCATGTGCCGACTTGTCGATGGCCCTTAGCTTGTTGTGGCTGTCCATGTCGGGCACACACATTCGATGTGAGGAACTGTTGAGTGGGACTGTAGCTCCTTCCGGTGTATGCTTCCCTTGTTGGAGCAGCGGTGTGAGTCGGAAGACGGTGTGTCTCAAGATGCAGATAACGCATAATGTTAAGAACGACATATCTCTTTGATCCGAAGAAATATACTAAGAGATCAACAAAGAAGGTACGAGAGAGTGGTCACACGTCTGTTGATCAAGACTAAATTGGGGTCACACGATTTTATTTTATTTTGGTATCGTCCGATCTACGCGGATGGCTTGATGGCCGTCTTGTGCCTCCCTACCGACACTGCTCGAATCTTCCTCAAGAGCCGGGCGACCAAGACAGAGCAGCCTGCCTCCGTCGTGCGTGGCCCCGGCCAAAACCCTCCTCCCGCCCCACCTTGACCGCCAGGTTGCGCCGCCCGGCCAATCCACAAAGACTCCCGTCATCCAGATCCGGCGGCAGTACCTTCAACCCACGCAACTCTAAAAAATAGCCATCTTAAGCGCCGCTTCGCGGCGAACTTGCGGCCCGCACCCTTACGTTAGACACCAGCCAACCGGCAGCCTAGGAGCTCCGCCTACCGAGGGCTGCTGCTTCCCATTGGGAATCGATTGGCCCAGAATAAAAATTCAGACAACTGACGCCTAAATAAAGTGATTTCAGATGAGGGTGCGACCTATCTGGCGGCATGGTGAAGTAGGCAGGTCCAGCTGCCGAGTCAGTGAGGCCGGCGCGGTTGCGGTGGTCACCGGCGGCAGGGAAAGAGCGATGTCGCCACGGCTACCTGGAAGCAGCGCCAGGACTCTGGACGGATCCGAAGTTGGAGCTGCTCCGGCGCTGTGAACAACGGCGGGGATGAATCGACTCCGGTACGGTTCACGCGGCCGTCGTCGAGGCAGCACCAGCAGCACAGAGTAAGAGGCACACGGCCCAGTGCACGGCGGCAATTGGACAGCGTCTCCGGCATTAGGGAGGAGGGCGGGTGTGAAATTGGTGCAGTGGGGGTGCCATGGAGGTGGGGCTGAGGTTTCACGGCTCAGGAGATGGGAGCTTCCCGAGGAGAAGGTGATTTGGCGCCCACGAGGTATGAATGGGGCGGGGGGAATTGGGAGGAGTGGAACCATGTCTTGTGACGCATTTATTTGTCGAAATGTGAGGAAGTTACAGTTCTACCCTTGCCTATAGGCTTCTCGGCCCGGTCTGTAATCGAGGGTCGGGATAGTAGAGTAACTTTGCTTCTCCCCAAATAGTGGGCGGGAGCGATTTCGGGCGTGTTCTGAACTATAGTGGGCGTGAGCGATTTCAGGCGAGGAGAGCGTGTTTTGAAATAGTGGGTGCGAGCTATTTCGGGCGAGGAGAGCGTGTTTTGCCGACCAGGGTTTATAAATTATTCGGCATATGTCATTTCGGCCGAGGAGAAGGCGCGCTTGGATGAAGTTACGAACCTACCCTCGATGTACAACAGGCCAATTGATGCGTGTCCCACATAGGACGGTAATTTCGCGTCTCCCATTTATTTGCTTTCGAATTCCACCGAGCAGAGAGGATGTTTAATGGTTCGTTCAAATTTTGGGAGAACGAGCATCCACGTCTACCTTACCAAGTCGATTGAATCAAATTTTGAAATATTAGCTTGCCACTTCTTTTTTAGATGGAGAGATGATGCTCGGGAATAATGTGTTTTTACATGCTCATTGCTAGCGATTTACTATATGACAAATAGTTGACCCACTCAAAAACGTGAATCAAACCCAAAATGAAATATCTCGATTCAATGAACTAGCTTGTTCAGTAGGTCAAAATAGTGAACTAAATCCAAAATTGAACACCTCAATCGAGTAGCATGTTGTACAGTGTTATAGTACTCCATGAACATGTTGAAAGTCAAATTAATGAACTTGTTTGATATACGCATATATCCGTTCATGTGTGGATTGCAGACAACATGTTCTCCAATTTAAATATTTGAATGCAAGTTTATATCGAAACATGGTTTATATCAGTCTTTGATGCATAAAACACGACCTCCCCTCTCCCGGACTCCTGTTCTCTCTCTCTCTCTCACTCTCGCCGATAATCTTCAATTTGCCGACGCATCCGACACAAAAACCTTGTTGGTCCCTCTCCTTTATCTCTCTCTCTCTCTCTCTCTCTCTTTGTGTGTGTGTGGGGGGTCTTTCTAGTTCGCATTCATATATACACCATCTCTCTCAAGACACTATGTATGATACTCTAGCTAGTCCAAGCTAGATATCTTGGGTGCACTCATCGACGCACACAAATTCCTTGGCTCTTTGCCCGTAACTCTCTCACGCACCACTATGTCGCCTCTGAGCTCTCCCCCCTCTCTCAAACTCTCCATCCACTGGTCACACATACACATGCATATCTCACTGCACTTGATAGGCCCATCTAAAACTCTATCTCTCTCCCTCGTTCTCTCTCCATCTCACACGCACACACACACACACAATCTCATGCCCAGCTAGCCAAGTATGATGGTCTCTCACTCAATTGTAGGCACACGCAGTCCCCCCTATATGTATATGACTAGCTAATCTTAGTCTCCATCACAAACATGTGCATGGTCTATCTCGATTTCTCTCGGGCATCTTTCTATCGCGCACGCACTCCTCGATCTCCCACCCATATAGTCCCCTCACGATCTCGAGGGGATCTCTCTATCACAAACACACCCTCTCTCCCTCCCCATGCGTCCATGCCATCCATGTGTCCCTCTCGACCTTTTTTCCTTGTTGGCCAGACCTCTATTGGACATGTGCTACAGGGATGTCTCTCTCCGTTGCAAACAATCACACACTAGCTATCTTCGTCTATCTCCTCGCCTCGCTTTTCCATCTCGGAGATGCATGTGTGATATGTTCGCATAAGAAACGAAAAAACACACTCTCTCTCTAATTTATCGTTTGTTGTCACTTTCTCTTTCACACACATACTCTTTTTGCACACTTACTCATTCTCCTTCACACGCACTTGATCTGTCTCGACTGAGGCACTCTCCTCCGTCCATAGCACATAGATTTGAAAAGTCAAACATCACAAAGTTTGACCATGTAAGTGGAGAAAAAGAATTACATCTAGTACGGCTAACATATACCATTAGATTCACCATGAGATGTAGTTTTGTATGATGTATCTTTGGTATTGTAGATATAAATAACATTTGCGTAAACCTGATCAAAGTTTCCAAAGTTTGACTTCTAAAAAATTTACATGCACTGCATTATCGAGCGGATGGAATATCTCTTTCCCCTCTCAGCTATCCGACGCATCACTCAGCCTTATCGGGCTCCTCAATCTCTCTCAAACTTTATTGGTCAGTTTGGTTCGTGACTGACCCTCATGCCTTGATGGCCGAGCATCGCTCGGTGTGGACGTGAGATGTAAATATTTCTGCTGCCAGGCTTGTGTGGTCTTGAAGCATTTGGTTCATGCACAGGCTGTGCAAAGCATCAACGTCCCATCAATCAATCCATGCATCAATTATTTAATGCTAATATCCATCCATGTTGATGTTAGCCTGCGGGTCGCATCGACTGTGCACAGCCAGCGCTCAAATCGGTCGCTTGGGCCAGGCTACTTGCGGTGTCCGGAGTTCAGCCAGGCTAATTAAAGTGCAAGGAACCCAGGCCAGCGGGCTTTCTTTTTCACAGGTAGCAACCAAACAAGCGTGCATGAAATCCAGCCACAACCCCTGTGCCACGCAAAATATGCTCACGACGCAAGCCAAACTGGCCTTATATCTCCCCGGTTCACACATACACATTTCTCGCCATGATCCAACCCTCTCCGCCCTTGTTCTCTCTCCATGTGACACGCACCCCCTAAGTAACATAATCCCTCACTCCATCATCGGCTCTGTTTGGATCCATGGGTTAGAGTTAGTTTGGGTTAGTTTGGAGTCAACTAACCCAAAAAGATCCAAACAGAGGGTTAGTTTAGGTTAGATGCATCTAACCCATCCAAAAAACAAACCCATCCAAGAGGTGCTTATTTGGGTTAGTTCTTCTCGGGACCACTAATAAACACTTTTTCTCTCGCTCTCCCGCAAGAGATCCCCCACTTCCTCGAAGCTTCTCGTCCTCTCCCTCCCTCCCTCTCGCACCGCCCGTGAAGGTGCCTCACAGATCCGCGCTCCATCTAACCGTGCCATCAAAACACCTCTTTACTTAGAGTTAGTTCAGTGTTAGAATCTAACTCTAACCTCTAACTGAGTTAGAGTATCCAAACAGGGCCATAGGCGCAAGCACTCCCCCCCTCCTAAGTATGATTATCTCTTACTAGCCATCAGGAACACACATATTGTCTCCTTCCATCCATACGTCTATCTCGATATCACTCGGGGCATCTTCTATCGCGCACACACCTTGTCACTCGATCTCCCACCCATGTAGTCCCATCACGATCTCCAGGGGATCTCTCTATGAAAAACATACACTCTCTCCTCCCCATGTCTGCATTTTCTCCGTACGTCTCTCTCGACCTCTCTCCCTTGTTTGTCAGGCCCCTCTTGGCCACGTGCTAGGGGTCTTCCTCTCTCGGTTCCAAACAACCACACACTATCTCCTCACCTTGCCTCCGTTGTCGAAGATGCATGTGTGATATGTTTGCATAAGACACGCACGCCTTTTCTCCACTTTCATCGTGTGTTGTCCATGTCTCTTTCACACACGCACACACACTTTTTTCACTCACTCTCTCTCTCTCTCTCTCTCTCTCTCTCTCGTTAGGGACTCTGTCACGTCCATAAGCATATGGATGTTTTGAAAAGTCAAACCTCAGAAAAGTTTGACTAGGTATATGTGGAGAAAAACATTTACATCTGGAATGATCATTAGATTCATCAAAACATGTACTTACTTCATACTATCATTTATCTTTGGTATTGCAGATATAAGTAATTTCTTTATAAACTTGGTCAAAGTTCCAAAATTTTGACTTAAAAGAAAATGTTGTAACTACATTATCAAACGGAGGGAGTAGCTCTTTCTCTCTCTCTCTCTGCTATCTCTCACGGGCCTCCCCTCTCACTCGAACTCTCTATACCGACGGATTATACGCTCACTGTGTCAGCGTATAGCTCCGTATATTGTTTAGTTGACCGGTCAACCAATCCACATGCTGCGTTGTCATCTCGTGTTACAGATCTTGGTGTGCTGGCCCATGTGGCGGTGGGTGAAAATAAGTAAACTAGAGGGCAAACTTCTTGCGTGCGAAGGGCCTTTTCGCGCCTAATTCACCACTGCTGGCGGCATGCATGTATGACGCACTCAAGACACCCAAAGACACAACACACACTAGCACACGTGTACACCGGCGTCGCCGCCGGTTGAGATGGACGGCGAGGCAGCCAACAAGCGGAGGCGGCTCGAGCCAAAACCGCATCCGGCGAGCCTAGACTTCATCAGCAGCCTCCCCTTCAACATGCTGCTCGTCATCATCGGCCTCCTCCCCACCAAATCTGCCGTGCGAACCGCCCTGCTCTCCCGGCGGTGGCGCCCCCTCTGGCGCTGCGTCCCCCTCAACCTCATCGTCGACAGCTGCCTCTGCGACGGGGATTGCAAACGCATGGTCATAGCCTCCAAGATCCTTTCATCTCACCACAGGCTAGCCAGACGCCTTGACATCCGCATGTTCAGTACCAACTGCAAGGTCCAACCCAAGTTCGACGAGTGGTTCTTATCCCCTGCCCTAGATCAGCTCGAGGAGCTCAGCTTTGAAGCTGGACGATGTCGCTCTCTGCCGCCGTCCGTGCTCCGCCTCACGCCAACGCTGCACCGTGCCAGCTTCAGCTCCTGCTACCTTCCCCAGATTAATGTCGCGCCCGCCCTTCTTCTCCCTCAACTCAAGCAGCTCGACCTCTTCGACGTTGTCATCTCGAAGAAGGCTATGGAGCACCTGCTCCGCAGCTGTACTGCGCTCGAGTACCTTCGTCTTGAGCATATCCACGGGTTCATTAGCCTCCACATCGCCTCGACGAATCTCCGATGGATTTATGTGTCTTGCTGGCCCCGCAACAAGACATCAATTGGGAAGAGATCACTCTAGCTGTTCCAAGTTATGGTCATTGAGAATGCGCCTTTCCTTGAGAGATTGCTTGTATCGGATCTAGAAGGTCCAACAAAAATCAGGGTCATTGACGCGCCGAAATTGACAGCGTTGGTGTACTCGTCGCCAAATTCTCGAACTCTTTATTGGATCCGTAATCGTTCGGTACATCACTCATCTTCTTCTCCGCCTTCTTGAAATTCACATTTTTAATTTCTTCTTGATGTATTTACGACCGTCTTCCAGAAAATGATTCCCACAAGCTTGACCCAGTCCATGCGCACAGTGAAGATCTTAGCACTAAAATCTATTGGCCCCAATCTGGATCAAGTTGTCGGATTCCTTACATGCTTTCCATGCACGGAGAAGCTACTCATCAAGGTGAAACTTCTTACCTATTAGTAAACGGTAATCACAACGTAGCTCAATTTTTTCGTAATTTTCCCAAATTATGATGACAAGTGTAGTGTTCAAAACTACATCTACGCACTGCACCTAAAGAAATGTTTTTAGTATTTTTTTCTCACGTGATCACCTGCATCATTTTTATGCTGTACTACTATAGTAGCCTAGGCTAGTCATAGTGGAAAGTAACTTAGACTACTCCAAAGAACTCTGTGGTTACCCTAAGGGCAAGTACTACCTCCGTCCTGGTTTACTCTTCCAATTTTGTAGTATCAAAATTTGACCACAGATTTAACTGACAAATGTTAATGCATGTCACTAAGAACTATATCGTTGGATTCGTATTTGAACATAATTTCAAAATGGTGTAATTTTTAGTGACATGCATTGGCATTTTCTTAGGTAAATATATGGTCAAAATTTTATACTAAATACGAGGTAGTATTCCCTCCGTCCCAAAATTCTTGTCTTACATTTGATTAGATACAGATGTATCTAACACTAAAATGTAACTAGATACATCCGTATTTAGACAAATTTAAGACAAGAATTTTGGGACGGAGGGAGTACAAAAGTGGGCTATGTAGGACAAAACACGTGCAAAATTCACTTGTGATGCATTTGGCATCGATGCCCCTCCATTGCTCACCTGGTGCCCCAATCTGGATCACCTACTTTGCTCCGGTGCCAAATTAACTCACACAATGAAAAAACACTGGGTGGGAGAGAGAGAGGACCGAGGCAAAAAACACTTGTTTGGGAGAGTGAGCGGCTGGTGTAGTTGGTTTGATTTATTTGTTTATACATGTGGGTCTGTGTGCACAGCGGTGCCAACTCTCTCACATCGCGAGAGCGGTGCCAAAATCTTTTGATTTGACATCGATGCGTATTATGTGGCATACTTTTGCGAAATATGGCATCGGCCACATAGTGGAAGGCAACAAATGCCCAAGCTCTTCACGTGCTCCTAGTTAAATGAGAGGAAGCAGAAGATAGAGAGATAGAGGGAGAGAGAGAGAGTGAAAAATATCACTAGCCAGCCAACCCTATCGTATGAGCGAATGATAGTGGTACCTCTTGATGACACTGCAATCTTATGCAGCCAGCTGCTCTAATATGTTCTCTTCTTTTGCAGATAAAAAAAGATCCGAAAGTGAAAAATGTGCTGCACTATAACAATCTCATCGAATGCCTTGATCTCCATCTTACAGAAATTGATTTGATCGACTACCGAGGCAGCACATCTGAGATTAAATGGGCCAGGTTCTTTGTTACGGAGGCAAGTGTGCTCAAGGTAATGAGGTTTGGCGTTCTCTGGCGCAACAATGAATGGCGTGCTTGATCACCGCATAGCGTCTAAGCCTAAATGACAAAGTCTCCGCAGGTTGATTTGTTTTTGAAACATCAAGTGGCGGAGACTCGAAAACTTATTTGCCCATTAGTGACTTGTCGTAGGCGGTGGATTTTAGTTTTTACGATAACACTGCATCCACCTAAAGTAACAAAAGTTCTTACGTAAACTTCCTAGTAATTCCCTCTTCCTAGGTGCAGCATTACTCCTAACATTTGTAATATCAGTTTGAAACTTGTAATATTCCCGTGTCCTATTCCTGCGTTTTCAAAATCCTGCGAATCAAACAGGTGCTGAGTTGGTGATGATGTTGTGCCTCCCATCTTTCAAAAATAGCCGTCGGATCTAGATTTGGCGCATACAAACCAAGCTTCTCCATTTTTGCAGAAAGATGCCCGCACTTGTTCCCTATTTACAAACAACTCCTTGTCTCTCACAATCAGCCTTATCTCCTCCCCGCCACATCTAGAAGGCCGTGGAAAAATCTGGCGCAATGGCCGCTGCCGGAGCCGTCCACCCCCAATCTTGGTGTTCCGTGCAATGCACGGGCATCTACGCACGGGAAATTATGTTGAACAGGGCTAGTTGTAAGGTGCTAGCTCTACAGCCATGATGATAGTGATTGCAGACGGTGAGGCTGACTATGGTATGCGAACACGGCGCCTATACTCAGTGTCATCTCCGGCGAGGTCTTGTCACTTCACTGTGAGGAACAACACGTAATAATTTGACCAACGGGTAGTACAGTGCTAGTACTCCTAGGAGTACTACATTGGTAGTACTACTACTAGTACTAGTAGCACCACCGTCTGGATTTAGGAGTACTACCACGTCCATCTGGATTTTAGTATTTACTAGCAATATCTAGTAATGCATGTCACAAAAAATGTACTACTCCTCTCGTAAATAAATACTATGGTGACAACCTCTTGATGCCTTGGTGGCCTCGAGATCGCCGCCGTCGGCCGGAGAATGTCCACCTCGAGGTCGCTTCACACGCAGCGCTCGGGCGCAAAGAAGACACCATCGACATAATCACCCATGTCTACGCGCATGCAAGAGGAGGACGATAGGACGCTGGCCTTCTTGGACCGCAGGGCAACCTTGGGCCAACCTTTGCTCAGAAGCACGTTGAGCTCGCCGCCAACGCCGCTGCTCCTCACACATCGGTTGGTGACCCGGCGCACTAGGGCGTGAGGATGTCGTTGATGGATCCGTATGTATTTTTATCTTTCCGTCAAATCCATGTAGTAGTATATGATACTATAGTAATTATCTTACCTTTCACATCAACTTCATAATTTTCGTACGTACTCCATGCATAAACGGCGCCAGAACCAAACTTCTCATTACTCTATCGATCACGCCATGGAGCAGAACCAAATTTTACAAGTTACGAGTTCAAAAGGAAAAGCCTGCCGTGTTCGCCGCACCCCACCACGGTTGGTCCGCACGCCGCTCAAGCGGGCATGCGTGCGGGTGTTGCATTTTCACTTACAAGTGGGACCGTAGTTGAGAAAACCGACTATCGGCAAACCCCATCCCGCCCACCGCGATGGCTGAGAAAACAGGAGGGAGAAGAGATGGCTGTAGCACGGACTCCAAGAAAATTGGTGTCGGATGGGAGTCGTGTGGGTGGCGTGTGCCGTACTGCTAGACGTGAATGCTAGTTATGGCCCATGCCACCCGCTATATCGAGGTACATAGAACAAATGTCCTGCAGTCCGTGCTCAGCACTCCTGTATCTCTCTTCTCAGCCAGCCAACGGACGCGCGGAGCCCATCGTCTGTTTGCTCACATGCGGTCCCACATGTTAGTGAAAACGCAAGCGGACCCACTGAACCTGCACCTCTTTCACCTCGGCGTCTTTGGTGAAGAAAAACAAATCCAAGAAAGATCTTCGGTGGCCGCTTTTGGAGTTACTCAGAGTAGTAAGATTCTATTTACGCTTTAACCCAAGATGCACATCTCGTGGCTTCAACTACCACTCTATTTTCTTTCATGACACGACCTGGATCTCGGATGTCCCACGTGTCGGCAAAAGGAGGAAGAACCCAACCAAATCTTCGGTTGTGCTCTCGGATTAGACTAGTTGTGCTAACTTAAAATTTTTTATTGTGTACTCCCTCCGTTCCAAAATACTTGACTTCCATTTGTCCAAAAACGGATGTACCTATATACTAAAAAATGTCTAGATACATATATATTTTGACAAATAGAAGAAATGTATTGTGCAATGGAGGGAGTAGAATGGATGCAAGTTTTTGTATTGGGAAGAAGAGTGCATCCATATATTGATAGAGCACAATTTAGTAGATGTTCTATCACTTTTAGCTAGCACAGAGGCTATAGATGAGATTAGTGCACTTGTTGATACTCCTACTTGGTATGCGTGTTGCTGCTTAGACGCAGAGAAAAACGAACCGGAGGGAGTACAAGAATAGAGGCTAGACATGAGAGTAGATGCGAGGAAGCAACGTCTAATTCTTTACACTCGAAGAAGAAAGAAGCACGCAAGATCGAGCCTCCGCAGATCAACAATGAATGCATCGAGAAGGCACTAATCCAACTTACAGGAGTAGTAAAATGTATTCTTGTGGTTCTTGTTTTCTTTGGTCTTGCTTTTCTAGTCAAAATTATCGTTGGAGTTCGTGCAAAATGGAGGTCTGTTTGGGGTCGTGCGTTGCAGTTGGCCTTACAAGTGGGACCGCAGTTAAGGAAACCGACTATCGGCAAACCCCCACCTCGCCCGCTGCGCGATGGCTGAGTTAGAGAAACGATGAGGTTGAAGAGATTGCTCTAGCACGGACTCCAAGAAATATGGTGTCAGATGGAAGTTGTGCTGGTGGCGTGTGTCGTACTCCTGGACGTGAATGCTTGTTCTGACCCATGCCACCCTACTACTCCTTTTACTTACTATATAGTACTACTAGTATCGAGGATTCGAGGTGCTGGTTACGTAGTACAATATGGCTACAGTAAAAACACCCGCACGACGCGCAAAGCATGTGAAGCTAGTACAAATAGTGTACTACTATTGTTGATTGGCCTCATCCGATAACCTGTTGCAATGCACGTACAATTATGTATTCGGAAAATATTTTTTGCCTCGTCGCACCACTCACTCACAGAAGCAACTCGAAAGCCATTCATAAATTTAGTAAGTTTATCACAGGCATATCATTTTATTACATACAACAGGTCATCAAGTTTTCACCACACAACAAATAACAAGCAATGAAATGAACTTCAACTCAACCATTCCTCAGCGTTGGAAACGCTTGCTTTGAACCACAAGTGATTCTCTGGGACGGGCCATCCATTGTCGATCTGGAGACCAACACATGACTGATCATCCAGTGAAGCAGCCTACTATATCGATCGGGGTAGGGAACCACCCAAATGTCCGAGGTATAGACACAGTTGCTTCTCATAAATGGTAGTAATGTTGTGTCAACAGCAGTTGGATCGCCTTTCACCATCATTGGATAGTTTTGTCCAAGGAAGAGCGAGTTTTCTCCAAGACTATCAATTCTGTACTAGGGAGAAGGAGTTGGCGCTAGCACACTAGTATCCATCCTGAATACCATGCAACGGGTGTTGGAATAGGTCCGGAGAGTGCGACCATTGGAGACTACACCTACTTCCTTAGCAGTAACATCATCAGTGGGCTGTATACACATGAGAAGAGGTGATCCATCGGAATTAGTTGCCAGGCGCCAAATAGTATATGGGCGCTGCTCGTCCTCATGCTCGTGATCATCACCATCATCATCTCCCCTTGGTTATAAAAATCTTCAAGTATAGGTGGTGGAATGTTCATAGGACCTTGGAAACACAAGAAGAAGGTTAATTAGTAAGGCTGGCCATAGTGGGGTAACATAAGTAGTATCATGCACTTGGGACTCGCATAAACATGCTTATGTGGCAGGCAATTAAGGAAGAGAGAGATGGTTATAGTAACATAGGTAGATACCGTAACATAATAAATGTGATGCTACTATGTGTCATGCATGGCAATAAATGAGACCACCTATGATACTAATCTAAGATACTATGCACTAAAGGGAAACTTGCTAACCCGCATGCATGTGGATGAAACAATTATAATTACGGTGGAAGACAAACGCATGCAAAACAACGAGGATGCCATGCAAAAACAGTGCCACAAGTGGTGGCAGCAAACATAAGGCCCTCGTATTGAATTGCATCACAGTACTCATCCGTGTACAGAAACTGATTTTTGAGCAATATCCATCTAGTCAAACCACTGAGGACGGCAACAAGCTTGTCGAAGATAGCAACAACTTCATAGTTGTTGTAATTCCAAGAGCGGTTGGGGACTCGAGAAATTGCTATCTTTCATAGAAGACAGTCACCATGATTGTATTTGAACGTGCGTACAATACCGGTGTGCTCAACCTCTGGGCAGTCTGCTGAGATTTTTGGAAGTGGAACCCGGTCACGAGTGTACACATTCACAAGTTCCCACTCGCAGTTGGACCCAATGTAAACAACCCAATCTCCATTTGCGCCTGCCCAAGCCTTGCCCTCTGAAAGTGCTAGTTATCGACTAAAGGGGGGGTGAATAGGCGATTTTTATGAAAGTCTTCAAAACACGGATGTTTCAAAGACAGACAACAGAAATGACCTAGTTGATATGCAGCGGAAGATAACTACAACAAGCAAGCCATTGTCAAGTATGCAATAATGTGAACGGACAAGACTAAAGGTAGTTATGTAGTAAGGATCAGGATGGAAGATAGTATGAAGCCAAACAACAATAGAAGTCAAGCAGTGAAGTCAAACAGATAAGACATATAAGCAATGACTTCACGAAGACAAACTTAGGGTAAAGGAGGAAGGGATAGAACCGGTCACTAGTTGAAGACACAGATTTGTTGGACCAGTTCGATTCTTTGTGACAACTGTACATCCGGTTAGGAGGCTGAGATTCAACTCGGAAGACTGCGTCTTCACCTTATTCCCCTTGAGCTAAGGGACACACAGTCCTCGCCCAATCACTCTGGTAAGTCTTCAAGGTAGACTTCCGAACCTTCATGCACGATGTTCACCGACAATCCACAATGACTCTTGGATGCTCGAACGCGACGCCCTAACCGGCCGGAGGATTCCACAGTCCTCAAGTGTAATAAGTCTTGAGTCACACAGACAGAAAACTTGATGATGCCTAACACTCTTTGACTCTGGGTGTTTTGGGCTTTGTCCTCGCAAGGATTTCTCTCTCAAAGGCTTCGAGGTGGGTTGCTCTCAAATGACAAAAGCCATGCACTAACTCTGAGCAGCCACCAATTTATGGTGTAGGGGGTGGGCTATTTATAGCCACTAAGCAACTCGACCTGTTATGTCCGAAATGACCCTGGGTCACTAAGGAACTGACACGTGTTCCAACGGTCAGATTTCAAACACTCACGGCAACTTTACATGGGCTGCAAGCAAAGCTGACTCATCCAAACTGGATAAGTTTTGCTCTCATTGTCTTCGTCGAAGACATAGGATTTGGGTTGAGCATCACTACCATTCTGACTATGATCACTTGGACCCCACTTAACAGTACGGTGGTTCCTACGACTCAACAAAGAAGAAAAGGAAACAACGAAACAACACAGTCTTCGCGCTCCATAGTCTTCACTCAATGTCTTCTCATGTCATAGTCTTCAATGTGAATATCTTCACATACCACCATTTTCTTCAATGTCTTCATACATTTTTAGGGGTCGTCTCCGGTAGGTAAACCGAATCAATGAGGGACACTACCTGCGTTATCCTGCAATTCTCACAAACGCATTAGTCCCTCAACCACATTTGTCATCAATACTCCAAAACCAACTAGGGTTGGCACTAGATGCACTTACACCCTCAAGTGATGGCATCTTAACATCATACGTATCATTATCAAGCGGCATCAACTTGCACAGGGCGAGGCCTCCGTCGTGATGGCGCCAATCATCAGGGTCACGGCGAAGAAGATAGGGGAGATCAAACCACTCCTTGACTCTTGGGTTCCTTGTAATGATGTTATTAGTTGAGTCGAGAATGGCCTTGAGCGAACCTGCCATGCTAGCCGAGGTGATGACGTCACACCGATCAATGAGTTCCTCCACCACGTCATCTTTAAGATCGGGGCAAGAATAACGGGGTCGTTTCTGTCCTGTTCCCTCCATGGAGAAGACGATCGAACAATGGCAGAAGAAAGGGTGAAGGGCTGAAGGAAAATGGAGGAGGGAGACGAAGAGCGTGCGGCAACAGTTCCAAATCAAGAGGGAAAGGCGAAGAGTCGGTGGACGGTTGCCAGTTTGCCGCGGTTCACGAAGGGGCGCCCCGGCCTACACGTCGGTTCGGAAATACTCCTACTACTCGCCGTCGTCTCACTGATATGTGGAATGGGACCACATGTCAACGAAACATGGTGTGTAATTTCTCGTGCAAAATGCGATCCGCGCGTTGGCCCGAGGTGCCGCATTAGTTATCGACCTTTATTTTTTAATGGCGTGCCGTTCAGTTTTGAAACACGACTAACCGATATTGTATGCAGAGAAAATATAAACTACTCTACCACTACTCCACCTCCAAAGATTAGTAGTATAAAGAAGATATATAGGCTGGAGCTTCAGCGCTTTCTTGCCAAGGGCTGCCCACTTGCTTCTCACACTACCTCCCTCTCTCTAGATCTAAAAAAGACGGCCCCTCTCTCCCTCCTCACCGGTGGTCACATATCCGTCGGGGAAGAAAAGGACGTGCAGCGTTGACGCACTCGTCGTCGGCGAGCGAGGTCACGCACTGACGACAAGGCCGTGCTCTCAGACCTAGCGCCCGCGCGGGATGGCCTCCGTCCCCAAGCTCGCTGCCATAGTGTGTGCGGAGGACGACGACCACGAGCGAAGCCACTTCCCGCCGACCCTCGTGTATGCTACCTCTTTTGAACCATACCCTTGTTCTATTGCCCCATCGGCATGTCGTTGCATATGGATCTTTTTCCACTCCACCATCTTCCCAATTTGCTATCCTCTCGCTTTCTGCCACGCAGCATTTAAAAACCATAATTTGCACTATTAAAGGAAACCCTACTTCATGCAGACTAATGCATGTCCGGGTTGAATAAGGAAAGGAAGGGAGACTGCATCTTGTCCAAGAGAGTAGGCATCGAACCCGCATCTAGGTTGAAAAGGGAAAATCAGTAGCTAAGGAACGAGTCTCGTGTCTCGTGGTTGAAGAAGGGTAGAAAGGCATGACAACGCAATAGAGAATGACAGGTCGATCGGTTTGTTGTCCTCACATAGGAAAAAGGTGGCTAAAGAGAACAAAAATGGGACGTAATCCACATATGCTGCGTGGATATTTGTTGCTCTGGGCAACCATACCTCCCTCACCACTCTGCGTCCGTGGAGGTACATCGTACTGGTGCGCCCATTATCCGAATGGGCCTCCCATGCTCTTATTGCCACTTTTTTTGCTGTTAGTATAACGCCAGCAGTCAAGTTAAGCAATGCTACTGCTAAAGTGATGCCACATTTAACTAATGCTGCTCTCAGTCTAATGCCACAGATAAATTTAAGTAGCGCCATTTAATGTCCTTTGGATCATTTCGTGGTTAGCTGTTGATTGTGGATGTATTAAAGATTTTTCAGCTAAGGCATTTTAATGCTGTTGCACGTACCGATATACCAACGATGAAACTTGTTACTACATTCAGATTTTTGCAATCGTTAATGCTTATAGATTACATACCTCACTTTCATGAGATAAGTTAATTTTTTGTACAGTGTCACCAAAATGCCAAGGCGCTGATGTCATTTTATTTTGGTTAAACCGCATGCATAATTATGAAGACAAGAGGAAAGGTCAAGAGGGCACCTCCTCCTCCGGCTGTTCTCTTGATTCGCTCGATCAAGTTTTTATGTTTGATCGATTATCAAGATTGGGATAGCAATTTTTAAGGTCCCCCGAGTTCGAAATGATATTTACCTTGGAGGTACATGGTTTGCAATTTTTTATCTTGTCATTAGTTAGTAATGCTAGTTACCTTCAGACTTACGTATTTGGTTTAATGCTCATGCACAACTAGTATACCAATGCTGAAAATTGTTACCTTTACATTTTGTATTGTTAATTCTTATAGAAACCTTCCAGTGCTAGAGTTTATTGAAATATGTACAGTAAAACCATTGTACTGTAGCATGTAATAAACTAACTACTCTACTGCTGCACTAGCCACTGGATTAATGTATATTTGTAGTATTCGAATGGTGTTGCATTAGCGTATGGACATAAATAAAGTGTGGCAAGCTTTCCCAGATATGTGCTCAAGAAAACTACTACCTGTTTTTCTAAATACTAGACGTTTGGGTACTTTAAACTGAACCGCGAAAACGTCTTATATTAAGGAACAGAGGGTGTAGAGTTCACTCAAATTATCCCGTAAAGCTAGTCACACCTTTGTTCAAATTAATGTTCATTATGTTATCGGAGGAGGTCTGTATGTTTGTCTCTAATGCCCGTCTACTACATACCCGACATCATGATGTAATGTTAAGTCATTTCCTTTTGTACAAAGTGTCACTAAATTGTCAAGGCGGTGATGGCATTTTATTTTAGTAGAACTGCACAAAACTTGCTTAAAAGAAGAGGAAAGGTCAAGAATGGCTCAGTTTTCGTAAAAAACTATGTATGCCTTCCCGACATCACCGTTGTTGCTTTATTTATTCCTTCAAACAGGTGGTTAGAAATAGTCTTGCTACCTTTTCCCATTAAGAAATTGGAATGCTTATATTTGTGAGTCTATGCTTCAACTAGTGCCACTTTTATAGTAATCACACTTTCAACATCTATGCAAACAGGGATGCTCGATTTTAGTGGAGCTGCACAAAAGTCCAACTGGTTCAACATTAGGAGCATGTTTTTTTCCAAACCTTTATATCCAATTGGTGGCACTATGAGCTGTTCATTACGAAGGTACATGGTTGCTACTATCTTGCTACTCTTTTTGTCTTGTCATTAGATAGTAATACTAGTGGTTTGCATGTGAATTTATTGGTGGTGGACCTACATTGGAGGTGCAGGACAGGATTCAATGATTGGATGCTCAATTTCGGTTGTATCGATTTCACCTCTTCCATCACTGCGAACATGGTGTGGTATATGTTTACTAGTTGCTTGATATTTGTGCAGACAGAGATGTCTGCCCGTTGCTATTTGGCAAACAAACAAAGTGTCCGCAATTTTGGTTGAACTTCACAAGACAATAGTATAGTCACTGCATGCAGTGCCATTTGAAAATAGACACAAAGATTGGGTAGTCACTTCATGGACTGCAGAAAAGTAGTATTGTACTATTTACTGGCCAACACTAGGTGCTTCATTACTTTGGTCTGATTATACAACGGGCATCATTTTCCCTAAGTTAAAGTTTGTATTCTGAAAATAGTCTCGCGGTGTGATCGAGAGAAGACCAAATCATATTGCAGTGGATGTTCCTCCATCATGTGTGGTTCATTCTCATGGTTCCAGCTGTTGGTGAAACCGCTTACATTTGCAAGAGGAATTGTAGACTTCACAAACAAATTTGTCTTTCAGTTTTTACTGAATGTTGGCCAAGAGAAGCATCCATGTTAGTAGGAAGAACAGATGTTTTTTCTAGATCTTTGCTTTTGGAGCTACATATTTGTATATGATCTGTGAATCATTGAGATGCATTAACATGTTGATCTTATGTATGGGAATCGTACTAGTTAGTTTTAGTTGCGACGCAAGATCCGAAGTGGCTGATCTTTGCTTTTGGAGCTACATATTTGTATATGATCTGTGAATCATTGAGATGCCTTCTGATTACTTATTTCTGTTCGCTCAGTGTTTACAAGTTACTGATCGATCACTAGCTAGGCTACAAATGCGCTCCTGGCAGTTTTATTTGTGAGGCAAGATGCAAAGTGGCAGTTTTTTGAATAAAAATGCCTAGCTCTGAAGAAACTGACAAGCTACTCTATCGATCCTACATGGATAAAAATGCCTACCTCTGAAGAAACTGACAAGCTACACTATTGATCCTACATGGATAAATAGTGGATCACGCACGTACTACCTCCTTTCCGGTTTTGTGGCTCAATTCAAGAAACGACCTACTCGATCCTACACGAATAAATAGCGGATCACGCATGTACTAGTACCTCCTTTCCGGTTTGCAGGGCTTAATTCAAACTTCTCACCAACCAAGGTACTCCCTCCGTCCGGGTTTATGAGTCCCGTGAGCAAAGCAGCAAGACCAAGGCATGGCAATAATTAACGGTATGCAGAAGTTTAAGCCTAATTAATTCCAGCGATTTAAGTGGTTGCATCCGTGCCCTCGGCTGCGACTCGTTGCATGCTGCTTCGCGTACTTCCTGCGAGCGATTCTGAGTGCCTGCATGCAGCCGGCCGTAATTAAGGCAGCTAACTGATGCGAAAAAATATACGCTTTAATTGTTGCGGGCTTTTTAAATCCGTGAAATCATTATTGACAAGGAGGGAGATTATTCGAGTGCACTCGTTTGACCGCCATGCCTGCGTGCGAACCAGACGGGACGGGACGGCACAATTATAATTTCAGTTTCCCTAGTTTTCCACGGCAAGCTGGCGCGCTAAGCCATTATGCATTGAATTCCGATGACCGTCGCGCTACCTTCCCCCTATAAGTACTGTTTCCTGGCCTTCTCCAGTGCCACCGTGACCCAACTCGCCATATCCTCATAAGCCCCCACCGGCCCGACGTCGCTCTCCACGTCCGCCATGCCCCCGCCCGTCCGCGGTAGGCGACGCCGGAGGCGGTCACCGCCGAACTAGTGTTCGGTTTTTCACCGAAGGCAGACGGAGGGAGGAGGCATTCTATCTGTCTTTAGATGGCAATGCGCAGATCGAGGAGTTGTTGGAGCGCGACCGCATGGCGGAGGAGCAGGAGTTGTTGGAGCGCGACCGCATGGCGGAGGAGCAGGAGTTGTTGGAGCGCGACCGCCTGGCGGAGGAGCAGCGTATCGCCGATTTGCGCCGCCAGGACATGGAGCAGCAGCGCACCGATGCTCTGAGTCATGAGCAGAGCGCCCGCAACTGGGCCGACTACATGGAGGCCGGGCGCCCAAGAAATAGCCCTCGAGGTCGACGGCACGCACGCGTTCGTGACGCCGTTTTTACTACCAGCTCGTCAAGTGG
The DNA here is from genome assembly GCA_021605145.1 of Aegilops bicornis. Lineage (NCBI taxonomy): Eukaryota > Viridiplantae > Streptophyta > Magnoliopsida > Poales > Poaceae > Aegilops > Aegilops bicornis. The sequence goes on along the minus strand of CM038670.1, from coordinate 221,106,712 downwards.
GTTTCCCGCTTGGAAGCCGAAGCTTCGGTGGACCACGCCGGCATGGAAAGGGCCAACGCGTGCGAGCAACATGCCCTATCGCACCTCTGGCAAGTCCGAGGAGAGGCGCAGGACGCCGGTACTAGCGTTTAGCGTGTACCGCCGGCATCATCTAGTTAGCTAAGAGTAAGTTAGTACTTGTCTAGTGGGAGTAGATAGTTAACTTGGCTATGATGGTTGTCAACGTGGAAGTTCAGTACTCTATATGTGGATCAGACCTGTTACTTTGCTCTGAATGTTGAACTTTCCGTTTGAACGTATGGAATGGGTTGTTATTTTTTAAATGGGTTGTATTTGTCCTCCGTGGTTTAGAGGCTGACTTGTTGGCCTAGCAAGTTGACGATACACAATCGGGAGATGATTGTACGTGGAGGATGACAATAGGGACCCGCCAAGGTCATGGCGACGCAAGCAAGTGCCTCCTTATTTCAAGCCAATAAAAAATGGCTCCTCCTAGTGGATTTCGACATCCGGGTCCCATGCCATTGTCAATGTAGTCAATAAACGAGAGAATTGCACACAACGAGCTACGACACGGGGACCCAAAGAGCTTCGCCCGATTATTTTTGTTTTGGGTTAATTTGATAAATGCCTCGAGAAATGCCACTGCAATTTCGAACTTTGAAAAATGCCGTTTCATGCCATTTCTAGTGGCATTTTTGAAGTCCGGAGTGGCGCTTTTTCAAAGTTTGCAACCGGAGTGGCGTTTTCAAAGTTTGCAAAATTGCAGTGGCATTTTTCAAAGTTTGGAAATTGCGGTGGAATTTTTATGAATTGCCATAATTGGAGTGGCATTTATCTAATTTGTTTTTGAGACGAAGGTGGTGTCAACTGGCTGTGCGGGACACTCGCCTGTCTAGACATCCTTTTCTTTTATGTTTACCATGCATCAGCCCAAAGAGTTTTTTTTCTTTTGAAAATGGCTAGCCCAGTTTTTGTGATTTGTCAAGTAAGTCACTTTATCGTGCCTGGGCTGCAAATCTTTCAAGACGAGGAGAGCTTCATTCGGCTGACCGAGAAAATGGCCTATCAGTAATGAGAAATGGGCTGTACATTTTCAAAACACATCAGACCGGCAATTAGTTTCAAATATATTTTTTTCATTTCGAGATTTTAAATTGCATTGATTTTTATGCGTGGACAATTTATTGGGTTTTATATTGATATACATTTATTTTTAAAATCAGTCTGAATGTGACTCGAAATTTTGGGATTAAAAACAGTTCAGACAACATATGCAAAATTTCATATAATTTTTTAACCGTGGCCACAATATGGGCTGTAATGCTAACAAAAAGAATATGGGCTCCAAAAAAACCCGTAAGAATTAGCAAATGGGCTGTAAACTATTTGAAATAATGGCGAGATGGGTTGTATGTTGTTTTCCACAGATTTGAGGCTTTCCACAGATGGTTCAGATAATCGTTGGATGTCCATCCAACGGCCGTCAGGCTTCTTCAATCTCTGCTCTTCCTGCTCCAAATTACCAAACAAGCGCCATGGACTGCTGCTCCCTCCTCCCATGACCCGTTGTCTGCCGCAGCCTCACCACCCCACCGTACTCCCATCGCAGGCCTCACCGCCCCACCGTACACACCCGGAGGATCAACCCTAGCCCTTCTAGCCAGCTCATGAGCCACGCGATTTGAATCACGCGCACAATGCTCAAAACTAACATGGCCAAAATTATTACAAATCTCAAAGCAATCATTAAGAATAGGGTCGCTCTTGAATTAATCGAAATGCCTCCTTCAAGAAAATAATGATTCCTCCACCGACAGCTAGGACCCACAGGAAGGGCCTCAGTATTTCGTGAAAAAACGTTCCCCGCTAATGTGTCGGACCCACCAGCTATATCTTCGCACAAGGAAGTGCCTCCTTATTACGCCCAAAAAATGAATACCCCCTGCTAGCTGGGACCCACCATATTGTTGGGCTGACTTAGGGCCTACTAAGTTGACGGGACGGAGGGCTTTGTCAACTTAGTCAATACTCCAAAGGACTGTATGATGTCCATCCAACGGCCATAGTGCTTCTTCAACCTCTGGTCTTCTTGCTCCAGCCGCCCAAAGCAGCGCCGGTCATGCCGCCTGCTCCTGCCTCCCGTGGCCCGGCTCCGCGTCGTCCCCTTCCTAGGCCTCACCGTCGTCCACCGCCGTGGTGCTCTCGGCGCGCCGTGGTCAATTTGGTCAACGACCGACTTCCATCGGAAGAGTACTGTATGTGGAGAGGCTGACAGCTGGGTCCACGGCAGCCGCAAGGAAGTGCCTCCTTATTACGCGGAAAATAATTATTCCTCCACCTGACAGCGGGGACCCACTGGACGGGCCAACAATATTTTGCGAAAAAATCGTTTCCCCTTGACTGCTGGGACCCACCGGACGGGCCACCGTATTTCGCAAAAAAACAATGTTCCCCCCACTGTCAGCTCGGACCCACCAGAAGTGCCTCCTTATTACGCACAACAAAATGAATATTCCCTGGCTAGCTGGGACCCACCTTGGTGGGAGGCTGTCTTGTGGGCCTACTAAGTTGATGGGGACGAAGGGCTTTCTCAACTTAGTCAATATGAACGATTCTAGCTCCAGTGACCGTACGATGTCCATCCAACGGCCATAGTTCTTCTTCAACCTCTGGTCTTCTTGATCCAGCCGCCCAAAGCAGCGCCGGTCGTGCCGCATGCTCCTGCCTCCCGTGGCCGGCTGTGCTGCCGCGGAGGCCTCACCGCCCCTACTATTCCCACCGCTGGACAGGCCCTGCGGCGACGGCAGCCTCACACCGCAACCGAACCAGTGAACCCTCGTACTCCTCTCCGCGCGGGCTTCCACTGCTGCGTCTTCCCCGGCTCCGCTTCATCCCCTTCCTAGGCCTCGTCGTCCACCGCCGTGGTGCTCTCCGCGCGGCATGGTCAACATGGTCAAGGAACGACTTCCATCGGAAGAGTACTGTACGTGGAGAGGCTGATAGCTGGGTCCACGGCCACAACCCAGTTTTTTTGTGACTTGCCAAGTAAGTCGCTTTGTCGAACTGTTGGGCTGCAAATCTTTCAAGATGAGGAGAGCTTTCATTGGCTGGCCGAGAAAATGGCCCATCAAGAATGAGAAATGGGTTGTACATTTTTAAAACACATCAAACCGCAATTAGTTTCAAATATTTTTTTCATTTCAAGATTTTAAATTACATTAATTTTTATGCATGGAGAATTTGTTGGATTTTATATTGATATACATTTATTTTTAAAATCAGTTTGACTATGAGTCGAAATTTCGGGATTAAAAACAGTTTGGACCGCTTTTGAAATATGCAAGTTTCAGATAATTTTTAACCGTGGCCACAATATGGGCTGTAATGCTAACAAAAAGAATATGGGCTCCAAAAAACCCTTAAGAATTAGCAAATGGGCTGTAAATTATTAGAAATAATGGCAGATGGGCGTATGCTGTTTTCCACATATTTGAGGCTTTCCTAAAAAAAGGTTGACGCACAAGCAGTGACGGTTGGATGTCCATCCAACGGCTGTCGTGCTTCTTCAATCTCTGCTCTTCCTGCTCCAGCCGCTCAAACAAGCTCCAGCGGGACTGCGTGTTCCCTCCTCCTCATGACGGCTGTCTGCCTTGTGAGCCTCATCGCCCCACCGTACTCCCATCGCTGGCCTAGCCATCTCTCTACTCACCCACACCTATCGTTATTCTCCGGCGACGGCAGACGAACCAAGAACCTCAGACAACAGTACTCCCCTCCGCGTGGGAAACAATCGCCGAGTCTTCCTCGCCTCGTGTCGTCCCCTTCTTAGGCCTCGCCGTCGTCCACCGCCGTGGTGCTCTCGGTGCGGGCGTGGTCAATGTGGTCAACGACCGACTTCCATCGGAAGAGTATCAGGCGGAGAGGTCGATACCGGGTCCATGGCCGCAAAGATGGAAGTGCCTCCTTATTATGCGCAAAATAATTATTCCTCCACCTGACAGCAGGGACCCACCGGACGGCCCACCGTATTTCGCGAAAAAAACGTTTCCCCCCTGACTATTGGGACCCACCAGCTACCCCTTCGAACGCAAGGAAATGCTCTGGGCAAAAAAAAAACGATTCGCCCCCATGACTGCTGGGACCCACCAGCTACATCTTCGCACGAAAGGAAGTGCGTCTGAAAAAAAACGATTCGCCCCCCTGACTGCTGGGACCCACCAGCTACATCTTCGCAGGCAAGCAAGTGCGTGACAGTCGGGACCCACCTTGTCGAAGCGTATGTAGCGTTGTCATTCTCATCGCGAACGTGTACGTACATATATACTGGTGGATGTAGAGGCGCGCACGTGTCGTAGTAGAGGCGCACACGTAGCATGTACACGTATGTACAGCGGCCAGGGTGCAAGAAAGAAAATACGGCCACGTATGTGTACATATGGGCGGGGTCTCAAACGCCTACTCGCGCATATGTACAGCGATGGCTCGTGTACATGGCTGGGTCAGAACGGAGAAACAGCGTCGTAGTCGTGTTCATGGGGAGGCAACGGAATGCGTCGTTTTCACGGGGAGGCAATGGAATGCGTCGTGTTCATCGGGAGGCAACGAAACGCGTGGGAGCCAACCGGCTGGGTCGGAACGGAATGCGTGGTCGTGTTCATCGGGAAAGCTTGGACGGAACAGGCGATGGAAATGAGGCCTGGCGTACCGCAGAACAGAGGAAATGGACCTCCTACGTTCGGAACGGGGTCCTGTTGATCGGGAGGGGTGTGGCATACCGCAAAACGGAGGAACCGGACCTCCTACGGTCGAAACGGGGGTCCTGTTGATCGGGAGGGTGTGGCGCATCAAGAAAAGCGGAGGCAACGGACCTCCTACGGTCGAAACAGGGGTCCTGTTGATCGGGAGGGGTGTGGCGTACCGCAAAACGGACGAAACGGACCTCCTAAGGTCAAAATGGGGGTCCTGTTCATCGGGAGGGGTGTGGCGTACCTCAAAACAGGACTCCACGAGATACTGTTCATCTCCACCGTCGACCTCCTCCAGCCTCCACGGGCTACTGTCGACCTCCTCCAGCCTCCACGGGCTCCTGTTCATCCAGCCTCCACCGCGCGCTACTCCACCGGCTATTGTTCAACCACCCCACCACGGGCACCCCTCCACCGTCCACTGTTCATCCAGCCCTCCACACCACGAGGTCCTGTTCAACCACCCCTCCACGGGCACCCCTCCACCGTCTACTGTTCATCCAGCCCTCCACACCACGGGGTCCTATTCATCCAGAGGCAACGCCACCGCTCAATCGCTCATCCACCCCCGCAACGCTCATTGTTCATCCAATCGATCGGCTTGATTAGCGCAGCAGCAATGGAATCGCTCCATCGGGTTCGATTAACAGCCATCGATCGATCGCTTGGGTTCAAGAACGCTGTAGTTCGCAAAGGCAATCGCCGGGTTCAATTAGAGCCCAACGCCTCGCTTCGGGTTCGATTAGAGCCAAATGCCTCGCACACACGCAGCAGCGTCACGAGAGAACGCGCATCGCCGCCCCGACCTCCCACCGTAACCGCAACTCCCCGAAATTTTCCTCGCCTCGCTTCCTCCATGGTTTTTCCGTCTTGGACGGCCCAAAGAATGTCATGCAATCGCTGCGTCTCCGGCCCGCCCAGGACGAAAAGCCCATTTTCTGTCATGATTTTTTGTCATAGAAGTAGGAGCCCACCACATCTATGATGATATCGGGTTTTTTCACAATTATCGTCATAGAAGTGTCATATGTATGACAGAAAAAAAATTCGTTCGGCCCAAAATGTCACGGATGTGTCTTTTTTTGTATTGCTTTGTGTTGGTTTGAATAGATGAATCTGAGATTGTGTGATGCATATCGTATAATTATACCCACGGATACTTAAGGTGACATTGGAGTATCTAGGTGACATTAGGGTTTTGGTTGATATGTGTCTTAAGGTGTTATTCTAGTACGAACTCTTGAATAGATCGATCCGAAAGAATAACTTTGAGGTGGTTTCGTACCCTACAATAATCTCTTCGTTTGTTCTCCACTATTAGTGACTTTGGAGTGACTCTTTGTTGCATGTTGAGGGATAGTTATATGATCCAATTATGTTATTATTGTTGAGAGAACTTGCACTAGTGAAAGTATGAAACCTAGGCCTTGTTTCGAAGCATTGCAATACCGTTTACGCTCACTTTTATCGCTTGCTACCTTGCTGTTTTTATATTTTCAGATTACAAAACCCTATATCTACCATCCATATTGCACTTGTATCACCATCTCTTCGCCGAACTAGTGCACCTATACAATTTACCATTGTATTGGGTGTGTTGGGGACACAAGAGACTCTTTGTTATTTGGTTGCAGGGTTGTTTGAGAGAGACCATCTTCAACCTACGCCTCCCATGGATTGATAAACCTTAGGTCATCCACTTGAAGGAAATTTGCTACTATCCTACAAACCTCTGCACTTGGAGGCCCCACAACGTCTACAAGAAGAAGGTTGCGTAGTAGACATCAAGCTCTTTTTCAAGCGCCGCTGTCGGGGAGGTGAGTGCTTGAAGGTATATCTTTAGATCTTGCAATCGAATCTTTTAGTTTCTTGTTTTATCACTAGTTTAGTTTATAAAAGAAAACTACAAAAAAAATGGAATTGAGGGTGCCTCATATGCTTCATCTTTTTAACATCTTTCATGAAAATAAGGATTTCGATAATTGTGCCAAAATGTTAGAAGAAGAATGCATTAAAATGTTTGGCACTAAATCTTTGAATAATGAGCATGATTGCAATGTTGTTAGTATGAACTCTTTGAATATCCATAGGACTAATGATGATTGCACTAGTCATGATGAAAATGTCTCTTATAAGCATGTCAACTTTTGTGGAGTGCATAGAGTTTTCAAGTACACACCAAATAGGGAAGATAGATTTTGCAAGAGGCATAAGTATTTAGAAACTAAATGGTTGCAAGAAAGGCTAGATGTTTGTGCTGAAAATTTAAAATTTCTTCGCCATCCTTGTGAACTTTGCAATGAACGTGATCATTTAAATCTCCAATGCAAATTGTTTCATGATCGAATCGTGTCCAAAAATTGTGATGACTTGATTTCCCTTGCACATCATAATGAACTTAGTTTGCTTTTGGGTTATGAAGAAATGAAACGTATAACTAAGGATATGCCATAATTTGTCCTTGATAAAGTTCTTGATTTTGATCTAGAAGAAATTTTTATGTATTGTGCGGTAAATTGCATTGAAAATCCTTATATTGCCAATTACATAAAGAAAAGAAAACAAATAGAAGATGAAGAGAATACAAATGAAAGGGAAGAGGCTTCCCAATATCCTCCTATTATTTCTTATGATGAATCAGGTAATGAGGAGGAGCCTTCTATTCAACCTATCTCATTAATAAGGAGCTCAAAAAAAGAGGATTAAACCCACACATGATGTGAAGAAGAAAAAGAAAGGACGAAGAAACAAAGGTAAAAAGGTATCCCTCACAAATGATGTTGCTCCTATTACTCATTGTGATGATGATAATTGCTATACTATTGGTGCTATCCATACTATTAATGATGAGAGTGATTATGCTTATGATATGAAAAGGCCCAAGCTTGGGGATGCTATGTTTAATGAAGATGATATGTTTAGTCCCCCAAGGTTTGATGAGAATATTTATTTTGATGAAAGCATGCCTCCTATTTATGATGATTATATTGATGAAAGTGGGTTTGGAAGAGTGTCAACTTTAGGAAGTAAGGATCCCACTATTTTGGAGGATGTTGAATATTATTGTGATAATTATGAAAGTGGATTTTGGAGAGGTCATGACTTTATTTAGTGATGAATCCACTATTTCAGAAGAGGTTCCAATTGATTATGGTACCAAAGTTGCTATTTATGATGATTATTGTGATGACATGTATGCTATTAAGAATAATGATAACCCTGAAACTTGTCATCATGATTTTAGTTTTCAATTGGATTATGCTTCACATGATAGTTATTTTGTTGAGTTCGCTCCCACTATTCTGAATGAGAAGAATTTTGCTTATGTGGAGAGTAATAATTTTTCTATGATTGTAGATCATGAAAATAATGTTTTATGTGATGGTTATATTGTTGAATTTATTCATGATGCTACTGAAAATTATTATGAGGGAGGAATATATGCTTTTAGGAATTGCAATAATAACAAGTTTCCTCTCTATGTGCTTAAAATTTTGAAGTTATGGTTGTTTTGCCTTCCTATGCTAGTTGATTATTGTTTCCATAAGTTGTTTGCTCACAAAATCCCTATGCACAGGAAGTGGTTTAGACTTAAATTTTCTATTCATATTCTTCATGATGCTCTCTTTATGTTTCTATTCTTATCTTTTAGGTGAGCATCATTGAAATCATCATGCCTAGCTAGGGGCGTTAAACGTTAGCGCTTGTTGGGAGGCAACCCAATTTTATTTTTGTTTCTTGATTTTTGTTCCTGTTTAGTAATAAATAAATCATCTAGCCTATGGTTATATGTGGTTTTATGTTTTAGTTAGTGTTTGTGCCAAGTAAGACCTATAGGATCTTCTTGGGTGATAATTATTTGATCTTGTCGAAAAAGACAGAAACTTTCTGCTCACGAAAACAATTGTTAAAAATCACCAGAAAGTGATAAAATATTGGTTCCAATTGTAGTAGATCAATAATCAAATTATCTAGGTCGTCCTATTTTGGCAGATTTTTATGAGTTCCATAAGTTTGCGTTTGATACAGATTACTACGGACTGTTCTGTTTTTGACAGATTCTGTTTCTATGTGTTGTTTGCTTATTTTGATGAATCTATGAGTAGTATCGGAGGGTATGAACCATAGATAAGTTGGAATACAGTATATATTAAACCAATATGAATTTATAATGAGTTCATAATAGTACCAAAAGTGGTTTTATTTTCTTATACTAACGGAGCTTACGAGTTTTCTGTTAAGTTTTGTGTTGTGAAGTTTTGAAGTTTTGGGTAAAGATTTGACGGACTATGGAATAAGGAGTGGCAAGAGCCTAAGCTTGTGGATGCCTAAGGCACCCCAAGGTAATATTCAAAGACAACCAAAAGCCTAAGCTTGGGGATGCCCCTGATGGCATCCCCTCTTTCGTCTTTGTTCATCGGTAACTTTACTTGGAGCTATATTTTTATTCACCACATGATATGTGTTTTGCTTGGAGCGTAATTTTATTTTGTTAGTATTTGCTTGTTGTTATTTATAATAATGTTTTTCATCTCTATTTTCAATAAAAATGTCAAGGATAGCCTTTACTATGCTTATTTTGCAAGTATACATGTTGCTGTTTCAAAACAGAAAGTTTACCGCTGTTGCAAAAATTCCCTAGAAAAGTCAGAATATGATAAAATGTTGAAACTTTTTGCATATTGAGCTCTGATAAATTTTCTACAGTGTGGTATAATTTCATAATGTTTGGAGTTAGGGAAGTATGATGAATCTTGCATTCTTTACAGACTGTACTGTTTTGGCAGATTGCTGTTATGTTTGCATTCTTTGCATATGTTTGCTTGTTTAATGATTCTATTTGTGGATAGGAGTATTAAATATGCAGAGGCATTTAGTATGCAATGTTGAATAATAATTTTAGTGATTTGTTACAGTAGAAAATGATAAGGTTTTTGCATTGGTTTATACTAACTTATCTCACGAGTTCTTGTTGAGTTTGGTGTGGATGAAGCTTTCGAGATTTAGGAAACCGTGATATGAGAGGAATTAAGGAGACACAAAATCTCAAGCTTGGGGATTCCCAAGGCACCCCAAGATAATATTTCAAGAAGTCTCAAGCATCTAAGCTTGGGGATGCCCCGGTTGGCATCCCACCTTTCTTCTTCAACAACTATCGGTTAGTATCGGTTGAGCCTAAGTTTTGGCTTATTCACATGATGAGTGCTATCCTTGAAATGTCGTTTTATTTTGTTTTGCTTGCTGTATTAATAAAATACCAATATCTGAAATTCTTAAATGAGAGAGAGCCTTCACATAGCCACATAATTATTTAACTACTCATTGATCTTCACTTATATCTTTTTGGATTAGTTTGTCATTTACTCGTGTGCTTCACTTATATCCTATGAGTAAATGGTTGAATGATTTGAATGTCATAAAAGTGAAATTATATATGTTTCATATGCCTTTCCCATGGGGAGTAATGCCTTCACATATAAGAAGTAGAGGTGGTAAATTTTTTGAAGGTTAGCAAACATTGTATTGGTCACTTGAACAATTCATGAAAGAATATTGAAGGAAGAGATATTTCACATATAAATATACTATCTTGGACATCTTCTATGATTGTGAGCCCCATTAATTATTTTCAAACCTGAGCAAATTAGTTGAAGTCGGACAAGGAATACAACATAATGAGTTATGCTTGGGTATATTTGTATAGAAGTTATATTGTTATGGATCCTCTAACATGTGGTTCTTGCTATTTAGAATCCTTTGCTAGCAAAAATATATGTACTAAGCAGGAATACTGCTTGTGCATACAAATTCCTTAAACCAAGTTTCTTCCATGAGTGTCCACCATATCTACCTATATGCGGTATTTACCTGCCGTTCCAAGTAAATTTGCATGTGCCAAACTCTAAACCTTCAAATAATAATCTGTTTTGTATGCCCGAATCGCTCATGTAGCCACTAGGGGCTATCAGTATCTTCCATGCTAGGTGGGTTATTCTGACGATGAGTGGACTCCGCTCATCATTCATGAGAAAATGGCTGGTAACTGGGATGCCCAGTCCTATGATCAAAAGAGCAAAAACAAATTCGCAAATAATTTAAGCAAACTCCCCCAGGATTGTCGATAGTTGGACGACGCCCGTTATTTCGGACAAGCCGTGGAGTGTGATTGTTGGTGGAGGGGAGTAAAATCTTTACCTTTCTGTTTGGGAACTGCCTATAATGTATCTAGTATGGAAGATATTGGGAACTCTTGGTCGTTATGTTGACAATGAAAGCATACCTCTCAAAATTGTTTTCATCTCCGTTTTAAAGCTATGAGCTCTGGCACCTCTGCAAATCCCCGCTTCCCTCTGCGAAGGGCCTATCTTTTACTTTTATGCAAGAGTCAGTAGTATTCCTTCTCATTCCAACCTACTTTTTAGTTGGCAAGCATCATGTGGTGGAGAAAGATCTAAGCATATATGGCCATTCAAATATATTTGACCATGAATTATTATTGTTGACAATTATCTATATGATAAATAAGTTGGGAGGCGAAACATTAATCCCCTACCTTTCTCTGTGTTCGATGGATGCTATTTGTTCTAAAAAATATGCTTTGAGTGGTAGCAATCATGGAAGACTATATGATAGTTGAGTATGTGAGATTTGCTAAATCAAAGCTCTTACATAGACGCTTCCTAAAAATAAGATGAATTGCAATCGTTTGATGACTGAGAACATAGTTTGTTAATTTTCAAGAAAGTTTATGATCTATACTTTAACATGTGAATAGCTTGTTACTTGATCATGAAAAGCTTTATGATATGAGCCACTGTTATGATATATAATGATGCTAGAAAAGGTGATTGAAATTATCATTGATCAAACTTGTGCACCTGCTAGCATTCACACTTCATAAATTATTTCTTTTATCATTTACCTACTCGAGGACGAGTAGGAATTAAGCTTGGGTATGCTGATACGTCTCCAACGTATCTATAATTTATGAAGTATTCATGTTGTTATATTATCCTTCTAGGATGTTTTATATGCATTTATATGCTATTTTATATGATTTTTGGGACTAACCTATTAACCTAGAGTCCAGTGCCAGTTTCTGTTTTTTTCTTGTTTTTGAGTATCGCAGAAACGGAAAACCAAATGGAGTCCAATTGACACGAAACTTGACGAGCGTATTTTTGGACCAATAGAAGGCCATGGAGTAAAAGAGTTGGGCCAGAAGAGTCCCGGGCTGCCCACGAGGGTAGGAGGCGCGCCCACCCCCCTGTGCGCGCCCCCCTACCTCGTGGCTGCCTCGGAGACTCCCTTGACTTGTTCCCGATGCTGAAACCTCTTATATATACAGAAACCCCCAGAACATAGCCTAGATCGGGAGTTCCGCCGCCGCAAGCCTCTGTAGCCACCAAGACCAATCGGGACCCTGTTCCGGCACCCTGCCGGAGGGGGGATCCATCACCGATGGCCATCTTCATCATCTCGACGCTCTCCGTGACGAGGAGGGAGTAGTTCACCCTCAGGGGCTGAGGGTATGTACCAGTAGCTATGTGTTTGATCTCTCTCTCTCTCTCTGTTCCTGAGGTGGTACGATCTTGATGTATCGCGAGCTTTGCTATTATAGTTGGATCTTATGATGTTTCTCCCCTCTACTCTCTTGTAATGGATTGAGTTTTCCCTTTGAAGTTATCTTATCAGATTGAGTCTTTAAGGATTTGAGAACACTTGATATATGTCTTGCATGTGCTTATCTGTGGTGACAATGGGATATCACGTGATCCACCTAATGTATGCTTTGGTGATCAACTTTGCGAGTTCCGTGAACTTATGCATAGGGGTTGGCACACGTTTTCGTCTTGACTCTCCGGTAGAAACTTTGGGGCACTCTTTGAAGTACTTTGTGTTGGTTTGAATAGATGAATCTGAGATTGTGTGATGCATATCGTATAATCATACCCACGGATACTTGAGTTGACATTGGAGTATCTAGGTGACATTAGGGTTTTGGTTGATATGTGTCTTAAGGTGTTATTCTAGTACGAACTCTTGGATAGATCGATCCGAAAGAATAACTTTGAGGTGGTTTCGTACCCTACAATAATCTCTTTGTTTGTTCTCCGCTATTAGTGACTTTGGAGTGACTCTTTGTTTCATGTTGAGGGATAGTTATATGATCCAATTGTGTTATTATTGTTGAGAGAATTTGCACTAGTGAAAGTATGAACCCTAGGCCTTGTTTCGAAGCATTGCAATACCGTTTACGCTCACTTTTAACGCTTGCTACCTTGCTGTTTTTATAATTTCAGATTACAAAAACCTATATCTACCATCCATATTGCACTTGTATCACCATCTCTTCACGAACTAGTGCACTTATATAGTTTACCATTGTATTGGGTGTGTTGGGGACACAAGAGACTCTTTGTTATTTGGTTGCGGGGTTGTTTGAGAGAGACCATCTTCAACCTCGCCTCCTGCATTGATAAACCTTTGGTCATCCACTTGAGGGAAATTTTCTACTGTCCTACAGACCTCTGCACTTGGAGGCCCAACAACGTCTATAAGAAGAAGGTTGCGTAGTAGACATCAGTTAATCGTTTGCTTTTATTTAACTACATCACACACGATTTGATGGGAAAAAACTGTATGGCATTGGGCTATCCATCACAACTGCTTTTACTGCTAGAACCGTTTGCAAAGTTTCAAGACCCATTTAGCAGGTTTATTAGTTTACAATTAATAATTTTGGTATTACGCAAATTCACATTTCATATCGAACAGCGGTTTGCCAATTTCATATCAGGCACAAACATATTTAACATCACAATACGATAGCTACCTGAGGTTGAAGAAGCACTACGGCCGTTGGATAGACATCATACGGTCACTGGAGCTAGAATCGTTCATATTGACTAAGTTGACAAAGCCCTCCGTCCCCGTCAACTTAGTTGGCCCACAAGTCATCCTCCCACTATGGTGGGTCCCAGCTAGCAGGGTGGGTATTCATTTTTTGTGCGTAATAAGGAGGCACTTCCTTGCGTGCGAAGATATAGCTGGTGGGTCCGACATGTCAGCGGGGGGAACGTTTTTTCGCGAAATACAGAGGCCCTTCCGGTGGGTCCCAGCTGTCAGGTGGAGGAATCATTATTTTGCACGCAGTCCCACGGCCGATGGATGTCGTTCGTTGACCACGTTGACCAAAGCGTTGAGAGCACCATGGCGGTGGACGACGGCGAGGCCTAGGAAGGAACGACACGGAGCCGGGAAGACTCGGCAATGGTTTCCCACGCGTGGGGAGTACGAGGATTCTTGGTCCGGCCGCCGCCGGAAAATAATAGGAGGTGTGGGTGAGTAGAGGAATGGCACGGCCAGCAATGAAGTAGGGTGGGGGGCGGCGGCCTGTGCGGACCTGACCCGCCACGGAGTCGGGAGCAGCGGTCCCACCGGAGCTGGTTTGGTAAGGGAGCAAGAAGATCAGATATTGAAGAAGAAGACGGCCGTTGGATTAACATCCAACGGTCATCGCTGCTAGAATCGTTGTGGACTAAGTTGACAAAGCGAAAGTACACGCCAACCTAGTAGACCCACAAGTCAGCCTCCAAATCATCCCCAAAGCGACATACTGACCCAAAATTTCTAGCCAGATTCAAATTAATTTTAAATCTAAATATACCTTAATTTAAATTCAATGAAATTTTAACCGCACAAAAACAATGAAATTTAAAATATCAAAATCCGAAAGAAAACCGTATTTTGGAACTAATTGCCTGTTCTTTGTATTTTTTTCATTTTACAGCCCATTTATTATTACTTATAGCCCATTTCTTATTACTTATAGCCCATTTTCTCGGGCAAAATGCATCCCTCCTCGTCTTGAAAGATTTCCGGCCCAAAGAGGCGTAGAAAAGTAAGTAGGCCTATGTTGGTTATTCGCAAAAACAAAATAGCTGGCTAGCCATTTTCGTAAAGGAAAAACAAACTGGGCTGGTCATGTGCTAAACATATGAAATAAAAGCACTGGCTAGATGGGCCACGGGTCTGCACAACCCAGTTGATACCCTTCTCTCGTCCGAAAAACAAAATTACTGCCGTTGGGTCCCTCTTGTCATCCTCACCATGTACAGTCATCTCCTTATTCCTCTCGGTTGTTGACCATGTTGACAACACCGGAGGGCGGTGCATGGCAGCGAACCAAGGCGGAGGGCGATGGTGAGGCCTCGGACAGAACGAACAGGAGCCGGGAAGATCACAACCAGCCCCGGGAGGCGGAGGCGGCGGTCCCGCTTGGTTTGGCTTTGGCGGCTCGAGGAAGAAGAGAGAAGAAAGCGACAGACGTTGAATGTCAATCCAACGGTCAAGGTTGGCACAATCGTTTTTGACTAAGCGGACACCAAGTAGCATACTTTTTCTATATAGGAAGAAAAGCTGCGAGGAAAATGCGTTCGTCTGCCGTCCTCCTCATAGGGAACGTTCGCTACATAAGTGACTAGCACCCTTGGTTTTCAACCGAGAGGTCTTGGGTTCGAGTCCGAGGAACTCTCAATTTTGTCCTCCTTCCTTCCTTGCAAAAAAAAAGGAAAAGAAAATCAAAGACTTGGGAAGGCGTACAGAACAAGCTAGTGTACCAGTAAAGAGACGTTGCCGAGTTTTAGAAAAAAGAAAGACGTGCTCCTGTAGCTGGTTCGAATCCAAACCTAGACTATGACTATATATGGTGCTATGCTACTCGCAAGTAATGAAACCGACATATCCAACATTCCTTCTCCTCTTCTCTACTTACTCGCCTAGCATCGAAGCTCGGCGCAAAGCAACCATGTCCGATGGCTGCTCATCCACCTGCTCTTCAGCAGGCAACAACCAGATATGCGCCAAGTCGCCACCCGTACCATCGCCTGTGGGTCTCATCACACCCCCGCCGGCATGCACACCGCAGGCGATTGCTCACCCGCTGCCGTTGGTGTGGTGCCACTGCTGCAAATCACGCAGAGTCATCCGTCGCGTCTCAACCACAATCCGCAACCCTGGCCGAGTCTTCTACAAATGCCCGAATCATGGGGTAATAATATGTTTAAGTGTTGTTCGCTACTTTCGATTGCTGATTTTTTAATAGTTTGGTTGATGATCTTCCAATTTGATTCGTGCGAGAAAAGGGAAGATTCGTGTGATTTGTATTTACGGGAAGTTCTTGATGTGGGGGAATGCAACTACGCTGATTATTTGGTTAGCCGAGGAATCCCAATACCAACGAGTTCGGTGTTGGACAAGTAACTTAAGGAACGGCATAAGAGGAAGATGCTGAGCGAAGGTTAAAGATGCAGTTCCTCGATCATGGCTACAACAACAATTACTGAACGGCCTTGACAAAGAATGAGGAGATGAAAGAGCTTGTGAAGATAATGGGCAAAATCGATGGGCTCAGAGGATGATTGTCTCTTTATTTGCAGTGTATGTAGCACTTTTCGTGATGTATTCAAAGGGCTACGACATGAGCACTTTGTTGAAACTAGCAATGAGTGAAACCTGTGTAGCAGGCTGGGCGTAGTGTTGTGAACATCTAATGATTTCTTTTAACGGAAATCAGGGGGTATCCCCTTTTTCTCATATAAATAAATAAATAGCAGAGGCCCTGTCGGGTCAGCTTTGTTCTCATTCGAAGACGTCGATCAAATTGCAGTCCAACAGCAAACTATGTCATCAAATTCAAGTTTCACAGCCAAATATGAGTACAAGTAAACAACAATGTCATCATGTTTTAGTTGTCATACAATCACCAAACACAAATCAGCATACGTAACAAGTGATGTTCTCACAACAAAATACTAAACAACATGTTCATCAGGTTTCAGTTGTCATAGCAAACACAATTTCACATAGTAGATAAAAAAACGTCTTCTGACTGTGCAAATACGACAAAAGCAATGTAATCATCATCCGCAAAGACCAAAGCATCAACATCTTCGCCATGTGTATCGGTTTGAATCGTAATTCCCCACGGTGTCATCTTCTTCTTCGTCCTCAACGTCCTCGAACGTTGGCTTCTTCTTGATCAACTCTTGTATGTCCACAAAGACGGCTGCATAATCTTTTCGCCAAGGCGTCATTGACATGATGGTTCTCAAAGATATTAGGAACATCATGCTATCACAGTACATCGAGGCGGTGTAAGCATCATCTTGTTGTGCAACTTCATTAAACGAATTCTCTGCTCAAACCTTTGCAATACTCTCCGGTCATTGAGTGCGCCCGACAGCTGCGGCGGTGGCATCGAGCAAGGATACCTCGGAGTCGCTTGGGCCATGGGGGAGCTTCGCCAGCTACCTCCGCCAGGCCTCGTGAGGATGACCGGGCAGGAGAGGCCCGTGTCTTGCCTTCACCTTCTTTCGCGGGCGGAGGCACTGCCGCAGACGAGGCCTCAGGAGCTCCCTTAAGCTTCTTCACCGTAGGCGCCAGCCTAGCCAAGGAATACAGATATCAAGCCTCAGCGACAAAGCAAGGAATAAAACTAGAATCAAGCACTTACTGGTCATCGCTCGCGGGCTCGAGCAACTTCCGGCCATACTTGAAGCCCGAGAGCCGGCTGCAGGGATCAACCTCAAGAGGCCCGGGAGCAGGAGGCACGTCTGCGGATCGCCTCGGAGCCGGGGCAGACCCGCGGGGGACCGGCCCGATCTGTCCTTCTTCGGGATCGGGGCAAGCTCGCTGCCCGCCCATCGCTATCCTCGCTGCCGCTCGGCAAGAGGCGGAGAGCTGGGACCTACGCCGGGAGGCGCACTCGACTCCCCGTCGGTCGCCTCGGAGTCAGGCCCCTCTTCCCGCTCCTCTTCTTCCTCCTCTCCGCTGGAGTCGCCGGAGGACACGTTCACCGTCGCCAGGGCCGCCGGGTCCTCGAGAACCTTCGTGGGCACGGGCCCGTCCCCATTGAAGACGGGCATGGAGTCCACCGCCTGCTCCCAATCATCTCGAAGGAGCAGTGCAGGCGCCCTCTAGCCTCGCCACGTCTCCCCGACCAAAGATTGGAGGATCGCGACCAGATCTTCGTCGGCCAAGGCTGCGGGGCTCAAGGCCTCCACAGCCGAGGCAATCGACGAAGCGGGGCCACCTGGTGCTCCAGGAACTCCCTCAGGAGCGACGCCCCGGTCAGCTTCACCGTCGCCATGTTGCCCGGCCACAGGTCCGCGTTCATCTTCTCCAGCACCGGCTTCGCGCGGGGATCCACGAGTTCCGCGTGAGACCAATCGTCGGAGGTTGTGGGCTGCTCCATGGGCAGAATCAGCCAAGGATGGATGCGCCCAGCGTCTACCATGACCCACTTGCTCCTGAAGCCCTCAATCCTCTTCCCGGGCTTCGAGATGGCGCTGGAACTGCCATACGCAACAAAGCTCGCGCACGCGGAGATGGGCCCGCGAGAGGTCCGGAGGTAGAAGTAGTGGCGCAGCAAGGCCACTGAAGGCTGCACCCTAACATGAGCCTCACAATAGTAGGCGAAGATCGCAAGAAGAAGAACAGAGTTGGGGTGGAGGTGCAGAGCTTGCAGTTTGTAATGGCGGAGGACAGAAAAGAAGAACTCAGAAAAGGGAGGCACCAGACCGGCAGCAACGGCGCTCATGAAGAGCGGATAGAAGGTGCTTCCTTGGCCCTCGGGAAGGGCGGAGCCGGCCCTGAGCATCATTGCCCCGTCGTTGCCTTGCGCCGCCACCATCCGGCGTGCACAGGCAAGGCCCTTCTCCGACACATTCGGCGAGTCCAAGGCGGGTGAGTACCAAGCTCCGGCTAGGGTCTGGCGAGGCGCCATGTCTTGCTAGGGCACGCGGTCGAAGTAGATCTGGAGATTTCGGAGGCAGGAAGGAAAGGTGCAAGAAAGGGGATCTGGGCAATGACCAGAGGAGGCAAAGGAGGCAAAGCCTAGATGGGTGCCGCACTTTCGCGCAGTTGCTAAAGGCGCCCACGTCCAATCAACCGCCACGCGGCACCCAAGGCCGCAGGCTGTTAGGGCCCGCGGTGCTTCGCACTTGCCCCTTCGCTTCTCTGCTCAGCCAAGTCCAGGCGCGCCTTGGGCCCGGGGACTACTGTCGGTGTTCTGGGAACGGGGGTCCCCAGACTTGCTCACTGCGGCTGCGGGCGTGGCTCAAGGGGTGGCCCAAGACGGCCCATCTTCATCAAGACAAGCTCAAGACCCTCGCGAGGGGCCAAGCCTCATGGGCGGATGACATGAAGCTTCCTCGAGCACGGCCTCGTCGGCTGGCTCGCGAGGAGGCGGAGAGATCAAGCGGGGTACCTCACGAGGTGCCCATGACGCAAGCCATGACGACCAAGAGGCGCCCGGTGAGCGCCAGCCAGCAGTGTCCTCATTTCCTCTTTGGTGCAAAGGGGGCAAGCGCAGCGAGAGCATCAAGCAAAGGCACCCGTTTGGTGCAACAAGACCAAGACCGTCATGAACGGCAGGAAGGAAGTCATCGTGGAGCCCAAGCCGGCGTCACCACTAGAGCCTTTGATGTGCGAGGACCAACTTTAGTCAGGATAAGTGTACTAGATGTTCCCCTTCAAAATGGCCAATTGTTGGCGCCCTTCCCGTTCAATATTTGGGAAGAGGCCCAGGGCCTTTGCCTATAAATAGGACTAGCCACCCACAGGATCCGGGATCCGGGAATCAAGGACAGAGCTAAAGATTAAGCAATCTAGAGAGAGAGAGAGAGAGAGAGAGCGACTGAAATCCCCCTAGCAGTTCATCGCACCGGCCAAGAACAGACCCTCGCGAGGCTGTTCTTCCTTGTATTGTTCATCATCAGCCCAAGAGGCAATCCACCACACCACACACAGGAGTAGGGTGTTACACCACAATGGTGGCCCGAACCGATATAAACCTTGTGTCTCTTGTGTTGTTCCTTTGGTAGTTTAGATCCTAGCGAGGCGACAAGGTGCAGGTAGGTAGGGGGTGAGATCTCCGCGCGCACCCCAGAGTTCGAACCTAGAGGGTCTGCCGGAACCCGAAATCTGACACGTATTGATGAGAATCCCGTAATAAGGGGCACGATCTCTGCTTTGACAAGACATGTCAAGGAAACCGCCTCGCAATATGCGATGTGGCTGGTTGTGGGAAGACGGTTCGAATAATGACCCGACCGTAATGACACGTCGCGTTGCTTCGAAAGTTGTCAGCAGATTGCATTTGCGAAACATCATTCTCTCTATGGTGGCATTCGAAGATCATCTTGTGGACCGGACACGGTTTGAGTGTTCGATAACTACCTTGGAGTATTCGGAGGAGGAACCCGCCCTGCAATGCCGAAGACAAGACTGCGCGCCGGACTCACCATCATTGAAGCCTGGTTCAGGGGCTACTTGAGGGAGTCTGGATTAGGGTATCCAGGACAGCCGGACTGTGTACAACGTCCGGACTATTGAAGCATGAAGATACAAGACTCAAGACTTCGGCCCGTGTCCGGATGGGACTTTCCTTGGCGTGGAAGGCAAGCTTGACGATCCGGATATTATATTTCCATCCTTGTAACCGACTCCATGTAAACCCTAGCCCTCTCCGGTGCCTATATAAACCAGGGAGGTTGGTCCTTAGAAGGCCGATCACAATTACATTCATACCGTCATAGGCTAGCTCTTAGGGTTTAGCCTCTACTATCTCGTGGTAGATCTACTCTTGTACTACCCATATCATCAATATTAATCAAGCAGGAAGTAGGGTTTTACCTCTATCGAGAGGGCCCGAACCTGGGTAAACATCTGTGTCCCTTGCTTCCTATTACCATCAGCCTTGACGCACAGATCGAGATCCCCTACCCGAGATCCGCCGGTTTTGACACCGACAGTCCTAATGTTGGAGAAAAATTGCCGTTTTTTGCCTCTTAAACAAAAGTTAGGGCGACTCAAGCGCCACTTCAATGACATGGGGGAACTGATGGCAGCTCTGATTAAATATGCCAACTCTGATAGTACCAAGTGTCGGTGTCAAAACCGGCGGATCTCAGGTAGGGGGTCCCAATCTGTGCGTCAAGGCTGATGGTAACAGGGAACAAGGGACACAGATGTTTACCCAGGTTCGGGCCCTCTCGATGGAGGTAAAACCCTACTTCCTTCTTGATTAATATTGATGATATGGGTACTACAAGAGTAGATCTACCACGAGATCGTAGAGGCAAAACCCTAAGAGCTAGCCTATGATGGTATGATTGTAATTGGGATCGGCCTTCTAAGGACCAACCTCTCCGGTTTATATAGACACCAGAGAGGGCTAGGGTTTACATGGAGTCGGTTACAAGAAAGGAAACACAATATCTGGATCGCCAAGCTTTCCTTCCACGCAAAGGAGAGTCCCATCCGGACACGGGCCGAAGTCTTGCGTCTTGTATCTTCACGCTTCAATAGTCCGGACGTTGTACACAGTCCGGCTGTCCGGATACCCCCTAATCCAGGACTCCCTCAGTAGCCCCTGAACCAGGCTTCAATGATGATGAGTCGGGTGCGCAGTCTTGTCTTCGGCGTTGCAGGGCGGGTTCCTCCTCCAAATACTCCAAGGTAATTATCGAACACTTGAACCGTGTCCGGATCCACAAGATGATCTTCGCATGCCAACGTAGAGAGAATGATGTTTCACAAATGCAATCTGCTGACAACTTTTTAGGCAACACGACGTGTCATTACGGTCGGGTCATTATTCGAACCGTTTTCCCACAACCAGCCACAACACATATTACAAGGCGGTTTCCTTGGCACGTCTTGTCGAAGCAGAGATCGTGTCCCCTTATCACGGGATTCTCATCAATACGGGTATGGGTAATCCCACCACGCCATCAAGCGTGGCGCTTGGTAAGCAAGCGATTCCCAACGGGCAAGTGGGGAGGCGTACCGCTTTCGGCACCTCTATAAAGGGATAAGATTTCCTCATTTTCACCCACACCTTCCTCCTCCTTCGCCCACTCTTGCCCCCTTGAGCTCCAGCGCCCAAGCCCTCGTCTCCTCCGCACAGCTAAACATGTCCAGAGCAGGAGGCAAGTGGGTGGCTTCCACCGTCAAGGAGAAGCACATCACAAACCTTCGGGCGGCCGGATACTTGGCCGCGGACATAGCGCACCGGCTACCGGACGCCGGGCAAGTCATTCCGACCCCTGGACCCCACGAGAGGGTCGTATTCATCGCCCACTTCGTCCGTGGAATGGGATTTCCTCCCCATCCCTTCGTCCGCGGGCTCATGTTCTACTACGGACTAGATTTCCATGATCTAGCCCCAAATTTCGTTCTCAACATCTCGTCGTTCATCATCGTATGCGAGGCCTTCCTCCGCATCCGACCTCATTTCGGCCTATGGCTGCAAACCTTCTACGTGAAGCCGAAGATTGTAAGCGGCCAGCAAGCGGAGTGCGGAGGAGCCATGGTGGGCAAGATGCCTAATGTCACCTGGCTGGACGGCTCCTTTGTGGAGACCGTAAAAGGATGGCAATCGGGGTGGTTCTACATCACCCCGCGCGGCGCCAACTGGGCGGCGGCCCCCGAATTCAGGTCCGGAGCCCCCATGCGGCTAACCTCCTGGGAAAGGGAGGTCCTGTCCTGGGGCGATTCCACGGAGCTGACCGGACTCCAGACATGCATCAAAAGCATGAAGGACAAGAACATCAAGCTTGTAAACGTGATCTACGTCATGCTTGTTCGCCGGATCCTGCCCTGTCAAAGGCAGGCAGTCAATCTATGGGAGTTCTTCCTGGCCGAACACCAGACGCTACGGAAGCTCTATGACATGACGCACCAAGGTGCATGGAAGGTGCTATTCAAGGCCTCTGAAGTGCCTCCTCCCACATCCGGGGACCGCGGGCTGCACGCTGCACGGGCTCCTAGTCAGGTGAGTTCTCAGACTACCACTGGACTCGGTTTTCCCAACATGTTCAAGGAAGATCCTTAAGTAGTTATACATATTTGCCTCAGGATTATGTGGAGACAGTGGAGCAGGTTTACTGTCCGGCTCCGCTGCCAGAGGGCCCAGCTGACGCTCTCCTAACGGAGATGCTGGTCCCGGCACCGTACAAGGTGCCGCAGAAGAAGGTCGAGAAGAAGGCCCCGGGGATCCGAAAGGGTCTCCGGTGTAAGGTTGTGCCAGAAGCTTCGTCCGAAGACGATGAGGCAGACTCGTCCCACGAAGGGGAGGGGGAAGAAGAATAAGAAGCCCCGTCCGGAAAGGATGAGGGGCCCGAAGAGGTGGGCCAGGGGGCGGAAAAGGCCCTCGGTGCAAGGCCGTTATACCCCTGTCGTCCGATGACGACGAGATAGATTCCTCCCGCGGAGGCGGGGGGAATCAAGAAGAAATTCCACCTCCCCGCACTGGGGGGAGAAGAAGAGAAAAGCCGCCTGAGGGGAGGCTGGGGCATCCAAGAAGGGAAGGTACCCCTTAGGACTACTCCGCACGGCCGCTCATAGTGAGGAAGGGTGGCTGCCTGTGGGAAGCCCCTGCGATCGTAAGTGTCCGCACTCCATCATAACTTCATTCTATAGCTTTTGTTTAACGCCGGACATATGTGCAGTCCGGCCAGGGCTTACCTCGAAGTGTCTTCCTCTGGATCCCTGAGTGATTGGAGATCAATTCGCTTTCGACAGCCACTACTCCTCAACCCACGGATGACACGGAGGTGTTATCCCAAAGGCTCCCCGAGCGGGTGGAGGTGACTCTGGAGACGCCCCAAGGCGGGGTCCCAAACGTCGGACACGCGGGGTTCAAGGTCCCCGCGGATCGTGTCGATGAGAGCCACAATAGGCCGGGCTCTCAGCCGAACACTATGCGGGAACCTTCAACGGTTCTGAACTCAGGCGAACAGCCCTTCGTCAGGGAGAGCGAGCCGTCTGCATTGAGGACTTCCGGTGCACCCGAGGCGCCGGATTGTCTGCTGGAAGCGCTTCGCAGTGCTTCCACAGATGAGGAGCACCGTACTCTTATGAGTTCGGTGATTTAGAAGGTTTCGTCCGCCAAGAGCGGACTAACCGAAGCTTACACCAGCCTCTTGACAGGTTTTGAGGTAAGTAATAAATATGTGTAAAATTACCACCCGATAGGTAGTAGCCCTTGATACTCTGTTTGGTGTTCGGAAAGAAAAACCAAACGGAGGGTCAATTATAATCCGCAAGGGTCTAACGATAAGTATTCGTGTGCATAAGAAGGTTGTGCTGCTTGCTGCTGCCCGTCTTCTTTGAAGTTGCCGAATCAAGCGGGATCCGAGCAAAGCGGTAGGAGAGCTTCGGCCTCATGAAGAGGCGGTCGAGGAGAATAAAGGTTAGCGATTCCCCGTTCGTATGTATTTAAAGATAGGCAAAATTGGTCAGTCTAACGCCAAAGCGTCGTGACTGTGCAACAGGGGCCACCACCGAAGTGGCGTCCCTGAAGAAAGCCCCGAGGCCGAAGACAAAGCGGCCTTGGAATGCAAGGAGCGCGAAAAGCAGAGTGCTAGAGTGGGCGAGGTAGAGCAAGAGCTCCAGGACCTCGGCAAGAAGTGCGAGTCCGTGGAGCATGATCTAAAGATGAAGGAGGCCGAGCTTGCGAAGGCCCTTGTAAATTTGAAAGATGCCAGGGATGAAGACGAGAAAGCATATCAGGAGATCCAGGAGGCCAAAAAGATAGCAGCGGGTAAGAAATTCTTTATGCAAAGCAAACATGTTGAGGAGGCATTTCTTTTACTTACTCGAATTCGGAGCTCTCCAGGGGCATTTGCAGATCTGCCACGCAGCGTCTCAGACGCTGCGGAGTTCTACCGTGCCTAGGAGGGGAGCTCAACGGAGAAGCTGTTCTGGTCCCAGTATGCTGGGGCCGATCATCCGATGCCTCTGAGCGACCAACTGAAGCAATTGATCGAACTCCACAGGGCGGCCGAACTCGCTATGAAGGGCTTCATAGTTAGGATGTGGCCTAGTGAGCTCCTACCCAGTAGCTACTTTGGCCTGATCAAGCGGATGGTGGATGCCTGCCCGCGGCTTGAAGTGATCAAGCGATCCATTTGCATCGAAGGTGCCCGCCGAGCCTTTGCCTGCGTCAAGGTGCATTGGGGCAAGCTGGATGCGGAGAAGCTGGTCAAGGACGGGCCGCCGTAGGGCAAGGCGCATCGCCATCCCGAAATGTACTATGATGGCGTGATGAAGGGTGCTCGTCTCGTCGCCGATGAGTGTACCAAGGACGCCATTTTGGAATGAATTCACTTCTGTCATGTTTGTAATTAAAGACGAAGTTACTTGCGCTATGTAGCGCTTTTGTTATTTAAAATATCACCTTCTGTGCGGCTGTTTATAAAATTCTGAAAGTAGGCCAGTCGTCGGCTTCCTCCCCCACGTAACTAGTACTGGGGTGTTCGTGGAAAACCGGACACTCTTTATCCCAATGTTTGGTCCCTTAAAAAAAGGAGGTGTCCGGCACAGCGAACAAGGAAATTGGACTATGCGGCTTTATAACTTTCACTTAGCCATAGAAGTCTACAATTTTAAATTTCGTCGAAGCCCCTAGAATCCGGAAGGCCGAATCGGGGCGCTATACACGCCTAGATCGGACGAAGCCGGTTTATCGCCTAAAGAGGAAAATCTTTAAGGATTTTAAAACCTCTCGAACAGCGACCAGCTCTCGCCACATCATGCCGGTCAGTTTTCGGCTTTCTCTACTGAGGTGCTCGTCCGGAAGAACCGGGACACAATCACAGTAGTTCTCCCTGCGCTACCTTAGCTGATATAACGGAACGTAAGGCACCAAAACAAGGGAGCCAGGCTATCCCAACTGTAGACCCAAGACATGATTCGGTGCTGATGCATATAGTGCTATAAGTTCGGGGTGCCGCACTGTTGAAAGTGTTTGGACTTTATTTGCCATATTACAGGGCGCCATGAGAAGCCCCTGGCAAACTGATCGCACCAAGGTGTACGGATGCAATATCAAATAAACACTTATAAGAGAAAAAATGCTCAAATAAAAATAATAAGCTGACGCTATATATAATCTCCCATTGACGGAAAAATACATTTAAGCGTATGTTTACAATGGATGCGTTAAGCAGAGATAAAATAGGACTATTTAACATGTCCTATCCAGGGGTAGGCTGTGTTCAGATAGATAAAGCAGGTATAATGATCGTAAATAGATTCCACCTGGGTATTTCCTTCTGTGCACAACATCTGTTGCCTCCTTGGATGTCTCTCCCCTATAAGTCCGACAATTCGGCTCTTTTGAGGATGCTGCACCAACGCGGTGTCCTGAGAGGTAAGAGGGAAAGAGTATGAAGGTATTTGGCGGTTACCCGCACTATTGACTGAGTCGTTGATGCGCCTCCGCCTATGCCCATGGTATTTTGAGTGCGTAATTGTGTGCGCGTGGCGCGAATGCTTCTTTGGAGGGGCTTGAGCGGAGGCCGGACTGCTAATCACGCTCTTGGCGTTCCTGATGATCCTGTTGCGGGGTGCTCCGGACTCGCTTGACTGTGCACGAAGTTGTCGCCGGATTGGTTTGTCGGAGTAGGTCGCATTGTACTTTTGCCGCGAGGGCTGCCGTATGCTCTTCTATTCGAAGGGAGCGGTCCATATTTCCGTTGACAGTGATGACCCCGCGCGGTCCTGGCATCTTGAGCTTGAGGTATGCATAATGTGGTACCGCATTGAATCTAGCGAATGCAGTTCGTCCGAGCAGTGCGTGGTAACCACTACGGAAAGGGACGATGTCGAAGATTAACTCTTTACTCCGGAAGTTGTCCGGGGATCCGAAGACCACTTCCAGTGTTATAGAGCCCGTACAGCGGGCCTCTACTCCAGGAATTACACCCTTGAAGGTAGTTTTAGTGGGCTTGATCCTTGAAGGGTCAATGCCCATTTTGCGCACTGTGTCCTGATAAAGCAAGTTCAGGCTGCTGCCACCATCCATAAGGACTCGCGTGAGGTGGAATCCGTCGATGATTGGGTCTAAGACCAATGCGGCTGAGCCTCCATGACGGATGCTAGTAGGATGATCCCTACGATCAAAGGTGATCGGACAAGCTGACCATGGGTTGAATTTGGGGGCGACTGGCTCCATCGCATAGACGTCCCTTAGTGCCCGCTTCCGTTCCCGCTTGGGGATGTGCGTGGCGTAGATCATGTTGACCGTTTTCACCTAGGGGGGGGGGAGATTTCTTCTGTCCCCCCGTGTTAGGACGTCGGGGCTCCTCGTCATCGTCGCTGTGCAGCCCCTTGTCGTTGTTTGAATACCCAGCAATCTCTGTTGGTGTGGTTGGCTGGCTTGTCCGGGGTGCACTGAATTTGGCACGAGCGCTCCAATATGGGGTCCAGACTGGACGGTCCCTGATTATTTCTTTTGAACGGCTTCTTCCGCTGACCGAGCTTGGATCCGCTGAATCTGGCGTTGACTGCCGTGTCTTCAGTGCTGTCGTCGTTGTTCCGTCGCTTATGTCTGTTACGCCGTGGCTAGCAGTTATTGTCGCGGCCATCTGAATTGCCGGAATGTGGCGTAGTGCTGCTGCGAGCCAACCAACTATCCTCGCCTGCGCAAAAGCGGGTCATTAGTGTTGTGAGAGCTGCCATGGACTTGGGTTTTTCCTGGCCGAGGTGTCGAGCGAGCCACCCGTCACGGATATTATGCTTAAAAGTCGCCAGGGCTTCAGCGTCCGGACAATCAACTATTTGGTTCTTTTTAGTTAGGAACCGAGTCCAGAATTTCCTGGCTGACTCTCCGGGCTGTTAAGTAATGTGGCTCAAGTCATCAGCGTCAGGTTGTCGCACATATGTGCTCTGGAAGTTGTCGAGGAATGCGTCTTCCAGGTTTTCCCAACTGCCAATGGAATTTCTTTGGCGGCTGTTTAGCGATCTGCCGGGCTGGTCCTTTGAGCTTAAGGGGAAGATAATTGATGGCGTGTAGATCGTCTCTGCGGGCCATGTGAATGTGGAGAAGAAAATCTTCGATCCATACTGCGGGGTCTGTTGTGCCATCGTATGATTCGATGTTTACGGGTTTGAACCCTTCTGGGAATTCATGATCCATTACTTCGTCAGTGAAGCAGAGGGGGTGCGCGGCACCTCTGTGCCGGGCTATGTGGCTACGCAGGTCGAGTTGCTCTGGGTGGCTATATTTGGCCCGTACGGACTTGTTGAAGGTGTATCCGCCGTGACAGTCGTCGTCGCGTGCTGAGGCGCGCCCCCGCGATCCGTAGATCGATCTTGGCTGTCCTGTTTTGTTGCCCCGGGCCGTAGTGTGTTGGCGTGGGGGTGTTGGGTGGTATGCGGACTGGTATGCCGTTTTATCCCGACCACGAGGTGGCCGGTCAGCCGTATGGTGCTCGAGTCCGTATTCCTCGGCCGCCGGGACTTCAGTCCATCTGTCGGTGAGCAGGTCTTGATCAGCTTGGAGTTGCTGCTGCTTCTTTTTCAGGCTCCTTGCAGTGGCTATAAGCCGATGGTTGAAGTGCTCCTGCTCTACGGGATCCTCAGGCACGCCGAACTCGTCGTCGCCGAGGCTAATCTCGTCTTCGGAGGGGGGGCATGTAGTTGTCCTCCTCCGGGTATTCGTCCGGCGCCTGTTCTTCTGGGCTGACTTGCTCATCCTCCTGTTCGGCCTGCTCGAAGGCGGGCTGATCAGGGTTGTATTCTTCTTCGGCACCATTCGGATTGTTTTCGTCTCCTGGGCCGGTATTGCTGTGGCGGGGCTTGGAGTGGCGCCGACGATGCCCATTCTTTGCTTTTTTCCCTGAGGTTTTATCCTCCGTTGCCTCATCGCCATTTGTTTCCTTCGAAGTGTCCACCATATATATATATCATAAGAAGAGGTGGCTGTCCACCGCCCAGTGAGCGGTAGTTCATGTTCTTCTCCTGCATCGTCGTCCATACCGTCGATGTCTTCGGAGTCGAAGTTCGATTACCTCGGTTAAATCATCGACCGTGGCAATGAAGTGGGTGGTGGGTGGGCAACGAATTCCTTCGTCCGCTGCCTCCCACTCGAGCGGACATAGTTCGCCAAGAGCCACCGACAAAGAGATAGACTTTAATGAGTCCAGCATGTCGCCAAAGGGCGAGTCTTTGGAAAGATATCCGACGGTGAACTCCATTACGGAGCCCATCACGGCCCGACGAGCTCGGGAGTGCGCCGGATTGGAACCAACGTCCGGATACAAATCCGGGGTTGAGTCACGAGCCACCGCAGAGGTAAGACCGTGTTCGGCTCCACCGCCCGATGAGTGTGCGACACTGTGGTGGGGTCCATCCCTCCGTCCTTAGGCAGCGCAGCCTGCTCCGGATCTAGGTCCGGGGATACTACGGGGGTGATACCCCGAGCTTCGTCCGACGACAGGTCTAAGCCGTGCTCGCCGTGAATGTCCGGTGCTCCTGGCATAAGCCCAAATCCATCAAAGATCAAGTCTCCGCTGATGTCCGCCGTGTAGTTCAGGTTTCTGAACCTGATCTGGTGGCCAGGGGCATAGCTGTCGATCTGCTCCAGATGGCCAAGCGAGTTGGCCCGCAGTACGAAGCCGCCGAACAAGAAGATCTGTCCGAGGAGGAAAGTCTGCATACTGGACAGTGTCGTTGATGATGATTGAAGGAGCCATCGAGCCTGACAGCTACGACACAGAGGAACTCTCAATGAAAGCACCAATGTCGGTGTCAAAACTGGCGGATCTCGGGTAGGGGGTCCCGATCTATGCGTCAAGGCTGATGGTAACAGGAAGCAAGGGACACAGATGTTTACCCGAGTTCGGGCCCTCTCGATGGAGGTAAAACCCTACTTCTCGCTTGATTAATATTGATGATATGGGTAGTACAAGAGTAGATCTACCACGAGATCGTAGAGGCTAAACCCTAAGAGCTAGCCTATGATGGTATGATTGTAATTGTGATCGGCCTTCTAAGGACCAACCTCTCCGGTTTATATAGACACCGGAGAGGGCTAGGGTTTACATGGAGTCGGTTACAAGAAAGTAAACACAATATCCGGATCGCCAAGCTTGCCTTCCACGCAAAGGAGAGTCCCATCCGGACACGGGCCGAAGTCTTGAGTCTTGTATCTTCACGCTTCAATAGTCCGGACGTTGTACACAGTCCGGCTGTCCGGATACCCCCTAATCCAGGACTCCCTCACCAAGGACCCCAAGTCTGATGATGAAAAAACGGGAAAGGGAAAGAAGAGTGGCAACACCAAGGGCCAGCATCATAATCCGGTGAGTCAGGGGGGGCAATGGTAAGTGCATCATAATCTGGGATGTCTCTCCCACCTCTCCTCTCCTCTCCCACCTCTCTTCTCTCCCACCTGCTTTCCACCACCAATGGCGATCTCTAGCTATCACCACCATGGAAGGCCTCTTCCATTTGGATTTTGCTCCTGGTTTGTCCTTGGCTGGTCAGGTGAGACGTAAGTTTGGCTCTACGGTGCACTTCTCCCCCTCTAGGGACACCAAGGAATTCTTTCTGGTCGTCTCCTTCTCTTCGGCTTCATTCCCACTCACGAATGACTCGGTTGGAGTGGCCTTACAATGTTGCATTGGGGGACTTTGCTCTGGTTTCAATATTGTTACCCTTACCCCCGATCATTTCGCTTTTCTATGGCTAACAACAAGGTGGGACATTTCATTTACAGGTTAAAGGATCGTGTTTGGCCAGACTTTGTTTGCCACTTCCATCTTTCTAATGGTCGTTTTGTGAAGCAATTTTCTGGTTCTCACTGGCATGCTGATCAAGAATTGGTCGAGATCTTGGATCGTCGTCCTGTGGCCATATCTGCTTCTCTGGATTTTCTACGTAAGGGTCAGTTAACAGATTCTTCGTCGGCCAAAGAACTCAGCAAGTTTAACCTGGTTAATCTGAAGCAT
This sequence comes from Aegilops bicornis, assembly GCA_021605145.1. Classification (NCBI taxonomy): domain Eukaryota; kingdom Viridiplantae; phylum Streptophyta; class Magnoliopsida; order Poales; family Poaceae; genus Aegilops; species Aegilops bicornis. The sequence goes on along the minus strand of CM038670.1, from coordinate 221,076,159 downwards.
TGGGACTTTTCCAATTCGCATGATCATGAGGCCTCCACTTCTTTGTTGGTTGATCGCCATGAGCAAACTCAAATTCAATTTGGGTATTTCACTCCACCACCTCAGCAGGGCGGCATTAGCGCCTTACCAACGGATCGCCTGGCATTAATGGAGCATTATCTTTCCCAGGCGAAGTCTGAGGCCGCTAGAGTTATTGAGTGTATTTCTTTTGGGCAATTCAAATGCCCCGTGCGTGCTCAATACCCACCACTCCCGCAAAGTTTCCTCAAATCCGCTTTCCGCTATGCCCCGCCCCATGACATGTGGCCCCCGATGCTTAGTGCCAAACATAAGGCTGATTTAGCCCAGGCAGATTATTCCGCAGATGATATTCATTCCCTTGCCACTAATTGGGCCGCCCTCTGTGCTAGATGCCTTCAATGGGGACACTGCAGGATCGCTTGCCAAGCTTGCCTCATTTGCATTAATTGATCGGGCCCTGATCATAAAACAGGGGATTGCACAAAACGTAGCAACCGTGACACTCGCTCCTTGCCTGGGTCAAACAAGGAGACTGCAATTATTCCCCCGAGATCTTTGGGCCATCCTTTTCCCACCAAATGCTTGACCAAAGCCGCAGCGAGGACCGTCCGATGTAATGCCTGTGGGTTCTATGGCCACGTGGTGTCATCTTGTTGCAGAGCCGCTCTCCAAAAGAAATGGAAATGGGTGGTAAAGGCAAATTTGCCTCCCACCGCCCCCATTCACGCTTCAGCTTACGCCTCGAGAACCCAACGGGCTTCACCTCGCCCCATCCCATCACCACAGTCTGATACTCTGCTACAACTTGCGCCATTGTCGTCACATCCAATCTCTTCACCATCGCCCTCTTCGCCGCTCCACTCCACAACAATGGCAAATTACCCGCTGAATCCAGTGCCTTTCCTCCCGCCGGGCTTCGCCGTTGAACCTGGGCCGGCCGATCGTCTAGTGCGCAGTGGCATGGTCGTTGGACCGATTGCCCCCTCAGCCATGAGTATTTGGCCATTGTTGAAGCCAGTGCGTATGTGCCCCTGCATCGCCGCGCCTCTGTCATAATCGGATCAATGCTCGCCTTGGGAATCATGACTTTTTACTACTGAGGTCAGTGATCACCCCCTTGGAGTTGGGATTTTTGGATTTATGGATTCCTTTATGAGAGACAGTGCCGTGAACACCCCACTTGAACTTGAGGATGAAGATCTGTTGATTACTTTTGTTCCGCACAATGCCGCTCTTAACCGTCGCGCTGCACCATTTGGGCCTGAAATTTGGATTATGTTCTTTGCTTCCCGTATGACTATCAATCTGATTATTATATCACTAAGGCCCTGGGTGGATATGGTTCATTAGTCTCCTGGTATAATCCTCGTCAGGATCGCAGATTCATCCTTTTGAAAGCCAGAGCTATAAGCCTGCGACTCATCCCCAAGAGCTTTGTGGTATGGCATCTTGGCGGTGCGCGAGACAACTGGACAGTCATAGTCACTATCCTCCGCAATAACGACTGGAATGGCCTTCTCCCCGACGTCCCGGCCGCACCTGAGGATCAGCCACCCCCCGATGGTAATCCCCACCCCCTGTTCGGCCCTGAGTTAACTGCAGAGCAGCTTTACCAACAACAAGTTCACAATTGGCTTGTTCAAAATGGGGCACCTGCAGCTGCCAACAATGCAGCCCAGCAGGTGAATGAAAATGCTGGTTGGGGCACTTGGGATGCACCCGCTGCTCCTCCTCTCCCGCAAATGCCACCACATCTGGTGAACTATCATGCCTGGCTTGCGGCGCAAGGTCTGACAGTGCAACATGGCTTAGTTCCTGAAAATAATATCACTGACAACGCGCTCGAAGCTTGGAATGACTCCATCACACAATCTGACAGTTCGAGTTCGACTCAGTCTGATCTTCTCATCCTGGCTGATCCTTCATTGCATTTGACTGACAATGCTAGCTCTGAATATCTTACCATGTCAATGGAGATCTCTGATCATACTATCAGGTTTGGTTTATCTGCTCAAGGTGATGAGATCTTGTCCAGGCTGTTGAATGACCCAATTTCTCGCCTGAATCTCAACACCTTCATTTTCCAGGCTGTTGGTCCAATGCTTGCAACTTTTGGGCCTTGGAGGGAGGGGTTTGGTTTAAGAGCAAACCCGATTCAGTTATCTGTTTTGATCACACATGACTCTTCTGCTATGAACTTCTTACAGCAATCTAGCTCTGCTCCTACTTTGGAAACTTCTTCACTGACCATCGAGGAGTTATCTGAACCTGCTACGATGGCTAACACCACTGAGCTTGACTTGCTGCCCAACACTGATGACGCTAGTATGGATACAGAACAAGTTATGCATATTCCAGCTCCTGAATCATCTGTGATCTCTGAAGCTGTTGCATCTCTTGCAGCCACTGGCCCGCGATCCCGTAGGGCCAGGGTCGCTACTCCTATCTCCACAACTGAAGTGCGCCGCAGTCTTCGCTCCAACAAATACGATGGGTTCAAGGTCCCTCCTATCTCTGAAATTCGCAAGACCAATTCGAAATTTAAGCCTCGCGTCATCCCGTCTATTGGCACTTCTGCTTCTGCTACTTCTTCCACTGGTGAGATCCCACTCCCAGCCCCTATAGCTACCCTGCAATCTATTGGAGTTAACAGGTGTGCTATACCTGCTACTGAACTTTCTGAAGAAGCGCTGCTTGCTGAACCTACTGCGGTGTCTGAACCTTCGGCTACTGCGACTCCTATTGAAGACCAGGGAGAGGATCTCTCCCACAACTCGGCCTAATCTTGGGGTTTCTCTTTCGCGATGTTGAGCTGCTGGAATGTGCTCTCGTGGAATATCCGTGGGCTCAACTCTGAGAAGAAGCAATTAGCTCTGAATAATGCTATTTCCACCAGTGGGTGTGCTGTCGTTTGCATTCAGGAGACAATTTGATCGTTTTGCTTATGTACCTTCGCGTGGCGCCTCTGGGGGGCTGTTAACGATCTGGAAAAGTTCGGTTTTCTCTGGCTCCGTTATTTCATCTGAACCGTCTGCGCTAGTAGTCGATTTCGTTAGCACACAATCTTCTCAGCGTTGGACGTTAGTCAATGTGTACGGGCCGTGCACTGGTACGGACAGAGATGTTTTCACGCAATGGCTGTATGACATTCAAATACCCTGTAATCAAGACTGGCTATTGTTAGGCGACTTTAACTACATGAGAGCACCGGACAATCATAATAAACCTGGGGGTAACATTCATGACATGATTACTTTCAACGACATAATTCGTAAGCTGCAACTGATTGAGCTCCCGGTGAAAGGAAGAACCTATACTTGGAGCAATATGCAGATTGACCCTTTACTTGAGCAGATTGACTGGTTCTTCACATCTTTGCACTGGACCAACGTATACCCTAAGACGCTCGTTAAACCCCTTGGCAAGCCTGTTTCGGACCACATCCCTTGCGTTGTCTCTATCGACACTAAAATACCACGATCAAAGCTATTTCATTTTGAATCCTACTGGACCTTGCAGCCAGGGTTTATGGACATTGTTAGGGAGGTTTGGGAGCGGCTAGTTGGGACCGCAAACGCTGCTACACTTCTTTGTCGCAAATTCAAAGCTCTTTGACACGCCCTCAAGATCTGGAGTAAGAATATTTCTCGTCTTTCTGTGGCCATCACGAACTGTAACGCTGTCTTTGCGGATTTAGATGAGCTAGAGAATAAACGAACCCTTTCAATCCCAGAAATGAACTTCAGACGTATCCTAAAGTCACATTTGCTCAGACTGCTCAAATATCAAAAACTTTATTGGAAGAAGCGATGTACTGTTCGTGGGATCAAGTTCGGAGATGAAAACTCCAAAGAATTTCAAGCTTTGGCCACGGAACGTTATCGCCAAAACAACATCGCTTCCTTCAAACTTGATGATGGCACGTTGGTTGACAATCACCCTGCCAAAGAGGCCCTCTTGTTTCGAACCTACAAAGATCACCTAGGGACTGTCTCCCCTTCGGACATGAAATTTGACCTTCCAACCATCATCCCCCGCGCAACCAACCTCGACCAGCTCACCACTCCTTTTACCCATGAGGAAATCGACAACGTGGTCAAAGATATGCCGCCTGACCGAGCACCTGGCCCGGGCGGGTTCAGTGGGGCGTTCTTGAAAGCTTGTTGGCCCATTATTCGGCATGACTTCTATGCCCTTTGCGACCAGTTCTTTGAAGGTACGTTAGACGTGACAAGTATCAATGATGGTCTCATCACGCTCATACCTAAGATTAACTCTCCAGAGACTGTAAATGACTTCCGACCCATCACTCTGCTCAATTGCTGCCTCAAGTTGATTACCAAACTGTTAGCTGACAGACTTCAACGTGTCATCATCACCCTTGTTCACTGAAACCAATATGGATTCATTAAAGGACGCACGATACAGGATTGTCTGGCGTGGGCATACCAATATCTTCATGAATGTCAAAGCTCGGGCCGGCCAATCGTTCTTCTAAAACTTGATTTCGCTAAGGCATTTGATACTATTGCACACGCACCAATGATTTGCATTATGCAGCAAATGGGTTTCAATGACAAGTGGATTTCTTGGATCAAGTGCCTTTTCTCCTCGGGTCGTTAAATCGTCACCGCTAAATGGAGTCCCTGGCCAACAATTTCTTTGCCGGTGTGGTGTGAGGCAAGGTGACCCTCTTTCCCCCCTCATTTTTGTCCTCGCAGCCGAGCTACTTCAATGCGCGATCAATGATGCTTTCAGACGTGGAGATATCAGCCTGCCTTTCCCCTGCTTTGGGCAAAATGACTACCCAGTGATCCAATACGCGGACGATACACTCCTTGTCTTGCCTGCCTGTCCACAACAAGCTATACGTGTCAAAAAAATCATTTCTGACTATGCATCCTCGATCGGCCTCAGAATTAATTTCCACAAATCAACATTGATACCAATCAACATGGATGCAAGTTCAGCTTCAAGCCTAGCCACTATCTTAGGATGCAATGTAGGTACAATGCCCTTCACCTACCTGGGCCTTCCACTTGGCACTACAAAACCAACCATCCAAGAATTCATGCCTCTGGTTTGCAAAATGGAACGTCGTCTCACTGCCATGATCGCCATGATGTCTTATGGGGGCCGCCTTTCCTGGCTCAATGCATCTGTCACATCGCTTCTGGTGTTTGCCATGTGCACGCTCAAGTTCCCTCCGAAACTGATTGGAATTCTAGACAAGATTAGAAGGGGATGCCTCTAGAAAAAGAAAACTGAACAAGGGGACAAATGCAACTTGCTGGCTGCTTGGGAGCTAGTTTGCAAGCCCAAAAGTAAAGACGGGCTGGGAGTGATCAACATTCAAATACATAATGATGCCCTCCTGCTAAAGTTTTTGCACAAGTTCTATAACAAACTGGACGTGCCATGGGTTACAATGCTTTGGGATAATCAATATGCTAACCAGGTGCCTCATGCGGTGGATTCGATCGGGTCTTTTTGGTGGAAAGACGTTCTCAAACTAACGCCCGTTTACAGGGGGATCACCCATGTCCAAGTGGTTGACGGATCGACCACGCTGCTCTGGAAGGATTTGTGATCCAATGATGTGCTCCAATCTTCACACCCACGTGCCTTTTCTTTTGCTCTGCATGAGGACATAACGGCATGTGACTTCTGGGCCAACACTGAGCTGCATGAAACCTTTCACCTACCGCTGTCTGCTCGTGCTCTTAATGAGGTGCGGGATGTCCAGCGTGCAACATCCCACATACACCCATCAACGACAATATCTGATGTTTGGCACTACATCTGGGGTGCAACCGAGTACAGACCGAAAAATTATTATAACAACTTCTTCCGTGACGCAACAGCTCATCACTCTTTAAGGCGACTGTGGAAATCAAACTGTACAATGAAAATCAAAGTATTTGGATGGTTCTTCTTTGCAAGACAGGTTGAACACTCGTGACATGCTGAGGAGAAGACATTATGATATTGGGGATGATTTCACGTGCCTCCTTTGCGGGCGAAACATTCAGGAGACTCTTGAACATATGATCTTCACTTGCCAGTTTAGTGAAAGGTGATGGGCCAGGATAGGTGTTCACTGGCCTGATTTTCATAATAGGTTTGTGGCGCTGCAGAATGCACAAACCATTTGTCCCAATCCATTCTTCATCGAAACGTTCTACACTGCTGCTTGGAGTTTGTGGAAAGAAAGAAATAATAAGCACTTCAGAGGTGTAGCCCCAAGCATTACATCTTGGTTTCAGTGTTTCAAAGAGGACTTGGGGCTCTTGCAACATAGAGTAAAAGGTGCGTGCAGGACTGCCCTGCTTTCATGCTGTGACATACTTAGTTGAGTCCTTCTTTTACTTTTGTACTCTGTTAGCTTACATAGAGCCAAAAAACAGTGTGAGTAGTGATCATGGCATAGCTGACCACCCCCCTGTTGGTGACACCAGTAGTGAGGGTGGGATGTGATGCAAGTGATATATCTATGTAAACACCCCATTTATATGGATATATGAAAGATATGCAGTGGGAGTTCTCTCCCACTGTCAAGTTCCTCAAAACAAACAGCTCAGATTTTGTGGCCAATAACAATACGTAGAATAATGGTCAGCGTCGTAAGGGGAAGTCACCTCCTCGGGCAGGAGGGTCAGATCTCAATCTTGAGCAGATGTTGAATCAGCCCTGCCCAAAGCATGGCTCGCGGGAAAGGTCGTCCAATCACCTTTGGAAAGACTGCCAAATTATGAAGGAGTTCAAAAATTCAAATTTGTTCAAGAACAATCATGGGCCGGGCGGCGGCTCAGGTTCCGGCTCTCATGGTCCGCGTTATGGTGGTGGCGGTTCTAATTCCGCTTTCCAAGGTCACCCAGGCAATCAAGGCAATCAGAGTGGGAATCATCAACAGTCTGGTCAGGGAAATCAGAACAACAATCTGGGTATCAGAGTAACCTGAAGCAGTTGAATAGTGGGTAGTACCATGTTTTCACCACGAGTTTATGCAAGTGAGACCAGAAGCTCCGTAAAAGAGTTGTAAATGCCGTTGAGCCGGCGGTTCCCCGTTACCTGCGATGGTCCGAGCAGCCCATTATGTGGAGTCGTGAGGATCACCCGCCCCGGGTTGATAATCCGGGTCAATTGGCTTTGGTGGCGACGCCTCAGGTTGGAGGGTACAAATTCACCAAGGTACTCATGGATGGAGGCATCAGTATTAATATCCTTTATTATGATACTTTCCGTCGTATGGGATTAACTGGCAAAAATCTTAAGCCGTCCAATACTGTTTTCCATGGAGTGGTGCCCGGTAAGTCGGCCTATCCGGTGGGAAAGATCGCTTTGGAAGTGGCCTTTGGAGATGATAATGACCCCTGGGTTGAGACGCTAACCTTTTAAGTGGTCAAGATTCAGAGTCTGTATCACTCTTTGTTTGGACGACCGGCGTATGCCAAGTTCTTGGCACGGCCTTGTTACGATTATATGTAGCTCAAAATGCCAGGTCACAAGGGGACTATCACAATGCATGGAAGCCGGAAGATAGCTTTGGAGTGTGAAGAAGGTGACGCTGCGTATGCTGAGTCTGTCTGTGCAACACAGGAATTGAAGTTTTATAAAGATAATGTTGACCCGGCAGATATGACATCTTTGAAGAAGCCAACTATGGAACATGATCCGGTCTTGAAGTTTAAGTCGGCGGATGACACCAAGCTAGTTGATTTTGTTCCTGGCGATTCATCCAAGCAGTTCAACATCAGTGCTAATCTGAACTGAAATAGGAAAGCACGCTCATCGAGTTCATCCGTGAGAACCAAGACATCTTTGCATGGAAACCTTCTGACATGCCAACTCGCTGAGCACACTCTTAATATTGGTCCAAAGTTTAAGCCGGTCAAGCAGTTTCTTCGTCGTTTTAACAAAGAGAGGCGTAAAGACATTGGTGAAGAAGTGGCCCGGCTCTTGGCGGCTGGGTTCATCGTTGAAGTTTTTCATCCTGAGTGGTTGGCTAACCTAGTGCTAGTACTTAAGAAGAATGGCACTTGGCGTATGTGTGTGGATTACACAGATCTAAACAAGGCTTGTCCGGCTGATTCCTTTGCTCTCCCCCGTATTGATCAAATTATTGATGCTACGGAGGGTTGTGAGCGTTTGAGTTTTTTGGATGCTTATTCTTGTTACCACCAGATCAAAATGGCCGTTAAGGACCAGGAGAAGACAACTTTCATTACTCTGTTTGGAGCCTTCTGCTATGTGTCCATGCCTTTTGGGCTCAAGAGTGCCCGGGCGACTTACCAACGGTGTGTGCAAAATTGCCTTCATGTTCAAATTGGGCGAATGTACATGCTTATGTGGATGACATTGTGGTGAAATCCAGAAAGAAGGAAACCTTGATTGATGATTTGAAGGAGACCTTTGATAATCTCCCAGTTTATAAGATGATGCTTAACCCGACCAAGTGCGTTTTTGGTGTACCAGCTGGTAAGCTTTTGGGTTTTCTGGTTTCCAACAGAGGCATTAAAGCTAACCCGGAGAAGATCAAAGCCATTACTCCCTTGGCTAAGCCGGCATGTGTCAATGATGTTCAACGTCTGGCAGGTCGTATTGCGGCTTTAAGCCGGTTCATAAGCCGGTTGGGTGAAAGGCTATACCGCTGTACCAGATGATGAAGAAAACAGATCACTTTGTCTGGAGTGATGCTGCTAATCAAGCATTTGAGGACTTGGAGAAACAGTTGGCTGAGCCGCCCGTTCTGGCTGCTCCCATTGATAAGGAGCCTTTGCTATTATATGTGGCTGCCAATAGCTGAGCTGTTAGTGTTGCCATTGTGGTGGAAAGGAAGGAAATAGGCAAATAATATCCGGTTCAACAGCCGGTTTACTACATCAGTGAGGTCCTTATTGAATCCAAACAGAGGTATCCACACTGGCAGAAGCTTGTGTATGGGGTTTTTATGGCTAGCTGGAAGCTTAAGCAGTATTTTCTGGGTCATCCTATCACTGTGGTTAGTTCTGCCCCCTTAGGGGATATCATTCAAAACAAAGTAGCCACAAGTCGGGTAGCCAAGTGGGCCATTGAGCTTGAACCTCATGGTTTAAAGTATGTGCCCCGTACAGCCATCAAATCTCAAGCACTTTTGGATTTTATCAATGACTAGACAGAATTGCAGATGCCTGAGGAGAAGTCGGATAACACATATTGGACTATTCACTTTGATGGGTCCAGGCAGTTGGAAGGCTCAGGGGCTGGAGTTGTATTAACTTCCCCATGAGGTGATAAGTTTTCTTATGTTCTCCGGCTGATGTTCCCTTGTACTAACAATGCAACTGAGTATGAGGCCTTGCTCCATGGTCTTCGGATGGCTAAGGAGATGAGCTCACTAAAAAAAAGACACATCTGTGACATTTTGGGCCGAACGAATTTTTTTTCTGTCATACATATGACACTTCTCTGACGATAATTGTCACAAAACCCGGTATCATCATAGATGTGGTGGGCTCCTACTTCTATGACAAAAAATCATGATGAAAATGGGCTTTTCGTCACAGGCGGGCGGAGGCAGCTGACATGACATTCTTTGGGCCGTCCATGACGGAAAAACCCGTGGTAGAAGCGAGGGGAGGAAAATTTCGGGGTTACGGTTACGGTGGGAGGTCGGGGGCGGCGATGTGCGTTTCTCGTACTGCGTGCAGCGGCGTGTGTGCGGCGTTAGCTCGCGAACCCGGCGAGGCGTTGGGCTCTAATCGAACCCAGTGATTACCGCTGCGAACTACGGCGTTACTAAACCCGAGCGATCGATCGATGGCTGTTAATCGAACCCGATGGGCGATTCTTCGCTCGCTGCTAGCTGAAGCCGATCGATTGGATGAGCGATGGCGTTGTGGGGGGGTTGGAGGCACAGTTAGCGGTGGTTTTGCCTCTGGATGAACAGGACCCCGTGGTGTGGAGGGCTGGATGAATAGTAGACGGTGGAGGGGTGGCCGTGGAGGGGTGGTTGAACAGGACCCCGTGGTGTGGAGGGCTGGATGAGCGATGAGCGGTGGAGGGTGGTTGAGCGATGGCCGGTGGTGTGGCAGCGGTGGAGGCTGGATGAGCAGGAGCCCGTGGAGGCTGGAGGAGGTCGACGGTAGCCCGTGGAGGCTGGAGGAGGTCGACGGTGGAGATGAGCGGTATCCGTGGAGTCCGTTTTGCGCACGCCACACCTCCCGATGAACAGGACCCCGTTTCGACCGTGGCGCTCCAACACAAGTCCGTTTAGATTCGTTTTGCGGTACGCCACACCCCTCCCGATCACCAGGACCCCCGTTTCGACCGTGGGAGGTCCGTTTCATCCGTTTTGCGGTACGCCACACCCCTCCCGATCAACAGGACCCCCGTTTGGACCGTAGGAGGTCCGTTTCCTCTGTTTTGCGGTACGCCACACCCCTCCCGATCAACAGGACCCTGTTCCGAACGTAGGAGGTCCATATCCTCCGTTGTGCGGTACGCGAGGCCTCGTTTCCATCGCCTGTTCCGTCCAAGCCGGTTGGCTCCCACGCGTTCCGTTGCCTCCCGATGAACACGACGCATTCCGTTGCCTCCCCATGAACACGACGCACTCCGTTGCCTCCCCATGAACATGACGACGACGCTGTTTCTTCGTTCCGACCCAGCCATGTACATGATCCCTGGCCGTACGTATGCGCGAGTAGGCATTCGAGACCCTGCCCGTATGTACACATACGTGGCCGTATTTTCTTTCTTGCACCCTGGCCGCTGTACGTACGTGTACATGCTACGTGCGCGCCTCTACTACGACACGTGCACGCCTCTACAGCCGGACGGTATATATATGCATTACACGTTAGCGACCAGAATGACAACGCTACATACGCCGACCAGGTGGGTCCCGGTATCGCCGAGCACTTCCTTACTGCGAAGATGTAGCTGGTGGGTCCCAGCAGTCAGGGGGGAAATGTTTTTTTCGTGAAATACGGTGGCCCGTTCGGTCGGTCCCTGCTGTCAGGTGGAGGAATAATTATTTTGCTCGTAATAAGGAGATACTTCCTTGCGGCCGCCGTGGACCCAGCTGTCAGCCTCTCCACGCACATTACTCTTCCGATGGAAGTCGGTCGTTGACCACATTGACCATGCCGCGCTGAGAGCACCACGGCGGTGGACAACGGCGAGGTCTAGGAAGGGGACGACACGGAGCCGGGGAAGACGCAACAGTGGACGCCCACGCGAAGAGGAGTACGAGAGTGAGGCTGCCGTCGCCGCAGAATAACAGGGGGTGTGGGTGAGTAGAGGGATGGCCTGGCCAGCGGTGGGAGTAGTAGGGGGCGGTGAGGCCTCCGCCGCATCGCTTGACACGGGAGGCAGGAGCACGAGGCACGACCGGCGCTGGTTTGGGCGGCTGGAGCAAGAAGACCAGAGGTTGAAGAAGCACTACGGCCGTTGGATGGACATCGTACGGTCACTGGAGCTAGAATCATGCATATTGACTAAGTTGACAAAGCCCTCCGTCCCCGTCAACTTATTAAGCCCACAAGTGAGCCTGCCACTATACTGGGTCCCAGCTAACAGGCGGAGTATTCATTTTTTTGTGCGAAATAAGGAGGCACTTCCTTGCGTGCGAAGATAGCTGGTGGGTCCGACATGTCGTGGGGGCCGCGTTTTTTTCACGAAATCTGAGAGGCCCTTCCGGTGGGTCCCGGATGTCGGTGGAGGAATAATTATTTTGCAGCGTAATAAGGAGGCACTTCCTTGCTGCGGCCGTGGACCCGGTATCGGCCTCTCCACGTCTGATCCACGTCGATGGAAGCCGTTCCTTGACCACGTTCACCATGCCGCACCGAGAGCACCAGGGTGGTGGGCGGCGGTGAGGCCTAGGAAGGAGCGACACGGAGGCGAGGAAGACTTCAGCGATTGTTTCCCACGCGGAGGGGAGTCTGTTGTATGAGGGTTTACTAGTTAAATGCGCCCTCACGGAGAATAACGGCAGGTGTGGGTGAGTAGAGGGATGGCTATGCGGCGATGGGAATCTGGTGGGGCGGTGAGGCTGTGGCGGCAAGACAACCGACCCATGAGGAGGAGGGCGAAGCAGTCCATGGCGCTTGTTTGAGCTTTGGAGCAGGAAGAGTAGAGATTGAAGAAGCACGACGGCCGTTGGATGGACATCGTACGGTCACTGGAGCTAGAATCGTTCATATTGACTAAGTTGACAAAGCCCTCAGCCCCCGTCAACTTAGTAGGCCCACAAGTCAGCCTCCCACCATGGTGGGTTCCAGCAAGTAGGGGGAGTATTCATTTTTCTATGCGTAACAAGGAGGCACTTCCGGTGGGTCCAAAGGCGACAGCGGGGGGACATTTTTTCACGAAATCTGGCGGTCCGTCCGGTGGGTCCCAGCCGATCGAGGGCAAAGCGTTTTTTCACGAAATCACGGTGGCCCGTCCGGTGGGTCACTGGTGTCGAGAAGCGTTTTTCCGCGAAATCTTGGTGGCCCGTCCGGTGGGTCCCTATTTGTCGGATGGAGGAATAATTATTTTGGCGTAATAAGGAGGCACTTCCTTGCGGCTGCCGTGGACCGGTTGTCGGCCCCTCCACGTCTGATACTCTTCCGATGGAAGTCGGTCGTTGACCACATTGACCACGCCGCACCGAGAGCACCAGGCGGTGGGCGACGGCGAGGCCTACGAAGAGAACGACCGCGGGCAGCGAAGACACGGCGGTGGCTGCCTGTGGAGAGTACGAGGTTGGCTGGTTCGGCTGCCGTCATGGGAAAATAACGGGAGGTGTGGGTGAGTAGAGGGATAGACAGGCTAGGGATGCGAGTATGATGGGGCCGTGAGGCCTGCCCGGCAACTTCTTGCCCACCGGAAAAAGCGAGCAAGCGGTTACAGCGGTGCTGGTTTGGGCGGTGGGGTAGGAAGATCGAGGCGAAGAAGCACGATTGCCGTTAGATTGACATCTAACGGTCTGACGCTGATAGATTCGATTGTTGACTAAGTTTCTTTTTTAAGAAACCTTGTGTAGGCCCACAAGTCAGCATCCAAATCTGTGGCAGACAACATAAAGCCCACTTGCTATTTTTTATAATTTGAAGCTCATTTGCTATTTTTTATAATTTGCAGCCCATTTGCTAATTCTTAAGTAATTTATTATATCCCATTTTCTGCCCAGGACCACGCTCAAAAAGTTCAACCTTATTTTGCATATTTCGGTGGAGTCCAAACTGTTGTAATCCCGAAATGATAAACATTTTTTTAAGAACTTATTGATTTGCCAAAAAAAATTGTTTTGTTTTTGTAAGCAAATAAGACGTGGGACAATTGAGTTGGTTTAAGGGAAAACCAGTGGTAAAAAGATCAGCGCTGGGTGGGAAAAAGCAACAAAAATAAGGATGTAAATATGAAAAGGGAATTTTATGTGTTTTCAATATAATGATAAGTGTATATGAACTAGTAAAACTATAGGTAGAGATTAGAAAACGGATGTAGGACATGCGTTTCAAGAGGAAAATAGAACAGGGTTGTGTGTTTGATTCAGTAAAAAAATTGCCTGCGGATGTTGTAAGACAAAATATAACTAACTTATTTGGCGGGCGAGAGGCTAGTAGATACCTGCTGGATCTTTGTGCCCCGTTGTCATCATGGGCTGGGCCTGTTAAAAACAAAACCAACCCTGGGCAGTCTACAGCCTAGTTGAAACTTGCTCGACCTGAAAAAAAAATATGTGCTCAATAAACGAGAGAATTCTGCAAGCACAAACCGATAACTGGGATGCAGCACGAATATTGTTTTTTTATCGTGATAATAAGTGCATGCACTTGTTTCGAAAAAACTGCAGAACTGGGAATTCGAACGACGGGTGCTTATGCTACCCATCAAATAAAAATCAGGTGCCTGAGAATTCGTTTCGAAACAAATGATTCAGCTTTATATCCACGTCGACCCTTGGCATGATGGTTGGAAGCAAATGCAAGTTCATACCAAAAGATCGTTAACAACAATACCAACTTGCGGACGACAACGTAGTACAACTACCAATACCAAACTAACTTATAATATTTTTACTCCTGGTCCTAGTGTTAAATGCGGTAGAAAATCTTGCAGAGGACCAGCTCCGCTCCTTCTCTTGCTCCAGGTCCCGAGGTGGTGCTGGTGCATCACCCGATTGGTCCTCTCTTGGTCGAAGTTCTTGTTGGTGTGCAGCACGAGAACCTTTTTGTTGCCCGTCTGCGGCCGTTGACCATCACCGGCAAGGTATTGCGGTCTTACGCCACATCAGCGTGCATGCCGCACTCCATTGTATCTTACGATGCGTCCACGTGCCTTTTGAGCATACGGAATTGCGGCTGGAAGAAATGCTTCCTTAGGCCACTCGGTGTGATACTGCGGTATTGTGGAATACAGGTTTTAGTGTACCTAGTTGGCATTTTCATAACATCTTTGGCATGTTGCGATCACTTGTTTCACTTTTTATTAAGCTGTCAAATTGTAATTGCTTCACCAGTGCGCATCTAAAAAGAAAAATAGAGCTATAAAGGAAGGAATATGTTTGTGCAAGTAGGCGGCCGATCGGTGTCTTACGGAAGTTTCTCGGGTTGGGTGTAGCATATGCCGTGCTTTCATTGTCGACGATTGGTATGAACAAATCGATGAGAGACTGAAATCTCGCCTTTGTCGGCACTCACTTTGGCCTCAAGGTGCTCGATCAGCTCTGATCCGTGGGATCGAACTTGACGCCTTGACCCGGCAGAACCGGCCAATCCTTCTTTGACTTGCATCGGTAATTCTAGTTATATGGTACTCAATGTATGATCAATCGATCGCTTTAAGTGAATGATGAAAGATTTGACAGATAAGTGGTACTCCAAATCTGAAGTCGAGAATACCCGAACACGCATGAGGATTCTTGTGTCACCTCAGCGCGGCGTGTTGTCACGTCAATTCAATGTGTGGACATGATGAATAATTTGACCGGCGTATACTAATCGCTCTTTGTACTACTTACTAGTCGTATTTAGTGTCACAATTTATACATAGGTTTAACTAACAAGTACGCACTTGAAGCCTAACTGATATATATATATGGCTTCTCCACAGCATCTCCATCATCATTATCAGTACATCCTAAACAGGGGAGTTAGGATGCACTTGATCCCAGGAAGGTATCTATCCTTCAAACCAGAGGAGTGCTTCAAATTAACAACAGTACATAATATCCAACAAAAGAGGTGCGTGCTCTGACAGCAGAATACATGGCTCGGTCTAGATATCAGCACGAATCAAGTTGTGCATATTTGCCGTTGGCATGAACCACATCGCCGCATGTCGGGTTTGCAAAAGCCATCCGTCGCATGGAAGCTTGATGCCTTTCACACACTGAGGATTATCTGGCAACAAGATGTGTCGACGAATCTCTGGATATGGTGATTCATGAAACCCATGGTATGATGTGTAAACACAGCCCCCCCTCGTGAATGGAAGTTGCATAGCACAGTAATCATCGCCGGTGATATGATTGATGATTGTTTGGATGATCGGATAATTGAGCCCGAGGAACAAGGAGCGGTTGCCGAGGCTGTAAACCCGCCTCCAGTTGAATACGCCTGGCCCAACGGAGCTGGGATCTTTCTTGAACACGAAGCAGCCATAGCCATCAATGTCACGAACGCCCACACATTGTGTTGCATGTGGTTTGATGTAATGGTTTGGTCAATTTGGTACGTGCGAATGAGCATCAAATGACCGCCGTCAGCTGAACGAGCGATAAACTAGCACCCATCGGCTGGTATGATTCCAGGTCTTGGAATCATGAAGGCCAGCGCATTTGCGTTTGCTGCAACAATTCAAATTGGAGACCAAAAGGACAAAAATAAACAATCATGTTCAAAGTATGTGTGGAAATAAGATTATTATAACAGTGACACATATCATAGACAGAGAATTGCAATGCCGTGGTCATAATCATACCCCAAGTTAAAAAAATAAGCCAATGGCTTTCATATTCTAGCAACATGTCATGGTTCAAACATCATGTAACAATGAGAGGAAAACAGCTATGACAACGCCTACTCATATTCTACCATAGCACTTACTACTACTATTCTCATATCAACTCTAAGCAATAACATGCGTTGTTATAAAAACTTGTAGACGAGAGTAACATATAGCAATCATGATGTTATGCTCATAATATGTATTCTCACAATCATTAGATGCCAATTTTTCTCACATCAACTCTAACAATTGGCCGTATGCATCGCTCTGATGCAGAGGCCGGGGAGTCCCCCCTTTTCGAAAAAACAAACTCTAACAATAACATGTGTGGTCATAAAAATCCAGGAAATGAGAGGAACATATAGAAATGATGTGGTTATAGACATGCTATGCATTCTAAATTTGTAACAAATGAACAGGCGATCGTATTCATAAGGTAAAGATGAGATGAGATAGAACAATTACACGACGATAGATTCCACGGTATAGGCAGCCAATGCATGCGTCGACAGCGTAAATGATGCCATCGTGCACTATAGCATCGAGCGAAATGTTGCCTCAACAGGATTGATGATGAGCCATAACCATGTATGGCGGCCGGATTCGAGATAGACTAATCCCATGTTGAACTAGGCAATGAGCTTGTAATCCATGTAGTCTTACGATGGTGTGGGCGCTTCGCAGATTACAACTTTCTGCAAACAGAGGTCGAGCCAAAAGCTTGACGCGTCTCGTGCATAGTAGGCAGGAGTGTCCGGCGGGCCGCGAGGCTCGATGGCGGCGGTATCCAACGATGGAAGGGTAATCTCTCGCTGGGTGTAGATATCCACGAGACGCCACGGACTACCGCTGTGGTGGATGAGGACGATCCAGTTGGCCTTCATGCCCGCCCGATGGTGGCGCGCGCATGAAGGACAGGTGGGCGGGTAGTGGTAGCATGTCGAGGGGCACCGTGGCAACCTCCGTGGGATCGTCAAGTCGGTGTCCGGCCACCTGCGAGGATCGGGCATCGACAAGCGGGTGTCTTGAAAAGAGCCGGCCGGTTGCTTGAGCAGTAGGCGGTACAAAGACACCGAGCATGCGGCAGACGGATGGTCTTGAGTAGGTCCATACGACTACAGATCTGCTCCAAGAGAACATCGGGGAGGAATTCCAATCGCGGCTCTGCGTGTCGATCGGTTACGCCATTGGGGTTTTCGGTGCTGTGAGCGGCGGGGAAGTGGATTGAGGCGGCGGCGAAGAAGCTTCTCCTCGTGTGTCCTAGCGATGGCGGGGGGATATAGTGCCTTGCGAGCTACCAAGGAAGATGGCGCAGGCGGGCGGCGATGGCGGGGTAAATGGTGTGCGGCCGATGATGGGGAAGAGAGGAGGAAGAAGAAGAGAGGAGGAAGAAGAGTGGAAGGCGGGGAAGAAAGTGCATTAAATCTCAATTCTACTAGTACTACTACCGGGATATAGGCACCATCCTTGAGTGTAAATAGTTACACCAATGACATGTGGGTGTACCACAAGAGGGCCCATATGTCGGTTAATGGAGGACAGAGGTGCGTGGGCGTATTCTTGAGCGTGCTCTACTGGAAAACATGATGGCAGTACTAGGTAAGGCTGATTTAGTAACACCAACACGCTGGTTCAGCTTATTAATTACGTGTCCCATCTGCTACTGCGTGTATTGTCACTTCACTATGAAGACTAGTTGAATAGTTCTCTCTGATCGAGATGGGGAATAATGGATCGCGAGGACTTCCTTTCTACAGTATCCCTATGCCTCTACGCTCACTTCACTCATTTTGCTCCGTACCTAGTCACTTGTTGAAATCTGTAGAAAGACAAATACTCCGTATTTGGGAGCAGAGGGAGGCTTTTACTCCGTACTATTTGGGAACAGAGGGAGTATCACCATATGGAGGAACAGAGGAAGCTTGAAATATGAACATGTCAATGGGAGGGAGTAAGCCCCATGCATGCATGCATGCATGCAACATGCAACACTCACACGTACTCCACATGGATGCACGCAACACTCACGCACCCATGCGGCACACATCACACGATGCAATACACACACTCACGCTCAAGTGCTCAACCTACTCCCTACGTCCATGAAAGACTGTACATTTAGAGATTTACACATTGACCAGGGTATAATTAACGCCAAAAGTAGCAGACTTATTTGTGCATGTGACCATTGAGATAAGAAGATTAAATGAAGGCCGTTGCATGCTGTAATTAAAGATAAACATGTAGCCTATACCTACAACACAAGTTGGTGCATTAGTCAATCAATATCGATTTAGATTAAAGGCTAAATGCATTGGAAGTGTAGATGTACATCATATACTACTACATCATGTTTTATAGCCGATGTACACTCTTTGTTGGAAGGCGAGGAGAACACGTGCATGCACTCACATACACAGTCGAGGCGGTTCGGGCGCAAGGGTTGGACTCGTGTCGCTTTGCATAAAGTTTTGTTTAACTGATTTCTTTGCTCGCCAAGCGGCAGGTGGGACCCAAAAACCAGGTGACAATTTAACCAGTCAACAAAGTGCCACGTCGACTATGTGGCGAGTCAGTAGGCTGCAATACAGTGCTCTATGATGAGCTAGTGATCGTATAATCAGCATAAAACTATATATAGTGACCATAAAGAGCGTATTGTTACATACGTTGACCGCTTGATGTATTTTTCTCGTTTCAAATTAAGCCATATTAATCGGAAAGGATGCAGTATGGACTACTACTAGTACTAGTACTGCTTTGATGTGTCCCGTCAACTCGCCGAACGAGGAGAAGCTTGCTTACTACGCCTCTCCCTCGCCCACGCGTGCGATGGTTCGCAGGACGAGGAGAGGGTTTTGACTATAGCGCCCTCTCCCTCTCCCTCTCCCTCTCCCTCTCCCTCTCCCTTGCCCTCGCCCTCGCCCTCGCGGTGGACGTGTAGCATCTCAATCGGTGTCAGATTGCCAGAAGCATATTGTACTGTAGTATCATCATTGTTGGACCTTCCGAAGAGGCGAAGAGCCAGGTGCAAGGTTCACACGAGTACGAACTGTTGAACCTCTCGAAGAGGCAAAGAGCCAAGCGCAAGGTTTTATAGGAGTTGTCGTCCTAGTAGGAGTGTACTACAACTATAGCAAACGATGCTCTTGTATGATGCCATACGTCACGTATATCCAAAGCTGTGCAACCTTTATTCTCAAAGAGCGTGTTGGAGCCCGTGCAACAACCACACAATTTGCACGTAAACATAACACATTAACTATTAATAAATAATAAAGGACAAAAGCAAATATGACACACAACATCATCTCCAATTCATGTGATAATTTTGTGCACGACTAGTCTACATATATTCACAGTGCTACCGTTCACAATTACCGTACTCCACTTACACGTTATAGATGGGCTACATGTCCTCCTCTAGGTTCCAGTCCCAAGTGTTCTTCATGGATGGCATGATCCATAGCGGTGGGCAACGGGAATCATTGTCGCAGCTTTCTAGTCCGGTTCCACATGATGGAGACTCATCCAAGCTGAAGCGGCATAAATCAGGGATATCATGTCCCAGCATGTCGTTCATCCGGCAGTGCGCACTGAAGACACAACCATGCTTCATGAACGGCAGGCCTTCCGTGTCGTGCACGGAAGGTGTCATACGCTTCACAATGGGGTAGCTGTCCCCAATGAAAAGTGAGTACTCTCCAAGAGTGTTCCTCGGCACCCACGTAGCATCACAGGGGTCGAACTCGGCACCGTTCATCTGGTACACACGGCATCCTAGATCTGGACACATGGTGACGTACATAGTCAAGGTCCATGCATAATAATGTTGTGCTCAAATATGGCGGTCGATGTCTTTGTGCAACAAATAGTACTACTCCGGTATAGAGGAAGTAAAATAACGGCTTATTATATATAGCCACTCTTGGCTACATGGATGGGATAGTAAGACATGGAAAAACAAAAATGGTGGCAGCTAGTGGGTTCAAGTCTTCAAGGGCCTAGCTAGCTATCTGGCGTCCTCCAAGGTAAAAAGTACTCCTACTAGTACTACTAAGTATACTACTAGTACAACAATGAAAGAGAAGGCGAGAGGGTTAAAAATGGAATACACAGGTACATGGGGACGGTCCGATCGTGGTAGATTGTGTGACCATGTTGCACATCAGTGGTACCATGGGTAGCGACTGCTAAGATAGTTGATCCCAATATGCCAAAGTCAGCTACAAGGTTCTAGGTTAGACCGAATCACGTATGCAAATGCACATCCAGGATCGGTGATCTTATTTTGATCGGGGGATGACTGGTCCCTGCAAAATAATGGAGTACCGTTAGGGATGCAAATGATGGTTTGTGCATTCCGTTTATAATCTCCCGTACCGTAGGATGGCAACCAGATGAAACAAGTCCCCTGGCTTGTCACCGTGAAAATGCGGCCTAGATGGCGCACGGCGTCTTCGAACCTGTAGGGGTACAAATCTGCCGCCGCCAACATGCGCCAGCCTCTGCCGTTACTGCCTCTTGCATTGATGGCAATCCTTATGTCGAACACCGCGATGAGATAGTAATCGTCGTAGCTGCATCGCTTTGTCGGCGGTCATAATTGCTATCTTCTTCAATCTCATGTAGGCATCATCATACGTATTCAAGCCCAGCCGGTCCGGAAGGCCGATCCCAATGGTGGAGAAGGGGTCTACGGAGCAGCCGCACCTTATTGTGGATGTTGTGCAAAATAGCGGTGGTATCCGGCTGGAGGTATGCAAGCCAATCTTCGTTGGCACCGACGCAGAACCTATATATAAGGCGGTGGGCAGCGGAGAAATTACGGGATGGAAATGGAATAACTAAGTACTACATGATCAAACTCCATTCTTGACACGCTCATCGGACAAAATCTGACTACCTCTCAACGTCGGCAACTCTAGCGGAGTCAACGTGCAACCATGGCCAGGGAGCGGTGGACTGTTTGAAGGATTGTCCCATAGAAGAACCTTCTCCTCGAGGACGCATGGAAGACCAACAAGCATGGCCTTTTCCCAAGCCTGTTTAAGCAGCGTCTTGAAAAAGTTGGTGCAGGAAGCACCGAGTCTAGCGGCGGTGAGGACATCGGAGCAGCGTGCGATTTCTCCTAGAGGATCGTCGTCCAAGGTCTCCCAGCCCCGACGAGGAGGAGAACCGCCTGGCGCATCCATGGGAGCAGCGACGAACTGCCTTCTCTTTGGGGGGAGGCTGGCGAGGAGGAGATAAGGCGTAGTAACCGCAGGGCCTTGTCCCTTCAAGCTGTAGATCGTTCCTCGTGAAGGGGTGAGGCTATTATTTACTACTAAGTACTAGCATTATGGAGCGTTATGGGATTGCATTATCCGTAAATAATAGCACTAGTAAGAAATTTTTGGCACTAGGTAGCAGTTTTTGGCGTGGATTAAGAAATTTTGGGTATGTTTTTGCCATTTTCTGTACCGCCAACTAGTGTCAAGCGTCTTACATTATGTGATGGAGGAGTACGATTGCGTCTTGTAGCGATACTAGTACTACTTTTCTCAACTAGTAGTGCGATGTATTGTACTTCTAGTCTAGTCTACTAGTAGTATAGTGCACCAGTTTTGAACTCTTGAATCTCAGGGCCAAGGAGCTACAGTTGGAAGTGGAGGGTACTACTGTTCTCTAGAACCATCGCTGTACTATCAATGCAGGGGAAGTACACCTGCGTAGTGGCCTAGTGGGTACTCTCGGTGCTCTATTCAGCTGCTCCTCTCACGTAGCTGGCCTACTCAGTCGTTCCTCTCACGCACACACTAGCAGCCTGTTTATTAGCGACGGTTACTGCGGGGGCAGAACATTTGACTTATTTGATACAGCGAGATTAGGCTTTTCGCTTCCATTTGTGGAGGTGTAATGGATCTCGTCGAACTTTGTTAGTAGTTCCTTCTTTATGAATGAGATGAAGCAAAGCTTTTTCCTCCGTTTCAAAAAAATACGTCAAGTGGAATTTCTTTTATAGTAGAGCCGATAATGGAGTGAAGTCCATGCGTGCAACGCCACAAGCTACAGAGTAGTAGTAGAGTACTTTACATACAGAGCCATATTGCACAGTTCCCAATGCCCCGCCAGGCTTTTCCGGCTCCTCGGGCTTAATTGGGAGGCGCTAGTTTAAATATGCTACTAGCTGATGAGGAAGCTGCAAGCGAGGTGCGGCTAGGGCGAGCACGCGAGCCACGGGATGCTGGGAAGGAAAACCCGTTCATGTGGCTAGGCTGTCCAGTGCACCCAGATTGTGGGGCTGCACGTCCGTTTGACTTCAAAACTCATACTACACGTGTAAAATATTGGCTCGCAGCTAAGTTTAGTACTAGTACTATTTAATAAAAAGGCGCGTGCGTTCGGTAGGGATCGAACCCACAAAACGAGGTATACACTCCCGCGATCACTAGTAGTACTCGTTGGAGTACAACGCAACCTAGAATCGCCTTTTGTCGCTAGTAGTACGTACGTTGTTCCTTACAAAAAACCCCTAATAATGCAAGAAACCGCTAAAATGCCAAGAAACTACTACCACTTGAATACGTGGCAGACTTAAGATAAGACTACCTTATCAACCATTGTACATGCTCTTACCAACAAAAATCCTCGAGTGACCTCCTACCTCCGGCCCGTCCACCTAGTCATCCTCGGCCATGGGGCCTTGACTACCGCCAGCCGGCGTGAAGGCGGGTCAAAACCGCCCGGCGGTGCGGAGCCCATGTTGCGGCAGCCGGATGCCAGCTCCGTCCGGCGCTTCATGACGCTAGCTAGCCACGATAGCTCATCCATTTGCTTATGCGCAAGGTTTGCTAGCTAGATTAGCGCAGCGTATGGCTTGCTTTCGTGCGTGCCGCGCTAAGGCCAGCCATCTGGCTCGAGCGAAGGCCGACGCGGCGGCTTGCTCGCTAGTGGGTCGCGCTCGGGCCAGCCTGCCAACCCGTGCGGAGGCCAGCGCGGCGGCCGGCCCGTCTGGTGAAGCGGCGGCCATCTCGCTCATCACCGGCGCCACCGGCGAACACGCATCGATCTTGTTTGAAGTAATGTTCAGGAAAAATAATGATTTGAGGGGGAATAACAGGATAGAAGGTCAGATGTGGGTCCCTCGTGTCAATGGTCAAACAAAATGTGTTGATTTAAGCTGCCTCATCAGCACGGACATGTGGGCCAACCCAGTCATAAATGGGTTGAAACGAACCTAATCGGTAGGAGTACTAGGTAGTAGTTTTTGGCATGGATTAAGAAATTTTGGGTATGTTTTTGCTATTTTTTGTACAATAGATTCTTCCTAGGGCTGGTTGAAAGTGGTAGTTTTTTGTTAAGTACTCTACATATTGTAAGTAGGAGTGAAAGTTAAGCTTTGGAAGCCAATAAGCAAGGCTAGTTACATAGTGCATATGTTACATGATTGAAAGTAAATATCAACCATGAGTGACTAATATCTTGATGGAAAACTCGAAACTATGGAATACTAGGAAAAAAATGCATGGTTGGAAATACTAGCAATGTCCATATGCAAGGTACAGCGAATCATAATTAGAATAATACTTATTCACAAACTTGGTACAAAACACCCTAATTTTGATATACACATGTCACTAGAGATATATTATGTTTCAATTAGAATATATTCCTTGGGCTGTTTTGGTGAGGTCAGGGAGGGATGTGGTTGGTTTTAAGATACTAATTATGGGTTTTTACGCAAATTGGTAGACAAGTGGGATGTTGGTGAGAAAAGGCAACAACTTACCTCACAATCGTTAGATGTAGATCTAATGGTCGAGAAGCTTGACGGATGGGCGACACACCAGCATCACCAACTTTGTCTTGTGTTGGAGTACTAGAAAGATCTGTGAATTGCAGGGAACATCAAGATGCATTTTATATAAAACACTTGTTGTGATTGACCGTTGCGGGAGTAATCCCATGTGTAAAAACTAATGATATCTCGAGAAATATGAGATAGGGTGAAGAGGAGTGGGGTGTGGTGGTGGTTGGTGGTCGTTGGCGGAGGCATGGGGATTGGCGACGCCAGCGGCCACCGAGCCAGTTTGTTCCAGAGGCTTCCTTTCTTAATTGCTCAACAATGAGGTTTGTTGGAGATAAGGATGAATGAGGGAAGGCCTTGTCTGCAAATGTGGAGAGGGGTGCGGGTATCTTTTTGTTTAATTTCCATCCGTCAGATATAGATCGGACGGTCTATATTGCAAGATGGCACACGTACCATCATCACCAACTCGGTTTTTCATAAGAGAAGAAATATAAGTATGGAGATCCAAACGTATTATCGATACTTGCTTCCGTAAACTAGCATCTACATTCTATTCAACGCCTCGGCATGTGGGGCCTTAGCACGATGACTTCTCATTGTGTAAAACAAAGATTTTCCCGTGGCCGACAAGGAGGGGGTGACGGCGGCGCGCTTTTTGGCTTGCTCTAGTCCTAGTAGTCATACTAGGTGGTCTAAGCACGTGTAGATTTTTTTCACGTCTCGTGTTCGCCGTCTTGCCACATTTGTTGATGAATAGGCAGTAAGTTATTCACGGGAAACCCTTGTTGATCGCGTGTTTGCGAGAGAGAGAGAGAGAGAGAGAGAGAGTGCGTGTGTGATATGTTAGAGGCTGAGGCAATGATAACAGATTCTTTGTGTCTATGTGTGTGGAGGATAGAGAGAGACATGTACATGGGGCTTTGTGTTGTGTAACGTGGAGACACATATACATAATTAGAGAGTGAGTGTGTGAGATACACATGCGGACATGGGGAGAGATGAGGATCCAGATAAATGGGTGTTTGTGCGTGTCTATGTGTGTTTGTGCAGCGTTTGTGTGTGTGACAGGGAGAGAGTGTATGTGGAGTAGAGACCACTAATGATGTAAACCTAGTATAAGGGAAGGGGAATGGTGTGACATGTGTAGTAGCGAGATAGCAGGTGCGGGCGGGGAGCAGACTATTTGGAAGAGACATCAGTGTGTGTGTGTGGGAGAGGGGTGTGAGGCGAGAGAGAGAGAGAGCGAGCGAGAGAGAGAGAGAGAGAGAGAGAGAGAGAGAGAGAGAGAGAGAGAGAGATAGAGAGAGAGAGAGGAAGAGAGGGGCGAGAGGGGTCGTTTGTGTCCATAAATGGCGTATAGATAGGGAGACAATGTTGATGTAGTCCAAAATTGGCCTATGAACGGAGACGCAAGGGAAGCGAGTCATCGTTTGTGTGATAGGGACTTCATGATAGATCTAGAATAGATGGTGTAGAGAACAATGTGCGAAATCGAGAATGATTATACATTAGGGAGCTATGCAAAGAGTCACGACATATATGTATCTGAGGGAAGGAGCTGAGGCGGGTCCGCATGTGGGAGAGATAGAAAGAGGAGAGTGGTGCACAAGGAGACAAAGTGTGCTTGTTTGCGATGGGGGGTGGTGTGTGAGGTGAGTCTTGTGAGAACCACATAACTAGGGAGATAGACGTTTGGGGGCGACGTTTTGTGTGTATGGGAAATATACACTCTACATAGTGCGTGTGCTTGGGTAAGAGAGATAGCGGGAGACCTAGAGAGAGAGGTAAGAGATGTGTGCATGCCGAGAGACAAAGTGTTAGAGACCTATGTTGTGGTCCGGACTTTACAAGAGAGAGGGTGTTAATGTGCTTGTGGGTTGGTGTGCAGGGGAGAGGACGACTTCTCTATGTATGTGTGTGTGGTGGTGGTGGGGGTGACTTGGATAAGCAGTGAGGTGTCTATATTTGAGGACTTTTGCATAATTGAGATATTGTGCACTCATGGTTGATCAATTTGTTTCACTGATTTGTACTATGAGATAACGATACTTTTGAACATGTGTGATATACCTTGATGTACCAGAATTACAAACCTAAGATTGGAATTTTGGAACTTGACTCCATCATTAGCTTTTGTAATTCATTTAAACGGAGGTACATTTTTTAAGCCGGGATTTCGTGATTTCAAATTCATATATCAAACCTAGATATATACACATACGGGGATGTTCAAACTTTATAATCATTCACTTTATTCATACACATACACATTTTTGCTTTTGTCATCATATTTAGGATAAACACATTTGGAATTTCATTTGAATTGGACCGTATGATGGTATTTTCTTGTAGTAGCTCAATGGTCCATATTTGAATTGAATGGACAATCTAAGTTTCGAGTTGGAGACACTGATTTTCAAAACTTGCACTTTTTTTTGCGTGCAAAACAAACAAATTGTCGGCCATGATATCATAGTCGGCCGTACGAGAGCAGAATACTTATAATTTTGTGCGCCAAAAGCTTTCAAACTTCCCGCTCACATCGAAATATCACGTGCCCAAAAGTTTAGCCCTGCGATATTCCTGTTTTACCCCTGCCACATGAACGGAAAAGTGCTGCTTTGGTAACTCCATTGTTTTCCCCTCTTTGCCCCAACATTCTTCCCAGGCCCCTCCTTCCCTCCCGACCCCCAACCACGGCAAGCCGCGAATCTAGTCCTCCGCCGCAGCGGTGGACCTCACACCTCACGGATCTACCTTCCGCACCTTGGAAGCCCCAAGCGCCAACTCACCACTTCACCGGAGCCGCTTTAGCGATTGGCTTGCCACCGCTCCAGATCTCCTTGACCGCCATCATGGTCCACCGCACCGGATCTGCTTAACCAGCGCCCTCGTCCACCACAACGTTGGCCCTTCACTGACTCCCTCGTCTGCCCCTTCGCTGGCCCTTCATACAAGCCCTCGTCCGCGGCAACAGATCCGCCTCACCAAAAGCACTGTACAAGGCGCCCGCCGAAGCCTTCGTCCACTAAATCGGACCCGCTCCACGGACGCCATATTCAACTCCACCGGCCCTGCTTTACCGACGCCGCAGCCTCATCAGGTTATTTTGATTTGTACTCCTTCGGTTTTTCTCTTTATCGTGGAACTGTTCACTTACCACAGATGAGCTTTCTTGTACGTCGACAGCGCCGCAACCGTAGCACCGAGCCGCTTGCCGACGGGCGACAGCCAGCCCAAACTCAACCGCAACACGAGCACCATCGACGATCCTTAGCTATCAAGTATGACAACGATACCCATACGCCACCGAGAATCGGTACTATTATCCAGCAGCTGGCGCCTCGTTCACTTTCCTAGCATAAGCACCGCACCTTTGAATTTCTTGAGGGCATCATTCAGTTTTTCATGAGGCGTGTTATTCTACTTGCACTGTAGGGCCATACTTACAGCGATGAATATGTTACATGTGCTAAATTACATACCGATGCACATATAGTTAATATGCTTTAGTTTTGTTACGATGCCACTGTTGGTTCCATCGCATCGCTTAATGTTCTCTATGCTTAATTACACATCAGCAAACTAGCATGTGGTTCCGCTGCTTTTTGTTTGTTTTACCCTACATTTTCTGATGCTAGCTATTACATCACTGCTCCGAGCCTCTGTTCATTACTTGTTTATGTGTTCTTGATCTTCCCAAGTTGCATGACTAATTTGATGCTTCTATTAATTATGGAGCTGCCAACCCCATCAAGCAAAATATTTGTTCTTTTGGGGCTGGCACCTCGAACAAGCATAAAAATAGAGGGAAGCAGATATATTGTCGTGTATGCACACACCCTTCTTTCATTAGTTTAGATGAACCATTGATGATCAATTCCGACCAGTGCATGCGATTAAAATTAGTTTTACCTAAATAGATGGTGTAGAATAAACTACGACAACTAGATTTGCAACCACGTGATGCTGACGATATCTTCAAAGAACATTGCAGCAGCAGCTAGGCTTCACGGCAACATATGGTAAGCCAGTGTGTTTTAGTATGTGAAATGTAATGCGAGTGGGCTGCTTTCTTGGCTTGTGCCCTCAACGTGTAATCCTACCGAACTACAAATAGTTCAGTTATGCGCTTTCTTTGTATTGCTTGATTCGAATGCTTGTTTGTTGTTACGCTATACCTGAGTTGGCCAATATGTCAGCAGTGCCTACTATACTAATGTAAAGAAATTCATGCCTATTTCATTTGAGTCCTTAACTTTTCCTCTCAACTTCATCACAAGACTGTCTTCGTAGTTTATATGAGCCCACACTGTTAAGTGCTTTCTCATATTATTTCAACTTCTTAGATGCCTTGGCAACTTAAATATAGCGGTTGTACACTCCCTTTCAACTAGGGATGTCAACTGGGTCCCGTTTAATCCCGATTAAAGTCCACTAGTGGTATGATAGTTCAAAAGAGTTTTTGTTTTTGAGGAAAATGAACCAGGAGGTAGCAAAAACTAACTAGATGGGATGGCGGATGTCGTTTATTTGCCACTTACATCCCTAGTTTCATCTTACCATTTTAATTTCTTTTCGGTGATCTTGCTTGAACCATTTAAATATAGTTTGCCATGCTTTCGACAATAATTAGCTCGTCGTTTACCATGTAAGCTTACTGCCTGGATCATACGGTAACTATCTCTTACTTATGTCGGTGAAACCTTTCAGGATACCGTTCACACTAGGACACAATGTACAACCCAGAATCTATTTGTGGAAGCGGTCGCCATCCATGTTACCAGATGGTAGCGATTCAGAGCCAACACCGCCGGAGAGCGATCGAGCACAAATATTATAGTGCTTGAGGCTCTACTAGAGGCAGAAAGAGATGGTGTGGCTACCATGAATGAGGTAATCTTTATCTTGAGGCTGGAAATTACGGAATTAGCGGCACGCATTATGCAAGCAACCCAAGAATTGGAGGAAGTAAGAATGTTGCATTTGAAGACGGAGGAGGTCCTGCTGTTTCTTCTATCTGAAGCCAAAGGTAATCCCGGTTCTTCTTTAGATACCAGTTGAAATAGTCATTAGATTATCGTACTTGCATGTTGTGTCATGTCTCTGAATGGATTATGTTGCAAGACCCCCTATGTTGTCCATGTGTTGTAATGATCTGAATTTTTTAGGCGAGGTAATCCTCAGTACTTGTATGATTGACATAAGGTGAACTGTTTTCCGTGTGAGCATATTGTATTGGATGAAATAACTGTTTGAATCAGAGTGTATCCAACCTACTGAATTCGAAGATCACGACATTTCTAAATAATAATCATATATAAAGGTGGAATAAATCTTTGCTGTGGTTTGGAAGAAATAAATAACAAAATGTATAATTATCTGTGGATATTCGTAATTGAATATAAATTGGATTTGAATTTAGTTTGCCAGGTCCCAGGGCAAACGTGAATGCTAATTCTCCCAAGTTTTGAACGAAGCGGCTAAACACCCACTATAATTTGTGGGCTGCCCGAAGCAAGTGTTTGCGAGATGGAAATTACTGTCTACCCATGACACTTGACATCCTTATCGACCGTATTTACTGCTTTGTCGATAGGGGTAGACTAGTAACTTCAATCGACATGACACTGACGGCCTCCGAGCCCATTCGAGACACGGTGGGCGCCAAACATGGGCGGCAAAACACATTTGATTCAAGCTCGTCCGAAAGACATGTGTCTCTTCCTCCATTTCCCCATTCATACACGGTGGGCGGCAAAACAAACTCTCGTCGTCTGAAATCGATGTAGGCTCATATTTTAAATAGGGGCAGATGTGTAACTTCCATCAGACGTGACACAACCTCCCTACCTGTCAGCCCCGTTCATACATCGTGGGCGCCAACCGTGGGCGGCAAAACACCCTCTCCTCGTCCGAAATAGTTACCGGCAAATATTTGGGAGATGCGAGATTATCGTCCTATCCCCAACCGATGCGATGTCCGAAATTTTAAACGGGGGAAAAGTTCGTAACTTTCCCCCATTTCAGAGAAGCGCGTCCCAAAGTTTCAGATCCCCCTCCCCTCCATTTCCCCATTCATACACCATCGGCGGCACGACAACCTCCGCACTGCGGCCAGCCTCCTCCGTCCGCCACCCCATCCTCCACCTTGCCGGAGCCGCTACCCCTACCCGTCGTCCCTTTGCAAGAGATGGACGTCTCTCATCCACGACGCTGGACCAGGATCCTTTCATCGCCTCCTCTCGCTTCATCGGCGCTGTCGTCCACCTTGTCATTGCCGCTCCTATGACTGCCTCATCCACGGCAACAGGATATATCCCCCGACCCGGCCGTCTGCCGTCTAAAGACTTCTTTCCCGCCACCGACAGCCATCGCACCCGCAGCACCCTCAATGTATCAGCATAGGCCTACACGGCGTCGCAAGAGAGGTGGTACTCTTCCATATGTGCTTAAGTTATTGATCTCACCCGGAAAATAGATCGTAATTTGTTTACTATACTTTTCTTGTCGATTACCAAATCGTAGTGGCTAGTTGAAAGCAAACATTGGTTGCAAAGTAGCTTTGTCCGGTTTGCACCTTGAGATCCGCCATGGCACGGGCACTATACTCGTAAAGCTTATGGTTTCCCCCTTTATATTCACTACCATCATCGTAGGTGCTTCGTGTCGTGCTAGCACTGCTCCTCAAGACCTCAACCCAAAGCTTATGTGTTGAAATACGAATCTGATATGATGCTCATATCACTAAAACAGAGAACGTTTAATTGGTCACCTAATGTTCCTATATTCGTTTCGAAAAGCATGTGCGCCACCCACTGGTCCAGCTAGTTCCACTTTCCTGATTTTTCTCTTGATGCTTAGGGTTTCCCCCTTTTATCTACTCTACTATGATCTGCGTAGGTGCTTTCTGTCGTACTAGCATTACTCCACCCTTCAAGATAAACAACACAACACTCAGAATTCGAAAGCTCAGTTGTTCAAATATGATTGTGATATGATACTGATATTAGTTAACTGACACATTTAATTGGTTAGCTAAAGGTCCCACTTGAGTTTCCAAATGCATGTCGCGACATATAGAGAGACAGCATAATTGCATTTCTTTGTCACTTGTTGACCGTACTTTCTTGTCCGTACCAAATCTTAGTTGTTATTTCAAAGCAAACATCGGTTGCTAACTACCCTTTGCGCGGTTTGCAGCTTCAGATCTGCCATCTAACTGCCACGGTCAACACTATACTCATCATGCTTATGTTTTCCCCATTTTATGATGACCACAATCAGCTACGTTGTTCGTGTCGTAACAGCACCGCTCCACCCACCGAGCTAAGCTTAGTTGTACAAATTCATATCTGATATTATTGCTGATACTAGTAAAACTGAGAGATGTTTAATTGGTGAGCTAAATGTTCCTACTTTAGTTTCGAAATGCATGTGAGCCACATATGGAGATACCGGAAAGAATAGTATTTCTCTGTGCGCTCTGGTTCATCATGGGTGGCCAACCGGCATTGTATTGAAAGACTTGTAATATCTTCAATCTGCTTGCTCTTCTGCTCTTCTTTAAGATGATACTCTTCTCTTGCGGTCGAATGGTCAGGTCGAGTTGTTATCCCTTAATATATTTTGAATCTGTCAGGTCAGGTCGACTTGTTCTTCTTTACTCTATGTTGAAGCTATCATCTGCGAAGTGTCATCACTTCTGGAGCTCTCATATTTTGAGTAGTAGGCCACATTATATTAATGCACACAACAAATTACAGCATGCATGGCATCTTTTAAAAGAATTGCGAGAGATAGCACAAAGGGGTTCTGAGGGAGGCGGTATTGGATTAGAATCATACGCTTTACAAAGAAAATCTCACTTGTTTTTATGTTTTCATGCATGTCGGATATTGAACATTATCAAAATGAATATGAGAATGGGCATACGAGAGGAATATTGCGGAGCGATCCTTTGGCTAACAAACTTGGCATGGTGGAGGATGGCCTATCTTATTCACCCATCAAGGTGCTTGCTCTAGCTTTGCAAAGTTGTATTGGTCGCACATATTTTGCATCGACCTCTTGCATTACTTCTACTTTTTACACCATCTGCTTAGTTTAAGCATCATATATGATTATATGCCATACCTATCCATTTTCTGTACCTATTCCATGTGTCGTCACACTATGTTTTTCGATCAAATGTTGTTCGTTCGTAATAGATGTCCAAAAGGAAGAGGGTGAGTGCAGATCCTCAAGGAGTACAAACTAGGTATTTGGAAAAGGTAGTGATACCTATTAAATGAGATAGATCAGCAGCCACAGAAAACAGAGGCCCAACTGTACCACACTTTACCCCTACTCCAGTGGCCAAGCCCCTATTAGAACTGCTGGGAGCCCAGTGTAAGTCTTGTCTATGATATCAATTCAACATTTGAACTCCTAAATTTCTGCTTGTGCCTTACCTTGTCTCTTGTATGAAAACTAATTTCAGATGAATCTTCTTGCTCAAAGGATCATACGATCTCAAAACAATAATGGGCTCTGCATTGCTCTTGTCAGTACCTCTCTCCCTTTTGCTTGTAACGCTGTACTTAATTAATTGCTATTTGATTATGTATCATCAGTCTGCACATGAGCTTCATTATCCTCTGTTTCTTCCAATATTATTTGATCTATATTTACTCTTTGCAAAATGTAGAATAATGGCAATGCTTATAAAGAATTTTCTTTGGGGAATTTATTGAATTATCCTTCCATCAACATGGAGAAGGGCTTTGTCCATCCCGTGTTAACATGTAATGTAAGTTCATCCTTCTCAAGCCTTCAAACTTTGTTCTAGTATAGATTTGGATAGGCATCATTTCCTCCTTGTTGTTTGCTTTGCTGTTTACATCTGATTGGAAGTTTGCAACAACTACCGATTTCAAATTGTAGTTATAAAAACATGTTCCTTATGCGAGCAGATCCATTTATTTGCTTATATAATTGTGAAACACATTACGTGTCTCCTTGTTTCTCTTTCAGAGTCGTATCTCTTACTCCAGGCAGAACTTTAGGCAAGATAGTGAGCCAAACCATCTTGAGGACAGCGAGACGACCCCAAGGTCATGTCTTGATGAAGACAGTGAGTTGAAGCTACTCACCAGCAGGTGTGAGACAACCTTTGTGCAGTGGCTGCCTCAATCAGTTCGATGTCTTCAGTCTCAACCTAAAGCGGAAAGGCTTGCTTCAGGTCAGCTCCGACTTGAAGTCAAAGATGCAATGAAGATGTCAGAGGACTGCCGTGCGCACCATCATGCCTTAAATCTAGTGTTGATGCATCTATCGTTGACCCAACTAAGGTCTACTCAGCTTCTTCAGCTGCTTGCGGGGCCCGAGCTTGCCAGGCCTAGTGCCTTCTGAAGTGCTCTCAGTTTTGTATATTCTTTTGTCGGTAGCGTTTATTTGCCTTTGGTGGCGAACTTTGATGCCCATGGATGTAATATGTGATAGCCGTGATAGCCTAGCGTAAGTTGCTTGCTTAGTTATTTCCTTGTTGTCTTGTTTATTTGTTTGCTTGTAGTCATTGCAGTTCTTTTTCCACGGTTTGCTAGTGGCTGCAATAACCTATTTTTTAAAACTAGGCTACAATAACCATGGGCTAATATTTAGTGTAGTGACAATGGGCCTCCTACGGGCCGTAGAAACAGTGGGCCTTCTACGGGCCGTAGAAACAATGGGCCTTCTACGGGCCGTATCATCAATGGGCCTTATACGGGCAGTATGATAACATGGGCCAATAACAGGCCGCATTATGGCCGTAAACGGGCTAGAGATAGAATCGTCCGTTCATGGGCCGACCATAATGGGCCATCGTTAATAGGCCATATTTCATGACGCTATGAAAACGGCCCAACGTATTAACGGACGACAAACGGGCCGACTGTAACCACGGGCTGAATTTGGACCTGGCGAGAAAATAGCGATGAACGGGCCGTAAGTAAGCGAATCTTTGAAATGAGCCCAAGAATAAATGGGCTCCGAGAAGGCCGAAAGATAACATGGGCTGAAGCGGCCCAATGGAATAACGGGCCGTTAATGGGTATAAAGTGATACCTTTGTTCATTACGGGCCAGTTTCACCATGGGCCGTTAATGGGTGTAAAGTGATACACTGTTCATTACGGGCCAGTTTCACCACGGGCCGTTAATATGCCAAGAGTTACATAGGGCCTCATATGCCGAAAGACATCATGGGCCATACATGGGCCAGAAGTGAAAATGGGCTGGAATCATATTGGGTGGCCCAGATGACGCTACTGGGCCTAATTCGGATAGGGCGTAACGGGCCTTGGGTTAGCGAGGCGTAAATGGGCTATATGCGAGCAGGCCGTTAACGAGCTTTCCATGGGCGGCCCGCCACCTTTTGACCAAGTCAAACAGGCCGCCTTTTCACGAGAATGGGCCTCTGTTGGGCCGTGCCATGTGTCGACGTATCATAGGCCTATACATCCAATGAGTGGATGACATCTGTCCGGACGATGAGCCGACCGCGTGTTTCCTCCGACCAATGATGATTTTACACGTGGAAAATCCCCATTGGTCGGGCTGATAACGGGTTATCGGATCCAAAACCCGACCCGATAGCTTAACGGCGTTCCGTTACGGTGGATGCCGCGTGTCGGTCACCCTTGACGAAAGCACTACGTGGCGGATTTATCATCATGGAAGTGGATACTTCCGTGATGATAATTTTGGTAATGTCATGGAACACTTCTCTGACTGACCACAGGTATGACTATCTTGATTCTGTCATAAAATCATCATGGATGTACATGCATGACAAAAAACGCGACCTACAGTGACAAACATGTATCATCACGGAAGTGTATTTTTTTGTAGTGGCTTAAGCCGGGTGAGGTGTTTCGGCGACTCGGATCTGGTGGCTCAGCAAGTCTCTGGCACTTGGGATTCCAAGGATCCACTCATGGCGACTTATCATCGAGAGGTTGATGCTATTGCGGGTAACTTTAAGGGTTATCAAGTTGAACATGTTGATCGCAGGAAAAATGAGGCGGCTGATGCTTTAAGCCGGTTAGGGTCTCAGCGTAAGCCGGTGCCACCTAACACTTTCCTGGATATTCTGCATAACCCTTATGTCAAATTACCTACGGGAGGATCGGCTATTCGACCGGAAGCACAATTGGTGGCAGCTCTTCATGCGATTCCTGATTGGACAGTTCCATATTTTGCTTATATGACCCAGGGTGAATTACCTGCGGACGAAACTTTGGCCAGGCAGATAACCCGGCGGTCCAAGTCAATGACTATTGTTCATGGAGAGTTGCATCATCACAGTGTCACAGGGGCGTTTCAATGTTGTGTTTCTCCAGAGGAGGGCCGTGAGATTCTGCGTGAAATTCATGAAGCTGATTATGGCCATCATATCGGCTCTAAGTATCTTGTGGCTAAGGCTTTTCGTCATGGGTTTTATTGGCTGATGGCTCAAGCCGATGTTTAGGATCTAGTCAGTAAATGTGATGGTTGTCAAAAATTCTCCCGACGAGCTCATGTGCCGGTTCAAGAATTGCGGATGATTCCAATTACTTGGCCGTTTGCAGTCTAGGGATTGATATGGTTGGGCCTTTCAAAAGGTCCAAGGATAAAAAGACACACCTCCTGGTGGCAGTTGACAAATTTACAAAGTGGGTCGATGCAGAGCCGGTCAGTAAATGTGACGCAACGACGGCGGTTCAATTCATCAAAAAGGTGATTTTCTGTTTTGGCTATCCCCATAGTATCATAACTGATAATGGCACTAATTTATCAAAGGGTGCTATGAAAGAGTTTTGTCAACATGAGCATATCCGACTTGATGTATCGTCTGTGGCTCACCCCCAATCCAATGGTCAAGCTGAGAGAGCCAATCAAGAAATTTTAAGAGGCATGAAGCCCGGCTTATGGTTCCTCTCTGAGAGGATGCCGGGTTGTTGGGTGGAGGAGCTACCTTCCGTGTTATGGAGTATCAATACTACCCCCAACAGATCTACGGGTTACACGCCCTTCTTCATGGTTTACGGAGCAGAGGCGGTTTTCCCTAGTGACATCCGTCATGACTCGCCCCGTGTGGCGGCTTATGTTGAAGCTGATAATGAAAGAGCACGTCAGGATGCACTTGACTTATTGGATGAGGAGCGTGACCTTGCGGTGGCTCGTTCGGTGATTTACCAGTCTGCACCGTTATCCCAGCCACCGGGTTAAAACCAGAACTTTTCAAGAAGGCGACCTAGTGCTCCGGCTTATCCCGGATCAAACTGATATGCACAAGTTATCCCCACCTAGGGAAGGACCCTTTGTGGTCAGCAAAGATCTGAACAACGGATCGTACTACCTTATCGACATTCGAGACCACAAGGACTCACGTAAGTCGGAGGAGGAGACCCGCCGGCCATGGAATATTGCTCATCTTCGGCCTTACTACACTTGAGCTGCCGGCTCCTACAATGTACATATCTTGACAATGTATATATTATGATTCTAATAAAGATGGCACCCCTGCTAATACAGGGCCTCTGCTTGTTTCATCTCAAAGAATAACGAGTCTTTTTTCACAATTATGGTCACTTGGGGGCTTCCTGCTCATATTTGAAGCATAGCTGTGAATATCCCTCTTGATCGGCAATGCCACAATTATGGTCACTTGGGGGCTTCCTGCTCATATTTGAAGCATAGCTGTGAATATCCCTCTTGATCGGCGCAATGCCACAATTATGGTCACTTGGGGGCTTCCTGCTCATATTTGAAGCATAGCTGTGAATATCCCTCTTGATCGACTCAATGCCACAGTTATGACTGCAAACCACTTGGGGGCTTCCTGCTCATATTTGAAGCATAGCTGTAAATATCCCTCTTGGTCCTGCTCATACGCCGTGAAAGCCTCGGAGCATTAGGCTTGGCGGCCTATGAAAGCCTCGTTTTCTCGCTTTGATTCATTTTTTGAACATTTTTGGGTTTATCTTGACATATGATTTAACAATGATTCAGGCCATGTGGCCTCAATTATTACAGCTCAAATCTGAGTATATCCGTGGTTTCTGATAACCCGGCCTGGCTTTTGAAAATAAGTTGCCAGGATATGGTGATATTACATACTTGGAAGTATTGTCTCCAAAGTTTTGGGTTATCACCCTTACTGCATTGGTATGGTAAGCCGACAGTTTAATTACATATCACAGGCATGATATTTTTTATTATATTTAATTATGGTTAAATTGACCCTGGTTATGCACTGTTTTAGTCACTAGTGGTTTTATATGGGGTAATATGACCCGTTCTGCGGTAAACCGCCAGGGCACACATGATCTATTTCTGTGCAGGGTAATGATTAATCTCATCTGCATAAATTGACATCATCATAAGCACAAAGTGGTAGCTTTTCAAATGGCGGATCAAACAATGTTGTGCCAAACAAAAACGTGCACGATGGCACGACAGATTAAAGTTTCACTAACCTATTACATGACTCAGTGAGCCAAAAAGATCAAGTGTTTTCAAATGATCAAATATATAAACCGCCTGGCGGATCACTCTTCTTGGCCTTGATGACTTGAGGCTTCTGGATCATCCCTCTCCGGTTCTTCGTCCTCCTCCGCCGTCTGGAAATTTGGTGATGACCAATCAATGCCACACAAGGCTTGAAATTTAGCTTCATCATCTATAAGTTCGGACGGTTCAACTTCAGGGGCGAAAGTATGCTTACGGATTGGGGGGATTAAATCCATCACTTTATAAGCCGGCGTGGGCATCTTCTGATTCTCCATGTTGTAAGTCGGGTGGTATTTTGACAGATCCGTTTCATTTGCAATCAGACTGGCCAGAGGACGTATTCCTTTCACACACGCAGCAAAGTCCTTTTGATCAAATGAAGTGTCGTCTTCTTTCAAGCTTGGATATCTAGTAGCTACCTCAGCCGGGTCTAGCTCTGGTAACCATGCCTTGGCCCGGCTTAAAGCTGTCACGGCACCGACTCTTGCAGATGACCGCTTCATCTCATCGATCCTAGCAGGCAGAACAGAGAGTTTTTTCAAGACATCACTCAAGAGAGTAGGTGCTTGGTTAGTCGGAGAAATCGTGGCCAGCATGCGCTGAGTTCCAGTATATAGCTATTCAACAAGTGTATAAACAGCCTTGAGCTTCACAAGCATTTCCTGGCTAAGATTGCTGCTCCTGGGACCTGCGTAATAATTATGGATTGGTTAGAGGCGATTTATACCATCAAGGAAGAGATTAAATTTTGATGTTGACAAGGCGACTCACCAAAGATAGCAGAAACCATCTGGGATACACGGTGCTTTAAGCCGGTAAGCTCAGTGGTCACCTGTTGAAGAGCCGCCTCTGCTTTTTCAGCCCGCTGCGTCAAAGCAGTCTTTTCTTCAGCCCAGGCATTTCTTTCAGCCTCAAAGCTGGTCTTCAGCTTTTCCATTTCAGCCACGCTAAATTGGAATTTTGACTCAGCTTTCCGGGTCTCAGATTCTTGATTCTCCAGCCGGGTCTTTGCATCTGCCAATTGTGATTGAAGTTCAGAAGTGGCATCCTGTACAAGCACAGAGTTGCAAATGAATTCATATCCGGGTTACAGGAATATAAGTCCCAAGCATCTTCCAAGCAAGAGTACTTGGCACTTGGGGGCTAATGCCTGTCGAAAAATTCTTCATACAGCGGCTTATGTGAATAAGTACCAAGCACTTTCCAAGCAAGAGTACTTGGCACTTGGGGGCTAATGCATATTGCTTTCATCTCCTTACTACTTTATGATGACCCGGTTGTGCTGTAAAGAATCACAGGCGGTTCACGGGGGGCTACACAGGTGCGTTTTCTTTTATGAACAATGGTGAACAGGACCAACTCATTCATGCTGATTAAACCGGCCCTTGGGGACTACGGATGCAATGTTAATTGTTTAAAATCCGGTTTAACTCTAAATGTGAAAACCGACCTTGCAAGGATTCTACCAAAGATGCTCATGGTTATCTTAAAGTCTACCGCATATTCAATCTTCTCATACCCAGTAGACTTGGGGGCTGGCAGGATGTACATAACTTATTTAAACAGGAATTCAAACCTCATATTTTTGATGCAGCTTCACCATATCGATTTCAAGATCACGACTGGTGTGTACTTGGTTGAGGTAGCCAGAGAGTACTTCACTATTGCTCAATTGAGAATAGTGGGCGACATCAAATCTCACTTTCCGCTTTTCAATGAACTCCTGTTTAGCGGAGTGCTTAGCCAAGACAGTTGGATTTCCCTGTTCTTTAAAGCCGGTGCTAGGGATCATGACATCTTCACTATGCTCTTCTGACGGCTTAAGTGGCTTTGATGATTCGGTGTTCAAAGGATTGACATTGGTGTGGTCATGGGAGAGATCAAGAATTTCCGGCGGAGCGTCATGGGCAGGTTCTTCTGGTTGTTTTTCAGAAGCGTCTGATGCTGGGACTTGCTGCCCTGGTTCAACGACTTTAGGATCTTCAGCCGGATTAGTCACTTTTGCCTTCTTACTAGGCTTGGCTTGTCCTCTGTACGGGTTATGACAAGTCAGTACAAGTATAAGAGCATTAGGAGGGAGAGAATACAAAAGTAATTGTTGTTACCCAGGGGCAGTTTTGAAAGCCGGCTGTGATGAGTCGCCGGAGGAAGAGCGAGAAGCCTCTTGGTAGTTTGAATCGGAAGAATTAAGCGGCTGGCGAATGAGACCCGCCAGCGGGTAAAAAGAGTTTAAGTTCGGATGGACCTCGTTTCGGCCTTTCCGCGGAACAGGAGTATTTGGTAAGCCGGAGGATAATTCTTCACCACCGCTGGTCCGAATCTGTCGCCGGTTCTCATGCTGCTGTTGCTTCAAAAGAAAGTGAGGATCCAAATGAGCTAAGAGGTGTGAAAAGCTTACTTTCCGGGTTACTCGTCAAATTTTCTGTCTTGGCAAAGGTGCTGAGCCGGAGGAAATAATCGTTACCTCTTCTTCAACTGCTTGGCTGGCCCCCGTGTCATCCTGATAATAATCAGTGTCAATAAGGTAATTGAAAAACAAGCCAAGGGAGTCAAGGGCTACCTCCGATTCAGAGCTGTCATTCAGTTCAAACATATCAGAAGCACTTTATTTCTTCTTAGTTTTCTTGGCGGCTTTCTTGGCAGCCCTAGCCTTTTTGGCAGCTTCATGGTCATATGTCTTTTTCCAAAAATCCGATTCAGCCTATGAAAATCATCAAAGATTGAGTTAATAGAACATTTGAATGATGAGGTAAAAGCAAAGGATTTAGAGACTCACATCCGGTGGCGTGTTAAGCTTGCAGAAAGGGTTCAGACCCACTTTGCTGCAGTCTTCCGGATCTTCATTCAGAAGGGTCTTTGTCATTTCATTGATGGCCTCATCAGTTAAACGCATGGAACTGTGGCGTAGTGGATCCTTTATACTGTTGGGGAACGTAGCAATAATTCAAAATTTTCCTACGTGTCACCAAGATCAATCTAGGAGATGCTAGCAACGAGAGAGAGGGAGTGCATCTTCATACCCTTGAAGATCGCTAAGCGAAAGCGTTACAAGAACGCGGTTGATGGAGTCGTACTCGCGGCGATTCAAATTGCGGAAGATCCG
Source organism: Aegilops bicornis (assembly GCA_021605145.1). NCBI lineage: Eukaryota > Viridiplantae > Streptophyta > Magnoliopsida > Poales > Poaceae > Aegilops > Aegilops bicornis. Next base: position 221,035,748 of record CM038670.1, on the reverse strand, counting down.
ATCTAGCGCCGAACGGATGGCGCCTCCGCGTTCAAAACACGTACAGCCCGGGGACATCTCCTCCTTCTTGATCCAGCAAGGGGAGAGGAGAATTTGAGGGAGAACTTCGGCAGCACGACGGCGTGGTGGTGGAGCTTGTGGTATTCCTGTAGGGCTTCGCCAAGCTCTACAGAGGAGAATGAAGAGTTGGAGGAGGGAGGGGCTGCGCTAGGAAGGGGGTGCGGCTGCCCTCTCTCTCCCTCACTATATATAGGGGGAAGGAGGGTGGAGGAGGTGCCCTAGGGTTCCCTAGGGGAGGGGCAGCGGCCATAGGGGAAACCGTAGATGGGTTTGGGCGCCCCCACCCCTAGGAAACTTGCCCCCCAAGCCGGGAGGGGTGGCTGCCCTAGAGGAGGCGCCCCCACCTCTCCATTTTACGTGAGATGGGGTGGGAGGGGCGCCCCCTTAGTGGGCTGATGTGCCCCATCCCCTTGGCCCATAAGGCCCCCCAACCCTTGCCGGGGCCTCTGAAACCCCTTTCGCACACGCTGGTCGTCACCCAGTACCCCCGGAACAATTCCGGACTCCAATACCCTTTGTCCAATATATCGATCTTCAACTCCGGACCATTTCGGAGTTCCTCATCACATCCGGGATCTCATCCGGGACTCCGAACAACCTTCGGTAACCACATACTATTTCCCATAACAACTCTAGCGTCACCGAACCTTAAGTGTGTAGACCCTACGGGTTCGGGAACCATGCAGACATGACCGAGACGTTCTCCGGCCAATAACCAATAGAGGGATTTGGATACCCACGTTGGCTCCCACATGTTCCACGATGATCTCATTGGATGAACCACAATGTCGGGGATTCAATCAATCCCGTATACAATTCCATTTGTCCATCGGTATGTTACTTGCCTGAGATTCGATCGTCGGTATCCCAATACCTCGTTAAATCTCGTTACCGGAAAGTCTCTTTACTCATTCCGTAACGCATGATCCCGTGGCTAACTCATTAGTCACATTGAGCTCATTATGATGATGCATTACCGAGTGGGCCCAGAGATACCTCTTTGTCATATGGAGTGACAAATCCCAGTCTCGATTCATGCCAACCCAACAGATAATTTTGGAGATGCCTGTAGTGCACCTTTATAGCCAACCAGTTACGTTGTGACGTTTGGTACACTCAAAGCATTCCTACGGTATCCGGGAGTTGCACAATCTCATGGTCTAAGGAAAAGATACTTGACATTAGAAAAGCTCTTAGCAAACAAACTACACGATCTTGTGCTATGCTTAGGATTGGGTCTTGTCCGTCACATCATTCTCCTAATGATGTGATCCCGTTATCAATGACATCCAATGTCCATGGTCTGGAAACCATAACCATATATTGATCAACGAGCTAGTCAACTAGAGGCTTACTAGGAACATGTTGTGGTCTATGTATTCACACATGTATTACGGTTTCCAGTTAATACAATTATAGCAGGAACAATAGACAATTATTATGAACAAGGAAATACAATAATAACCATTTTATTATTGCCTCTAGGGCATATTTTGAACATATACCACCCGTGTAAGTACACATTAAGCCGGGCTGGCGGCTCAAGGGTATGATCCGCCAAGAAACCGAGCACCGAACCAAGTCAGTGCCAGTTAACCCATTTCCCAGCAGAGCATTGACTTTGCAATGATGGGGGCAAGTTTTGCATGTTCAGCAGTGGTAAGCTTTCGGGAAGACGATGCTTTGGGTCAAGACGCTGGACACGATAACCCGGCAGTGGATTCTCATCAGCCGGAGAGGTATCTTTGCAGTAAAACCATGTCTGGTTCCAATCCTTTGGGTGACTCGGCAGGCAAGCATAAGGGAAGATGGCATCTCTTCTTCGTTGAATTGAGATTCCACCAAGTTCCAAGCTGGGTCCGTTCGTAAACTCATTTTGCCGGTTCAAATAAATATATTCCCTAAAGAGTTCAACACTGGGTTCCTCTTGAAGGTATACTTCGCAGAAAACTTGAAAATTGCAAATGTTTGACACGGAATTGGGTCCGATGTCTTGAGGATGGAGTTGAAAGAAATGCAGAATGTCTCGGAAATTTTTTGATCTGGGCGGCGAGAAGCCCCGGTTCATGTGATCAGTAAAAACAATGACTTCACCATCCTTTGGGTGAGGTCTTTCTTCACTTGGTTTGGGGGCGCGCCAGTGCATGATATCTTTTGCTGGTAAATAGCCGATTTTGAAAAAATCTTTGAGTGTGTTCTCAGTAACAATGGAGGGAACCCAATTACATGATGTGACTGTCTTTGGCGGCATTGTGAAGAAAGAAGCCTAAAAGAAAGAAAAAATTTGTTGGTTTAAGATGATTTAGTAAGCCGGAAGTAAACGTTACAAGATATATTCGTGGTGGCGGCTTAAATGGGGCCTAATGACATATGGCTAGTAATAACCGGTGATGTAAGCTGCCATGACCAGATTGGTATCTATCAAGAGCAAAATCTGCTAAGTGTTGAAGCAAACAGGTTTCACAGATTGATCCTAGGATTGCGGATCTATGACCCTTTGGTTAATGGAAAATATTATTGACCTAAATTACAATGCTCGAGCAGTTCGTATGTTCAAATTGGTTTTTTCTCACGCAAAGGGGATGATCTAATAACAAAAATAAGTGTCACGGTTGCCGCCGTGCAGGAGAAGTGCTAAGTTTGGATCAAAGTTACAAGCTACAGTGAAGATCAAGGATGAACTCTGAAGAACTTCGAGAAACCCTAATGGAGATCTACAGCAAAGAAAGGAGAGGCACTTACTGGGTCCACCGAGCAATGGAGGGGTGCCGCGGTTTATTTTGTCTCGTTCAGGTCGATGCAGCGGCCGGAGTCGAGGAAGCTGGCGAGTTCGGCGGCGGGGGTGCTCAAGCATGCAGGTGCGTTGCGAAAGGAGATGTTGAAGATGAGAAGAAGAAGGGGGGAAATGGAAAGGCTGTCGGGCCCTATTTATAAAGAAAGGGTCAATAAGCGAGCACGAGAAACGAGGAGGCCAAAGAATGATTATCTAGCTGGTCCAACACCTTGATTTTCGGGATGGTTATTAAAGATAAGGATCTATTAGATATGCTAGGTATTGTGCGAAATTAAGGGCAGATGATGTCATGGCGGTTTTCTGTAATTCCAGGAGGTGACGTCATGGCGGGTTACAATATCTTGTGAGAACAGGTGAAGAAGGATTTTTTCTAAGTGTTGAAGATTGACATGAACAAGTCCAAATCAACCTGGGGCCTAATGTTGGGGATATAACTATTAGGTATGACCCGCCTAGGAGGGGCCGGTTTATTCCAACGGCGGTTTAGTTGTCATGAAGCCCATAAAGCAACCGAAGATGGCGGTTCATGAGGATGACTTATGAAGAGCCCAAGGCCCAAAGGTGGCTTAAGGCCTATAGGTGTAAACCGCCATGTATGCGTGACTTGTATTGTAAGGCAAGTGTAATTAGTCACCGGGTCGGACACGTTTATGAGCCGGCCGGGACTCTGTAAGCCGCAGGGCGTCAACCTATGTATATAAAGGGATGACCCGGGAGCGGTTGAGGGCAAGAGAGAACAGATCGAAAGCTAGGTCAAGCGTACTTGCTCCCTGGTAATCGAAGCATAAGCAATACCACCTCAAACTGGATTAGGCCTTTACCTTCACCGCAAGGAGCCGATCCAGTATAAACTCATGTGTCCTTTGTCCCGTTTAACCCCTCTAAGCTAACCTAGTGCGATGGCTCCACGACTAAGTCCTCACACTAGGACATCTGCCGTGACAATTCCAAGACAAGAACAATAAAATCTATGGGCACATAACTCCTATTTGCAAGAATAAGAACATAATTAATTCTTCCCATATGCTTTTTAAATAATAGTAGAATCAGCCAAGTGCAAATTTAAAGAACATTCTTCAAGATCGGTAAGACCAAGCACATCACATAAAGATTTCGGAATTGTAGAAACACTAGCACCCAAGTCACACAAAGCAAAACATTCATAATTTTTAATCTTGACCTTGATAGTACGTTCCCACTCATCATGCAATTTTCTAGGAATTGAAACTTCTAATTCCAATTTTTCTTCAAAAGCTTTCATCATAGCATCAACAATATGTTTAGTGAAAGCTTTATTTTGTTCATAAGCATGGGGTGAATTTATTATGGATTGCAACAAATAAATACAATCAATCAAAGAGCAACTATCAATTAAAGTCTTTGTAATCCAAAAGAGCGGGCACATCACTAGCTAAAGTTTTAACCTCTTCAAACCCAATTTCATCAATTTTCTCAACAAGATTTTCACCCTCCGAAATATTGGCACGCGTTCTACCTAAAGTTGACTCTTCTCAGTCCCTTTTTCATCAATCTTAACTTTACTAAACAAGGAATCAATAGAAGAAACACCAATCATTATAAGATCTCCATCACTTTTGCGAAAGAAATCACTAGAACACGCTTTTTCTAAAAGTTCTCTTTTAGCTCTAAGCATAGCGGTTCTTTTCTTACTATCGTCCATAGAAACATAAAGAGCTTTAATTGATTCATCTACTTTAGGCACAAAAATTTTCATCTTGAGATTTTCCACATCATGAGCAATTCTATCAACACTTCTAGACAAATCATCAATCTTACTCAACTTTTCTTCTGTGGAAGTGTTGAAAACTTTTTGCGTGTTGATAAATTCTTTAATATTGTTCTCAAGATCAGAGGTGTTCATATTATTATAAGATTGATTTCCATAGAAATTACCATAATTATTGGAGGAATTACTAGTAAAAGGCCTAGGATTAAAATTAACTCTATAAGCATTGTTGTTGAAATTATTTCGAGAGAGAAAATTCACATCTATGGCATCACTATTTTGCTCAATCAAAGTAGACAAAGGCATATCATCAAAATCAATAGGAGAACTTTTACTAGCAACCAATTTCATAAGAGCATCAAATTTTTCACTCAAAGAAGAAATTTCTTCAACCGAATTAACTTTTTACTAGTAGGAGCTCTTTCGATATGCCACTGCAAATATTTTGCCATGATATTATCAAGCAATTTGGTGGCTTCACCCAAAGTAATTTCCATAAAAGTACCATCCGCGGCGGAATCTAAAATATTACGAGAAACAAAATTCAATCTCGCATAAAAATTTTGTATGATCATCCAAAGGTTTAACCCATGAGTTGGGCAATTCCTTAGCATCATTTTCATCCTTTCCCAAGATTGTGCAAGATGTTCATGTTCAAGTTGCTTGAAATTCATGATCTGGGTTCTAAGGGAAATAATTTTTGCGGGCGGAAAATACTTAGTGATAAAAGCATCTTTGCACTTATTCCAAGAATCGATACTATTGCGAGGCAAAGAAGAGAACCAAATTTTTGCAGAATCACACAAAGAAAACGGAAATAATTTCATCTTCACAACATCATTGTCCACATCTTTTTTCTTTTTCATATCGCATAATTCCACGAAGGTATTAAGATGGGACGCGACATCCTCATTAGGAGTACCGGAGGAAAATTGATCTTTCGTAACAAGATTCAGCAAAGCAGTATTAATATCACAAGATTTTGCACTAGTGGTGGGAGGAGCAATCGGAGTGCCAATAAAATTATTGTTGTTGGTATTTGAGAAATCACATAACTTTGTGTTCTCTTGAGTCATAATGACTTCACAACAAGATTGCACTCAAAAATAGATCCCGCAAGAAAACGGCGAACGAAAAAGAGGGGAGAATAAAACGAGAGGCAAATGGCAAATAATGTAAATTGCAAGGACATGAGATTTGTGATTAGGAACCTGGTATATGTTGAAGATCCTCCCCGGCAACGGCGCCAGAAATTCCTTTTGAGGTCGCTTGAAGCTACGTCGGTACTTCCCCAAAGGGGAAGGGATGATGCAGCACAGCGGCGGTAGGTATTTCCCTCAGATATGAAACCAAGGTTATTGAACCAATAGGAGAACCAAGCAACACAACGTAAACAACCCCTGCACATAGATAACAAATCCTCGCAACCCAACGTGTTAAACGGGTTGTCAATCCCTTCCGGGTACGGCGCCTCAAGTGGGCAAACGAACGTGAGATAAATTTGTAGTAGATTGATAGATCGAACGCCAAATAAAATAAATAAGAATAAATTGCAGCAAGGTATTTTTGTATTTTTGGTTTAATAGATCTGAAAATAAATGCAAAAGAAAAGTAGATCGCAAAGGCAAATATATGAGAAAGAGACCCGGGGGCCCTAGGTTTCACTAGTGGCTTCTCTCGAGAAAAATAACAAGCGGTGGGTGAACAAATTACTGTTGGGCAATTGATAGAACTTCAAATACTCATGACGATATCCAGGCAATGATCATTATATAGGCATCACATCCAAGATTAGTAGACCGACTCACACTGCATCTACTACTATTACTCCACACATCGACCGCTATCCAGCATGCATCTAGTGTATTAAGTTCATGGAAAAATGGAGTAATGGAATAAGAACGATGACATGATGTAGAAAATATCTATCTATGTAGAGATAGATCCCATCATTTTATCCTTATAGCAATGATACATACGTGTCGGTTCCCTTTCTGTCACTGGGATCAAGCACCATAAGATCGAACCCACTACAAAGCACCTCTTCCCATTGCAAAATAAATAGATCAAGTTGGGCAGACAAAACCCAAATATCGGAGAAGAAATACGAGGCTATAAGAGATCATGCATAAAAGATATCAAAGAAACTCAAATACTTTCATGGATATAAAAAGATAGATATGATCATAAACTCAAAGTTCATCGATCCCAACAAACAAACTGCAAAAGAGTTACATCATATGGATCTCCAAGAGACCATTGTATTGAGAATTCAGAGAGAGAGAGAGAGAGAGATGAAGCCATCTAGCTACTAACTACGGACCCAAAGGTCTACAAAAAACTACTCACGCATCATCGGAGAGGCACCATGGAGGTGGTGAACCCCATCCGAGATGGTGTCTACATTGGATCTAGTGGTTCTGGACTCTGCGACAGCTAGATGAATATTTCGTCGACTCTCCTAGGGTTTTGGAAATACTGGGGTATTTATAGAGCAAAGAGGCGGTCCGGGGGGCACCCGAGGTGGGCACAACCCACCAGGGCGCGCCTGGGCCTCCTGGCGCCTACGGTGAGTTGTGCTCTCCTCGAGCACCCCCAGCGTAGCTTGAGGCCCATTATGTTCCTTCTGGTCCAAAAACAATCTCTGTAAAGTTTCGTTGCGTTTGGACTCCGTCTGATATTGATTTCCTGCGATGTAAAAAAACATGCAGAAAACAGCAACTAGCACTTGGCACTATGTCAATAGGTTAGTACCAAAAAATGATATAAAATGATATAAAATGACTATAAAATGATTACAAAACATCCAAGATTTATAATATAACAGCATGGAACAAGAAAACATTATAGATACATTGGAGACGTATCACAAAGCAGTAGGTGACACCTTCCTGGCGGGTGGTGCGGTTAGGTGTGGTGTTGGCAACATGTTGGCGTTGTACTGGTGATGGTGTGGTGTTGTGCATTTGCTTGACTCCGGCAGTCTATGGCGGTGGTTGGTGGCGGCCGGAGGGCGCGGTGCTTGTTGCCCTTTGGTGTTCTCGTCTCCTTGGTGTTGTCGTGGCTTGTCCGACATACTCTTTGATTCGCCAATCATGGTCTGCCGCTACTTGTGGTATACGCTGTCAACCTTCAGGCTCCTTCCTCAGGGCTCGTTGAGGTGGAGGGGCGAACGGCTCTAGGTGAAGGCCTTGCTTCTGCTACTTCTTGAGCTTGCGTTGGTTTTTCCCTTGAAGAGGAAAGGGTGATGCAGCAAAGTAGAGATAAGTATTTCCCTTAGTTTGAGAACCAATGTATCAATCCAGTAGGAGACAACGCACAAGTCACCGAATACCTTCACAAACAATCAAACAACTTCCACCCAACGCGAAGAGGGGTTGTCAATCCCTTCACGGTTACTTACAAAAGTGAGATCTGGTAGAGATAGATAAACGGTAAAGTAAATACTTTTGGTATTTCCGGTTTATAGATCGGAAAGTATAAGATTGCAAAATAGTAGATCAGAAACTTATATGATGGAAAATAGACCCAGAGGCCATAAGTTTCACTAGAGGCTTCTCTCAAGGTAGAAAATAATACGGTGGGTGAACAAATTACTGCCGAGCAATTGATAGAAAAGCGCAAAGTTATGAAGATATCTAGGCCAATGATCATGAATATAGGCATCACGTCCGTGTCAAGTAGACCGAAACGATTCTGCATCTACTACTATTACTCCACACATCGACCGCTATCCAACATGCATCTAGAGTATTAAGTTCATAAAGAACGGAGTAACGCACTAAGCAAGATGACATGATGTAGAGGAATTAACTCAAGCAATATGATGAAAACCCCATCTTTTTATCCTCGATGGCAACAATACAATACGAGCCTTGCTTCCCCTATAGTCACTGGGAAAGAACACCGCAAGATTGAACCCAAATCTAAGCACTTCTCCCATTGCAAGAAAAACCAATCTAGTTGGCCAAACCAAACCGATAGTTCGAAGAGAATTACAAAGATACCAAATCATGCATAAAAGAATTCAAAGGAGATTCAAATAATATTCATAGATAAGATGATCATAAATCCACAATTCATCGGATCTCGGCAAACATAGCGCAAAATAGTATTACATTGAATAGATCTCCAAGAACATCGAGGAGAACATGGTATTGAGAATCAAAGAGAGAGAAGAAGCCATGTAGCTACTAGCTATGGACCCGTAGGTCTGTGGTAAACTACTCACGCTTCATCCGAAGTGCAATAGGGTTGATGTACAAGCCCTCAGTGATCGAATCCCCCTCCGGCAGGGTGCCGGAAAAGGTCCCTAGATGGGATCTCACGGGTACAGAAGGTTGCGGCGGTGGAAAAGTATTTTCGTGGATGCCTCTGTTGGTTTGGGGATATATGGGAATATATAGGCGCAAGAATTAGGTCAGGGAGTGCACGAGGGGCCCACAAGGGTGGGGGGTGCGCCCTACCCCCTGGGTGCGCCCTCCGTCCCTATGGCCGCCTCGTGGCTCCTCCGACTTCATCTCCAAGTCTCCTGGCTGTCTTCTAGTCCAAGAAAATTCTTCGCAAAGGTTTTATTCCGTTTGGACTCCGTTTGGTATTCCTTTTATGTGAAATTCAAAATAGGGAAAAAACAGGAACTGGCACTGGGCTCTACGTTAATAGGTTAGTCCCAAAAATAATATAAAATAGCATATTAATGCATATAAAACATCCAAAACAGATAATATAATAGCATGGAACAATAAAAAATTATAGATACGTTGGAGACGTATCAAGCATCCCCAAGCTTAATTCCCGCTCGTCCTCGAGTAGGTAAATGATAAAAACAGAAATTTTTATGTGGAATGCTACCTAACATATTTATCCATGTAATTTCTTTATTGTGGCATGAATATTCAGATCCGTATAATTCAAAACAAAAGTTTAATATTGACATAAAAACAATAATACTTCAAGCATACTAGCAAGGCAATTATGTCTTCTCAAAATAACATGGCCAAAGAAATCTTATCCCTACAAAACCATATAGTCTGGCTATGCTCCATTTTCATAACACAAAATATTCAAATCATGCATAACCCCGATGACAAGCCAAGCAATTGTTTCATACTTTTGATGTTCTCAAACCTTTTCAACTTTCACGCAATACATGAGCGTGAGCCATGGACATAGCACTATAGGTGGAATAGAAGGTGGTTGTGGAGAAGAAAAAAAGAAGGAGATAGTCTCACATCAACTAGGCGTATCAACGGGCTATGGAGATGCCCATCAATAGATATCAATGTGAGTGAGTAGGGATTGCCATGCAACGGATGCACTAGAGCTATAAGTTTACGAAAGCTCAGAAGAAACTAAGTGGGTGTGCATCCAACTTGCTTGCTCATGAATACCTAGGGCAATTTGAGGAAGCCCATCGTTGAAATATACAGGCCAAGTTCTATAATGAAAAATTCCCACTAGTATATGAAAGTGACAACATAGGAGACTCTCTATCATGAAGATCATGGTGCTACTTTGAAGCACAAGTGTGGTAAAAGGATAGTAGCATTGCCCCTTCTCTCTATTCTCTCGTTTTTTTATTTGGGCCTTCTCTCATTTTTTTGGCCTCTTTTTTTCGTCCGGAGTCTCATCCCGACTTGTGGGGGAATCATAGTCTCCATCATCCTTTCCTCACATGGGACAATTATAGCGACCCGACCCGAATGGATCAAGTCTTTGTGCTTAAGTGTCATCCCTGGATCGGTATGCTGACACACACAGTACTCGAGGATTTATAACAGAGGTAAATCACATGTATAAATAACGTAAATAATATTACCTCAATCCAAATATAGCGGAAGCAACAAGGTTGTGGATTCCCATCAACACCAACGGCAAAGTTGAGTGTAGAAATCGTAACCCTAACGTATCACTTACTCGTCGTTCGAAAAAGTACGCAACATGAAACGTTGCAGCCCGAAAACGGGTCAGCACATGGAATATGCTGGCAATGTAACACATGGAGAGTAATGAAGGAATAAGCCTATACTACATGCATATATGGCTGGTGGAAAGCTCTATGGTTATAAGGTTTTGCGAAAAGCCAATTTTTCCCTACTGCAAAGGAATAAATTTATTTAACTATCATGGTGGTTGTTAAACATTGAGAATGGCTGACACCATCCTCAATCCCAATTAAAAGTACTCATTAAAACCCAACAAAGTTAATTAAAGTAACATGATGAGATCAACAGGATAATCCAAGAACTAGATACTCAGGATGTCCATAACCGGGGACACGGCTAATCATGATTAGTTTATACACTCTGCAGAGGTTTGCGCACTTTTCCCCACAAGACTCGATCGCCTCCGTTTGAGTTCTCGCACTACAAGGTGTTTGAGACACGGATAACCGAGACATAGTCTTTCAGAAGCGCTAGCACCTTACATGTGGGTAGACCGTACCAACCTACAACCCCTACATCTGCTAGTCTACCCGTAAGAGTTCGCACAACTTAGTCAACTATGCCAGAGCCCATAATGGCTTGTGGCTGCACACGGAAGTTTCTAGTTTGAATAATCTCATGATCCCTTTGAGCCCGGGTGGCGGTCCAAGAAATACAGTGCAAGCATCGATAGAAACCAGGTGCCTCAATCCACCCGGATGTGTGTTTAAGTTGCCACCTTAAATAAACCATTAAATAACAATCTCACATCTGTCATGGATACACTCACCCAATCCACGTCTACTAGCATAGCATAGCATAATAAGCAAAGGTAGAAGTAACTCCCAAGGGTTGATAATAAACAGGTAATAGGTACTACCTCATCTACTTCCCATCCCACAATTTAATTAGATCCTAATCATGCAATGTTTGAGGATAGATCTAATGCATAAAAACTGGGTAGTAGAAAAGGTATGATCAAAGTGTTACTTGCCTGCAATGTTGATGAAGATGATTCGCACTCAAACTCTTGATATTTCTACTCGTCACACTCCGGTCAATCTATCGTAATCAAGCAATAGTAGCCACACATAAGCAATCACTCAAAACATCGGACCGAACGAAGAAAACGATTCGGAAAACATCAAAACCAAGCAAATAACTCTTGCAACATAAAACAATTTATAACAGTACCAAAATTATGTGAATTTGGCCTTATCAGAAAGTTTAGGTCAAGAGCTTCGATTTGCAAAAAGAATCAACTAAATCGGAGTTACGAAACTCAAGTTATGATCAAACGAAGTTCAAATACAAATCTTTTTGAATTCAAATTTTAAAACTTTCCAAAAACATGTTTGAGTTGGATTACTGGAAAGAGGGGATCGTAACGAAGAAGTGGGCGTTGGTTTCGTTGGATTCCGACTTACGAGTAAAAAGTTGTAGTCGTTTGAAAAATAGGGGCTAATCTGTAAATAAAAATATTCACAAACGAGTCCCTGGCAGAAAACTAATAAAAAAATCCTATCGAACGAACGTTCGCTACAGAGACAAAACTGACGAAAACCGTTTGCTAAGGAGATCTAAACAGTGAACGTTCGCAAAATAACTGGATATATAAAAAAACAGGTTTTATAGAAAACCAGAGAAAACCAGAAAACCGATCTAGGGTTTGGTTATACCGGTCCACGGAAAAGATCGGCGGGTCGGCGGAGCGGTTTGGGCGAACCGGGACGGGCGGAGGTCCGGCGAGTCGCGTCTCCGCGGCGGCGGGCGAAGTGGCTCCGGCGACGGCGCGGCTTGCGGCGGCGTGAATAGTTGGGTGGCGGCGGCGCGGTGGTGAAGTGGGTGGTGGCTGCGGTGGTCGGGGAGGTGCGAGCGACTGCGAGGAAGCTCGGCGGCGGCGTCGGAAGGTGAGGCGGCGGCGTGGCGCGGTTCCGGCGAGATGCGGGGAAGGAGGGAGAGGCGGGGCTCGGGGCCGCGCTATTTAAGGGGAGGGGAGGAGGTGGCGTGGAGGAGGGGCAGGAGAGGCGGCGGGGAGAGTCCAGCGGCGTACGTGTCAGGACCCCGATCCTAAGTCACACCGATCTAGCATGTAACACATCATATCACTCTGCGGCCTCACGCACGGTATTCCCACGGGTGTCACCTTACCATGGTCCGGGACCGTTTGCGCCTTTTGGCTCACGTATATGATAGTGTCGCTAGCATCCATATGACAAAGAACCCGGGCCGACATGGCTAGTCATGAACCCAAAGCGGCGCTAACCCATGGGGACAGGCATACATGAATCACATCGAGCATGTCGGTCATCAACGTATAAATTGGACTGTAGCACTGGGCTATGAGGACTCGGTATCCCGGTACAGCGAGCTAGGCGGGACTCGAATAACACCGCGTGACATTTCCCGAAGGAACAGACATAGGAACGAAGTGAAACACATGCCGCCGATCAAGTGTCCAGAGCGGTAGTCTTTGGGCTAGCAGGACTCGGTGAACCGGGCTATAGCGGACTACTATCGCTCGTAAGCACGAGACTACATTTCCCGTATGAGAGGCTGCCAAGGATAAACAACTAGTTTGTCGGATCCCACACATACCAAGCATTTCAAACATACACACAATATGCTCAATATGTGTAGATACAACATGGCATCGTAACATAACTCTACGACTCAAATATTTATTCATTAGGCTCCGAGGAGCGAGATATTACAAACATGGGTCTCATGACCCAACACTCGAGCATACAAGTCAAAGCACAAGCGGAAGCTAAACATGTCCGAGTACGCATAACTATAAATGAAATAAGGCCGAGAAGCTCGACTATCTACCAGATCCCGCCGAGGGCACAAGATCGTAGCTGAGGTAACAAGCTAAACGTCAAGTCCAAGCGGAACTACTAGTGAGACCGCCGTCTCTCGCAAAACATAAAATAGGCAAACGTGAGTACAATTGTACTCAAAGAAGACTTACATCGAGAACTAACTACATATGCATCATTATCAAAAGGGGGTGGTGGAGTTTGACTGCAGCAAGCCAGCTTTGACTCGGTGGCTATCCTGAACTACATTGCAAGTAACTCTTTTGAGGTGCATTACACGAGTCCACATATTCACCATATCAATACACCACTATGGACCCACTCCCGCCTCCCCACGAGAACGCCATCCATAGCACTCACGCTTATCTTGCGCATTTTAGGGTATCCACTTTCACTTGTCTATGAACTGGTACAGCAACCTGAAGTCCTTCTCCGTGGACACGGCTATTCGAATAGATCATATTAACCCTGCAGGGGTGTACTTCTTCACACACGCTCTCACCACTTACCGCCGTTTACACGACATGTACTCAGCAACCCTCAAGCGGAAGCCCAACGTGGGTGTCGGCCACGACCTACCTAAACACACAAGTCCCTAGTCCAGGTTTATCGCCTATTCGGGTTCCATCCGCAGGGAGTCCGGCCGAGGTTTCCCATACAACCCCGAACGATGTGTGCAGGGTTCCCGAGACACCAAACGGGCGAATCGGTACAAGACCCACGGTGCCTACCGCAACACAACCCACCCCTAAGGTCAGCGTTGCGTATGCCCCCAAAGATGCTACAAACACCGAGAAACTACTTGCAACTCCCGGACCGGGAACAAGGGTGGTTAAGAAGCCGAGAGGGTCCATTGGTTTCGGGCCCAATGCGTGGTAGTAGCTGTTTCATGGATCACAGATACGTAACTCGGTTCTCGAGGACGGCTGCAATGAGACAACCCACCATGTACTCCTACATGGCCTCTCACCGCTACCTTTACCAAATCGTGTTCACACACTTAGCTCACACACACAGAGGGACATGTTCACACAACCATTCCAATCCATTCCCGATGAATCGGACTGACTCAACTCTAAGCAAGAGTGTGCATGACAACAAGCATGAATGAGTAGGCACAACATGGCTCAAACAACTCCTACTCATGCTAGTGGGTTTCATCTAATTCTTGTGGAATGACAGGTCATGCAAGAGGATAAAGGGGTTTAGCTACCGCAGCAAGTAACACATGAGTCGTTGTTGTCCTAATGCAATAAAATAGAGCAGGAGCGAGAGAGTGGGATTATATGGGAATGAACAAGGGGTTTTGCTTGCTCAGCACTTACGAAGATAATATAGTTCTTCATCGGTGTCATCGAATTCATCGTCAGATGCGTCAGCTCTTGAGAGGGACAATTACCGCAAACAAGAGAGAACACAATCAACGCAATGCACATTCACATGAATGACATGTCATGTTAAGGTACTGAATTCACCTAATGCAATATCTAGCCAAGTTAATTGAAGTGGAACTCAAACAAGAACAAATTCCAACTCCAAATGTTATTTCATAAATTGCCCTAATCATAATTCATCCTATTCAGTGCGGTTAACTTGTTCAATCATGCATGAAAGTGCCATAAACAGATTCTTCATATTTTTCTGATCATTTTTCATATATAAATTATTTAATTTGGAGTTACAGTTGAATTTCTATGGATTTTAGAAGTTTAGAGAATTTTCTGAAATAAATAAATCATTTTGATTTATTTAAAATCCCAGAAATTAATTAGTGCGTCAGCATGACCTCACGGTGACGTCAGCAATTCAACGGCGCTGTCCAGTCAAATCTGACCTGTGGGTCCCGATTGTCGATGTTCAACTAAACTAACCTAGCTTAGTTAGTACTAACCTAACTTAACTAACGGGCGGGGCCCGCATGTCGATGGGTCGGGGTAATTAAGTTGGTCATTAGCACCTAATGACGATGCCACGTCATCACCACCGGCAGTGATCGCCGCCACCAAATCATGGCGGGTGTGCACCGGAGTGGCTCGGGTTTGCCTACGGTGCACCATTTTGCTCGGGGTTTGCGGCTACGGCTGGAAGACTCGCGCATCTAGTGGTGGTGGTGGCAGCTGGCGGTGGTCGGAATCGACGGGCGGCGAACTCCAAGGCGGCGGCGGAGTTCGGTGGTCGGGTTTAATGCTATGGTGCACGGAGGAGGAGCGGGTGGTGGCTACGAGCTCCACGGTGCTGTGGCTACCGAGCACAAAAGTGAGGTTGGCTTGAGCCATTGTGGCTCTAGCCACGCCCGGCGACGAGGCACGGCGGCGGCGAAGCCAGCGGCGGTGGGAACGGTGGCTAGAGGAGGCTAGCGAGAGGGGAGGTGAGGGGAAAAGCTCGGTAGCTCACCGCGAGCACGATGGGAAGGTCGGCTGGGCGTGAGGAGGCCGGAGGCGCATTTAATCGGGCGACGGCGACCGGGCGGGTCCGAGAAGGGGAAAAGCGGGCGGGCGCCTGGGCTTCTCGGTCGTGTGACAGCGGGGAGGGCGAGGGCGGTACGGCGGATCCCTAGGGCGTGTTGGATGGGCGAGGGGGGGCATGTGGCCGCGGTGAACCGCGTCGGTGGCGACGAGCTCCGCTCGGTGGGAGAGGGAGGGAGCCAGAGGAGGGGAAAGAGCGCAGGGAGAGTGAGGAGAGGACGAGGGGGTCCAGGGGGTCGGGGCGGCGCCGAGGAGAAGGCGCGAGGCGTCTCGGTGAGGCAGGCGAGCAGGGAGGAGGCGTGGCGAGCTCGGGCGCGTGCGCCGTGACCCTCCTCTGCCTACTGGCAGAGGAAGACGATGAGCGGCGGGGTAGGTGGGCTGGGCTGGTGGAATTGGGCCAGGTGGGCTGAGAGGTGAGCGCCAGGTAAGTTTGGCCAGGTAGGTTTCTCTCTCTCCCTTTTCTATTTATTTCAGTTTTCTATTATTCTGTAATTTTGTGGAGTTTTTAAAAATACCAAAACAGTTTCAAAAATCACCAAACTGCTCCTGGTCCATTGTTGGAATATTTCCAACATGAAACATTTTAGTTTGGGAATATTTGGGCATCTGCAATATTTTATATAATTTTAAATGCCCAAACTCCAATACTTATGATTTAATTCAAAGACCTTAGGATGACCTAGAAAATAGTGCACCACTTTTGGCGAGGCTCGAACCAAAGCAAAAGTGATGAGCATTTTTGAAGGGCATTTCAGTGTTCATTGGAAATAATTGTAGTAAACCCTAGTTGGATTAAAAGGGGTTCTGGGGTTTCTGTCTTCCCCATTTCAAATTTCATGAAAATTAAATATGATGCATGGATGCAATGCCACTAGTTACAAGCAAGCTCTAGGGCTGTGATAGTACGGCGGCGGCGCTCCCGTGCTGGCTCGGGAGACCGAGCGGAGCTCGGGGACGAGCGGGGGTGGGCTGGCCCGCGGCCTGGCTGGGTTGGCTGGGCAGGCCCAGTCGGGGAAGGAAAACTGTTTTTTTTTACATTTTTGTTTTACAGACAAACAAAAGCAATAAAAACAAAATAAAATAATATATTATATGGGCATATAATATATCAAAGTTTGCAGAAAAAGATTTCCTACAAGCTGAACATTTTTCTAGAGTCAAATAAAATACACACAAATTCAGATAATTCAAAAAGTGCTACTGGTCTAATAAAATCTAATAAAAATCATTTTTAAAATACCAAAATTAATTCAAATTTATTTCTCTCCAATTTTCTAGTGTAGGGAATCATGTTACCCTATTTTCCATCTATTTTATTTTTGGAGAAAAATAATTTGAATAAAACTCCAATAACTCCAAATTGAAAATAAATTCAAAAGAACTTTGAATTTAATTCTTTTAAAACTCCCAACTCATATTTCATATAATTTGAAGAAGTCATTTTATCTTCGCTCGTGAAAATCATTGAGTTGCATAAAGTTCCAGAATTGGAAATATTTTCCAAATGAAATTCAAATATTTTCAACACCCCTTGTCATTTAAATAAATGGAAGAAGTCATCTTCTCTCCAGGGTTTTGTGGTAAAAAGAATTTGAATTCCCGAAGATCATGAAAGCAAAAATGAAAGTTTGGGAAAGTCCTTTTATTCCCTCTCATTTAACTTTCAAAAAGTTTCAAAATTCACTCACTTTCAGTCAATCAATCAAACAATCAACCAAAACTATCTATTTATTATAGCACTCCAAAATTTAGAATTTTGGGATGTTACAACAATGTTCTAATAATGAAGACCATCACACTTTTATTTACTTACAACTCAAGAGTTACAACTCGATACTTAGAACAAAATATGACTCTATATGAATGCCTCTGGCGGTGTACCGGGATGTGCAATGAATCAAGAGTGACATGTATGAAAGAATTATGAATGGTGGCTTTGCCACAAATACGATGTCAACTACATGATCATGCAAAGCAATATGACAATGATGATGTGTGTCATAATAAACGGAACGGTGGAAAGTTGCATGGCAATATATCTCGGAATGGCTATGGAAATGCCATAATAGGTAGGTATGGTGGCTGTTTTGAGGAAGGTATATGGTGGGTTTATGGTACCGGCGAAAGTTGTGCGGTACTAGAGAGGCTAGCAATGGTTAAAGGGTGAGAGTGCGTATAATCCATGGACTCAACATTAGTCATAAAGAACTCACATACTTATTGAAAAAATCTATTAGTCATCGAAACAAAGTACTACATGCATGCTCCTAGGGGGATAGGTTGGTAGGAAAAGACCATCGCTCGTCCCTGACCGCCACTCATAAGGAAGACAATCAAAAAATATCTCATGCTCCAACTTCGTTACATAACGGTTCACCATACGTGCATGCTACGAGACTCACAAACCTCAACACAAGTATTTCTCAAATTCACAACTACTCACTAGCATGACTCTAATATCGCCATCTTCATATCTTATCACAATCATAAGGAATCAAACTTCTCATAGTATTCAATGCACTTTATATGAAAGTTTTTATTATATGCCTCTTGGATGCCTATCATATTAGGACTAAATTTATAAACAAAGCAAATTACCATGCTGTTTAAATACTCTCAAAATAATATAAGTGAAGCATGAGAGTTCAGCAATTTCTATGAAATAAAACCACAGCTGTGCTCTAAAAAGATATAAGTGGAGCAGTAGAGCAAAATTGCCTAGCTCAAAAGATATAAGTGAAGCACAAAAGTATGCTAATAAATCATGATTCATGTGTGTGTCTCTCAGAAGGTGTGTACAACAAGGATGATTGTGGAAAACTAAAAAGCAAAGACTCAAATCATAGAAGATGCTCCAAGCAAAACACATATCATGTGGTGAATAAAAATATAGCCTCAAGTAAAGTTACCGATAGAGCGAAGATTTAAAGAGGGATGCCTTCCGGGCATCCCCAAGCTTAGGCTCTTGGTTGTCCTTGAATATTACCTTGGGGTGCCTTGGGCATCCCCAAGCTTAGGCTCTTGCCACTCCTTATTCCATAGTCCATCAAATCCTTACCCAAAACTTGAAAACTTCACAACACAAAACTCAACAGAAAATCTCATAAGCTCGGTTAGTATAAGAAAACAAATCTTCACTTTTTGGTACTGTTGTGAACTCATTCTTTATTTATATTAGTGTAATATATATTGTATTCCAACTTTTCCATGGTTCATACCCCCCGATACTACCCATAGATTCATCAAAATAAGCAAACAACACATAGAAAACAGAATGTGTCAAAAACAAAACAGTCTGTAGCAATCTGAATATTTCGAATACTTTTGGAGCTCCAAAAATTCTGAAAAATTAGGACAACCTAAGAAATTTGTTTATTAATCTTCTGAAAAAAGAATCCGTATTTTATCACGCTTCTGTTAAAAATGAGAATTGTTTTTCTGAGTGCAAAAGTTTATGTTTTTTAGCAAGATCAAAACAACTATCACTGTAAGCTATCCCAAAGGTCTTACTTGGCACAAACACTAATTAAAACAGAAAACCACATCTAAACAGAGGCTAGATGAATTATTTATTGCAAAACAGAACCTAAAAAGGAAAATAAAATATAAAATTGGGTTGCCTCCCAACAAGCGCTATTGTTTAACGCCCTGAGCTAGGCATAAAACACGAAAAGATCTAGGTATTGTCGTAATAATGATAAGGCAAACCATGAAAACTTATCTCATACTCCCTTCGTTCAGTAGCAAGTTTATTTGTGGTAAGAAAAAGTAATCAAAAGGGATAAATTTAATAGGATAAGAATCCCCAAGATCGATCTCGGGAGGAATTGGTTCCTCCTTCGGCCCTTCGTATTGTATGACCAACTCATCATTATAAGCATACTTTTCGCAAAAAGTCATGAGCTCGTGTCCAAGAGAGAAATCCAATCCGTTGTTTTGTATAGCAAAATTATCATTAAGCTTAGAAATTTTGTCGACTAAAACATCGGTAGGGACTCTCTTTCTTAAATTTTCATTATAAGCAACATGATCTAGAGATCGTAAATGCATTATGTCCTCTTGATTAAAAATAATTCCCTCTATGGGAGGACGACCACCATCTACTTTATAATGCGCGAAAATTTCACTAGCTTCTTTCGTAATAAATCTAAACTCATGTGCTAGGAATATAGTGGCGGCACGCTTAACAGAAGAATGCTCAATATTAGAAAACTCCAGGAAAATCCTTTGAATGGATGGATGTATATGAACAAATTGTCTTTCAAGTTCAACTACGAGCAAAGATATAGCATCCGCAAGACTACTAGTTTTATGGAGAATAGACCCACCCAAAGTGGGAAGCGCACCGGCACAAGTGAAGAAATCTTGAATAACCCCTTTTCCAATAATATTGTCGCTACCTATGCGAAGCTTTTTAGTGTGTAGAATAGTAGTTTCTTCATGAGGATTAGTATTGGCAAATGCAATCAAAGTTTTCCTCATCGTTACTACTATCTTTTTCAGCGATAACCTCCCCAATTTCAGACATGGTGGCAGCAAACAAAACTAGCAAACGGACTACCAAAAGGCAAACGAAGAATACGAACGGAAGAGGGGCAAAGAAAAGGCAAATCTTTTTGAAAATTGTTTTAGAAGTGGGAAAGAGGAAAATGAGAGGCAAATGGCAAATAATGTAATGCAAGAGATGAGAGTTTATGATGGGTACTTGGTATGGCTTGACTTGGCGTAGATCTCCCGGCAACGGCGCTAGAAATTTTTCCTGCTACTTCTTGAGCTTGCGTTGGTTTTTCCCTTGAAGAGGAAAGTGTGATGCAGCAAAGTAGAGATAAGTATGTCTCTCAGTTTGAGAACCAAGGTATCAATCCAGTAGGAGACAACGCACAAGTCACCGAATACCTGCACAAAAAAATCAAACAACTTGCACCCAACACGAAAAGGGGTTGTCAATCCCTTCACGGTTACTTGCAAAAGCGAGATCTAATAGAGATAGATAAACAGTAAAATAAATATTTTTGGTATTTTTGGTTTATAGATCGGAAAGTAAAAGATTGCAAAATAGTAGATCGGAAACTTATATGATGGAAAATAGACCCCGGGGCCATAGGTTTCACTAGAGGCTTCTCTCAAGATAGAAAATAATACGGTGGGTGAACAAATTACTTCCGAACAATTGATAGAAAAGCGCAAAGTTATGACGATATCTAAGGCGATGATCATGAATATAGGGATCACGTCCGTGTCAAGTAGACCGAAACGATTCTGCATCTACTACTATTACTCCACACATCGACCGCTATCTAGCATGCATCTAGAGTATTAAGTTCATAAAGAACGGAGTAATGCATTAAGCAAGATGACATGATGTAGAGGAATTAACTCAAGCAATATGATGAAAACCCCATCTTTTTATCCTCGATGGCAAAAAATACAATACGTGCCTTGATGCCCCTACTTTCACTGGGGAAGGACATCGCAAGATTGAACCCAAATCTAAGCACTTCTCCCATTGCAAGAAAAACCAATCTAGTTGGCCAAACCAAACCGATAGTTCGAAGAGAATTACAAAGGTATCAAATCATGCATAAAATAATTCAAAGGAGATTCAAATAATATTCATAGATAAGCTGATCATAAATCCACAATTCATCGGATCTCAGCAAACACAGCGCAAAAGAGTATTACATCGAATAGATCTCCAAGAACATCGAGGAGAACATGGCATTGAGAATCAAAGAGAGAGAAGAAGGCATGTAGCTACTAGCTATGGACCCGTAGGTCTGTGGTAAACTACTCACGCTTCATCGCAAGGGCAATAGGGTTGATGTAGAAGCCCTCCGTGATCGAATCCCCCTCCGGCAGGGTGCCGGAAAATGTCCCTAGATGGGATCTCATGGGTACAGAAGGTTGCGGCGGTGAAAAAGTGTTTTCGTGGATGCCTCTGTTGGTTTGGGGATATATGGGAATATATAGGTGCAAGAATTAGGTGAGGGAGTGCACAAGGGGCCCAGAAGGGTGGGGGCGCACCCTACCCCCTGGGCGCGCCCTCCGTCCTTGTGGCCGCCTCGTGGCTCCTCCAACTTCATCTCCAAGTCTCCTGACTGTCTTCTGGTCCAAGAAAATTCTTCGCGAAGGTTTTATTCTGTTTGGACTCCGTTTGGTATTCCTTCTCTGCGAAACTCAAAATCAGGGAAAAACAGGAACTGACACTGGGCTCTAGGTTAATAGGTTAGTCCCAAAAATAATATAAAATAGCATATTAATGCATATAAAACAGCCAAAACAGATAATATAATAGCATGGAGCAATAAAAAATTATAGATACGTTGGAGACATATCAGCTTCCGATGGGGATCGGTTACTGGCAACGATGGCACGATGGCGCATTTGTCCTTTGGAGTCGTCATCGAGGGGTTCCTCCTCTCTACCAGGCTATGGTTGTTGGTTTTTCATGGTGGTTTTTTGTGTGGTCAGACACTTTCTCGGGGTTCGGTGGCGAGTCTTGGGTGGTTCCTGGGCGAAAGCTTTACTGATCGAGGGGGTCGATGCCGGTGATGATGGCGCTTGCGGGCGTCGTTTTCCCTTCTTGAAGGCGTATTCAAAGAGCTCGCTCATTTCTCTCCGAGTAGCGGATGAGTAGGAGGTGGAATTGCGTTGGTCGGTTGTGGCTTGGTCGGGGTTTTGCTTGATTGCCCGTTAATCAATTAAGCAATTGTGTGGTTTTTAGAGCGTCTACAATCGGATCTCTCAAACCCACCTCATACGCCCGGGCGGGCCGACCGGTCACTGCCCAGTCATGATTTTTTGACCCAGACATGCCTCTCAAATGGCCCTCAAGCGCCCGGACTGTCCGGCACCCCCATATCTAGCCCAAATATGGGGCGGATATGGGGGCGCCCGAGCACGCCTGCCATGTCGGCCTGATGGCGTGGCCCCACACGGACTCGCCGGGGAACCTGAAGGTTCGACGGGCGCCTCGACCGTCGCCGCGGTGTGAATGCCGTGTGGCGCCGCTCCGGCTCACTGCCTGAGGCTATAGCCGGCTATTTAATCCGGTTGGCGCCCAGCCTTAGCAGAGATCCGCCTCTTCCTCCCTCCGCCGCCACTCGAGCCCGTTAGCCATGCCCCACGCCGCCGCATTACACGATCCAGATCGCCTCTTCGTCCTTGAGTAGGTCCGGATCTGTAGGGAAGCGGGGCTACCTCTGGAACCAGAGAAGGATTTCGAGGAGGTGTCGGCGGAGCAGGAAGAGGAGGAGGAGGAGCAGGAGCCGGCGGAGGAGGAAGAGGAGGAGGAAAAGGAGCAGGAGCCGACGAAGGAGGCGCCGGCGATGGAGGACGACGTGGGCGTGTGGTCTGAGCAGCACGCTATCATGAACTCCATCCGCTCGGAGTCGGCTGTGGAGGCCACGCGTCGCCGTCAACAATGATGCAAAGGCGCAGTAGCAGCCTGGCCTCCAAAGATCAAGGCTCAAAGCCATCTCCGACAATGACGAAATTTGAGTAGTATAGAACGTAGTACTTGGCTATATATTCAGCATGCTTTTGTATGGATTTAGGGAATGAATATGAGAGAGTTGTATGTGGAGAAGGAAATATGAAACGTTTGAGAGGTCGAATTTCCCAAATCCGGTTATAGATGCTGTTAGCCTCGTTTTCCATATAAATCGGATCAACTCCATTCTTCTTTATAAAATTGCAGGAGCACCCTACCTTTTTGTCAACAAAAATAAAACCATATGGCACACGTTGGTTGGAACCAAATCTTGATAAAAAGGTGTCATATGCCAACCAATCCACCCCTATCGGCGCTATTTTCTCGGTGCTCCATGATACGTCTCCAACGTATCTATAATTTTTGATTGCTCCATGCTATATTATCTACTGTTTTGGGCAATATTGGGCTTTATTATCCACTTTTATATTATTTTTGGGACTAACCTATTAACCGGAGGCCCAGCCCAGATTTGCTGTTTTATGCCTATTTCAATGTTTCGAGGAAAGGAATATCAGACGGAGTTGAAACGGAACGAAATCAACTGGAGAAGTTATTTTTGGAAGGAAAGCCACTGGATAGACTTGGACTCTACGTCAGAAGATACGGGAGCTGGCCACGAGGGTGGGGGGCGTGCCCACCCCTCTAGGGCGCGCCTCCCTGCCTCGTAGGGCCCCCGAAGCTCCACCGACGTACCCCCTGCACCCATATATACCTGCGTATCGTAAAACTTCCAGAACAGAAGATAGATTGGGAGTTCCGCCGCCGCAAACCTCCAGAGCCACCAAAAACCAATCGGGACCCTGTTCCGGCACCCTGCCGGAGGGGGGAACCCTCGCCGGTGGCCATCTTCATCATCCCGGCGCTCTCCATGACGAGGAGGGAGTAGTTCACGCCCGGGGGCTGAGGGTATGTACCAGTAGCTATGTGTTTGATCTCTCTCTCTCTCTCTCGTGTTCTTGATTTGGCACGATCTTGATGTATCGCGAGCTTTGCTATTATAGTTGGATCTTATGTTTCTTCTCCCCCTCTACTCTCTTGTAATGGATTGAGTTTTCCCCTTGAAGTAATCTTATCGGATTGAGTCTTTAAAGATTTGAGAACACTTGATGTATGTCTTGTCGTGCGTATCTGTGGTGACAATGGGATATCACGTGATTCACTTGATGTATGTTTTGGTGATCAACTTGCGGGTTCCGCCCATGAACCTATGCATAGGGGTTGGCACACGTTTTCGTGATTCTCCGGTAGAAACTTTGAGGCACTCTTTGAGGTTCTATGTGTTGGTTTGAATAGATGAATTGAGATTGTGTGATGCATATCGTATAATCATGCCCACGGATACTTGAGGTGACATTGGAGTATCTAGGTGACATTAGGGTGTTGGTTGATTTGTGTCTAAAGGTGTTATTCTAGTACGAACTCTAGGGCTGTTTGTGACACTTATAGGAATAGCCCAACGGATTGATTGGAAAGAATAACTTTGAGGTGGTTTCGTACCCTACCATAATCTCTTTGTTTGTTCTCCGCTACTAGTGACTTTGGAGTGACTCTTTGTTGCATGTTGAGGGATAGTTATATGATCGGATTATGTTATTATTGTTGAGAGAACTTGCACTAGTGAAAGCATGAACCCTAGGCCTTGTTTCCTATCATTGCAATACCGTTTACGCTCACTTTCATCATTAGTTACCTTGCTGTTTTTATTATTTCAGATTAAAAATACCTATATCTACCATCCATATTGCACTTGTATCACCATCTCTTCGCCGAACTAGTGCACCTATACAATTTACCATTGTATTGGGTGTGTTGGGGACACAAGAGACTCTTTGTTATTTGGTTGCAGGGTTGTTTGAGAGAGACCATCTTCATCCTAAGCCTCCTACGGATTGATAAACCTTAGGTCATCCACTTGAGGGAAATTTGCTACTGTCCTACAAACCTGTGCACTTGTAGGCCCAACGACGTCTACAAGAAGAAGGTTGTGTAGTAGACATCAAGCTCTTTTCTGCCGCCGTTGCCGCGGAGGCTAGGTAAGCGGCACTCACACCCCGTCAACTAAGCTCTTTTCTGGCGCCGTTGCCGGGGAGGTGAGTGCTTGAAGGTATATCTTTAGATCTTGCAATCGAGTCTTTTAGTTTCTTGTTTTATCACTAGTTTAGTCTATAAAAGAAAACTACAAAAAATGGAATTAAGGTTGCCTCATATGCTTCATCTTTTTAATATCTTTCGTGAAAATGATGGGAAGGAAAATTGTGCTCAAGTGCTAGAAAAAGAATTACATAGAATGCTTGGCATAAAATATGTGAATGATGAGCATGATTGCAATGTTGTTAGTATGAATTCCTTGAATATCCATGATGCTAATGATATGCAAAGCCACAAGCTTGGGGAAGCTATGTTTGATGAAGATGATATTTTTTGTCCCACCAGCTTTGATGAGCAAATTTACCATGATGAAAGCATGCCTCCTATCTATGATGATTGTTGTGATGACACGTATGCTTTAAAGAATAATGATAACCATGAAGCTTGTCATCTTGATCTTAATTTTCAATCACATGATAGTTATTTTATTGAGTTTGCTCCCACTATTCCGAATGAGAAGAATTTTGCTTATGTGGAGAGTAGTAAATTTTTTATGCAAGTAGATCATGAAAAGAATGCTTTAGGTGCTGGTTATATTATTGAATTCATTCATGATGCTACTGAAAATTATTATGAGGGAGGAATATATGCTTGTAGGAATTGCAATAATACCAAGTTTCCTCTCTATGTGCTTAAAGTTTTGAAGTTTTGCTTGTTTTGCCTTCCTATGCTAGTTGATTATTGTTCCCATAAGTTGTTTGCTCACAAAATCCATATGCATAGGAAGTGGGTTAGACTTAAATGCGCTAGTCATATTCTTCATGATGCTCTCTTTATGTTTCAATTCTTATCTTTTTGTGAGCATCATTGAAATCATCATGCCTAGCTAGGGGCGTTAAACGATAGCGCTTGTTGGGAGGAAACACAATTTTATTTTAGTTTCTTGCTTTTGGGTTCTGTTAGGAATAAATAATCCATCTAGCTTCTGTTTAGATGTGGTTTTGTGTTATAATTAGTGTTTGTGCCAAGTAGAACCTTTGGGAAGACTTGGGTGAAGTCTTTATGATCATGCTGTAAAAAAACAGAAACTTTAGCGCTCACGAGATTAGCTTCAACTTTTTACTGGAGAGTGCTATTTAGTTGATTCTTTTTGCAAATGATTACTAAACAAATTACTCGGGTCCACAAATTTATTTTAGAATTTTTGGAGTTCCAGAAGTATACGTTTGATACAGATTACTACAGACTGTTCTGGTTTTGACAGATTCTGTTTTTCGTGTGTTGCTTGCGTATTTTGATGACGCTATGGCTAGTAAAATAGTTTATAAACCATAGAGAAGTTGGAATACAGTAGGTTTAACACCAATATAAATAATAATGAGTTCATTACAGTACCTTGAAGTGGTGTTTTGTTTTCTTTCGCTAACGGAGCTTACGAGTTTTCTGTTAAGTTTTGTGTTGTGAAGTTTTCAAGTTTTGGGTAAAGATTCGATGGACTATGGAATAAGGAGTGGCAAGAGCCTAAGCTTGGGGATGCCCAGGGCACCCCAAGGTAATATTCAAGGACAACAAAGAGCCTAAGCTTGGGGATGCCACGGATGGCATCCCCTCTTTCGTCTTCATTCATCGGTAACTTTACTTGGAGCTATATTTTTATTCACCACATGATATGTGTTTTGCTTGGAGCATCATTTTATTTTCTTCAGATTTTCTTGCTGTTTGAATTAAATACCAAGATCTGAAATTATTAAATGGGAGAGTCTTCACATAGTTGCATAATTATTCGACTACTCATTGATCTTCACTTATATCTTTCGGAGTAGTTTGTCATTTGCTCTAGTACTTCACTTATATCTTTTAGAGCACGGTGGTGGATTTGTTTTATAGAAACTATTGATCTATCATGCTTCACTTAGATTATTTTGAGAGTATTAAATAGCATGGTAATTTGCTTAAATAATCCTAATATGCTAAGCATACAAGATTTGTAAGAATTCTTATGAGTGTGTTGAATGCTATGAGAAGTTTGATGCTTGATAATTGTTTTGAGATATGAAGATGGTGATATTAGAGTCATGCTAGTTGAGTAGTTGTGAATTTGAGAAATACTTGTGTTGAAGTTTGTGATTCCCGTAGCATGCACGTATGGTGAACCGTTATGTGATGAAGTCGGAGCATGATTTATTTATTGATTATCTTCCTTATGAGTGGCGGTCGGGGACGAGCGATGGTCTTTTCCTACCAATCTATCCCCCTAGGAGCATGCACGTAATACTTTGCTTTGATAACTTGTAGATTTTTGCAATAAGTATATGAGTTCTTTATGACTAATGTTGAGTCCATGGATTATACGCACCCTTCTTCCTTCCATCATTGCTAGCCTCTCTAATACCGCGCACTTTTCGCCGGTATCATACACCCACCATATACCTTCCTCAAAAGAGCCACCATACCTACCTATCATGGCATTTCCATAGCCATTCCGAGACATATTGCCATGCAACTTTCCATCGTTCTGCTCTTATGACACGCTTCATCATTGTCATATTGCTTTGCATGATCATGTAGTTGACATCATATTTGTGGCAAAGCCACCGTTCATAATTCTTTCATACATGTCGCTCATGAGTCATTGCACATCCCGGTACACCGCCGGAGGCATTCATATAGAGTCATATTTTGTTCTAAGTATCGAGTTGTAATTGTTGAGATTTAAGTGTGATGATCATCATTATTAGAGCATTGTCCCAGTGAGCAAAGGATGATGGAGACTATGATTCCCCCATAAGTCGGGATGAGACTCCGAACGAAAAAAAAGAGGCCATAAAAAAGGGAGAAAAGGCCCAAACAAAAAAATAAAAAAATGAGAGAAAAAGAGAGAAGGGACAATGCTACTATCCTTTTATCACACTTGTGCTACAAAGTAGCACCATGATCTTCATGATAGAGAGTCTCCTATGTTGTCACTTTCATATACTAGTGGGCATTTTTCATTATAGAACTCGGCTTGTATATTCCAATGATGGGCTTCCTCAAAATGCCCTAGGTCTTCATGAGCAAGCGAGTTGGATGCACACCCACTTAGTTTCTTTTGTTGAGCTTTCATATACTTATAGCTCTAGTGCATCCGTTGCACGGCAATCCCTACTCACTTACATTGATATCTATTGATGGGCATCTCCATAGCCCGTTGATACGTCTAGTTGATGTGAGACTATCTTCTCCTTTTTTCTTCTCCACAACCACCATTCTATTCCACCTATAAGTGCTATGTCCATGGCTCACGCTCATGTATTGCGTGAAGATTGAAAAAGTTTGAGAACATCAAAAGTATTAAACAATTGCTTGGCTTGTCATCGGGGTTGTGCATGATTTAAATACTTTGTGTGGTGAAGATAGAGCATAGCCAGACTATATGATTTTGTAGGGATAGCTTGCTTTGGCCATGTTATTTTGAGAAGACATGATTGCTTTGTTAGTATGCTTGAAGTATTATTATTTTTATGTCAATATGAACTTTTGTCTTGAATCTTTCGGATCTGAATATTCATACCACAATTAAGAAGAGTTACATTGAAATTATGCCAAGTAGCACTCCGCATCAAAATTATCTATTTTATCATTTACCTACTCGAGGACGAGCAGGAATTAAGCTTGGGGATTCTTGATACGTCTCCAACGTATCTATAATTTTTTATTGCTCCATGCTATATTATCTACTGTTTTGGGCAATATTGGGCTTTATTATCCACTTTTATATTATTTTTGGGACTATTAACCGGAGGCCCAGCCCAAATTTGTTGTTTTATACCTATTTCAGTGTTTCGAGGAAAAGGAATATCAGACGGAGTCGAAACGGAACGATATCAACTGGAGAAGTTATTTTTGGAAGGAAAGCCCTTTGGATAGACTTGGACTCTACGTCGGGAAGATACGGGGAGCTGGCCACGAGGGTGGGGGCGCCCACCCCTAGGGCGCGCACCTGCCTCGTGGGGTCCCCGGCTCCACCGAGGTACCCCTGCACCCATATATACCTACGTATCGTAAAACTTCCGTAACAGAAGATAGATCGGGAGTTCCGCCGCAAAAACCTCCAGAGCCACCAAAACCAATCGGGACCTGTTAAGACTGCCGAGGGGGGGGAACCCTCACCGTGGCCATCTTCATCATCCCGGCTCTCCATGACGAGGAGGGAGTAGTTCACCCTCGGGCTGAGGGTATGTACCAGTAGCTATGTGTTTGATCTCTCTCTCTCTCGTGTTCTTGATTTGGCATGATCTTGATGTATCGCGAGCTTTGCTATTATAGTTGGATCTTATGTTGCTTCTCCCCTCTACTCTCTTGTAATGGATTGAGTTTTCCCTTGAAGTAATCTTATCGGATTGAGTCTTTAAAGATTTGAGAACACTTGATGTATGTCTTGTCGATGCGTACCTGTGGTGACAATGGGATATCACGTGATTCACTTGATGTATGTTTTGGTGATCAACTTGCGGGTTCCGCCCATGAACCTATGCATAGGGGTTGGCACACGTTTTCGTCGTGATTCTCCGGTAGAAACTTTGAGGCACTCTTTGAGGTTCTATGTGTTGGTTTGAATAGATGAATTGAGATTGTGTGATGCATATCGTATAATCATGCCCACGGATACTTGAGGTGACATTGGAGTATCTAGGTGACATTAGGGTGTTGGTTGATTTGTGTCTAAAGGTGTTATTCTAGTACGAACTCTAGGGCTGTTTGTGACACTTATAGGAATAGCCCAACGGATTGATTGGAAAGAATAACTTTGAGGTGGTTTCGTACCCTACCATAATCTCTTCGTTTGTTCTCCGCTACTAGTGACTTTGGAGTGACTCTTTGTTGCATGTTGAGGGATAGTTATATGATCGAATTATGTTATTATTGTTGAGAGAACTTGCACTAGTGAAAGCATGAACCCTAGGCCTTGTTTCCTATCATTGCAATACCGTTTACGCTCACTTTTATCATTAGTTACCTTGCTGTTTTTATTATTTCAGATTAAAAATACCTATATCTACCATCCATATTGCACTTGTATCACCATCTCTTCACGACTAGTGCACCTATACAATTTACCATTGTATTGGGTGTGTTGGGGACACAAGAGACTCTTTGTTATTTGGTTGCAGGGGTTGTTTGAGAGAGACCATCTTCATCCTAAGCCTCCTACGGATTGATAAACCTTAGGTCATCCACTTGAGGGAAATTTGCTACTGTCCTACAAACCTGTGCACTTGCAGGCCCAACGACGTCTACAAGAAGAAGGTTGTGTAGTAGACATCACTCCATCTCGACGGAGTGCTTCGTCATGAGGTCTGGGTGGTCGTACTTGGCCGCGGCGAAGGCGTAGCAGCCTAGGGTGTAGGCGAACACAAGGAAGACGCACGCGAAGAGCTGGAAGTTGGCGAGCTGCTCCGCGCGCTCCCCGGCCGCTTGCCCATGGCACTCGATGTTCTTGCCAGCATCGTGGTGGCACCCCGCGGGGCGCGTCGGCCCATAGAGCGTGAACGCCATCTGGTAGAACCACATGGTCTGCAGGGTCATCAGCACGCCACTAGCAAGGTCAGCAGGGAAGCTCGCCGGGAGGAGCGCACCGAGGACGGTGGAGGCGACGCCGAGTCCAATCAGCAGAACCAGGAGGTAGTGGTAATATCCCTCCTGTTAGAGTTGTGTCGAATATTGTGTACAAGTTAGGTTACAGTTGGACTTGTAGTTGTATTGTGTTTACATAGGATATGGAGTCGTGTCCTAGTAGGACACTTGTATCCTAGACCTCTCTTATATAGCGAGGGTAGACACACGATGTAACCTATGCCAACATAATAGCACAGGCGCGCAAGGGGGAGCCGGCGGCGTGTGCCGGCGCCCAGGTGGCCGGTGTGCGGTATTGTGACGGTGTCACGGGGAGGAGTGCCCGTAGTCAGGCCCCGGGGATGTAACCATATCAGCGAACCTCGTTAACAAATCTCGGTGTCGTGTTCGTGTGATTGCTTGGTCCTCAGAAGATTGACGGTATGCCTCGGATTTATTCTAACAAGTGGTATCAGAGCAAGGTTCGAGGAGACTGCGCCTTAGATTCAGAGAAGGATCATGGTTGAGTTAGTCGTGGAGATGACATGTGGAAGAATCAGTCTTTGTGGCGAAGCTTACGCCGGATGAAAAGCAATTTTTCGTGAAAGTCGTCTTGTACCGCGGTTGAGATCTCAGCGAGGATCAGAGGCAATCGAGCGACTGGATCATGTACAGCAAGGCGTGTTCGAGACCGTGTCGACGAGGTTGAGCAGATTGATGGACTGACGATGGCGCACGCGGAATCTACGAGCGTGTGTGGGCAAGCGGCCAGCAGCATCGCGGGGCGTGGCCCGAGGGCTTGGAGGCGGGGGCGTGCTGGATGCAGGCACGTTCCAGCCAGGTGCTGGATGGGCAAGTGGCCCAGGCGTGGAGCCTGCTGACCCGAGGCAGAACACACGAGTTACAGTGCGACGGTGCACGTATAAGGGATTTTTTTTGGAAAAAAAGGAAGGACCGAGTCCTCATGTGACACAAAAAGGCAGGAGACAGACCAATTTGGCGATGGAAAAAAATTCATCACGTTGGGGTCCATCGGATTTAGCAGGAGACATTGACAAAGCAACAACCAACATTGGAGGTTGAGCTAGAGCTACTACACGTGAAGATCAAAAGTTTTTTGGTTGAAATTGCTAGTAGTACATGCATGTTCTGTCGTGTACTTGTGCATCACAAGGAGATTGCTCACGTATTTTTCACAAAGTTAGCCGTACAAAGAACCAGGGCATCAATGGGTGTCAGGTTTGAGGTGGAGAAGTTCGTGAAACTGAAAACCTTGGGTTATGGTAGACATGGGTGAAAGATTGTTGGCGCGACAGGGATGCTTGAAGGAGTTGCAGGAAGTCATGTCAGCTAAGATGGAATTTCGATGTGATGGATGAAAATTCGCAGAAGACGGTTTGGGAGCCTTGAGTGTGTCGTACAGTCGAACGAGTTCGGCTGGGTCGGACTAGGCAGTCTGACGGATCGACGTGAGTCGGTTGGTACAGAAGACGGTGGTGGGATTGGCGAAGACGACGTAGGAGCGTGATGCTGATGGTGACCGACTTCTGGTCGTGGAAACACGTGGTGCACATGCCCGAGGCTTGTGTGGCTTCGACAAGACTATGGCGCGGGATTGATTCAAGGTGGTGTATACACGGAGCTTGAAGTCGATGAGGCGCAGGGGTGGATTGATCATCTACCATGGAGTCATGTTGAAGGTGGAGCTGGATTGAGGGGCTACGGCGTAAGTCAACGGGGCCGAAACCTATTCAGCAGGCGGAAAAAGCGAGGGACACGTAGTTCGGACTGGAGCTCAGTGGTCTGATGGAAGCGTGAAACTCGTCATCGGTCGGTGATGATCGGTGGTACTCCGCAGTGGGGATTGAGTGGTGTGGGTTCACGACCCTTGAGACTCGACCGGGATAGTAGAGGCTCGACGCAGTAATAGCGGCGAGACGTGTGGTATGCACAGGGCATGGAGACGGGCCAGGGCTCTGGTGGTCATACATGTGGTGAGACAACTGCGAATTTGACTCGGGATGACTACAAGCAATGGTGAAATTCCTTCAAGTTTCAGATAGACGGTCAAGAAAGGAGCGGTACTGTTGAGTTAATGTAACTCTTATGTGTGACACCCAATATGTGAGTTGTTCACTTTCACACAGGTCAGTGATCGGTGTGTGATGGCGTTGGACTGATACTCTGGAAGTTGGGAGCGCAAACTAGAGTAATGTGGAACTTGCTTTTGCTCGAGTGTTGACTGTGGTCAAGAAAAGGGACTACAAGTTGCAGGTGGAGTCATATGGAGTCTTTGGAGTAGCAGCAGTACTCATGGGATAAGCAAGTCCAATGTACATGGAAGTTTGACGCATTAACGAATTCAAGGTGGTGGAGAATATTCGCCAAGGTGGAGTTTGTTAGAGTTGTGTTGAATATTGTGTACAAGTTAGGTTACAGTTGGACTTGTAGTTGTATTGTGTTTACATAGGATATGGAGTCGTGTCCTAGTAGGACACTTGTATCCTAGACCTCTCTTATATAGCAAGGGTAGACACACAATGTAACATATGCCAACATAATAGCACAGGCGCGCAAGGGGGAGCCGTGGCGTGTCTTACGCCTTGAGTGGCGGTGTGTGGTATTGTGGCGGGCGTCACGGGGAGGAGCGCCGTAGTCGGGGCCCAGGGGATGTAGCCATATCGGTGAACCTCGTTAACAAATCTCGGTGTCGTGTTCGTGTAATTGCTTGGTCCTTGAAAGATTAACGGTATGCCTCGGATTTATTCTAACACCTTCAGCCCCTGGTGGGTGGTTGAGTGGAAGTAGAAGAGCAGCAGCTCTCCAGTGAAGGCCGTTGCCAGCACCAGACACCAGACACAACGCGCCCTCCGTTAGGGGCAGGTACCTGCGTGTGGTGATCACCGGTGAAAGCCCAAATTAGCTCACCGGGGTGCTTACAGATTGGAATTACTGCAATTTCATTCGCATTTGAACAGAAACAATGTTCAGTTAAGTTCCTTGCAGTCAATATACCAAAATGGTTTACGAGAGAAACAAAATAGTGACATGATTTCGGTGATGACTGATGTGTACTTTTACAATGATATATATATATATATATATATATATATATATATATATATATTTTTTTTGTGATAACAATGGCTGCATGGACAAGATCAAAAACAACGGCAATACGATTGCAGGGCAAAAAGGTTGCACATAAAGTACACTGGGACCAAGGTAGGACCCTCAAGTATCATGGAATGTGAAACCAAGTGAGGTTGCATATCTGCTCACAAATGGCAGTGATGGCCTCTGGCCCCCATCTCCCACTCCTTAAGAAATTAGAAGTATAGATGGATGGATACTGACCTCGTCTTTTCAGAGAGGAGAGCGAGGGCACCTAAGAGGAAGAACATGAGCAGCATGCCGTCATGCTCGAGGTCGTTGAGGTGTGCCGGGTTGACTCCGCCGCCGGGTGCAAGTATGTGGAGATGAGTAGAGTAAAGCACCTCCACGCACATATCCAGGAAGGCGCCTCCGGCGATCACGTAGAGCTCGAGGTGCCGCAGCGCCTCGCCGCCCACGGGGTTCCAGACGAGAAGGCGGAACCCGACCGGGTCGAAGGCGAAGCGCGCCACGGCCGCCCACACGTTCCAGCCGCCCACGGCCAGGAACAGCGTTCCCGGCAGAAGGTGCCCCTTGAACGACCCCATCAGCGCCGCTGTTCGCCTGCGCGCAACGCGCGTGGCCCCTGCCCTGCCTTCGGATCTGCGCGCGGCTCGCCGCCGGCGTTGACTTCTATCCCCGGCGCCCTTTAGCTCAAGTCGCTCGTGGTCCTAGCACGCTTCCTGAAAGAACGGATCAGCGACCATCCATTAGCATCGTCCGCTGGCGATGGAACCAAATCCTCTGGCAAAAAGAGCTACAGTCCGCAGACTTTGCTTCGTTACATACACATAAACAGTGATTCAAACCCGTGTTATCTACAGTAATGGGCTCCATAATTTTAGTGCGAGCAATGCTACATCAACGGGATTTTACTTGAGCTTTACGAAGAGAGATTGACCTGACAATCCTTGATTGGTTTAAGAGGGAGGCTGGGCCCCCACCCCACTGAAAATCAGGGGGGCGGTGGAGAGTATTAGGGGAAAGCCCCGTAACAGCTCCATAACAACCCCGTGCGTCTAGCATTTTCGTTTTAGTGCAGTGCGTGCTTTGCTCTCTGACTTCATTCATGGTGACGTTTCAACGGACCTCACGGACTGAGGAACGTGGCCTAATTTAATTGCCCCCTGATTCTAAGTGGTGGGGCCCGTCCTACTTAACAAAATCACTCATTAATCTTCGGAAATGTTAATGCCCACATGTGTGGGTGTTGACCATCTCAACCACACGCATCCATCACCATCCAGTACTATATGTACGAATCTTGGCATAATCTGGCTGATTTTCTGTGCCACGTAGGACAAGGCATGTGTGTGGTGCGTGACATAGTTCGCCCACACATCCATTTTACCACACGGAGGGGCCGGTATGTGGGCGTTTAGCAGTTCACCCACACATCGGGCCAACACGCACAAGGGCTGGTGTGTGGGCATTTGCCATCTCGCCCACACGCCTGCCTCCTTTCCCACACCCAAGCCGCTAGTTGTCATGTGTTTTTGCGCACATGGCAATCGCCCTAGTGTGCTTTATAAGGTGTGACAACTCTCTTTTACCCGAGTTGCCATGTGTTTTTGTAGGGTACACAAAGAATCGCCTAGTATGCACGTAAGTAGATGGCAACTCTTTTTACCGAGTTGCCATGTGTTTTGCATGGTACATGGCAACCGCCCCAACGCGATGCGCATACATGGCAACTGGCCTAACGTGCACGTAAGCAGATGGCAACTCTTCCTTTTTACATGGCAACTGCCCTAGCATGCTTGTGAGCACATGGCAACTCTCTCAACTGTCTAGTGTTAGTATGTGGCAATTCCTAAAGTTATGAAATCATGGCAACTACATTAGATCAGACCATACATGACAACTGCAGTTGAGCAACCATGGCAACTGCGGTTGTCCGACATGGCAAACGTAATTTAGCGACATGGTAACTGCAGTTAAACGAACATGGACCAGGGTCTGGACCATGGCAACTGCAGGCGCGCGGTGGGCGTCACGCGTCGCGTGTGGGACCAAGAGTGTACGAGGCCTGACATACGGGCGTGTCGGTGTTATCAACTTCGCCCACACGCACGCGTGTGAGAGGGTTCAGGAGGGAGAAAAAGATGTGTGTGGGCATTAGTTGTTTTGCCCACACGTAGGTGTGTGAGCTGGTTACTGTCCATGCCACACGAGGCGTGTGGTACAACTACCCGATACACCACACGTGTAGCAGTTATCAGGACCTACAATCTTTCATTAGCCCGTAAAACCTCGTAAAGTGCCCGTGTGTATAGCATTACTCCTTGCCTCATGCTTAGCTTCCCTGCCTTTGCTCATGCATGTCAGAGGAGCCGGATTGTCACGCGTCTCGCTGACTAAAACCAAAACCAAATTTGGACGAGACCGGCGAGGAATGAGACGGGCGACGAGATGTACCTGCCAACGATGATGATTGCTTGATTGGGGTTTGGGGTGGGGGGTGGGGGGGGGGGGGGTTGGGGTGGGGAAGGGACGGAATCAAAATCTCGCGGAGGAGAGGCCTAGATTCACCGATTTGAACGTGTAAGAGCAACTCCAATGGAGTGATCCAAATGGACACGGATTTTGTCTCTTTTTTGTCCGTTTGGGTCGCCCGTCCGCACAGCAGACATGCCGCGGACATGCGCCGACGGAGGATGTATCCAACGCGGACACAAATGCGGACACACGCGGACGGAGCCCCTGCTCGACCCGTCTCCTACAACTTGCGGCGCTGGCGCCGCCATGCCCCTCCTCTCGCCGCCCCTTCATCACTCCCTCTCGCGCTGCCGTTCCTCTCCGCCGCCCACTCGCGAGATCCAGCCGCCGCACGGCGCGAGATCCAGCTAACGCGCGGTGCGAGATCCAGCCGCCACCGCACGGCACGAGATCTCGCCGCCACGGCAGACGCGAGCTCGAGCCGCTGCCGCACGATGTGAGCTCTAGCCGCCGCCAGACGACGCGAAGTTCTAGCCGCCGTCGACGACGCGAGATCCAGCCGCCGCCGCACAACACGAGCTCTAGCTCTGCGGCGATGTAATGACGGTGTGCAGTGGCGCCGGTGAGCGTCTGCCGGGCGGCCTCGCCGGTGAGCGTGGCGGCGGCTGCGCTCGTGACCTCGCCATTTGCCGATGCGCTCGTGGAGTTGCCCAGCTCGTGCCACGATCGGTACGTGGGACCAGTGGCGAACACCAGGGCTTACACGAGCGGGCGGTACCGAAGCGGCAGTGTGCCCGCTTCATTCGCTTGCACTCCATTTGTTCTCAGATTTGGGTCGGGGACGGACAGCGGGCGGACATGCGCGTCCATTTGGGTAGCCCCGTTAGGCCAAGTTTTATGTCCGGATGACCCAAACGGACAAAATGGGTCAGCCCATTGGAGTTGCTCTAATAGAACTTTAGACCCCTTCCAAGTTTTTTTAGGTGTTTCTACTCGGGTAGAAACGCCAAACTAGTTGGCATTTCTAGCCTGGCCCACAACCTGCATGTGACTCCATTGACCGATTACGTTTTTTTTTCAAGATTATGCAAATTGCGTATCATAGCTTTATAGAAGAAGAGAATATCGGATACAAGACAACTACCACTCGTTGCGAACAACGAGCGTAGCACAGCTCCACATCTGGGCAACCACGGACATCCATACACGACAACACAACTACAACGACATAGCCTGCCCAAAACCGAGAGCCTCGCCGCGACTCGACCGACGTCAGTCACCACCGAAGAACAGTAGCTCCCGAAGAAGGAACCGTCTTGGAATCACCAGCGATGACCGTATATTGCGCCGAAGCAGAACGATCAGGGCAACGGAAAGTACCGGAGGAGCGCAATATAGGATCATCAAGTCTCCTGGCACGATGCTCCCAACAGAGGGACGACGTCGCAGACGCCGCCACCGTGTCGATCCAGAACAGAATCAAGGCTTTCGCCCGGAGACAACTGCCAATCCCAAGCAGGCGAGAGGGATGGCGGCACACTCGACGACGCCTCCGAGGAGGAGGACGACACCCACGGGTGCCATCGCCGCCGGCCCGGTCAGAACCGGACATGATTTTCATCCGTAATGCCGCATCTCCACACCTCCAAGGTTACGGGCAGCATTGACCAAGATGCCTCGCACCGCCATCACCGCAGCAAATTGCCGTCGAAGCCGCACAACCATGGTCCTCCCCACCCGCACTGCAGGGAGAACGCGGCCCAATCCACCAACCACAGTCCAGGAGCAGCAACATCCAGCCATGTCGTGCAAGTGCCAGAGCCACCATGTCGGCCTTCTCCCACACCAGGGGACTGCCACAGGAATGGTTCTGACCCACACCTCCGACCACTCCGGCGCCAACTCCTTCAAGGCATCACCGCTCGCCCCTCACGCGGAGGCGGCCGACCGTCCGCTGCCAGCCAGGATCTCCTTCCTGGCAGGGCCTCCACAGCGACGCCGCCTCCATGGCTGAGCTCACGCCGCCACCACCGTTAGAGCCGGCACACATCCTCCTCCACTACCTGTTGTGCACCTCGCCTGGATCCGCCGCACCGCCACGCTCCCTGTCGTGCACCAACGGCAACCTCCGCGAAATGCGCCGCTGGCCACCCCACCACCATGGCCGAGGGGAACATGGTACCAACCACACCTCCACCCCGACGGAAAGACAACAACCAACAAACACCACCGGCAGGGCAAGGGTCGCCCGCGACGGCCGTCACCCGCACAAGGGACGGCCTTGCGATGCCACTGACACCCACGCTCTAGATTGGAGCCGGGCAGGCCCAGATCTGACCCGCCCCACCGCGGACCGCGTCTCCACGCCTGCGTCGCCAGGAGAAGAACGCCGCTCGCCATACCGCCCATCTATGGCCGGCTGCACGCTGCTCGCCAAGGACCTCCTGGCCGAGCCTCTCTGCACCGCCATGGACCTGGCCTAAGCTCACGCCGCCACCTCGTGACCACACCGCCGCGCACGTCCTCCACCAACACACCGCTGGCAGGGCCAAAATGCCGAACACGTATGCGCTGCTCGAAATGCCACAGGTCCCAGCTTTTCTGACCTGAATAGTTAAGTGGCTGCGGGACAATTGATGGGGCTCCTACCCACCATTTATCCTCCTCCCCTTTCTTCCCCCTCATTCACCATCCGAGCTGCAGCCCTCTCTCCTTATCTCTCGTTCACTCAATGCTCGTAGGAGTTGTGTATTTGTATGGCATTGTTCATAGGAAATGGCATTGTTCATAGGAATATCTAACCCTTGTTTTGGAGATTTCTCCCCAAATCCATTCTTGAATTGGTGAAATTGTGACTAACATGATGTTTTTTGTGATGTGGAATAGTGAGTAAAATAGTGGTGATTTGTGATGTAGATGAACAAGGTTTAGAGTTTGGGTTACAGTTAGTATTATAAATTGTTCCAACTTGTTTTTTATGCCATATAGTAGAATCGTCATTCATACATGTAAATACTCACGATGTCGTTGTTTTTCGGATGGCGAGGATGGTGAATGTACATTATGTTGATAAGGCGGCATTTTTCGAATGCCGAGATTGTTGGCAAAGATGAGGAAGTGTTGACATTTCTTACAGTTCCTAGTTATGAGGAGGTTGCGAAAGAAATGTTGATTGCAGACGCAATTGGATGGATCCGAGTGACTAAGTTGAATTATTAGGAACATATGATGTTGGTAATGGACATAAGTCTCTAGTGAAGAAGATGCATATAAAGTTGAATTCTATAATGGGGTGCATTGGCAGTGCCGCACGGGACCTCCTATATGGCGCGTGCGGCGCCCGCCGTCACGGCAGCGTGCACCCCGCGCGCCCAGTTGAACCAGCCCATGCGACGGGTGGGCGCCCCCTTTTATTTATTTTTTGTTTTCTTTTTTAAATTATTTCTGTTTTATTCTATATTAAAATAATTCGGGATTGGTTCTAAAATTCAAAAAATTGGGAATTGTCATAAAAACAGTTCTTGAATTCAAAAATGTTTGCGGTTCAAAAAAATGAACATTGTTTTAATTTTAATGAAATTATTTTAATATTGATGACATTTTTTATATTTCATGAACAAATTTTGAATTGAATGAAGAATTTTTTAACTTGATGAACAAAATTTGTATTCAAGAACATTTTGCCTGAAAAAAGGATGAATAAATTTTAAAATCATTGCACAAATTTTGAGTTTAATGAACATTTTTTGAAAATAATGAATAAAATTTGAATGTAATGAACATTTTTCAGGTCGGTGAACAATTTTTAAATTTTGGTGAACATTTTTTAAATACGATGAACAAAAAAATTGAATTCGATGAACATTTTTTGAAAATGATGAAATTTTTTGAATTTAATGAACAGTTTTTAGGTCAGTGCACAATTTTTGAATTTTGGTGAATGTTTTTTAAAATCCGATGAACAAAAAAGTTGAATTTGATGAACAATTTTTTAAATGAGGAACAAATTTTAATTTAATGATCTTTTTTTAGGTCGGTGAACATTTTCTAAATCCGATGAA
Organism: Aegilops bicornis; assembly: GCA_021605145.1. Lineage (NCBI taxonomy): Eukaryota > Viridiplantae > Streptophyta > Magnoliopsida > Poales > Poaceae > Aegilops > Aegilops bicornis. The sequence continues at coordinate 220,995,105 of CM038670.1, read as the reverse complement.
TATTTTTATAAAATGATAGAAAATTTTGAAATGAACATTTTTTAGGTCGGCGAACAATTTTTGAATTTTGGTGAACATTTTTTAAATCTGATGAACAAAAAAAGTTGAATTCAGTGAACATTTTCTTAAATTGATGATTTTTTTGAATTTATTGAACATTTATTAGGTCGGTGAACAATTTTTGAATTTTGGTGAACTTTTTTAAATACGCTGAACAAACAACTTGAATCCGATGAACATTCTTTTTAAATGATGAACAATTAGTGAACATTATTTAGGTGGGTGAACAATTTTTGAAATTCGGTGAATATTTTTTAAATCCAATGTACAAAAAATTTCAATTTGATGAATATTTTTGTAAAATGATGATTCTTTTTAATTTAATGAACATTTTTTTGGTCACTGAACAATTTTTAAATTTTTGTGAACATTTTTAAATCCGTTGAACAAAAAATGTTGAATTCGATGAACATTTTTGAATTGTTGAACATTTTTTTGAAAATGATGAACATTTTTTGAATTCCATTAACGAAAAAGTGTTCGTGAATTCGAAAATTAAATTTACAAAAAACGTGAAAAAGTAAAGAGGAAAAAAGAGGAAAGAAAAAAGGAAACATAAAAGAAAAGGAAATGAGAAAGAAAAAAGAAAAAACGTGAAGACGAAAAAAGAAAAAAAATTAGGGACCTCATGCCCCACATTAGCCGGCCCAGAAGGCGCGCATGTGAGCTGGGGGGCGCTAGAGGCGCCCTACACGCCATATTACATGCAACACAAGCTGAATCCGATGAACATTTTTTTAAATGATGAACAATTAATGAACATTTTACATGCAACACAAGTTGCATCTCTTTCTTTGTAAAAACCCAGCCTCCTGTGTGTATATAAAGAAAAACTAGTGAACTCTCATGATCATCGACTCTCATAGGAAAAAAAACTCATGGGGGCCATCTCTGTTGGATTGTCTTCAGTGATGTTTTTTCTTCTTTTCTTTGTTGTTGTGTTTTTTGTCTAGTTACCCTTGTACTCCCTTCCTTGCTAAATATAAGTCTTTCTAGAGATTTCATTATGGACCATATACAGATGTATATAGATGTATTTTAGAGTGTAGATTCACTCATTTTGCTTTGTATGTAGTCTATAGTAAAATCTCTACAAAGACTTATATTTAGAAACAAAGGGAATAAACCAAGTTACTCTGTGTTTGTTTTTGCTCTTTTAATAAAATCGGCAGTTCTTGTGTTGCATGTAAAAAAAGTGCTTTTAGAGCAACTCCAACGCGGTGACCCATTTAGTCCGCGCGCGTCCGTTTGGGCCGGCGTGGACAGAAAAGTCGGCCAACGCGCCGACCCAAACGGACGCACGTCCGCTTTTTGTCTGCCTGCCGACCCATTCCCGGCCCATTTTTGAGCCAGATTTGCGTCGGCGCGGACACGAGACGGACGCGCGCACACCTGCCTACTCCTCCCCCTGGCCCGCTGGTCGGTGGCACATTGACCATCCTCTCCAATTCCAACAGCAAACCCTCACCCGTCTCCTTCGTCGCCGACGCCGCCGCCCATTTTTCCAATGCCTTTGTCAGCTGTCGGTGCCGCAACATCCACCCCCGCAACGCCGCCGCCTCTCACGTCGTCGCCGCCGCCGTCTTACCGTCGGGGATCTGAAAGTTTCCCACCCCTCGACATTACGCGACCAAGAAGCCGCCGCTTCGGCCAGCCTCCTTCGTCTCGACATAAGACGCTCGCTTCGGACGCCAAGACGCCGCTTGACGCCGCCAGTAAGGTGTAGCTGGTCTGAGGGTGGTGCGACTCCTTCTGAAGGAAATATGCCCTAGAGGCAATAATAAAGTTGTTATTTTATATTTCCTTATTCATGATAAAGGTTTATTATTCATGCTAGAATTGTATTGATCGAAAACTTAAATACATGTGTGAATACATAAACAAATACCGTGTCCCTAGTATGCCTCTACCAGACTAGCTCGTTGATCAAAGATGGTTAAGGTTTCCTAAACCATAGACATGTGTTGTCATTCGATAACGGAATCACGTCATTAGGAGAATGATGTGATGGACAAGACCCATCCGTTAGCTTAGCATATTGATCGTTCAGTTTATTGCTATTGCTTTCTTCATGTCAAATACATATTCCTTCGACTGTGACATTATGCAACTCCCGGATACCGGAGGAATGCCTTGTATGCTATCAAACGTCACAACGTAACTGGGTGATCATAAAGATGCTCTACAGGTATCTCTGAAGGTGTTTCTTGAGTTGGCATAGGTCGAGATTAGGATTTGTCACTCCGAGTATCAGAGAGGTATCTCTGGGCCCTCTCGATAATACACATCATAAGCTTGCAAGCAAATGACTAAGAAGTTAGTCACGAGATGATGTATTACAGAACGAGTAAAGAGACTTCCCGGTAACGAGATTGAACTAGGTATGAAGATACCGACGATCGAATCTCGGGCAAGTAACATACCGATGGACAAAGGTAATTACGTATGTTGTCATAACGATTCGACCGATAAAGATCTTCGTAGAATATGTATGAGCCAATATGGGCATCCAGGTTCCACTATTGGTTACTGACTGACTGGAAAGGTGTCTGAAAGGATCGAGATGCACCTAGAGGGGGGGGGTTGAATAGGTACAATTACAAGTTTTAATTATTACTTAGCAATTTTAGGCAATAACGCGGAATATGAAAGTGAATCTAACAATTGCAAGTATGATGCTAAGAGCTAAGCAAGGTAAACAAGTAACACAAATATGTGAGAAGACAAGCACAATATGATATAAGTAAGGCTTAAGAGACAAGTAACCACAAGTAGGAAGTTAGGGTTAGGGATACCCGCAACTTTGAGAGACGAGGATGTATGCCGATGTTCACTTCCTTGGAGGGAAGCTACGTCACTGTTAGAGAGGTGGATGTTACCACGAAGGCACACCAACGCCACGAAGGCTCACCCTATTCTCCCTTTGATACAACACCATAAAGGTGTTTCTCAACCACTAGTGGTAGACCTTGGGGTGGTCTCCAAAACCCTCACAAACTTTCCGGGGGGTAATCACAATGGTTGATTCCTCTCCGAAAGACTCCTACCGCCTAGGAGTCTCCAACCTCCAAGGGTAACAAGAATGATGGAGAAAAGCTCAAGACTTGCTCAAACCACGAATTCCTTTGGTGCAAAGGGGAAGGAGTGGATCTATCACTTGGACGGATGATGACCCACAAGTATAGGGGATCTATCATAGTCCTTTCGATAAGTAAGAGCGTCGAACCCAATGAGGAGCAGAATGAAATGATAAGCGGTTTTCAGCAAGGTATTCTCTGCAAGCACTGAAATTATAGGTAACAAATAGTTTTGTGATAAGATAATTGATAATGAGCAACAAGTAACAAAAGTAAATAAAGTGCAGCAAGGTGGCCCAATCCTTTTTGTAGCAAAGAACAAGCCTGGACAAACTCTTATATGGAGAAAAGCGCTCCCGAGGACACATGTGAATTATCGTCAAGCTAGTTTTCATCACATTCATATGATTCGCGTTCGGTACTTTGATAATTTGATATGTGGGTGGACCGGTGCTTGGGTGCTGTTCTTACTTGAACAAGCATCCCACTTATGATTAACCTCTATTGCAAGCATCTGCAACTACAACAAAAGTATTAAGGTAAACCTAACCATAGCATGAAACATATGGATCCAAATCAGCCCCTTACGAAGCAACGCATAAACTAGGGTTTAAGCTTCTGTCACTCTAGCAACCCATCATCTACTTATTACTTCCCAATGCCTTCCTCTAGGCTCAAATAATGGTGAAGTGTTATGTAGTCGACGTTCACATAACACCACTAGAGGATAGACAACATACATCTCATCAAAATATCGAACGAATACCAAATTCACATGACTACTAATAGCAAGACTTCTCCCATGTCCTCAGGAACAAACGTAACTACTCACAAAGCATATTCATGTTCATAATAAGAGGGGCATTAATATGCATAAAGGATCTGAACATATGATCTTCCACCAAATAAACCAACTAGCATCAACTACAAGGAGTAATCAACACTACTAGCAACCCACAAGTACCAATCCCAAACTTTGAGACAAGAACTGGATACAAGAGATGAAATGGGGTTTTGAGAGGAGATGGTACTGATGAAGATGTTGATGGAGATTGCCCTCTCCCGATGGGAGGAGCGTTGGTGATGACGATGGCAATGATTTCCCCCTCCCGGAGGGAAGTGTCCCTGGTAGAACAGCTCTGCCAGAGCCCTAGATTGGTTCCGCCAAGGTTCCGCCTCGTGGCGGCGGAGTCTCGTCCCGAAAGGTTGCTTTTGATTTTTTTCCTTGACGAAAGACTTCATATAGCAGAAGATGGCCACCGGAGAGCCAACAGGGGGCCCACGAGGCAGGGGGCGCGCCCTGGGGGGTAGGGCGCGCCCCCCACCCTCGTGGACAGGTGGTGCCCCCTGACGTATTTCTTCCGCTCAGTATTTTTTATTATTTCCAAAAATAACTTTCGTGGAGTTTTAGGACCTTTGGAGTTGTGCGAATAGGTCTCTAATATTTGCTCCTTTTCCACCCTGAATTCCAAATGCCGCATTCTCCCTCCTTATGCAAACCTTGTAAAATAAGAGAGAATAGACATAAGTATTGTGACATAACGTGTAATAACAACCCATAATGCAATAAATATCGATATAAAAGCATGATGCAAAATGGACGTATCAACTCCCCAAGCTTAGACCTCGCTTGTCCTCAAGCGAAAGCCGATAACGATAAATATGTCCACATGTTTAGAGGTAGAGGTGTCGATAAAAATAAAATACGGACATGAGGGCATCATGATTATTCTCATAACAGCAACATATATAGATATTGTCATATGATTTCTTATGCTCAAGTAATAATCTATTCACAATGCAAAGTATGAATCCAAAACTTTATTGAGAACTAACAAACTATAATCTCAGTCATTGAAGCAATTGCAATTTATCATAACATCAGAAAGAGTCTATGCCAGAGCTTTATAGCAAGTCCACATACTCAACTATCATTTAGTCTTTCATAATTGCTAACACTCACGCAATACTTGTGGTTACGGAGTTTTAATCGGACACAGAGAAAGATAGGGGCTTATAGTTTCGCCTCCCAACCTTTTACCTCAAGGGTAATGTCAACAATAATAGTTCATGCTAACCCACATCCAATTAGATATATCTATCAGGATCTTTCCAACACCATGTGCTTGCCAAAGGATAAAATATAAAAAGGGAAGGTAAAGATCACCATGACTCTTGCATAAGGTAGAAGATAATAATAAAAGATAGGCCCTTCGCAGAGGGAAGCAGAGGTTGCCATGCCTTTCAGGGTTGGATGCACACAATCTTAATGCAAAAGAACGTCACTTTATATTGCCACTTGTGATATGAACCTTTATTATGCAGTCTGTCGCTTTTATTTCTTCCACATCACAAGATCGTATAAAGCTTATTTCCTCCACACCAATCAATCATACATATTTAGAGAGCAATTTTTATTGCTTGCACCGATGACAACTTACTTGAAGGATCTTACTCAATCCATAGGTAGGTACGGTGGACTCTCATGACAAAAGTGGTTTAAGGGTATTTGGAAGCACAAGTAGTATCTCTACTTGGTGCAAAGAATTTGGCTAGCATGAGGGGGGAAAGGCAAGTTCAACATGTTGTATGATCCATGACAATATACTTTATCTCGGATATAAGAAAACATAACCCATTACGTTGTCTTCCTTGTCCAACATCAACTCTTTAGCATGTCATATTTTAATGAGTGCTCCCAATCATAAAAGATGTCCAAGATAGTATATTTATATGTGAAACCTCTATGTCTTTATTACTTCCTATTAATTGCAACGATGACCAAAGCTATGTTTGCCAACTCCAACAATTTTTAATCATCATACTCTTTCTATGTGAAGTCATTACTCTCAATAAGATCATTATGATATTTTTATTTCTTTTCATTCTTTTCTCTTTTCTTATATTCACTCAAGATCATAGCAAGATAATCAAGCCCTTGACTCAACACTAATCTTTATTATATAGCTCACGGACTCGATTACATAGAGAGATCATAAGGTAAAACTCAAAACTAGATCATACCAAAACTTTTATTCTACTAGATCAAAGTACTACTAATAGGATCAAACTAATAAAAACGGTAAAGATAGGAGATGTGATTGTGATACGATATCGGGACACCTCCCCCAAGCTTGGCAGCTACCAAGGGGAGTGCCCATACCCATGTGATTATGTCTCCTTTGTTGGTGAAGGGATTGTTGATGATGTAGGCTTGTCGTCCATCTTCCAAGGCATAGGCTCACCATCATAGAAGGATGATTGAGTCTCCGGGATCCTTAAATCAGCAGCCAAACTCATCCTTTTGAATCTATATTCATACTCACAGTTTTGGTTTTGTAGGTCATAGATTTGAGCTTGGAGGTGCTCGATTTTCTCGTGGAGCTTGAAGATGGCCTCCCCAATGTCCTTGGCATCCAGCTTGTGGTTGTTGGTGAACTCCATGATCATTATGTGATTGGAATCAAGTCCACGCTCCACCATCTCCTGGCACTTGAAAACTTGTTGCTCCATTGCTTCAAGCCTTGTCTCCACGCTTCCGGTCCTCCGTGGTCCCTCAACATCGCGGATGTGCAGCAACCCATCACGCATCTCAATGGTTTGCGGGTGTTGTAGCACCTCCGCGTGGTAGGGGTTGATGACCTTCTCGAAAAACTTGTCCTTGGGGGCGCTTGGAGACGTCATGATGATTTAGATCTGTCAGAAAAACAGCTCGAAACAAGAACAGAGGATATTTGCGTGATACAGGAGTCAAAACCTTCGAGAGAATATATAATGAATTTTTGCCGACCAAAATACGTATCATGCAAGAAAACGGAGTCCGAAGAGCACACGAGGTGCCCACGAGGTAGGGGGCGCGCCCTCCACCCTCGTGGAGGCCTCGTGTCCTTCCCGGACTGCTTCTTATTTTTCTATTTTTCTAAATATTCCAAAACGGAGAAATATTGCCATAAAAACTATTTTGGAGTCGGTCTACTTACCGTACCACATACCTATTCTTTTTCGGAGTCTGAAACGTTCCGGAAAGTGTCTCTTATGTATTCCTCCAGGGTTACGGTTTCAGTAACATTGGTTTCAACATTTATGGGATTACACGAGATATAGTGTTTAATTCTTTGACCATTCACCACCTTGGATTTGTGCCTTGAAGTTGTTGATTTTATGGCACCGTAACGATAGACCTCCTCGATAATGTAAGGGCCTTCCCATTTAGAGAGAAGTTTTCTGCAAAATATCTCAAACGAGAGTTGTATAGCAATACATAATCACCTACATTAAACTCACGCTTTTGTATTCTTTTGTCATGCCATCTTTTAACTTTTTCTTTAAACAACTTGGCATTTTCATAAGCTTGGGTTCTCCATTCATCAAGTGAGCTAATATCGAATAACCTCTTCTCACCGGCAAGTTTGAAATCATAAATGAGCTCTTTAATGGCCCAATATGCCTTATGTTCTAGTTCGAGAGGTAAGTGACATGCTTTTCCATTAACCATTTTATACGGAGACATACCCATAGGATTTTCATATGCAGTTCTATAGGCCCATAACGCATCATCAAGTTTCTTGGACCAATTCTTTCTAGATCTATTAATGCCTTTTGCAGAATTAATTTGAGTTCTCTATTACTCAATTCTACTTGACCACTAGACTGTGGGTGACAAGGAGATGCAATTCTATGGTTAACGTCATACTTAGCAAGCATTTTACGGAAAGCACCATGAATAAAATGTGAACCACCATCAGTCATTAAATATCTAGGGACTCCAAACCTCGGAAAAATAACTTATTTAAGCATTTTAATAGATGTGTTATGATCAGCACTACTAGTTGGAATAGATTCTTCCCACTTATTAAAGTAATCAACGGCAACTAAAATATGTGTATATCCATTAGAGGCGTGAAAAGGTCCCATATAATCAAAGCCCCAAACATCAAATGGTTCAATAACAAGTGAATAGTTCATAGGCATTTCTTGATGTCTACTAATATTACCAATTATTTGGCATTCATCACAAGATAAGACAAACTTACGGGCATCCTTGAAGAGAGTAGGCCAATAAAAACCAGATTGCAATACCTTATCTGCAGTTCTATCTCTAGCGTGGTGCCCTCCATAAGCTTCGGAGTGACACTTGCGTTGGATCTGTTCCTGTTCATGCTCAGGTACACAACGTCTAATAACACCATCTACTCCTTCTTTATAAAGATGTGGGTCATCCCAAAAGTAATGTCTCAAGTCATAGAAAAACTTTTTCTTTTGCTGGTATGTGAAACTAGGTGGTATAAATTTAGCAACGATGTAATTAGCATAATCAGCATACCAAGGAGTAGTACGAGAAGCATTTATGACATTTAATTGCTCATCAGGAAAGCTATCATCAATAGGTAGTGGGTCATCAAGAACATTTTCTAACCTAGACAAGTTATGCAAGAACGGGGTTCTCAGCTCCCTTTCTATCAATAATATGCAAATCAAATTCTTGTAGCAAGAGAACCCATCTAATAAGTCTAGGTTTAGCATCTTTCTTTTCCATAAGATATTTAATAGCAGCATGATCAGTATGAATAGTTACTTTAGAATCAACAATATAAGGCCTAAACTTATCACAAGCAAATACAACTGCTAAGAATTCTTTTTCAGTAGTAGCATAATTTCTCTGAGCATTGTCTAGAGTTTTACTAGCATATTGAATAACATTTAATTTCTTATCAACTCTTTGCCTAGAACAGCACCTACAAAGATAATCACTAACATCACACATAATTTCAAAGGGTAAATTCCAATCAGGTGGCTGAACAATAGGTGCAGAGATCAATGCTTTCTTAAGTATTTCAAATGCTTCTACACAATCATCATAAAAAACAAATGGTATATCTTTTTGTAATAAATTAGTCAGAGGCCGAGAAATCTTTGAGAAGTCCTTAATGAACCTCCTATAAAATCCGGCGTGACCAAGGAAACTTCTTATACCTTTGATATCTTTGGGGCATGGCATCTTTTCAATAGCATCAACCTTGGCTTTATCAACTTCAATGCCTATTTCAGAAACTTTATGCCCCAAGACAATACCTTCATTAACCATAAAGTGGCACTTTTTCCAATTCAAGACAAGATTAGTCTCTTCACATCTCTGCAAAACTCGATCAAGGTTGCTCAAGCAATCATCAAAAGAGGATCCATAGACAGAGAAGTCGTCCATGAAAACCTCACAAATCTTTTCACAAAAGTTAGAGAATATAGCCATCATGCATCTTTGAAAGGTAGCAGGTGCATTACATAAACCAAAAGGCATACGTCTATAAGCAAAAGTACCAAAAGGGCAAGGAAAAGTAGTCTTCGATTGATCATTGGCTGACACTGGTATTTGAGAGAAACCAGAATAACCATCTAGAAAGCAAAAATGTGTATGTTTAGATAATCTTTCTATCATTTGATCGATAAAAGGTAAGGGGTAATGATCTTTTTTAGTAGCCTTATTTAATTTGCAGAAATCAATTACCATCCTATAACCTGTAATAATTCTGTGCGGAATCAATTCATCTTTATCATTAGGAACGACGGTAATACCTCCTTTCTTAGGGACACAATGGATAGGACTTACCCACTAACTATCAGCAACGGGATAAATTATACCTGCCTCAAGGAGCTTTAGTATTTCCTTTCTTACCACTTCTTTCATTTTAGGATTCAAATTGCCGTTGATGATCACGAACTGGTTTGGCATCTTCCTCCAAATTTATTTTATGTTGACATAGAGTGGGACTAATGCCCTTAAGATCATCAAGAGTATATCCAATAGCAGCACGGTGCTTCTTCAAAGTTTTCAATAATCTCTCTTCTTCATGCTCTGAAAGGTTAACACTAATAATAACATGATATATCTTCTTTTCATCAAGATAAGCATATTTAAGAGTATCAGGCAACGGTTTAAGCTCAAACACGGGATCACCCTTGGGTGGAGGAGGATCCACTAGGATTTCAACAGGCAAATTGTGTTTCAGGATGGGTTCCTGTTTAAAGAATACTTCATCTATTTCCCTTTTTTCATTCATAAACATATCATTTTCATGGTCTAGCAAATATTGTTCTAAAGGATCACTAGGAGGCACGACAATAGAAGCAAGGCCAATAATTTCATCCTTACTAGGTAATTCCTCTTCACGGTGTTGTCTACTAAATTTAGAGAAATTAAACTCATGAGACATATCACCCAAACCAATAGTAACAACATTCTTTTCGTAGTCTATCCTAGCATTAACTGTGTTCAAGAAGGGTCTACCAAATATAATGGGACAAAAGCTATCTTGTGGGGAACCAAGAACAAGAAAAACAGTAGGATATTTAGTTTTCCCACACAAGACTTCAACATCTCTAACAATCCCCATTGGTGAAATAGTATCTCTATTGGCAAGTTTAATTGTGACATCAATATCTTCTGTCTCAGCAGGTGCAATATCATGCATGATTTCTTTGTATAAGTCATAAGGTATTGCACTAGCACTAGCACCCATATCACATAAGCCATGATAACAATGATCTCATATTTTAACAGAAATAACAGGCATGCCTACCACAGGTCTATGTTTATCTTTAGCACAAGGTTTGGCAATTGTAGCAGTTTCACCACAGAAATAAATAACATGCCCATCAATATTATCAGCCAAGAGATCTTTAACAATAGCAATATTAGGTTCAACTTTAACTTGCTCAGGAGGTGTATAAGTTCTAATATTGCTTTTACGAACTCTGATTGAAGCTTTAGCATGATCCTTTATCCTAACAGGGAAAGGTGGTTTCTCAACATAAGAAGTAGGAACAATAGGATCATTATAAGTGATAGTCTTTTCTTCAACTTTAACAGGTGCAACTACTTTTAATTCTATGGGAGGATGATATTTAAACCACTTCTCCTTGGGGAGATCAACATAAGCAGCAAAAGATTCACAGAAAGAAGCTACTATCTCAGAGTCAAGTCCATATTTAGGGCTAAATTTACGGAAAACATCGGTATCCATAAAAGATTTAACACAATCAAACTTAGGTGTCATACCTGACTCCTTACCTTCGTCGAGATCCCAATCTTCGGAGTTGCGTTTAATTCTATTCAATAAATCCCATTTGAATTCAATAGTCTTAATCATAAAAGAGCCAGCACAAGAAGTATCGAGCATGGTGCGATTGTTATCAGAAAGCCGAGCATATAAATTTTGAATAATTATTTCTCTTGAGAGCTCATGATTGGGGCATGAATATAACATTGATTTAAGCCTCCCCCAAGCTTGATCGATGCTTTCTCCTTCGCGAGGCCAAAAATTATACATATAATTGCAATCACGATGAACAAGATGCATAGGATAAAACTTCTGATGAAATTCCAATTTCAATCGTTTCTGGTTCCATGACCCCGTATCATCACATAGCCTATACCATGTCGATGCATCTCCCTTCAAAGATAAAGGGAAGACCTTCTTCTTAATAACATCACCGGGTATACCTGCAAGCTTAAATAATCCACAAACTTCATCCACATAGATTAGGTGCTCATCGGGATGCTTTGTTCCATGTCACGAAAAAGGATTAGCTAGCAGTTTTTTAACATACCGAAGGAACTTCAAAGGGACATTTTCATTTTCATTTTCATTTGCAATAGGTTGATGGGTTGATGAGCAACTCTTTGCTCTCTTTGGTCGGGGTGAAGATACCCGAACAAGCCCCTCAGAGGATTACTTTCCATAGTAACAAGTGATGAAATTTCAGCACACTATATAAATTTTTCCTTACCAAATTTCACCTACCAAAGGCGCTTCACTCCCCGGCAACGGCGCCAGAAAAGAGTCTTGATGACCCACAAGTATAGGGTATCTATCGTAGTCCTTTCGATAAGTAAGAGTGTCAAACCCAACGAGGAGCAGAACGAAATGATAAGCGGTTTTCAACAAGGTATTCTCTGCAAGCACTGAAATTATAGGTAACAGATAGTTTTTTGATAAGATAATTGGTAACGAGCAAGAAGTAAAAAAAGTAAATAAAGTGCAGCAAGGTGGCCCAATCCTTTTTGTAGCAAAGGACAAGCCTGGAAAAACTCTTATATGGAGAAAAGCGCTCCCGAGGACACATGGGAATTATCGTCAAGATAGTTTTCATCACGTTCATATGATTCACGTTCGGTACTTTGATAATTTGATATGTGGGTGGACCGGTGCTTGGGTGCTGTTCTTACTTGAACAAGCATCCCACTTATGATTAACCTCTATTGCAAGCATCCGCAACTACAACAAAAGTATTAAGGTAAACCTAACCATAGCATGAAACATATGGATCCAAATCAGCCCCTTACGAAGCAACACATAAACTAGGGTTTAAGCTTCTGTCACTCTAGCAACCCATCATCTACTTATTACTTCCCAATGCCTTCTTCTAGGCCCAAATAATGGTGAAGTGTTGTGTAGTCGACGTTCACATAACACCACTAGAGGATAGACAACATACATCTCATCAAAATATCAAACGAATACCAAATTCACATGACTACTAATAGCAAGACTTCTCCCATGTCCTCAGGAAAAACGTAACTACTCACAAAGCATATTCATGTTCATAATCAGAGGGGTATTAATATGCATAAAGGATCTGAACATATGATCTTCCACCAAATAAACCAACTAGCATCAACTACAAGGAGTAATCAACACTACTAGCAACCCACAAGTACCAATCCCAGACTTTGAGACAAGAATTGGATACAAGAGATGAACTAGGGTTTTGAGAGGAGATGGTGTTGATGAAGATGTTGATGGAGATTGCCCTCTCCCGATGAGAGGAGGCGTTGGTGATAGCGATGGCGATGATTTCCCCCTCCAGGAGAGAAGTGTCCTGGCAGAACAGCTCTGCGGAGCCCTAGATTGGTTCATGAAGGTTCCGCCTCGTGGCGGAGTCTCGTCCCGAAAGGTTGCTTATGATTTTTTCCTGGACGAAAGACTTCATATAGCAGAAGATGGCCACCGGAGAGCCAACAGGGGGCCCACGAGGCAGGGGGCGCGCCCTGGGGGGTAGGGCGCGCCCCCACCCTCGTGGACAGGTGGTGGCCCCCCTGACGTATTTCTTCCGCTCAGTATTTTTTATTATTTCCAAAAATAACTTTCGTGGAGTTTCAGGACTTTTGGAGTTGTGCAGAATAGGTCTCTAATATTTTCTCCTTTTCCAGCCCAGAATTCCAGCTGCCGGCATTCTCCCTCCTTATGTAAACCTTGTAAAATAAGAGAGAATAGGCATAAGTATTGTGACATAACGTGTAATAACAGCCCATAATGCACTCAAATCCTTTGGGGATCTAAGATTTGGGGTGGAAGAGTGAGAGAGAGAGAGAGAGAGTGAAATGTGTTCTAGGGTTTGCTCAAAGTGAATTGTCAACCCTCTCCCATGGGGGAAGAGGGCTATATATAGTGTGAGAAAATATGGCCGTTGTAGTGTAAGTGACAGGGTAGGCCGGACATCCGGCCTAGTGTAGTACATGTAAACATAAGCAGAAATCACAGAACAGAACAAAGGGCCCAAACATCTGGCGAGACTGAAAGACCTGGACATCCGGCAAGATGGCCGGACATCCGGCTAGCTCACACAACTGAAGACACTCTCTGGATAGCCCGAGCCGGACATCCGGCATGGAGGCCCGGAAATCTGGGGTGTATGGAGAGCCCGGACATCCGGCATGGAGGACCGGACATCTGGAAGAAAGCACCACCATATATTGTTCTCTGGATAGCAGGTTCCGGATATCCGGCGTGCGGGCCAGATATCCGGAACGTGGCCCGGACATCCGGCGGGCAACCCGCACATCCGGCAAGGCCAGAGGCAGAATAAGCCAGAGAGTATAGTGATAGATCTAAAGGATTTTAGGAAGGAGTTTTGTGGCAAGAGCAAGTCTTTTACTAACCCCACCGATCCCCTCTTAATTGTGCGGGATACTATACTCAAGAAAAAAAAATGTAATCATTTTGATACTTCTTCCTTGAGTAAAATCCACTTCGTATGCTCACGATCCACACACTTTTGATGAACCGGGGACTAGCACCTGAGATTCACTTGACGAACATGGTTAGTCCCCTACATGTATATAGCCATCAACATCAAAACATGATGTAAGGGCATGATTGCACTTTCAATCTCCCCCTTTTTGTTTGTTGATGACAATCATACATGTAGTATCATATATGCAATAAATAAATTTAGCATTGTAAATCATGAGAGCATAACACAATATATGTTCCTACTTGATTTATCTCCCCCTCATTGTGTGCATGATACGATTATGTTAGGATGTACAACACACATTCTCATGGTAGCATATGTAGCTCAAAAAGATAGAAAGGTGTGAAACACACATATGAAACAACCATAACAACATTTCATAGCCACAAAGATAACAACATAGTCTCAAACGATTAAGTACCATATGTAGCATACATAAAGAGTTTGAATAATAGTGAACACAAATAGCCAACATATAGCATGACCTCACTAAGATAGTACTTCTCCCCCTTTGATAGCAACATGCAAAAAGGGGCGAAGAACTAGAAGAACTCTATAGAAATCACTCATGGCAGATGTCATCATCATCATCAAAGAACTCGGCGTACTCGTCACGAGACGGGAAACCGGAGTGGAAGAGGACGGAGCCGCGGGAATCAGATCGTCATCACTCAGGACTCCCACGGTCATGAAGGCGTTGCTTCAGCTGGTTCTTGGAGATGATGAGGCGCTTCTGAACATCATGGTTTTGCTGACAGTTGAAAGTGATCGCCTTCATGATAGCAGACTGAGCCTTGCCCAAGAACGAGGCAAGACGTCCACGAGGAGCGGTCGAGGAGGAAGGCATGGAGGAACCCGTGGGCTGAGACCCACCAGCAGACTTCCTAGGCGGTCGAGGTGCAACAGCCGGTGCAAGAGCGTGTCGGTGCGGAACGACACCTATGGGACCACAAGAATCCCTACTACGGTTGCCGGGGCGCAGAGTTGCGAGGAGAGCAGGGCTAGTAGATAGCACAAGGATCGTTTACCCAGGTTCGGGCCACGAGGATGCGTAAAACCCCAGTCCTGCTTTGGTGGGTGTATTTCAGAGAGTTCTTGAGCTCTCGAACTAGCTGTGGTCAGTGCGTGGTTTGAAAGAGCGGAATCCTTCTCTAGTATGCCATGGACCTCCTTCTATAGGCGAAAGGGGCTGCCACAGTGGCACACAGGAGGTGGAAAGGCATATAGTGCCCTGAGCTTATCGCTCCTATTACAGGACAAGACACATTTAATGCATAGCTTAGGTGTCCCCTTGCTTTATTGGGGACGACCCGTCCCATCCGTCGCCGCTCCTCCTCGCTTTGACACGCGCCCTGGCCAGCGATGCGTGCGGCGCCATGTAGGCAGGCAGGCAGCTGAGGTGGCGCGGTGGTGGAGTCTTCACGAAGATCTGCACGCCGCCACGCAGGCGCTTGATGAGTTGGCTGGGATACGCATGTTGCCACGCAGGTGCCCGCCACCGGTTGGGCTGGCAAATTTGCATGTTGAACGGTGGTGGAAGCTTGGTTGGCGTGGACCTGGCGGTGGCCCTGCTAGCGTCTTTGGTGAGGGCCTTTGTAGGACCTTGAAGTATGTCTAGAGGGGGGGGTGATTAGACTACTTGACCAATAAAAACTTAACCTTTTCCCAATTTTAGAGTTTGGTAGATTTTAGCTATTTTAGGACAAGTCAAGCAATCATCACACAATTCAATCAAGCATGCAAAGAGTGTATAGGTAGCGGAAATTAAAGCATGCAACTTGCAAGAAAGTAAGGGGAAGGGTTTGGAGGATTCAAATGCAATTGGAGACATGGATGTTTTTGGCGTGGTTCCGATAGGTGGTGCTATCGTACATCCACGTTGATGGAGACTTCAACCCACGAAGGGTAATTTGCACATGAGTCCACGGAGGGCTCCACCCACGAAGGGTCCACGAAGAAGCACCTTGTCTATCCCACCATGGCTGTCGCCCACGAAGGACTTGCCTCACTAGCGGTAGATCTTCACAAAGTAGGCGATCTCCTTGCCCTTACAAACTCCTTGGTTCAACTCCACAATCTTGTCGGAGGCTCCCAAGTGACACCTAGCCAATCTAGGAGACACCACTCTCCAAGAAGTAACAAATGGTGTGTTGATGATGAACTCCTTGCTCTTGTGCTTCAAATGATAGTCTCCCCAACACTCAACTATCTCTCATAGGATTTGGATCTGGTGGAAAGAGGGTTTGAGTGGAAAGCAACTTGGGGAAGGCTAGAGATCAAGATTCATATGGTAGGAATGGAATATCTTGGCCTCAACACATGAGTAGGTGGTTCTCTCTAACTAGTAAGTTGGAAGTGTAGGTTTGTTACGATGGCTCTCTCCACAAATGAAGAGGAGGTGGAGGGTATATATAGCTTCCACACAAAATCTAACCGTTACACACAATTTACCAAACTCGGTGGGACCGAATCGTTAAACTTCGGTCGGA
Source organism: Aegilops bicornis (assembly GCA_021605145.1). Lineage (NCBI taxonomy): Eukaryota > Viridiplantae > Streptophyta > Magnoliopsida > Poales > Poaceae > Aegilops > Aegilops bicornis. The sequence goes on along the minus strand of CM038670.1, from coordinate 220,978,448 downwards.
CCGATTTAGTAAACCTAGTGACCGTTAGTGATTTTCGGTGGACTGACATGCATCTCGGTGAGGCCGATTCGGTTAGGGTTAGGGCATAACGTAATCTCGGTGAGACCGATTACACAAACTTCGGTGAGACCGATTTGGTAATAAGCTTTCGGAGAGTTGGTCGAGTAAACTCGGTGGGACCGATTTGCTCTTTTCGGTGAGACTGAAATGTTACCAAAAGGAAGCAGAGAGTTTACATTGCAATCTCGGTGGGACGGTCGCTCACTTGGTTAGACCGAAGCGTTCTGAAGGGAAGCAGAGATTGCAACCCCATCTCGGTGAGACCGAGATCCCTATCGATGAAGACCGATTTGCATAGGGTTTGTGGCAGTGGCTATGACTTTTGGAATCGGTGGCGCCAGATAGAAAGAATCGGTGTGACCGATTTTGGCTTTAGGTTTAGGTCATTTGTGGATGTGGGAAAGTAGTTGAAGGTTTTGGAGCTATCACTAAGCACATGAAGCAAGAGGCTCATTAAGCAACACCTCATCCCTTCTTGATAGTATTGGCTTTTCCTATAGACTCAATGTGATCTTGGATCACTAAAATGTAAAATGAAGAGTCTTGAGCTTTTGAGCTTGAGCCAATCCTTTGTCCTTAGTATTTTGAGGGATCCACTTTTATCATCCATGCCATGCCATTCATTGAGCTTTCCTGAAATAATAGTCTTGGAATAGCATTAGCTCAATGAGCTATATGTTGTTATGAATTACCAAAACCACCTAGGGATAGTTGCACTTTCAGCCTTGTCGGGTGGCCCGGCAAGGGTCTTGCCGTGGCGCGCTGTCGTCCCCGGCAAGGGCCTTGCCGGGGGTCTGGTGGCCTTCCTCGGCAAGGATCTTGCCGAGGATCGTCGTCTTCTAATCCTCATCTGATCTTGAATATGTCTTCACAAAGATCTGCATGCCACCACAGAGGTCCTTCTCGAGCTGTGGCCCCACGTGGATGATGGCCTTGTGGACCGTGGGCTCAAGGGTGGCTCGCTCTGTTGGTGTGGGGCGAGCTGCCCGGCAAAGGGTCTTCTTGAGACTCTGAGGCTGCCGGAAAGGGTCTTGCCGGGGGAACCTGCTTCGTCCCTCTGCTCTTTGTGGTCTTGGCCTTCGCGTTGCTCTGATTTTCTTGGGCTTCGGTCCTACCTTGGCTCACCTCCCCCTTTCTGCTTGGCGTGACCGCGGGCGCGGCTCTGACTGCCCGTGCACAGGTAAAGGGGTACAAAAGTGCGCCCCTCTTTTTGTACATCGACAGGAGCCCCCAGGCCTGGGCCACACATAAGCGCGACGCGTTGTTGGGCCAGGCCCAAAACGGTGCGCGGGCAGGCGGGGCGGTGTTTAATGCGGTAAAACTTTTCGCGTGCGGCACTTCCCATGACTCGCGCGCGTGGTGTGGCGTGGAGGGGTGTGCGTGACGTGGGCGGCATGCGTGGGGCGGTTCCCGCACACATGCGTCACATCGCAGTAAATGGGCATCGCGCTCTGCGGCTTCCCCGTAAAAAGGGATAACCGCGGGCGCACTGTTCCTTTTACCCTTCGCGCAACCCCAATCTCAGAAACCTCCGTCCGCCTTCCTCTTCTTCTACAAGCTTCATTCCTTCTCGGCGCCGTTGCGCTTCCGCCGCCCTCTGTCCCGCCTCCTCCCCCAGCCGCCATGGCACCAAAATCCACCAAGGGCAAGGGAGTGGCCAAGGACGCCGGAGTCATGAGTCAGCCGGAGAAGTCTTGTTGGCGGTGCAGCGGATGCAGTCCGCCTTCTTCCCCTCGACGGTTGACGTGTTCGAGCTTCGGGATTACTTCAGGCCCCCGTGGGGAGTGAAGACGGGGGGAGAATTTGGGGCATCCAGCCACGCGCGGCATCCCCTCAGATCCAACCAGGGGGCGCCATCTCCGGTTGCATTGCCTGGGTCTCAAGATCTAAGGGGGCGTATCCGGAGGGCGCCATGAAGGAGAGGTGGGAAGAATGGCGGGGCCGGTGGTACTGGATCGAGGAGGAGGACCTGCCTGCATTCTGAGAAGTTCGCCGGGCGCCGCCGGCTGCAGAAGCGATTGGAGCGATGTCGATGCTGACAACGAGAAGCTCACGGTCGCCACCACCAGGATCCTCCGGCTCACCGAGGCCGGCCTCACCCTTGAGATGATCGGGGCGGACTTCATCCGCCGCCGGATCGCTCCACTGCATAACAAGGGGAGGCCAGCGTGGCTCTTCACGAATCCCGCCGACATCATGCGGCTTCGTCCCGGCCTCGACCACAATTTCACAGTGATGGGGCACGCCCATTTCTGCCAGCGGCTCTTCCAGCTTGACGTGGGCCGCGACGGCGAGGTCGAGCGGACCGGCAAGGTCGCGAGGGCCGCCGTGAAGGCTGGCAAGGTCCTCAAGGGGCCTCTGTTCAAGCTGCCGACGGGGGTGGTCCCGTTGTGCAATAACTCGCGCCGGTCCGATATCATTGCCATGATGCCGGACTTCAACGCGCATGGCCCTGACAAGAGCTGGAAGGAGCCGAAGGACGTTGAGGTGCAGCAGTTCTTCGACACCCTGCACGAGGGATACGTCAACGCCGACGTCGAGCGGCTGCTTGTCTAGGACACCACCCAGGTGGAGCTGGACTACATCGCCACCAGGGCGAGGGAGGCACAGCTTGCCAAGGAGGCCGGCAGCACCGGCGGTGTGGAGGACAAGGCTGCGACGGCCGCGGAGGAGGAGGAGCTCGCTCGGTGGGCGGCGACCGCTGGGGGAGCCAACAGCGCCGGCGACGAGGCTCCTCTGGTTGAAGATGTGACCGGCAAGTCATTGTCGGAGGAGGCCGAGACCGCAGGCCCGACGCTGGCTATGGGGAGAGGGCGAGTCTTGCGGCGGGCCAGTTTCGGCGAGCCGGTCCGGCCCGGCAGGGCTACGCAGCCGCAGCTGACCTTGGAGGGGTCCCGGCCCCACACGAGGGCCGCAGCAGCGAAGAAGCCGGCGAAGGTCGCGGTGATCTAGAGGGGGGGCGGCGGCCCCTCGGGGGGCAACGCCCCCCTAGAGTTTCCAACCCTAGGCGCCTTGGGCCCTTGGGTGGGGCGCACCAGCCCACCAGGGGCTGGTTCCCACGCCACTTAAGCCCATGGGGCCCTCCGGGATAGGTGGCCCCATCCGGTGGACCCCCGGGACCCTTCCGATGGTCCCGGTACAATACCGGTGACCCCCGAAACTCTCCCGGTGGCCGAAACTGGACTTCCTATATATAAGTCTTTACCTCCGGACCGTTCCGGAACTCCTCGTGACGTCCGGGATCTCATCCGGGACTCCGAACAACTTTCGGTTAACCGCATACTAATATCTCTACAACTCTAGCGTCACCGAACCTTAAGTGTGTAGACCCTACGGGTTCGGGAGACATGCAGACATGACCGAGACAACTCTCCGGTTAATAACCAACAGCGAGATCTAGATACCCATGTTGGCTCCCACATGCTCCACGATAATATCATCGGATGAACCACGATGTTGAGGATTCAATCAATCCTGTATACAATTCCCTTTGTCTATCGGTACGATACTTGCCCGAGATTCGATCGTCGGTATACCGATACCTTGTTCAATCTCGTTACGGCAAGTCTCTTTACTCGTTCCCGTAACACATCATCCCGTGAACAACTCCTTGATCACATTGAGCTCATTGTGATGATGTCCTGCCGAGTGGGCCCAGAGATACCTCTCCATCATACGGAGTGACAAATCCCAGTCTCGATTCATGCCAACCCAACAGATACTTTCGGGGATACCCGTAGTGTACCTTTATAGCCACCCAGTTACGTTGTGACGTTTGGCACACCCAAAGTACCCTTACGGTATCCGAAAGTTGCACAATCTCATGGTCTAAGGAAAGGATACTTGACATTAGAAAAGCTTTAGCAGACGAACTACACGATCTTGTGCTATGCTTAGGATTGGGTCTTGTCCATCACATCATTATCCTAATGATGTGATCCCGTTATCAATGACATCCTATGTCCATGGTTAGGAAACTATAACCATCTATTGATCAACGAACTAGTCAACTAGAGGCTCACTAGGGACATGTTGTGGTCTATGTATTCACACATGTATTGCGATTTCCGGATAACACAATTATAGCATGAACAATAGACAATTATCATGAACAAGGAAATATAATAATAACCTTTTTATTATTGCCTCTAGGGCATATTTCCAACAGTCTCCCACATGCACTAGAGTCAATAACCTAGTTACATTGTGATGAATCGAACACCCATAGAGTTCTGGTGTTGATCATGCTTTGCACGTGGAAGAGGTTTAGTCAACGGATCTGTGACATTCAGGTCCGTATGCACTTTACAAATCTCTATGTCTCCATCTTGAACATTTTCACGAATGGAGTTGAAGCGACGCTTGATATGCCTGGTCTTCTTGTGAAACACGGGCTCCTTGGCAAGGGCAATAGTTCGATGTTGTCACGAGAAGAGAGTCATCGGGCCCGACGCATTGGGAATAACTCCTAGGTCGGTAATGAACTCCTTCATCCAGATTGCTTCATGTGCTGCCTCCGAGGCTGCCATGTACTCCGCTTCACATGTAGATCCCGCCACGATGCTTTGCTTGCAACTACACCAGCTGACTGCCCCATCATTCAAAATATACACGTATCCGGTTTGTGACTTGGAGTCATCCAGATCTGTGTCGAAGCTAGCATCAATGTAACCCTTTACGACGAGCTCTTCGTCACCTCCATAAACGAGAAACATATCCTTAGTCCTTTTCAGGTACTTCAGGATATACTTGACCGCTGTCCAGTGTTCCGTGCTGGGATTACTTTGGTACCTTCCCACCAAACTTACGGCAAGGTTTACATCAGGTCTGGTACACAACATGGCATACATAATAGACCATATGGCCGAGGCATAGGGGATGACACTCATCTTTTCCCTATCTTCTGCCGTGGTCGGACATTGAGCCGTGCTCAATCTCACACCTTGCAATACAGGCAAGAACCCCTTCTTGGACTGATACATATTGAACTTCTTCAATATCTTGTCAAGGTACGTGCTTTGTGAAAGACCAATGAGGCGTCTTGATCTATCTCTATAGATCTTGATGCCCAATATATAAGCAGCTTCTCCAAGGTCCTTCGTTGAAAAACACTTATTCAAGTAGGCCTTTATGCTTTCCCAGAGTTCTATATCATTTCCCATCAATAGTATGTCATCCACATATAATATGAGAAATGCTATAGAGCTCCCACTCACTTTCTTGTAAACACAGGCTTCTCCATAAATCTGCGTAAACCCAAACACTTTGATCATCTCATCAAAACGAATGTTCCAACTCCGAGATGCTTGCACCAGCCCATAGATCGAGCGTTGGAGCTTGCATACCTTGTCAGCATTCTTAGGATCGACAAAACCTTCCGGCTACATCATATACAATTCTTCCTTAAGGAAACCATTGAGGAATGCCGTTTTGACGTCCATTTGCCATATCTCATAATCATAGAATGCGGCAATTGCTAACATGATTCGGACAGACTTCAGCTTCGCTACGGGTGAGAAGGTCTCATCGTAGTCAACCCCTTGAACTTGTCGATAACCCTTAGCGACAAGCCGAGCCTTATAGATGGTCACATTACCATCCGTGTCAGTCTTCTTCTTAAAGATCCATTTATTCTCTATGGCTTGCCGATCAACGGGCAAGTCTATCAAAGTCCATACTTCATTTTCATACATGGATCCTATCTCGGATTTCATGGCTTCAAGCCATTTGTTGGAATCCGGGCCCGCCATCGCTTCTTCATAGTTCGAAGGTTCACCATTGTCTAACAACATGATTTCCAGGACAGGGTTGCCATACCACTCTGGTGCGGAACATGTCCTTGTGGACCTACGAAGTTCAGTAGCAACTTGATCTAAAGTTTCATGATCATCATCATTAACTTCTTCTCTAGTCGGTGCAGGCACCATAGAAACATTTTCTTGAGATGCGCTACTCTCCGGTTCAAGAGGCAATACTTCATCAAGTTCTACTTTCCTCCCACTTACTTCTTTCGAGAGAAACTCTTTCTCTAGAAAGGATCCTTTCTCGGCAACAAAGATCTTGCCTTCAGATATGAGGTAGAAGGTATACCCAATAGTTTCCTTAGGGTATCCTACGAAGACGCATTTTTCCGATTTGGGTTTGAGCTTTTCAGGTTGAAGTTTCTTGACATAAGCATCGCATCCCCAAACTTTCAGAAACAATAACTTAGGTTTCTTCCCAAACCACAATTCATACGGTGTCATCTCAACGGATTTCGACGGAGACCTATTTAAAGTGAATGCGACAGTCTCTATAGCATAACCCCAAAATGATAGCGGTAGATCGGTAAGAGACATCATAGATCGCACCATATCCAATAGAGTGCGATTACGACGTTCGGACACACCATTACGCTGAGGTGTTCCAGGCAGCGTGAGTTGTGAAACAATTCCACATTTCCTTAAGTGTGTGCCAAATTCGTGACTCAAATATTCTCCCCCGCGATCTGATCGTAAGAACTTGATTTTCCTGTCACGTTGATTCTCAACCTCACTCTGAAATTCCTTGAACTTTTCAAAGGTCTCAGACTTGTATTTCATTAAGTAGACATACCCATATCTACTTAAGTCATCAGTGAGGGTGAGAACATAACGATAACCACCGCGAGCCTCAACGCTCATTGGACCGCACACGTCAGTATGTATGATTTCCAATAAGTTGGTTGCTCGCTCCATTGTTCCGGAGAACGAAGTCTTGGTCATTTTTCCCATGAGGCATGGTTCGCACGTGTCAAATGATTCATAATCAAGAGACTCCAAAAGTCCATCTGCATGGAGTTTCTTCATGCGTTTGACACCAATGTATCCAAGGCGGCAGTGCCACAAGTATGTGGGACTATCATTATCAACCTTACATCTTTTGGCATTCACACTATGAATATGTGTAACATTACGTTCGAGATTCAATAAGAATAAACCATTGACCAGCGGGGCATGACCATAAAACATGTCTCTCATATAAATAGAACAACCATTATTCTTAGATTTAAATGAGTAGCCATCTCGCATTAAACGAGATCCAGATACAATGTTCATGCTCAAAGCTGGTACTAAATAACAATTATTGAGGTTTAAAACTAATCCCGTAGGTAAATGTAGAGGTAGCGTGCGGCGACGATCACATCGACCTTGGAACCATTCACGACGCGCATCGTCACCTCGTCCTTCGCCCGATCTCCGCTTATTCTGCAGCTCCTGTTTTGAGTTACAAATATGAGCAACCGCACGGTATCAAATACCTGGGAGCTACTACGGCGTTTGTTAGGTACACATCAATAACATGTATATCACATATACCTTTGGTATTGCCGGCCTTCTTATCCGCTAAGTACTTGGGGCAGTTCCGCTTTTCGGTGACGTTTCCCTTGCAATAAAAGCACTCGAGTCTCGTGCTTGGGTCCATGCTTTGGCTTCTTCCTGCAAGCTGGCTTACGGTAGCGACAACTCCCTTGCCGTCCTTCTTGAAGTTCTTCTTACCCTTGCCTTTCTTGAACTTAGTGGATTTATTCACCATCAACACTTGATGTTCCTTTTTGATCTCCACCTCCGCTGATTTCAGCATTGAATATACCTCAGGAATGGTCTTTTCCATCTCCTGCATATTGAAGTTCATCACAAAGCTCTTGTAGCTAGGTGGGAGCGACTGAAGGATTTCATTAACGACCGCATCATCCGGAAGATTAACTCCCGGTGAGATAAGCGGTTGTGCAACCCGGACATTTTGAGTATGTGCTCGATGTAACTATTCTCCTCCATCTTACAAGCTGTAGAACTTGTCGGAGACCTCATATCTCTCGACCTGGGCATGAGCTTGGAAAACCATTTTCAGCTCTTGGAACATCTCATATGCTCCGTGCTGCTCAAAACGCTTTTGGAGCCCCGGTTCTAAGCTGTAAAGCATGACGCACTAAACAAGGGGGTAATCATCACTACGCGACTGCCAGGCGTTCATAACGTCTTGAGTTGCTGGGAAAACAAGTGCGTCACCTAGTGGTGCTTCAAGGACATAGGCTTTCTTGGCAGCTATGAGGATAATCCTCATATTATGGACCCAGTCCATGTAGTTGCTGCCATCGTCTTTCAGCTTGGTTTTCTCTAGGAACGCGTTGAAATTGAGGGCAACATTAGCATGGGCCATTTGATCTACAAGACATATTGCAAAGTTTTAGACTATGTTCATCATAATTAAGTTCATCTAATCAAATTATTTAATAAACTCCCACTCAGATAGACATCCCTCTAGTCATCTAAGTGATACATGATCCGAGTCAACTAGGCCGTATCCGATCATCACGTGAGACAGACTAGTCATCATCGGTGAACATCTTCATGTTGATCGTATCTTCTATACGACTCATGTTCGACCTTTCGGTCTTCCGTGTTCCGAGGCCATGTCTCGTACATGCTAGGCTCGTCAAGTCAACCTAAGTGTATTGCGTGTGTAAATCTGGCTTACACCCATTGTATGCGAACGTTAGAACCTATCACACCCGATCATCACGTGGTGCTTCGGATCAACGGACCTTAGCAACGGTGCACAGTTAGGGGGAACACAATTCTTGATATTTTAATGAGGGATCATCTTATTTATGCTACCGTCGTTCTAAGCAAATAAGATGTAAAAACATGATAAACATCACATGCAATCAAATAGTGACATGATATGGCCAATATCATTTTGCTCCTTTTGATCTCCATCTTCGGGGCGCCATGATCATCATCGTCACCGGCTTGACACCACGATCTCCATCATCATGATCTGCATCATCGTGTCTTCATGAAGTTGTCTCGTCAACTATTACTTCTACTACTATGGCTAACGGTTTAGCAATAAAGTAAAGTAAGTACATGACGTTTATGTTGACACGCAGGTCATAAATAAATTAAGACAACTCCTATGGCTCCTGTCGGTTGTCATACTCATCGACATGCAAGTCGTGGTTCCTATTATAAGAACATGATCAATCTCATACATCACATATATCATTCATCACATCCTTTTGGCCATATCACATCACATGGCATATGTGCAAAAACAAGTTAGACGTCCTCTAATTGTTGTTGCAAATTTTTTACGTGGTTGCTATAGGTTTCTTCGCAAGAACGTTTCTTACCTACGCCAGAACCACAATGTGATATGCCAATGTCTATTTACTGTTCATAAGGACCCTTTTCATCGAATCCGATCCGACTAAAGTAGGAGAGACAGACACCCGCTAGCCACCTTATGCAACTAGTGCATGTCAGTCGATGGAACCTGTCTCACGTAAGTGTACGTGTAAGGTCGGTCCGGGCCGCTTCATCCGACGATGCCGCCGGATCAAGATAAGACTAGTAACGGCAAGTAAATTGACAAAATCGACACCCACAACAACTTGTGTTCTACTCGTGCATAGAAACTACGCATAGACCTAGCTCATGATGCCACTGTTGGGGATCGTAGCAGAAATTTAAAATTTTCTACGCATCACCAAGATCAATATATGGAGTCATCTAGCAGCAAGAGAGAGAGGAGTGCATCTACATACCCTTGTAGATCGCGAGCGGAAGCGTTCAAGAGAACGGGGTTGATGGAGTCGTACTCGTCATGATCCAAACCACCGATGATCCTAGCGCCGAACGGACAGCACCTCCGCGTTCAACACACGTATGGAGCGGAGACGTCTCCTCCTTCTTGATCCAGCAAGGGGGAAGGAGAAGTTGATGGAGATCCAGCAGCACGATGGCGTGGTGGTGGAAGCAGCGGGATTCCAGCAGGGCTTCGCCAAGCACTACTGGAGGAGGAAGAGGGAGGCGCCAGGGCTTAGGGTGCGGCAGCCCTCGCTCCCCTCCACTATATATAGGGGCTAGGGGGCGCATGCCCCCTGGAGATCCCATATAGAGGGGGGGGGGCTGGACCTTAGGGTTTCTAACCAGGGGGCGCATGCCCCCTCAGGGGGCAACGGCCCCCTAGGGTTTCCAACCCTAGGCGCTTTTGGCCCTTGGGTGGTGCGCACCAGCCCACCAGGGGATGGTTCCCACGCCACTTCAGCCCATGGGGCCCTCCGGGATAGGTGGCCCCACCCAGTGGACCCCCGGGACCCTTCCGGTGGTCCCGGTACAATACCGGTGACCCCCGAAACTCTCCCGGTGGCCGAAACTGGACTTCCTATATATAAATCTTTACCTCCGGACCGTTCCAGAACTCCTCGTGACGTCCGGGACTCCGAACAACTTTCGGTTAACCGCATACTAATATCTCTACAACTCTAGCGTCACCGAACCTTAAGTGTGTAGACCCTACGGGTTCGGGAGACACGCAGACATGACCGAGACAACTCTCCGGTCAATAACCAACAGCAGGATCTGGATACCCGTGTTGGCTCCCACATGCTCCACAATAATATCATCGGATGAACCACGATGTTGAGGATTCAATCAATCCTGTATACAATTCCTTTTGTCTATCGGTACGATACTTTCCCGAGATTCGATCGTCGGTATACCGATACCTTGTTCAATCTCGTTACGGCAAGTCTCTTTACTCGTTCCGTAACACATCATCCCGTGAACAACTCCTTGATCACATTGAGCTCATTATGATGATGTCCTACCGAGTGGGCCCAGAGATACCTCTCCGTCATACGGAGTGACAAATCCCAGTCTCGATTCGTGCCAACCCTACAGCTACTTTCAGGGATACCCGTAGTGTACCTTTATAGCCACCCAGTTACGTTGTGAAGTTTGGCACACCCAAAGTACCCTTTACGGTATCCGGGAGTTGCACAATCTCATGGTCTAAGGAAAGGATACTTGACATTAGAAAAGCTTTAGCGCATTTAACTACACGATCTTGTGCTATGCTTAGGATTGGGTCTTGTCCATCACATCATTATCCTAATGATGTGATCCCGTTATCAATGACATCCTATGTCCATGGTTAGGAAACCGTAACCATCTATTGATCAACGAGCTAGTCAACTAGAGGCTCACTAGGGACATGTTGTGGTCTATGTATTCACACATGTATTACGATTTCCGGATAACACAATTATAGCATGAACAATAGACAATTATCATGAACAAGGAAATATAATAATACCCTTTTTATTATTGCCTCTAGGGCATATTTCCAACACCGGCGGCTTTGCCTCGACGCCAAATGTTGGCGGGGAGGGGACTTCCGTTTCCCAGCCTGGTACTGGCACTGGTAAGCCATTCGCTGCTCATCCCTGATCCTTTTTCTTTCTGGTCCTTGGTCCTCGCCTTGCTTCACCCCCTTCTTAGGTGTCCAGATCACCCCTCGGTGAACCCAGAGGACATGGACGCCATCATCGAGGACGTCGCCAAGGCCGCCGAGGCGGACGCCGAGAAGACCGCCGTGGAGGAGGCCGCCAAGGGTGCTGCCGAGGACGCCGCCAAGGGGCCCGCCGGGGAGGCCGGCAAGGCCGCCGCTGAGGAGACCGGCAAGGGGCCTGCCGGGGAGGCCGGCGGGGCCGCTGCCGAGGAGGAGGAGGAGGAGGCTGGCGACCAGCCTTCCTCCTCTGCTGCTTCCGGCTCCGGCAAGTACCTGAGGGTGAGTGACGACTTGTTCGTCCACCTTCCAGGCACGTCGAGCACCAGGACACCCGTTGAGGGAGAGGTTTTCGACGACGAAGTGCTTGCCACCGCCGGGCTTGAAGTCGTCGACAAGCTAATCGTTGGTGGCGACGGCTCGCGGGAGGAGCGGCTTCTCCATGCCATGGGCGCCAGCTTCCCGAAGCTCCAGGCGCTCCACTGCGCCCGCCTGGACAAAGTAAAGTCCAGGACGGCGGTGGTGGAGAAGGCGGAGGCGGACCTCCAGGAGCGCGTCGCGGAGACGCAGGACTGGTTCCGCGAGGCCCACAAGGAGCTCAAGGCTGCCCAGGGCGAGCTGGCCAGGCGCGACGTGGAGCTCACCATGAAGCTCGCCGACATCGAGAAAGCTCAAGAGACGACGAGGAACTTGGCCGCGGCCGCCGAAGGCGCTCGGACCCAGCACGAGGCCGCGCTGAACTCCCAGGAGAAGGACATTGCTGCAAGCAAGGGGAAGATCGCCGCCATGCTTCGCGGCAAGGATGCAGAGGTGGAGAAGCTTGTCTTGCAGTGGACCAGTGAGCTGGAGCAGAGGCACAAAGAGGCACTCGATGCCCAGGCCCAGGTTCACACTACAAGGTGGAGGAGTTGGAGGCGGAGCACGACGGGCTGAAGGAGCAGGCCCTGAAGCTGTCCTAGGAGAGGGACACGCTTAACAGTGCCCTGACAGAGGCGCAGGGCGCGATCGTCAGCAAGGCCGGGGAGCTCTCCGAGGCCAGCAACTCCATCAAAGACCTCAAGCTGAAGCTGAAGAGTCTCGAATAGGTGCTGTCGGAGGCCAAAACCCGAGAGGGGACCCTGGCCAAGGAGCTGGAGGCCGAAAAGCATTTGCGGAAGAACGAGGGCCTCAACTTCACGGATCACGTGGAGGGCGACAACCGTTGGCTCAATCGCCTCGCCACCGTCGCCAACAAGGCCGCCGCGCAGCTAGCCATCATGGGGATGCCAGACGTGAGGTATGTCGCGGAGCGGAGCGTGAGCGCCAATTGCAACCTGGCCATGTTCTTTGAGAAGGTTGTCGGTGCTCTGGAGCGGCTCCACGCCAACCGGGCGGCCTCACTAGCCGACGAATCCCGGAGGCTTTGCCAAGGTGCCATGACCAAGGTTCTCACCAAGGTGGCACACTGGTACCCTGACCTTGACTTGACGCTTGTATTTGGAGAGCTTCTTGGGAGAATGCGACCTCGCGCGCTCGGGAGCGCATCAAGCCCATCATCACCGAGTCGACGAAATTCAGAGGGTGGAGGGCGGTAGCGGGATTAGGCATCCCATTCTTTATCGCCGCTGCAGGTTCACAACCAAGACAATTGCTATCTCTAGTTAGAACCGCAGCAACAATTTGATTTAATATAACTCTGCAGCACTTTCAGTATCATGCATGTTATTTTCCTGTTCGATTTTCCCTTGTATGTCCACCCTACATCACTAGGTAGGCTCGCCGACACGTAAACCCAAGGCGGTGTCTTGGGGACGGATCCCCAGTGGCCTGCCGGGTGTGCTTGCTGCCGGGCGAACCACCTTGCCGCCCTTAGCGCGGCCGCCCGAACTGTCAAGCTTGACTCGAGTCAGAGTCGGGAGCGTTGCCAAGTGCGGAAGGCTACCCCGCCACTCTCGACGCGGCCGCTTTGAGCTGTTGAGCGGACTCGAAACAGAACAAGGGTGTTGCCAATTGTGGGAGGGCCCCTTTGCGTGCGGGTTTCTCATATATAAGCGAGATCTCCGAGGACGATAACTTTATGTATAGGAGGAAATAACTCAAAGCTCTGAATGACTTAGCTTTTCTGTGCCGAGCCGCCGTTGTTCCTCCGGCCGCCTTCTTCTCAGGAGCCAAGGACGATGAAGAACTGCTAGGCTAACTGTCGGTGTCAAAACCGGCGGATCTCGGGTAGGGGGTCCCGAACTGTGCGTCTAGGCGGATGGTAACAGGAGACAAGGGACACGATGTTTTTACCCAGGTTCGGGCCCTCTCGATGGAGGTAATACCCTACCCCGCTTGATTAATATTGATGATATGGGTAGTACAAGAGTAGATCTACCACGAGATCGTAGAGGCTAAACCCTAGAAGCTAGCCTATGGTATGATTGTTGTTCGCCCCACGGACTAAAACCCTTTGGTTTATATAGACACCGCATAGGGTTAGGGGTTACATGAGTCGGTAACAATGGTAGGAGATCTACATATCCAGACGCCAAGCTTGCCTTCCACGCCAAGGAAAGTCCCATCCGGACACGGACGAAGTATTCAATCTTGTATCTTCAGTCCAGGAGTCCGCCAACGGTGAGAGTTCGCTATCCGGACACCCCTAATCCAGGACTCCTCAATAGCCCCTGAACCAGGCTTCAATGACGCATTTAGTCCGGGCGCGCATATTGTCTTGACATTGCAAGGCGGGTTCCTCCTCGAATACTTCATAGAAGATTTTGAACACAAGGATAGTGTCCGGCTCTGCAAAACAAGTTCCACATACTACCATAGAGAGAATAACTTTTGCACAGATCTGCTGACGTATTCCGCGGCGTGACATCACACCACGGCCAGGCCTTTATACGAATCATTTTTACTGTTCCACCTCAGCGTGTTTAGCAAGGCGGTTTCCTTGGCACGTCTTATCAAAGCGGAGATCGTGCCCCCTTATTCCGGGATTCTCATCAATACGGATGTGGGTAACCCAACAGCGCCATTGATTACGGCGCTTGGGAGATAAGCGAGTTTTACCAGGCTGGCGGGGGACGCATAGCTTCATCCGTCCATATAAGGGGTAAGGATCCACCTTTTCACCTACGCCTTCTTCCTCCTTTCCTCATCCATTTCACAAGACTCGATCTCCAAATACTAAGACCAAGACACCCCACCTCAACCTTCTCCAACTATGTCCGGAGCGGGAGGCAGGTGGATGGCCTCCTCCGTCACGGAGGGGCACATAAGAAAGCTGCGGAAGGCTGGATACTTGTCCAGCGACATCGCACACCGGCTACCCAACGAGGGGCAGCTCATTCCCACCCCCAGGCCCCATGAGAGGGTGGTGTTCCTCACCCACTTCCTCCGCGGACTAGGTTTTCCACTTCACCCATTTATCCGGGGGCTCATGTTCTACTACGGCTCGGATTTCCACGATCCGCCCCGAACTTCATCCTCAACATCTCGGCATTTATCGTCGTGTGCGAGGCCTTCCTCTGCATCCAGCCCCACTTCGGCTTATGGCTTAAGATCTTCAATGTCAAGCCGAAGGTAGTGGGCGTCCGCCAAGCGGAGTGCGGAGGCGCCATGGTTGGCAAGATGGCCAAAGTCCTATGGCTCGAGGGATCCTTTGTGGAGACCATAAAGGGGTGGCAATCGGGGTGGTTCTACATCACCGAGCCGCGCGACTCTCAATGGGCGGCGGCCCCCGAATTCCGATCTGGCTTCCGCACGCGGCTCACATCATGGAAAGAGACGGGCCTATCGTGGGGGGATTCAGATGAGTTGTTCGGACTCCAAACTTGCGTCCGAAACCTGGTGGACAAGAATCTCAGGCTTGTCAACGTAATCCAGGTGATGCTCATCCGCCGGATTCTCCCATGCCAACAACGGGCCTTCAAATTGTGGGAGTTCGATCCGGCACAGCACCCAACTCTGAAAAGGCTCTTTGACACTACGTACGAAGACGCCTAGAAGGTGTTGTTTAAGGGCGCCGAGGCTCCCACATCCGCTACCGAAGATCGCGGATTCAGCTCGCAACGTCAAGCCAGCAAGGTAAGTTATTTTACCCTTTATGGGACTCTTGTTTTTCATAGATTGACTCTATGTGGGATCTAAAACTCCCTAACCTTTGACAGGACTGGCTGAAGACGTCCGGACAGATTAACTGTCCGGCCCCTTTGCCAGAAGACCCAGCAGACGCCCGATTGACGGGGCTGCTGGCTCCGGCACCTCACGTGGTGCCGGAGAAGAAGGCCAAGAAGAAGGCCACGGGAACTCGAAGGAGCTCCCGGCGCCAGGTGCTGTCGGACTCACCGCCCGACAACTCTGAGGCAGAATCTTCCTCTGACGAAGAGGAGGAGGAAAAATAAGCCTCTCCCCCAGCGGGGGGAGAGAAGAAAAGGAAGGCCGCCCCGATTGGGGAGGCCGGAGGGTCCAAGAAAGGAATGACCCTTCCTCCGGACTTCTCCACCAACGCCGACAGCGACGAGGAGGAGTGGCCACCAAGGGCCAAGCCCCTGGCGAGATCGTAAGCGTCCGTACTCCGGAATAGTTCATGACTTTTTATTTGTCGCATAGTGTCTTCTAATGCCGAATATGACCATGTAGCCCGCCCAAGGACGAGCTTGCCACTTCGTCGAGCGGCTCCCTGGGCTCGTCGGATGTGAATTAGTACTTCACTTCCGACCGCCTCCGATCCTCGTGTCACTG
Source organism: Aegilops bicornis (assembly GCA_021605145.1). Taxonomy (NCBI): domain Eukaryota; kingdom Viridiplantae; phylum Streptophyta; class Magnoliopsida; order Poales; family Poaceae; genus Aegilops; species Aegilops bicornis. The sequence continues at coordinate 220,962,365 of CM038670.1, read as the reverse complement.
ACGACACTGCGGTGGAGTCCCAAGAGGGGCCCAGCCAGGAGGAGGTGGTCCCGAGGCGCCAAGAAGGCGACCTCCTGACTCCGGGCGCGAAGGGGCGAGACCTCAGAGGGCTCTAAGTCTGGCCTGTGCCGACTCCGCATCGAACCTTCTGTGGTTCCGAAGTTCGGCACGCGGCCCCTTCGTAAGAAGGGTAAGACTACGACGCCGGTGACCTACGTCCAGCCGGAGGCACCGGATAGCTTGCTGGAGGCGCTTAAAGGCGCCTCCATCGACGAGGAGCACCTTGTTATGAGCGTGGTGATCCAGAAAGTTCGATCCGCCAAGAGCGGGCTGACTGAAGCCTGCACCAGCCTTCTAACGGGCTTTGAGGTAAGTTTAGAATATGTAAAAATATTACCGCATAGACAGTAGCCCCTGATGCTTAGTTCGGTGTTCGGAAAGAAAAGTCGGACTAAGGATCTAAAAAGATATACGCAGGAGTCTAACATAAGTATGTCAATATGCGAATGCAGGCTGTGCTGCTGACCTCTGCCACACTGACCGCGGAGATCAATGCATTGAAGCAGAGCCTCGAGCGGTCCGAGAACGAGCTCGGCCTTGCCAAGAAGCAACTCGAGGACAGGGAAGGTAAGCAATACCTTATTAAAGAAATACCTTATAGGAAGGATTCGGTTGCAAAAAATGACAGGAATAACGTGGGTATTGTAGGGGCCACAAACGAGGTGGCGACCCTGAAGGAAGCGGTGTCATGGCCGAAGCAAAGCCATGAGCGCACCGAGCGAGAGAAGCAGGAGGAGCGGGTGGCGGAGGTGCGGCAAGAGCTCCATGCTCTCGTGGAAAAACACGAGAGTTTGGAGCGTGACTCAAGACTCGAGAGTCCGAGCTCGCCTCGGCTCTTGAGAGTGCCAAAGCCGCTAAGGCCAAGCCCAAAAAGCCCTCCAAGAAATTAAATCATTAAAGAAGATAGCGGCGGGTAAGCCATTCTTCGCAAAGCAAGCATGTGAAAGTGAATTACCTATTACTTACCCGGATTCGAGCTCTCCAGAGCATTCGCAGATCTGCCTCAGTGTGTAACCGATGTGCCGCGTTCTACCGCAAGGCCAAGGAGGGAGCTCGACGGAGAAGGTGTTCGGTCTCAAAGATGCCGAGGCCGAACGTCTGGTGCCCTGAGCGACCACCAAGCGGCTGGTCGAGCTCCACAAGGTCGCCGAACAGGCCATGAAGGGCCTCATAGTTCGGCCGTGGCCATTGGAAGCCATGCCCGGAGCTACTGGGCTAGTGCACGTGGTGGTGGACGCCTTTGTCCATGGATTGAAGTCATCAAGCGCCTCCGTCTGCATTGAAGGTGCCTGTCGGGCCTTGCCCGTGCTAAAGTGCACCGGGCAAGCTGGATGCGGAGAAGCTTGTGACGGACGGGCCACCAAGGGCAAGGAGCATCGCAAGCCCGAAATGTACTATGAGGGCGTCTGAAGGGTGCCTCGCCAGTATAGCGGATGAGTGCTCCAAAGATGTAATTTTTAATAGACTCGCATTTGTTATCCTCAGACGCTGAAAACTTGTTCATATGCGCTAAGCAACACTTGTTAATTTAAAATATTACCTTATGTGCGGCCGTTTATCAAATTTGAGAGATGGCAAGTCGTTGGCTTCAGCCCCATGCCACGAGTCTTTGGGGTGTTCGGGATAAACTTGAGCGCACTTGTTCCCATTCTTGGGTCCATCGAGGGAGGCGCTCAACGCAACGAACAAGGCAACCGGACTTATAGTGCTTGAACACTCTCACTTAGCCATAGAATTCTATACTTTTAAATTTCGGCGAAGCCCCTAGTATTCGGAAGACCGAGTTCGGGGCGCTATCCACGCCTTGGCCAGACAATGCCGACTCCTCGCTCTAAGCGGCATAAGTCTTTAGGGACCCGAAAAAACCTCTCGAACAGCTACCGGTTCTCGCCTTATCATAACGGTCAGTTTTAGCTTTGTCCACTAAGGTGCTCAACCCAGCTCAACCGGGGCACAATCGCAGTGGTTCTCCCAGCGCTACCTTAGCCGATATAACGGAACGTAAGGTACCAAAACATGGGAGCCGGGCAAACCCAACTATTGACCCAAGACATGATTCGGAGCCGATGCATATAATGCTATAAGTTCGGGGTGCCGCACTTGTGAAAGTGTTCGGACTTATCACACCATATTTTTGGGGTACTTAAGCCCCTGGTGTATTTGCCGTACCAAAGTGTACAGGTGCAACATGTCATGAAATGAACATATATATAGATAAAGAAAGGAGTGCAATAATAGGCAAAAGCTATGTATTGTTTATTCAAAAAGGTACTGGAATGGAAGCAGAATGACACAAATAGTGCGATAAGCAAGGGATGGGACTATTTAACATGTCCCCCTCCAGGGGTAAGCTGCGGGATGGTATGTAAAACAGGTATAATGCTCGTAGTAGAGACCACCTGGACACTCGACATAGCTCGCTTCCTGGCTCTTGCATCGTGAGTTCGGCAATTCTCGCCGGACGGGACTTCCGGAAAACGGAGTCCCGAAAGTAAGAAAAAGAAACAATAAAAAGAATGACACAATCGGAGCCCACAGTGCGGTTGAGCCGCGTGCAGGGCGTGCCGTGGTCGTGCTCCCCTTATGCCCATGGTATCTCCAGAGCGTAGTTATGTACGCTGTAGTAATCGGCTTCGAAATTTCGCGAGGGCTGGGGTTGGGGCCGGATTGCTACGCGTGCTCGGATCGTGCCAGGCGGTCTTGTTGCAGGTTACTCCGGGCGCGCTTGACGGTGGCCGGACGTTTAATAGCCGGGCTCGAGAATTGTTGTGAGAGGCTGCTTTGCGCCTCCGCCGCGAGGGCCTCCGTGTGCTCCTCTGTTCGGAGAGAGCGTTCGGTGTTTCCATTGACCGTGATTACTCCTCGAGGGCCTGGCATCTTGAGCTTGAGGTATGCGTAGTGCGGCACCGCGTTGAACTTTGCAAATGAGGTTCGTCCAAGCTATGCGTGATAGCCGCCATGAACGGGACTATGTCGAAGATTAACTCTTCGCTTTGGAAGTTATCCGGGATCCGAAGACCACTTCGAGTGTAACCGAGCTCGCATAATTGGCCTCTACACTGGTATGACGCCTTTAAAGGTCGTCTTTGTGGGTTTAATCCTTGAGGGGTCTATGCCCATTTTGCGCATTGTATCCTGATAAAGCAGGTCCAGGCTGCTACCGCCGTCCATCAGGACTCTAGTGAGGTGAAATCCGTTGATGATTGGGTCAAGAACCAATGCGGTGAATCCGCCGTGACGGATGCTAGTGGGGTGGTCCCTTCGATCAAATGTGATCGGGCAGGAGGACCATGGGTTGAACTTTGGGGCGATCGCTCCATCGCGTATACGTCTCTTAGTGCACGCTTCCGCTCCCTTTTGGGTATGTGGGTTGCGTATATCATGTTCACCGTCCGCACTTGTGTGGGAAAGCCCTTCTGTCCTCTGTTGTTCGGCGGCCGGGGCTCTTCCTCGTCATCGCTATGCAGCCCCTTGTCGTTGTTTTCGGCGCTTAGCTTGCTCGCTTGCTTGAACACCCAACAATCCCTGTTGGTGTGGTTGGCTGGTTTTCGGGGTGCCATGTATCCGCACAAGCGATCGAGTATTCGGTCCAAGTTGGACGAGCCCTAGGTATTTCTTTTGAATGGCTTCTTCACTGACCGGGTTTAGAACCTCTGAATCCGGCATTTATCGTCAGATCTTGAGCATTATCACCGCACGCGGCATTTATGCTTGTTGCGACGCGACCTGCCATTGCTGTCCTTGGTATCCGAACTACCGTGGTGTTTGGCCAAGTTGTTGCTTCGAGCTAGCCACCTGTCCTCTCCCGCGCAAAAGTGGGTCATGAGTGTGGTGAGGGCTGCCATGGATTTCGCTTTTCTGTCCTAGGTGTCGGTTAGCCACTCGTCATGGATGTTGTGTTTGAAGGCTGCTAGCGCCTTTGCATCCGAACAAATGGCGATCTGATTTTTCTTTGTTAGGAACCGCGTCGTAATTGTCGCCGATTCTTCCGGCTGCTGAATTATATGGCTAAGGTCATCGGTACGGTGATCGCACATATGTGCCCTGGAACTTATCAAGGAATGCAGCTTCCAGGTCCTCCCAACAACCGATTGACTCAGCTGGCAAGCTGTTGAGCCAATGCCGAGCTGGTCCTTTAAGCTTGAGTGGGAGGTATTTGATGGCATGTAGATCATCACTGCGGGCCATGTGGATATGGAGGAGGTAGTCCTCGATCCAAACCGCAGGATCTGTTGTGCCATCGTATGATTCGATGTTTACGGGTTTGAAACCCTCGGGGATTTGATGATCCACCACTTCGTCTGTGAAGCATAGTGGGTGTGCGGCGCCTCTGTATTGGGCTATATATCACGATGCAGCTCAAATGAGCTTTGTTCATCGTGTGTTCGCCCGCCGGAGTTCTTTGTATCCGGCGTGACGGTTATCATCACGTGTCGTGGGGCGCCCACGCGATCCGTAGATCAATCTTGTTTGCCTTGCCTTGTCCTCCAATATGTCTCGCGTTTCCCCATGCCTTGGTCGAGCGGCGCCGGGGTGCGGCTTGAATGGAGGGTCTAGAGGCCTCTGTCCAGCTGACCACGGGTGGCCGGTCGGCCGCATCATGCTACCGATGATGTAGGTTTGGGTGCTGCTTCCTCTAATTGGGGTAGCAGCTGCTTTGGGTATCTCTTGAGGGGCGCTCGAGTTCATATTCTTCGCCGCAAGGACTTGATCCATCCGCCGCCTAGCAGGTCTTGGTCAGCTCTAAGCTGTTTGCTTTTTCTTGAGGCTGCTTGCCGTGGCCATGAGCCTGCGTTTAAAACGCTCTTGTTCGACGGGGTCCTCCGGCATGACGAATTCGTCCGCCGAGGCTTGCCTCATCTTCGGAGGGGGCGATAATTATCGCCCTCTACCTCTCTTTTCGCCAAGACCGCCTTGTCGTGCGGACTTGCTCCTCCTGCACCGAGTCCTGCTGGAGGGGGTCGTCTTCGGCACTGTCCGAGGTATTATTGTCTCCCGTGCTGGAATTGCCGTTTTTACTGTGGCGGGATTTAGAGCGGCGCCACTGACGTCGGCGCTTGGGTTGTTTCTTGGAGGGGTCATCCTCCGCCGCTCCATCGCCATTCCCATCTTTTGGGATGTCCACCATGTATATGTCATATGACGAGGTGGCCTTCCAATGCCCTGTGGGCGCTGGCTCTTGATCGTCTCCGGCACCGTCGTCCATACCGTTGATGTCTTCGGAGTCGAAGTCGAGCATGTTGGCTAAATCATCGACAGTGGCAACAAAGTGGGTGGTGGGTGGGCGTTGAATTTCTTCGTCGTCCGAGTCCCAACCTTCCTTACCATAGTTTGGCCAGGGCTCCCCTGACAAAGAGAGAGACTTTAATGAGTTCAGGATATCGCCAAAGGGCAAGTGCTGAAAGATGTCCGTGGCGGTGAACTCCATAACCGGCACCAAATGGATTCTACCGTAGAGGCGCTGGAGGTTCGGAGTCCAGAAGGAGTCCGCATCCGGGAGTCACGAGCTTCACAAAGGATGTGGATGGTGTTCGGCTCAATCGTCAGAGATTTCAGCCCCGAGACGGTGTCCAACCAACCGCCCTCGATCGCTAAACCGCTCCGGATTAAGGGTCGGAGCGGCACCGGTGCGGCCTCCGTGGCACTGCTCGCGGTAGAGCTAGATCGTACTCCATCGAGACAAAGGCGGCACGTTCGGCCGTGGCTCGAATCCGTCAAGATCAAGTCTCCGCGGACATCGGCCGTATAGTTCAAGCTTTCCAAATCTGACCTGATGGCGGGGCGTAGCTTTCGATCCGCTCCGGATGGCCTAGCGAATTGGCCCACAAAGGCAAAGCCGCTGAATCACGAAGATCTGTCCGGGAGAAAAGTCTCACCTGGACTGCGTCGTTGTCGATGATTGAAGGAGCCATCGGGCCTATAGGCGACGACACGTAGGAACTCTCAATGAAAGCACCAATGTCGGTGTCAAACCGGCGGATCTTGGGTAGGGGGTCCCGAACTGTGTGTCTAGGCGGATGGTAACAGGAGACAAGGGACACGATGTTTCTACCTGTGTTCGGGCCCTCTCGATGGAGGTAATACCCTACTCCTTCTTGATTAATATTGATGATATGGGTAGTACAAGAGTAGATCTACCACGAGATCGTAGAGGCTAAACCCTAGAAGCTAGCCTACGGTATGATTGTTGTTTGTCCCACGGACTAAAACCCTTCGGTTTATATAGACACCGAATAGGGTTAGGGTTACATGAGTCGGTTACAAAGGTAGGAGATCTACATATCCATATCGCCAAGCTTGCCTTCCACGCCAAGGAAAGTCCCATCCGGACACGGGACGAAGTCTTCAATCTTGTATCTTCATAGTCCAGGAGCCCGGCCAATGGTGAGAGTTCGGTTTATATAGACACCCCTTTGCGTGCGGGTTTCTCATACATAAGCGAGATCTCCGAGGACGATAACTTTATGTATAGGAGGAAATAAATCAAAGCTCTGAATGACTTAGCTTTTCTGTGCCGAGCCGGCGTTGTACCTCCGACCTTCTTCTTCTCAGGAGCCAAGGACGATGAAGAACTGCTAGGCTAACTACTAGACCAGATTCTCACAATTGCGCCCCCTACCTGGCGTGCCAAAGATGTCGGTGCGGAACGACACCTATGGGATCACAAGAATCCCTACTACGGTTGCCGGGCGCAGAGTTGCGAGGAGAGCAGGGCTAGTAGACAACACAAGGATCATTTACCCAGGTTCGGGCCGCGAGGATGCGTAAAACCCTAGTCCTACTTTGGTGGGTGTATTTCAGAGAGTTCTTGAGCTCTCGAACTAGCTGTGGTTAGTGCGTGGTTCGAAAGAGCCGAATCCTTCTCCAGTATGCCATGGGCCTCCTTTTATAGGCGAAAGGGGCTGCCACAGTGGCACATAGGAGGTGGAAAGATGTACAAATGCCTCGAGCTTATCGTCAGACATGTGACAAGACGCATTTAATGCGTAGCTTAGGTGTCCCGTGCTTTATTGGGGACGGGCGAGGCCCGCCCCATCCGTCGCTCCTTCTTCGCTTTGACACGCCGCTCGCCGATGCGCGGCGGGCGCCATGTAGGCAGGCAGGCAGCTAAGGTGGCGCGGTGGTGGAGCCTTCACGAAGATCTGCACGCCGCGACGCAGGCGCTTGACGAGTTGGCCTGGGGGCTGCATGTTGCCACGCAGGTGCCCGCCCAGCTGGTTGGGCTGGCAGCTCTATGTTGAACGGCGGTGGAAGCTTGGTTGGCATGGACCTGGCGGTGGCCCTGCTGGCGTCTTTGGTGGGGGCCTTGCCGGGTGGCCCGACAAGGGTCTTGCCGTGGCGCGCTGTCGTCCCTGGCAAGGGCCACTACAAAAAAAATACACTTCCGTGATGATACGTGTTTGTCACAGTAGGTCGCGTTTTTTGTCATGCATGTACATCCATGACAATTTTATGACAGAATCAAGATAGTCATACCTGTGCTGTCGTCACAGAAGTGCTTTCGTCAAGGGTGTTCCATGACATTACCAAAATTATCATCACGGAAGTGTCCACTTCCATGACGAGAAATCGCGCGTCACAGAAGTGCTTTCGTCAAGGGTGATCGACACGTGGCGTCCACCGTAACGGAACGCCGTTAAGCTATCGGGTTGGGTTTTGGATCCGATAACCCGTTATCGTACCGACCAATGGGGATTTTCCACGTGTAAAATCATCATTGGTCGGAGGAAACACGTGTCCGCTCATCGCTGGGATGATGTCATCCACTCATTGGATGTACGGCGCCTATGATACGTCGACACATGGCACGGCCCAACAGAGGCCCATTCCTGTGAAAAGGCCGGCCCGTTTGACTTGGTCAAAAGGTGGCGGGCCGGCCCATGGAAAGCATGTTAACGGTATGTTCCCATATAGCCCATTTACAGCCCGCTAACCCAAGGCCCGTTACGCCCTATCCGAATTAGGCCCAGTAGTGTCATCTGGGCCATCCAATATGACTCCAGCCCGTTTTCACTTCTGGCCCATGTATGGACCATGACGTCTTTCGGCCCATATGAGGCCCTATGTAACTCTTGGCCTGTTAACGGCCCGTGGTGAACCGGCCCGCAATGAACAAAGGTATCACTTTACACCCATTAACGGCCCGTGGTGAAACTAGCCCGTAATGAACGGTGTATCACTTTATACCCATTAAGGGCCCGTTATTGATTGGGCTGTTTCCACCCATGTTATCTTTTGGCCTTCTCGAGCCCATTTATTCTTGGGCTATTTCAAAGATTCGCTTACTTACGGCCCACATCGCTATTTTACGCTTGTGGGCCAAATTCAGCCCGTGGTTATAGTCGGCCCGTTTGTGGTCCGTTAACACGTTGGGCGCTTTTCATAGCGTCATCAACACGGCCTATTAACGATGGCCCGTTATGGTCGGCCCATGAACGGACGATTCCAACTCTAGCCCGTTTACGACCATAATGCGGCCTGTTATTGGGCCATGTTTGGCCAATCGATCATACAGCCCGTATAAGGCCCATTGATGATACGACCCGTAGAAGGCCCATTGTTTCTACGGCCCGTACAAGGCCTACTGTTTCTACGGCCCGTAGAAAGCCCACTGTTTCTATGGCCCGTAGGAGGCCCAGTGCCACTACAGTAAATATTAGCCCATGGTTATTGTGGCCTAGTTTTTAAAAAATAGGTTATTGCGGCCACTAGCAAACCGTGGAAAAAGAACAGCACTGACTACAAGCAAACAAATAAACAAGATAACAAGGAAATAAATAAGCAAGCAACTTAGGCTAGGCTATCACGGCTATTACACATATTACATCCACTGGGCATCAAAGTTCACCACCAAAGGTAAATATAGGGAACAAAGCGCATATAAACGCCAAGAAGAAAACAAGTCCGTAATCTGAAACCACTTCAGAAGAGTTCAAGAAACAATATCCTGGGTACCCATAATGTTGGCAAGATGCTTAGCAAGCTTATTAAGTTTCTCTTGTTTGGCGCTTAAATCCTCCAGCGCTTGCTGTTCCACAAGAAAGTATGCATCTGAATTCTGCAGGGACTTCCTCGGTCCTTTGGCTTCTTGCCGCAAAGACACCGATCGATGCCTTTCAAATTGTAGCCGAGGACTCAAGAAGCCAAGTGATTCACGCAATGAAGTTTGAAGAGGTTGTGCCGGTGATCGACAAAGAACTTCGAACACTACATCAACGCAGGACTATGGGGTTTTCTCACCGTCTACAAGATCGCTTTTTATCACCTTTCTTGGAGACCAACAGGGTTGTCTCACTATCTTGAACCTTATCTGCATTACTTTGTCTACCATTGCATAGTGGGGTGCTCTTCTCCAATATTATGTTTGCATACTACAAGAGAAACAAGCAGACACATCACAGGTTTAGCTTGTAGTATACTTAAACTCATTTTGGTAAACCTGTTCAGTAGTAAGGTGGACAGGATAACAACATGAAACAAACATATATCTATGTACTATGGTCACTGTATTGTCCATATCATTCTAGTTTATGTTCCCTAATCAAGATAGAGACACAGTTCAACTCATATATTTTTAAGACACAACAACATAGACAAAATATAAGTGTGAGAAACTACACATCATTGGCAGCACTTGTAATGTGCATCACATGAGAACATAACTGTTTATACAACTTAAACTGAAATCAACATAGAGCAAGAAGTTATAACATCAATCCAGTTAAAGAAATAGGTTTAAAACATACCAGTTGCGCCATTGGAGTTTCAATTGGATCCTTCAAATTCGAAAGTAGTTGGTATGAGTAAATACAAAGGATGCAACAACAAAGGAGTATGGACCATAGCTACAGAATCGACACGAGAACAGCTTGCTCTTCCGCTTTAAACGTGGAGTTTGGGTTAGCTGTGGTGGTCTTCGTGCTTTGGGCACCGCAGTAGCTTTACAAACTGCTCTTGTGGGGGTACTGTGGTGGACATGGTGCTTTGTCAACTATAAGTGGGTTACTATCCACTGGGGTTGCGGTTAGATGGGTTGTAGCTGGTTCTCTCGCCCAACGGTGTAAGTGTGCAATCTGGAAGAGTCTCGATTATGTGTGGTGGGGCTAGTTTGTGGGCCAAGACAACCATGGTTCTATCTGCATCGACGGGTAGCATTGTCTTTTGTGAAGAACGGGTTTTTGCTCCCTTAGATAACGCCATCACTCCCTCCAATTCAAATGGCTGATAAACAAGAAAAGAAATTGAACGCATGAGACATTGTATGATAGATGATGTGGTAATTCACATATATGTTGTCTAACCAAACAGACAAAGATGACACAATTTCACATATATGATGCCTAACTAAACAGGATAGCATGACACAGCTTTCAGATATATGATGGATAACTTAACAGGATATAATGGCATAATTCAACATATGATGAGTACCTAAACAGGATGACATGACAAAAATATATGATGTCTTTCTAAAATAGGTTGGGATGAAATAGTTCACATACATGTTGTCTAAGTATACAGGATGGCATGATATAATTGACATAATTGATTCGTATACTAAGCAGCTGGCACTCACATGTATGATCTCTAAACTAAGCAGATATCATTCAATATTGTGCATATGATGTCTAAACTAAGCAATGCAAGACACCATACGCATCATATGAGAAATATAAACATTGCAACTTAGAGCATACACCTCAGGTGGGATATAGGACTGGTCATCTGTCTCTGAATCCTCCTCTGAGGAGCTCCTCAGAACCATCGAGATATAATAGCTTCAACAGTACCATTGCCTGCTCCGAAAACCTTGTTTTCACTCTGCATTTTTCCATAACCGGCTCAAATGGCTAATACACATGAAGAGTAGTTCAATATACACAGATTGTCGACAAATGGAATACGTGATGAAAAAAAAAGATGGCATGAGATAATTCACATATATGATGCCTAGCTCCATAGCGGTGCGTAATTCACATATATGATAACTGGCTAAAAAACATGGCATTGCATAATTCACATATCTGATATAGAAAGCAAACAAGAGGCATTCACACAAAGCATGTCTAATCTAAGCAGATGGCATGGCAATGCAAGACACCATATGCATGATATGAGCAATATAACCCAGCCAAGTTAGAGCATGCACCTGGGGGATACGATCGTCATCTCTCTGAATCCTCCTCTCGAGGAGCTATCTCAGAATCAAAGAAGAAATTTGCATCGACAGTAGCACCGATCGCTCGTAAGACCATGTTTTCACTCCAGATTTTCCCATGACCGACTCAAATGGCTGATGCAAAGGAAGAGTAGATGAATGTATAATCATTGTTGACAAATGGAATACATTATGGAAAAAAATATGACAAGATACAATTCACATATATGATGACTGGCTAAACAGGATGGCATTGCATGATTCACGTATATGATACCTGGCTAAAGAAGATGGCATTGCATAATTCCATATACTCTTCCATTGCTAAATATTTGCCTTTTTAGAGATTTCAAATGGACTACCACATACGGATGTATATAGACATATTTTAGAGTGTAGATTCACTCATTTTGTTCCGTATGTAGTCACTTGTTGAAATCTCTAAAAAGAAAAATATTTAGGAATGGTGGGAGTATGATATATAAACCAAACAGGTGGCATTCACACAAAGCAAATCTAAACTAAGTCGATGACATATAAGATGTATAATGTAAGCAATGTAAGGCACCATATGCATGATATGACCAACATCAAGATGCTGTGTTAGAGCAAACACCTCAGGTGGTAAACAGGCGTGGTCGGCTCCTTCTGAATCTCCATCTGAACTGTTATCTTCCTCTGGAATACAATCTGGTAATGCAGGAGAGGGGGGCCACTTCCCCCACCATGGAGCGGCGTCTGCATGACATTATATTTGCATGCAACGGTCTTCTCTTTTTCTCTACATGTTCAATACGATTGTTTACAATATCTGACATGCATAATAAAAAAAATAGTTAGATTTTGTAAGGCCTAAGGGGTGCATGCAAAAATCAAGACTGATGGTAGCAAACGAGTGGATGGATCCAAAACTAATGATAGCGGTGTAGATTATAGCTTCAGCTTAAAAAGATAGACAATGGATCATCTATTGTTTGTTGCCCACCCAACATTAACCACATAGAAGACCCTAGATGAACCATATAGTAGACAGATACTATTCGTTGCTGGCTCGATATGAGACCCATGGGAAATACAAAACTCAAGATTGAACGATAAAGTAGCAGGTAATAATAACCAATGTAGAACGTAAGCAAACACGAAAGACTGCAACCTCTCTTCCGGAACTGTGTAGTCCTCGTGTTCATCTCGTCACCGATGATGGTAATGCAGTTGGCGTGGCTGCAAGAACGGGAAGATGATCCGAGGCGGCGAAAGAAAGACCGCAGGGGGATCTCTACTACAAAGTGAACGCTCATCGATGGTGCACCTCGTGGGGTGGATGACGGCACGGCAGGAGTAGGACATAACACACAGAGTTTTCTTTTACGCCAATCTGAAAATGAAGTAAATCTGTAAGGGCTCCTTAGAATTGGAGGATTCTATAAACGCAGGGATAGGAAAAACACAGGAATATGATAGGAATGCACGTGCAAAACAGAGCATTTGGAAACATAGGATTTCACCAACCCGGTGTTTGGCTCACATGAATTGGAAGAACAGAGGAATGGAGAAACAAAGTGATGCAACGAGTGTACAACCTCTTTGGCATAGCCTTGTGGACCTCAAAGATCATTGGGTTGGACGTGGAGGATGGTGATGATACTGCTAGACTGCTTGAGGCGGGTAGAAGATCCGAGGCCTCTGGAACGACGCCAAGGGTATCGCTTCCACTGTGATGGACGGTTCCGTCGTTGGAGCAGCTCCGCTTAAGGTGTACGGCGACGAGGCTGAAGCATGACAAGATGCATAATGTTAATCTGAAGTGGGACCCTAATATCATCTGCAATAGATGATGTAAAATACATCACCAAAAAGTGCTAGATGTAAAACGCATCAGCCGCGCCACGGCCACTCCGACAGATGCTGTAAGCACTATTCACTCTGAACTTAACTGAAGAAAATGAACTTCATAGTCGAAACTGAATTTTACTGTCGAAACTGATTGAACTAGTAATAGAGCATTGCAATAGATGTTTAGGGCGTTCGAGCACTAGTAGCAAGAGAAGCAAAGGATCTAAATCAGCAGACGCCGAGTAGGGAACGCACTAGCAGAGAGCAAGTCGTGCAAGAGCACCATGAAGCGAAAAGTGCTAAAGCAAAGAACTCCTCAGAGCTGCCGGAGGTCGGGCAAAGAAGAAAGAAGCGCAAGCGAGAGCAAGAGCAGAGCAAAGACGAACGAAAGCAGAGCAGGCAAAGACGACCGACAAGAAGAACAGAACGAGCCAGCGAGCGAGAGCGGAGCACCGCAGCTTAGTGCCGTTGTGGAAGTCGCCACCGAGGAAGCAACGACATGGGGGAGAGACGCCTGGATGATGTGGCCGACGACGGCGCCATCGATGGAGACGCCATGTCCGCTCGGTATCGAGCACCGGCAGCCTCGTGAGATCAAATAAAAGATAAAATGCAGCGGTGAGTGCAGAACCTCCTTGGTGGCGCCGAGTTGGCCTCGACTTCATCGGAGGAATTGGTGAGGGTGCTGCGGTTCCGGTGGGGCAGGTCAAGACGGCGCTGTGGGGATTGAGGTGGCGCGATAGACGAGGCGAACGTCGGGCAGCTCCTTGGAGGTGGAGGACGGGGCGGCTGATCCGGCGGGACGACGAGATCGACAACGAATCCTCATCCGGTGCGGTGGATGAGGGACGGCGAGCTGTTGTGGTGGACGACGTAGTCGGGGAAGAGTCTCCGGCTGGGCGGCGGTCAAGAGGCCGATGGAGGAGCGTGGGGTTTCACGGGTTTTGGCGGCCTCGATGTACGAATGGGGGGCGAAGGGGGAGGGGGGAGCCAAGCTTAGGGACGCGCTTGTCCGAAATGTAGGGTAAGTTACGTACTTCACCGGTTTTTTGACACCGTGACGTGGAGCTTCATTTTCTACCGAGGGGTAGAAGGGGATTTCACGGTTCCGGGCAGCGGGAGCGATTTCGGATGAGGAGGGAGTTCTCACTGGCCCAAATTTCGGATAACAAGGCGCGCGCTGGGTTGAAGAAGCGGGAGTTTCAAAGCAGGTGAGACAAAAGATACCGAGCTTGCAAATTTTGGGATAACAAGGTGCGGATTCCTTGTTCGCGTAACAAACTTAACGTGTAAAAAATAATACATACAAGACACAAGAGAGTCATGTCCCTTTACTATATTGCTATAGATGTCATTGAAAAACTACAAGAAAAATGTACAAAAATCAAGAGAACAAGATTACCTCAAGACCGTACTAAATCGATTCGCACGTCCCTCAACAACAACAACAAACATATCAATTCCCACCAAAGAAATAGTAATGTCCCTTTTTATATGATTACAGATGCCATGATCTCGAATTTCAATTTTTGAATCCACGTTATGTTGAATTCAAATATATCATTAGGTGACCTTGCTGCTTATAATTGATGTAGTCATACATTTTGATCTTCCATCATATATGAACATTTTACTCCACCATGTGAACATATATATTGTCGTCTACCATATGGACTAAATTTGAATCAATTTTCCTTATTTGAATATGATTGTTGTCAAGTTATAAAATAATTAAAATATTATCTTGATAACAAAAAGACATGCATATAGAAGTAATCATATTTCACTATGAACTACATGTACCATACACTCTCCAATTCAAATATTTGTATCCATTTTATGTTGAATTCAAATCATAGTACATTATTGGTCTAGGTAGCGAGATGTTCGGGATAATCTAAACCCTGTTTTCATACCGTATAATTTTTGGCTGAATTGGGACAAGTTTTGGTATAAGCCTCTTGCAAAACCAGAGATTCTCTCAACAAGCCTCGTGGTTCCGAGAGGAACATGTCACCTTTGTGTGCGTAAACAATATACGCTGCCTCCCCTGATTTTATTTACAGAGGCAACATAGAACTATATGAGTGCCTGTTAAATTTTGGAATTATTTCGGGTTCATTTGGCCTTTTTATACATTAATTGAGTTTCGGACTTTTAATGTGCATAATCTAAATATGAATTGCATGCACATGCTCCGGTGCACCAAAGTGGGTTGAAAAATCACATGTGTGTCCTTGGTTGAATTTCTAGGTCCCATGGAAGAAATGAGAATGAAATTCAAACATCTGGGCATCATGACTCTGCCGAGAACATCGAGAAACTTAGATTTTAAATTCATGTAAATCCAAAACTCGGCTGGAAATCATGAAACTTGGCATGGTGTCATGTCATGGCACTAACATGTTGTGGTAAAAAATTGGGCCGATTTG